>CAJQUN010000125.1:0-1200000 GCA_907163345.1 Haberlea rhodopensis | reverse complement strand
GTTATATAGGAGGGACAAATCCTATCTCGATCAATCAACATCCCTCTACATAATTCGTAGTGTATCCAATAGTCGCCTTTATAGTTTACCCTGTTACAGGTAACGTTTGACAATATCAAGATACATAACTCCTTATGTTGGGATCTCTGATGATCACAAGTCGTAAGGATTACATACATTATTATCACTATGAGAATTGCTTATGACACTCATATAACTATCAATGTAGCATTCTCATGGTGGGTCTGTCAAGTACATCGTTCTCTAACATGTACCCATGTGTTGATTTGATATCTCATATCAATGAACAATTCATCAATCAACACATACTAGTCTTAATGCATTATCATTATCCCAATTCATGATAATATTTGACTAGGGACATCTTTAAGAATAATACAATATTATTCTAAGGACATTAATTTATATATCAATTCATATTGCACAGATATTCGAATAATATATAATAATGACTTGCCATTTATAAAATCATAATACATTGTATGTCATAAACAATCATCTAATGACTTGTCTTAGGGCATATCCCAACAAATCTCCCACTTGCACTAAGACCCATCAGACATATACCTAATGCCTAGAGATCTAGTATGACGATCATGATTCTGCTGTGACAGTGGCTTCGTCAATGGGTCAAATACATTATCATCTGTTGGTACTTTGCATATTTTAACATATACCCTTTCAACGATTTCTCGAATGAAATGAAAGCGCCGAAGTATGTGCTTGGATCTTTGGTGAGATCTAGGTTCCTTAGCCAATGCGATCGCTCCATTGTTGTCACAATAGAGTTCTATCGGATCCTTAATGCTAGGCACCACTCCAAGTTCATAAATGAACTTCCTAATCCAAACAGCTTCTTTTGCTGCATCAGAGGCAGCAATGTACTCAGCTTCCGTTGTAGAATCGGCTACTGTCTCTTGCTTTGAACTCTTCCAGCTCACAGCACCTCCATTTAGGCAATACACATATCCAGATTGCGATCGAAAATCATCTTTGTCGGTTTGGAAGCTTGCATCAGTGTAACCCATTACATTGAGCTCTTCCTCACCTCCATAAATCAAGAATGTACCCTTAGTTCTTCTCAAGTACTTCAGGATATTCTTGACTGCAATCCAGTGACCTTCACCTGGATCAACTTGATACCTGCTCGTCATGCTCAAAGCATACGATACATTGGGACTAGTACATATCATGGCATACATGATAGATCCAATAGCTGACGCATATGGGATCTTACTCATGCGTTGTCTCTCATCTGGTGTTGAAGGACACTGTTCCTTCGAGAGATATATACCATGTGTCATAGGCGCGAATCCTTTCTTTGATTCTTGCATGCTAAACCTTTTAAGCACTTTGTCTATGTATGTATTTTGACTTAGGCCAAGAAGCCTTCTCGATCTATCTCTATAGATCTTGATTCCTAATACATAGGTGGCTTCACCGAAGTCTTTCATAGAAAAGCAATTCCCTAGCCAAAACAGATTGTAAGGCAGGGATATCATTCCCAATGAGAAGTATGTCATCTACATACAATATTAGGAAGATAATTATGCTCCCACTGACCTTCTTGTAGACACAAGGTTCATCTACGTTTTTGATGAAACCAAACTCTTTGACTGCATCATCAAAACGAAGATTCCAACTCCGAGAAGCTTGCTTCAATCCATAAATGGATCGTTGTAGCTTGCATATCTTTCCAGCATCCTTTGGATCGACAAAACCCTCGGGCTGTGTCATGTACACATCCTCAAGCAGATTTCCATTAAGGAAAGCTGTTTTGACATCCATCTGCCAGATTTCATAATCATGAAATGCAGCTATTGCAAGTAAGATCCTAATGGATTTAACCATGGCAACTGGTGAAAAAGTTTCATCATAGTCAATACCATGAATTTGTTTGAAACCTTTTGCAACCAGTCGACCTTTATAGGTTTGTACATTACCATCCATGTCGGTCTTTTTTTTGAAAATCCATTTGCACCCTATGGGTCGTACCACTTCAGGTGGGTCAACCAAAGTCCATACTTGGTTTGCATACATGGATTCCATTTCAGATTTCATGGCCTCTTGCCATTTCTCATAATCAGTGCCCATTATAGCTTGTTGATAAGATGACGGCTCATCCTCATCAATAAGCAGTAAGTCACCTTGTTGAGTCACAAGAAATCCATATCTCCGTGGCTCCCGGTGTTCTCTTACAGACCTACGCTGGGCTTGTGTCTCTTGAGCAGGCATTTTATCCACAACATCTTGTGGTGTCTGCTCTGTTTCCATCTCAATATCATGTTCAATGTTTTCTTGTGGTTGAACTTCACTAAGTTCTATTTGTCTCCCACTGTTTTTTCTAGAAATAAATTCTCTTTCATGAAAGACACCAGTCCGAGCAACAAATACTTTGTTCTCGATGGGATAATAGAAATAGTATCCTTTTGTTTCCTTAGGATACCCCACAAATAAACATTTATCAGATTTGGGTCCAAGTTTGTTAGTGGCGTGACGTCTAACGAAAGCCTCACAACCCCAAATCTTCATAAAAGACATACTAGGACGCTTCCCAGTCCATATCTAATATGGTGTCTTTTCCACTGATTTAGATGGAACACGGTTCAGTATGAATATTGTTGTTTCTAAGCATCTCCCCAAAAGGATATCGGAAGATCTGCATGACTCATCATTGATTTAACCATGTCCAACAAGGTTCGATTTCTCCTCTTGGATACACCATTCCATTGTGGAGTATACGGAGGAGTGAGTTGTGGGACTATCCCACACTCCTTTAGATAGTCATGAAACTCTTGGCTTAAGTATTCACCTCCTTGATCTGATCGAAGGATTTTGATACTTTTGCCAAGTTGGTTTTGTACTTCATTCTTGAAATCTTTGAACTTTTCAAAGGTTTCATGCCTATGCTTCATTAGGTACACATACCCATATCTACTGAGGTCATCAGTAAATGTAACGAAGTATTGAAAACCACCTCTAGCTTGTGTACTTATTGGCCCACATACATCACTATGTATTAGTCCCAATAAAACATTTGCCCTTTCAACATGTCCCTTGAAAGGGGCTTTAGTCATCTTGCCCATTAAACAAGATTCACATGTTTCATGTGATTCAAAATCAAATGAATCCAAAACTCCATCCTTATGAAGTTTTGATATGCGATTCTCGTTTATATGGCCCAAGCGACAATGCCAGAGATAAGTTGGATTAGAATCATTATTCTTAATCCTTTTAGTATTTATGTTATAGATAGGCATATCAAGATTTAATACATAAAGACCATTAATCATTTGTGCACTAGCATAAAACATATCATTTAAATAAATGGAACAACAATTGTTCTTTATAATAAATGAATATCCAAACTTGTCCAAACAAGAAATAGAGATAATGTTTTTGGTAATAGATGGCACAAAATAACAGTCTTTTAAAATCAACGATAAACCAGAAGGTAAAGCTAAACAATAATCTCCTATAGCTAATGCAGCAACTCTTGCTCCATTTCCAACTCGGAGATCAACTCACCTTTCGCCAACGTCCTATTCCTTTTGAGATCCTGCACATTTACACAAATGTGAGATCCACATCCAGTATCTAATACCCATGATGAAGAAGTAGATAAATTGACTTCTATAACAAAAATACATGTAGTGGAAGTCACACTTCCTTTCTTGAGATCCTCCAGATAAACTTTGCAATTTCTTTTCCAATGACCGGTCTCACAGCAATGAAAACAGTTCCCTTCTTTTGCTATCCCTCCCTTTGGCTTAAGTGCAGAAGCTTTTGGCTTAGACTTAACAAAGACCTTCTTGTTCTTCTTGAAGCTCTTAGCTGTAGTCTTTCCTTTGCTCTTATTCACAATAAGAACATTTGTAGGCTTAGACTTCTTGCTATTTGCTTCAAAAGTTCTAAGCAAGCCAAGTAACTGTGGTAGAGTCTTTTCAATTTCAATCATATTGTAATTCAAGACAAATTGACTGAAGCTTTCAGGCAACGATTGCAAGATCACGTCAGTGGCCAACTCTTGGTCCAAAGGAAAACCCAGCTTCGGTCCAAAAGGAAAACCCAGCTTCTCCAGATTCTCAATATACCCAATCATCTTGAGTACATGAGTTCCAACCAGACTTCCTTCTACTATTCTACACTGGAACAACGCTTTAGAGACGTCATACCTCTCTTGTCTTGCTTGTTGTTGGTACAGTTGCTTAAGATGCTCGATCATATCGAACGCTTCCATTTCTTCATGTTGCTTCTGAAGCTCAGAGTTCATGGTGGCAAGCATAAGGCACCCAACATCAAGTGCGTCATTTTGATGCTTCTTGTAAGCATCTTTATCAGCCTTAGCAGCCTTCAGGGGAGGTTCCTCAGCAGGTAAGGGTTCCTCTAGGACATATTGTTTCTTTTCTTATTTGAGGACTATCCTCAAGTTCCTATAACAGTCTAGGAAATTTGTCCCATTTAATTTGTCCTTCTCAAGGACCGATCGTAGTGATAATGTGCTTGTTACGTTGTTAGTTGCCATGGATATCTACAATATAAATATGCAAAATAAGTTTATGATTTAATCATTTAATATGGTTTTATATTAAATGACACTCCCACTATTTTGTTTAAAATTATCAACCCTCGAAACCTTTAGTGGGCCAAGATCCATATTTCACCTAATCTTGAGTTAGCTTTGGCTAATCGCCCAAGACTCGATTATTTAGGTAGACAACACTTTGTCAATTACATCACATGTAATTCTTGGATAGTTGGACGAACAACGCTTTGTTCAAATTCATCAAATGAATTATTATGCAACCCCATGCCTCTAGGTTCCCAATCCTATTGAGATAACCTAGTTAAGTCGTACGCAATTTAAAGTAAAACGGATATCACTATTATCCTTTCGCGCCTTACAAAGATTGCCACGGTGCTTTGCTTTGGCAAACCCACACATGTTCAATCGAAGTCTTGACGAGTACTTTTAATTTTGGAAGGCATCTAAAACTTAATATTTTAGAGGGATTTATAGATCTCATGATTTTATTATTGATAATTTAAAATATGTCCACTACATATACATATCTACATATATGTATAATAAAATTATCAATCTAAAACATAAGATAAATCATGCATCACATACATAAATTAAACGTGACATGGTTATAGCCCCTATTAGTGATTTTCTCAAGCCAATGAGAAAATCCTAAGAGTCAACCTAAGGTAACTTCATAAGCACCTTCCTTTGGCTCCAAATTGTGAATGGCATCCTCATCCCGGCATCATGCTCCATCTTCATTGATCACCATCAATAAATAAACTATACTATACAAATATAGAGAATTCCTCGATTCACATTCGAGGGGAACATAGGGGAGGGATAACATTCAGAAAAAAAAATAGAGAATGCACGACTCGCAGGTCGTATTATAAATTACAAACATTCACAAATCCTATCTAATAGGTCAAAGGGCTATAACCATGCACCATGCTCAAACAACACATAAAACATGCTACAATAATTTAATTAATTAAATTCTAAACATTTTAAAATTTAATTCTAATTAAAACTGTAAAATAAAATTTTGGAACTTTATCGTATGCTCGGGACATCACATGCCACGAACTTATGCGACTAAACCATGAACCACCATGGTTCGAACCAACCTAGCCACACACGGCTGGACCAATCATGGGCCTAGGGTTCGAAACCCTATCCCAAGACATGGTCCGAGCCACGCATGTGCGTGCGGCGCCGCTAGGGTTCCAAACCCTAGCCGCCTTGCACCATTTTATTTTCATTCGAGCAACATGGTTCGAAACGCCGGAAATTAACTAGCCACGAGTCACGGTCAGGCCATGCGCGGTGGTGGCTCAACCATCTCGAGCCAAGGGTTCGAAAACCCTAGCCCTCATGTGGTGTAGCCGCTTTCTCCATGCATACGTGAACCATGATCGAGCCATCAATTTTATCGAGCCAAAAGTTCAAAACTCTAGCCACGTCTCGCACCTCCATGCACGAACATGAGCCGCAACGGCTCGACCATCTCGAGCCAAGGGTTCGAAAACCCTAGCCCTCATGTGGTGTAGCCGTGGGTCATGTATCGTATACAATAAACTTCAATTATATCAAATATAATTTTACGATAATTTCACAAACTCGATTTATTTCATATCATATATGAATTATACAGTTTTAATAGCATGCAATACAAATCTAAATATGATTAAACAATTAAACATACAAATCCGATATGAGCTTTATACACGGCTCTGATACCACTGTAAGTAATCCAACAAGCATACAACGCAGTGGAATTTAAAATTTTGGATTACTAGAACCGCGGATCTATACAAAGTTGTCATATCGGATAAAGGATCATAAGAGTCTCACCCTTGTAGCGTGTTTGAGCAGATTCCACGAAGCACCACGTTCAACGATTCCGAGTCACGAGCAACACCTCCAAGGTCTTGCCTCAACTGTATCCACACGATCAAATCGAACAAGGGACGTTCAAGAACAAGTTGCTAGACTTATTCTTGAACCAAAACAAACTCTCCGTTCAAAACCGATCAACGGCGACCAAATAATCCCAAGCTTCAAGGCGACGGCGAGAGCTTCTTCAAGATTAGTGAGGCGGCCGAGAGCTCAATGTAGTGATTAGGTTTTGTTTTATGAATTGTGTCATTAACAATTAATCAAAACCTTATATTTATATTATAAGACTTTAATTAAGGTTCAAGACTTTCTTAAAGTCTCATGGGCCCAAACCCATGATTTAATTAAATCCTTATAATCATTTAATTAAGACTCTTCTTAATTATTTAATTCATCCCATGAATTTAATTCCCTTTATCGATTTAATCTTTTGTGCAACCCGATAGGATCTTGTAATGTTGGCAATGACATAAAATCTCATTTACGTCACATGCAATTAGCGGTATCTAGCAACACATCAAGGCTACCCAAATTACAAGAATGTCAATGACTCGACATAACCTAAGAACTTGTGATAATATTAACCATGTAACTTAATCCCTTTGCCCTTTGTGTTTAGATTGAACAAGAGTCATGGAATAGTCATACTCGTATATTCAATCTCTATTTCTTGATCCCAAAGTAGAACTAGAATAAACGAATAAGCTCGATATCACATATCGACTCATTCGAGCACGGCCATGCATTTTAGTCTTACTTGATCAAGGACCCAAACACTTCTCCTGTTATATAGGAGGGACAAATCCTATCTCGATCAATCAACATCCCTCTACATAATTCGTAGTGTATCCAATAGTCGCCTTTATAGTTTACCCTGTTACAGGTAACGTTTGACAATATCAAGATACATAACTCCTTATATTGGGATCTCTGATGATCTCAAGTCGTAAGGATTACATACATTATTATCACTATGAGAATTGCTTATGACACTCGTATAACTATCAATGTAGCATTCTCATGGTGGGTCTGTCAAGTACATCGTTCTCTAACATGTACCCATGTGTTGATTTGATATCTCATATCAATGAACAATTCATCAATCAACACATACTAGTCTTAATGCATTATCATTATCCCAATTCATGATAATACTTGACTAGAGACATCTTTAAGAATAATACAATATTATTCTAAGGACATTAATTTATATATCAATTCATATTGCACAGATATTCGAATAATATATAATAATGATTTGCCATTTATAAAATCATAATACATTGTATGTCATAAACAATAATCTAATGACTTGTCTTAGGGCATATCCCAACAAATCTCCCACTTGCACTAAGACCAATCAGACATATACCTAATGCCTAGAGATCTAGTATGACGATCATGCTTCTGCTTTGACAGTGGCTTCGTCAATGGGTCAAATACATTATCATCTGTTGGTACTTTGCATATTTTAACATCTACCCTTTCAACGATTTCTCGAATGAAATGAAAGCGCCGAAGTATGTGCTTGGATCTTTGGTGAGATCTAGGTTCCTTAGCCAATGCGATCGCTCCATTGTTGTCACAATAGAGTTCTATCGGATCCTTAATGCTAGGCACCACTCCAAGTTCAGAAATGAACTTCCTAATCCAAACAGCTTCTTTTGTTGCATCAGAGGCAGCAATGTACTCAGCTTCCGTTGTAGAATCGGCTACTGTCTCTTGCTTTGAACTCTTCCAGCTCACAGCACCTCCATTTAGGCAATACACATATCCAGATTGCGATCGAAAATCATCTTTGTCGGTTTGGAAGCTTGCATCAGTATAACCCATTACATTGAGTTCTTCCTCACCTCCATAAATCAAGAATGTATCCTTAGTTCTTCTCAAGTACTTCAGGATATTCTTGACTGCAATCCAGTGACCTTCACCTGGATCAACTTGATACCTGCTCGTCATGCTCAAAGCATACGATACATTGGGACTAGTACATATCATGGCATACATGATAGATCCAATAGCTGACGCATATGGGATCTTACTCATGCGTTGTCTCTCATCTGGTGTTGAAGGACACTGTTCCTTCGAGAGATATATACCATGTGTCATAGGCGCGAATCCTTTCTTTGATTCTTGCATGCTAAACCTTTTAAGCACTTTGTCTATGTATGTATTTTGACTTAGGCCAAGAAGCCTTCTCGATCTATCTCTATAGATCTTGATTCCTAATACATAGGTGGCTTCACCGAAGTCTTTCATAGAAAAGCAATTCCCTAGCCAAAACAGATTGTAAGGCAGGGATATCATTCCCAATGAGAAGTATGTCATCTACATACAATATTAGGAAGATAATTATGCTCCCACTGACCTTCTTGTAGACACAAGGTTCATCTACGTTTTTGATGAAACCAAACTCTTTGACTGCATCATCAAAACGAAGATTCCAACTCCGAGAAGCTTGCTTCAATCCATAAATGGATCGTTGTAGCTTGCATATCTTTCCAGCATCCTTTGGATCGACAAAACCCTCGGGCTGTGTCATGTACACATCCTCAAGCAGATTTCCATTAAGGAAAGCTGTTTTGACATCCATCTGCCAGATTTCATAATCATGAAATGCAGCTATTGCAAGTAAGATCCTAATGGATTTAACCATGGTAACTGGTGAAAAAGTTTCATCATAGTCAATACCATGAATTTGTTTGAAACCTTTTGGAACCAGTCGACCTTTATAGGTTTGTACATTACCATCCATGTCGGTCTTTTTTTTGAAAATCCATTTGCACCCTATGGGTCGTACCCCTTCAGGTGGGTCAACCAAAGTCCATACTTGGTTTGCATACATGGATTCCATTTCAGATTTCATGGCCTCTTGCCATTTCTCATAATCAGTGCCCATTATAGCTTGTTGATAAGATGACGGCTCATCCTCATCAATAAGCAGTAAGTCACCTTGTTGAGTCACAAGAAATCCATATCTCCGTGGCTCCCGGTGTTCTCTTACAGACCTACGCTGGGCTTGTGTCTCTTGAGCAGGCATTTTATCCACAACATCTTGTGGTGTCTGCTCTGTTTCCATCTCAATATCATGTTCAATGTTTTCTTGTGGTTGAACTTCACTAAGTTCTATTTGTCTCCCACTGGTTTTTCTAGAAATAAATTCTCTTTCATGAAAGACACCAGTCCGAGCAACAACTACTTTGTTCTCGATGGGATAATAGAAATAGTATCCTTTTGTTTCCTTAGGATACCCCACAAATAAACATTTATCAGATTTGGGTCCAAGTTTGTTAGTGGCGTGACGTCTAACGAAAGCCTCACAACCCCAAATCTTCATAAAAGACATACTAGGACGCTTCCCAGTCCATATCTAATATGGTGTCTTTTCCACTGATTTAGATGGAACACGGTTCAGTATGAATATTGCTGTTTCTAAAGCATGTCCCCAAAAGGATATCGGAAGATCTGCATGACTCATCATTGATTTAACCATGTCCAACAAGGTTCGATTTCTCCTCTTGGATACACCATTCCATTGTGGAGTATACGGAGGAGTGAGTTGTGGGACTATCCCACACTCCTTTAGATAGTCATGAAACTCTTGGCTTAAGTATTCACCTCCTTGATCTGATCGAAGGATTTTGATACTTTTGCCAAGTTGGTTTTGTACTTCATTCTTGAAATCTTTGAACTTTTCAAAGGTTTCATGCCTATGCTTCATTAGGTACACATACCCATATCTACTGAGGTCATCAGTAAATGTAACGAAGTATTGAAAACCACCTCTAGCTTGTGTACTTATTGGCCCACATACATCACTATGTATTAGTCCCAATAAAACATTTGCCCTTTCAACATGTCCCTTGAAAGGGGCTTTAGTCATCTTGCCCATTAAACAAGATTCACATGTTTCATATGATTCAAAATCAAATGAATCCAAAACTCCATCCTTATGAAGTTTTGATATGCGATTCTCGTTTATATGGCCCAAGCGACAATGCCAGAGATAAGTTGGATTAGAATCATTATTCTTAATCCTTTTAGTATTTATGTTATAGATAGGCATATCAAGATTTAATACATAAAGACCATTAATCATTTGTGCACTAGCATAAAACATATCATTTAAATAAATGGAACAACAATTGTTCTTTATAATAAATGAATATCCAAACTTGTCCAAACAAGAAATATAGATAATGTTTTTGGTAATAGATGGCACAAAATAACAGTCTTTTAAAATCAACGATAAATCAGAAGGTAAAGCTAAAAAATAATCTCATATAGCTAATGCAGCAACTCTTGCTCCATTCCCAACTCGGAGATCAACTTCACCTTTCGCCAACGTCCTATTCCTTTTGAGATCCTGCACATTTACACAAATGTGAGATCCACATCCAGTATCTAATATCCATGACGAAGAAGTAGATAAATTGACTTCTATAACAAAAATACCTGTAGTGGAAGTCACACTTCCTTTCTTGAGATCCTCCAGATAAACTTTGCAATTTCTTTTCCCATGACCAGTCTCACCGCAATGAAAACAGTTCCCTTCTTTTGCTATCCCTCCCTTTGGCTTAAGTGCAGAAGCTTTTGTCTTAGATTTAACAAAGACCTTCTTGTTCTTCTTGAAGCTCTTAGCTTTAGTCTTTCCTTTGCTCTTATTCACAATAAGAACATTTGTAGGCTTAGACTTCTTGCTATTTGCTTCAAAAGTTCTAAGCATGCCAAGTAACTGTGGTAGAGTCTTTTCAATTTCAATCATATTGTAATTCAAGACAAATTGACTGAAGCTTTCAGGCAACGATTGCAAGATCACGTCAGTGGCCAACTCTTGGTCAAAAGGAAAACCCAGCTTCTCCAGATTCTTAATATACCCAATCATCTTGAGTACATGAGTTCCAACCAGACTTCCTTCTACCATTCTACACTGGAACAACGCTTTAGAGACGTCATACCTCTCTTGTCTTGCTTGTTGTTGGTACAGTTGCTTAAGATGCTCGATCATATCGAACGCCTCCATTTCCTCATGTTGCTTCTGAAGCTCAGAGTTCATGGTGGCAAGCATAAGGCACCCAACATCAAGTGCGTCATTTTGATGCTTCTTGTAAGCATCTTTATCAGCCTTAGCAGCCGTTAGGGGAGGTTCCTCAGCAGGTAAGGGTTCCTCTAGGACATATTGTTTCTTTTCTTGTTTGAGGACTATCCTCAAGTTCCTATACCAGTCTAGGAAATTTGTCCCATTTAATTTGTCCTTCTCAAGGACCGATCGTAGTGATATGTGCTTGTTACGTTGTTAGTTTCTATGGATATCTACAATATAAATATGCAAAATAAGTTTATGATTTAATCATTTAATATGGTCTTATATTAAATGACACTCCCACTATTTTGTTTAAAATTATCAACCCTCGAAACCTTTAGTGGACCAAGATCCATATTTCACCTAATCTTGAGTTAGCTTTGGCTAATCGCCCAAGACTCGATTATTTAGGTAGACAACACTTTGTCACTTACATCACATGTAATTCTTGGATAGTTGGACGAACAACGCTTTGTTCAAATTCATCAAATGAATTATTATCCAACCCCATGCCTCTAGGTTCCCAATCCTATTGAGATAACCTAGTTAAGTCGTACCCAATTTAAAGTAAAACGGATATCACTATTATCCTTTCGCGCCTTACCAAGATTGCCACGGTGCTTTGCTTTGGCAAACCCACACATGTTCAATCGAAGTCTTGACGAGTACTTTTAATTTTGGAAGGCATCTAAAACTTAATATTTTAGAGGGATTTATAGATCTCATGATTTTATTATTGATAATTTAAAATATGTCCACTACATATACATATCTACATATATGTATAATAAAATTATCAATCTAAAACATAAGATAAATCATGCATCACATACATAAATTAAACGTGACATGGTTATAGCCTCTACTAGTGATTTTCTCAAGCCAATGAGAAAATCCTAAGAGTCAACCTAAGGTAACTTCATAAGCACCTTCCTTTGGCTCCAAATTGTGAATGGCCTCCTCATCCCGGCATCATGCTCCATCTTCATTGATCACCATCAATAAATAAACTATACTATACAAATATAGAGAATTCCTCGATTCACATTCGAGGGGAACATAGGGGAGGGATAACATTAAGAAAAAAAAATAGAGAGGGCACGACTCGCAGGTCGTATTATAAATTACAAACATTCACAAATCCTATCTAATAGGTCAAAGGGCTAAAACCATGCACCATGCTCAAACAACACATAAAACATGCTACAATAATTTAATTAATTAAATTCTAAACATTTTAAAATTTAATTCTAATTAAAACTGTAAAATAAAATTTTGGAACTTTATCGTATGCTCGGGATATCACATGCCACGAACTTATGCGACTAAACCACGAACCACCATGGTTCGAACCAACCTAGCCACACACGGCTGGACCAATCATGTGCCTAGGGTTCGAAACCCTATCCCAAGACGTGGTCCGAGCCACGCGTGTGCGTGCGCCGCCGCTAGGGTTCCAAACCCTAGCCGCCTTGCACCATTTTATTTTCATTCGAGCCACATGGTTCGAAACGCCGGAAATTAATTAGCCACGAGTCACGGTTAGGCCATGCGCGGTGGTGGCTCAACCATCTCGAGCCAAGGGTTCGAAAACCCTAGCCCTCATGTGGTGTAGCCGCTTTCTCCATGCATGCGTGAACCATGATCGAGCCATCAATTTTATCGAGCCAAAATTTCAAAACTCTAGCCACGTCTCGACACCTCCATGCACGAACATGAGCCGCAACGGCTCGACCATCTCGAGCCAAGGGTTCGAAAACCCTAGCCCTCATGTGGTGTAGCCGTGGGTCATGTATCGTATACAATAAACTTCAATTATATCAAATATAATTTCACGATAATTTCACAAACTTGATTTATTTCATATCATATATGAATTATACAGTTTTAATAGCATGCAATACAAATCTAAATATGATTAAACAATTAACCATACAAATCCGTTATGAGCTTTATACACGGCTCTGATACCACTGTAAGTAATCCAACAAGCATACAACGCAGTGGAATTTAAAATTTTGGATTACTAGAACCGCGGATCTATACAAAGTTGTCATATCGGATAAAGGATCATAAGAGTCTCACCCTTGTAGCGTGTATGAGCAGATTCCACGAAGCACCACGTTCAACGATTCCGAGTCATGAGCAACACCTCCAAGGTCTTGCCTCAACGAAATCCACACGATCAAATCGAACAAGAGACGTTCAAGAACAAGTTGCTAGACTTATTCTTGAACCAAAACAAACTCTCGGTTCAAAACCGATCAACGGCGACCAAATAATCCCAAGCTTCAAGGCGACGTCCGAGAGCTTCTTCGAGATTAGTGAGGCGGACGAGAGCTCAATGTAGTGATTAGGTTTTGTTTTATGAATTGTGTCATTAACAATTAATCAAAACCTTATATTTATATTATAAGACTTTAATTAAGGTTCAAGACTTTCTTAAAGTCTCATGGGCCCAAACCCATGATTTAATTAAATCCTTATAATCATTTAATTAAGACTCTTCTTAATTATTTAATTCATCCCATGAATTTAATTCCCTTTATCGATTTAATCTTTTGTGCAACCCGATAGGATCTTGTAATGTTGGCAATGACATAAAATCTCATTTTACGTCACAAGCAATTAGCGGTATCTAGCAACACATCAAGGCTACCCAAATTACAAGAATGTCAATGACTCGACATAACCTAAGAACTTGTGATAATATTAACCATGTAACTTAATCCCTTTGCCTTTTTTGTTTAGATTGAACATGAGTCATGGAATAGTCATACTCGTATATTCAATCTCTATTTCTTGATCCCAAAGTAGAACTAGAATAAACGAATAAGCTCGATATCACATATCGACTCATTCGAGCACGGCCATGCATTTTAGTCTTACTTGATCAAGGGCCCAAACACTTCTCCTGTTATATAGGAGGAACAAATCCTATCTCGATCAATCAACATCCCTCTTCATAATTCGTAGTGTATCCAATAGTCGCCTTTATAGTTTACCCTGTTACAGGTAACGTTTGACAATATCAAGATACATAACTCCTTATGCTGGGATCTCTGATGATATCAAGTCGTAAGGATTACATACATTATTATGACTATGAGAATTGCTTATGACACTCATATAACTATCAATGTTGGGATCTCTGATGATCTCAAGTCGTAAGGATTACATACATTATTATTACTATGAGAATTGCTTATGACACTCATATAACTATCCATGTAGCATTCTCATAGTGGGTCTGTCCAGTACATCTCTCTAACATGTACCCATGGGTTGATTTGATATCTCATATCAATAAATAATTCATCAATCAATACATACTAGTCTTAATGCATTATCATTATCCCAATTCATGATAATACTTGACTAGGGACATCTTTAAGAATAATACAATATTATTCTAAGGACATTAATTTATATATCAATTCATATTGCACAGATATTAGAATAATATATAATATGATTTGCCATTTATAAAATCATAATACATTGTATGTCATAAACAATCATCTAATGACTTGTCTTAGGACATATCCCAACAGGAACATCTCACCCAACTAATTGCAGTTACGGTGGAACAGACCATGAGGAGAAAGGAAGGTCCGTCCGAGGGCGTGCTTGGGGAAAGCTCCCAGCAGATGAAGGAGACTGAACAGGGAGCAACCTCCCGTCCTAAAGTGGCTGCTGTTCCGGATCTGGAGGGCCAGGTGGAGGAGCTGAAGGACGAGGTCCAGAAGATGAAGAAGGGAATGGGGGGGTGCCTCTATCAGGAGGGGAACCCCTTTCTCGGGTGAAATTGTAAATGAGGAGCTCCCAAATAATTTCCGACCCCCCAATGCTGGGGAATACGATGGGAGCACGGACCCGGGAGAACACCTGGGCAGGTTTAAAAACGCGGCCATGCTGCATTGTTACTCAGACCACCTTAAGTGCAAGGTGTTCCTGACCACTTTGGTGAGGTCGGCCCAGAAGTGGTTCAACCAATTAGAGCCTGGTTTCATTACTTCCTTCGCCGGATTTAACTCCGCGTTCTTACACCAGTATGCCAGCAGCAAGCGATATAAGAAGACCTCGCTGAGCTTGTTCGAGATGAGGCAAGCCGAGGATGAGTCGCTGCGGGGGTATATCAAAAACTTCAAAACCGTGATACTCGAAATACCGGCTTGCCCGGCGGAAATTCTGATCAGCGCCTTTACCCAAGGCCTGAGAGGAGGAGACTTCTTCCGATCCTTAGTAAAGAAGCCTCCTGTTACATATGATGATCTGCTCACCCGAGCGGAAAAATATATTAACATGGAGGAGGCCCAACAACTGAGGAGGAAGGAAGTGCGGCGGGCTGGGGAGAAACGGCTCAGCCAGGGCGAGAAAAGGCCAGTGGAAGGGGCGCAACTCAGCCGCTTTTCCCAATATACGCCGTTGAAAGTCTCCAAGGAGGAGGCCGTCCGCATATGTGAAGACAAACAGATGTTGCAAAAGCCAGCACCAACCAGTGTAGAGCCGAACAAGGAGGTCTCGGAGAAATACTGCATCTTCCACCAAGCGTCTGGGCACACCACTCAAGATTGCCATTGTTTGGATGAGGAACTTGAAAAGGCAATACAGAACAATTCCCAGTTCAAGCAGTTGTTGTCCCGACCCTGCCCACCAGGGGATAATCTTCCTCGGGGAAGGGGTCGAGGAGCGTCATGGATAAGAGGGAGAGGGGGACGGACCAACTTCCGTCCTCCGTTTTGCGGTAGAGGACGGGCTCGAGGACCCCTGAGGAATCTAAATGACGTCAACCCTGCCCGTGTTGACACACCAACCCGGGGAGTCATCAACATGATCTCGGGCGGCACAACAGATGGGGATTCCAATAGAGCCAGGAAGGCTACCAGCAGGAGAGAGACCCTGAGTGTAGGAGGGGTTTGCGGTGCCGAGGAGGAGGTGGTTATCAGTTTTGGGCCACGAGATCTGGAAAATATTTGTGCACCCCATAATGATGCCCTGGTCATACGAGCCACTGTTGTCAATTATGAAGTCGGGAGGGTGTTTGTAGACACCGAGAGTTCGGTGAATGTGTTGTTTGACGAAGCCTTTCGACAGATGGACTTGGGGGGGTATCACCTCAAGCCAATCAACATCCCCCTATTTGGCTTCGCTGGGCACACCGTGTACCCACTCGGTCAGATTTCCTGCCCCTTTCCCTGGGATCTAACGAGGATAGGAAAATGAGGTTGATCACATTCACCATTGTAGCGGCCTCGTCTTCGTACAACATCATTCTGGGGAGGTCAGCTATGAACGAATTACGGGTCGTGGCCTCCACCTTCCACCAAAAGATAAAATTCCCTATAGGAAAGAGAGTGGGGGAAGTTAGGGGAGACCAGCCCTCATCCAAGAAATGCTACGCTGAAACTGTAAGGGTAGAGGTGAAAAGATCCAGAAGGGACGGTGATGAAGGACGGGAGGATAGGGGAGTACAGATGGTGCAGGAGGTGCAGGTGATGCGGGACGGGGAAGAGGAAATTATATTAGTCCCAGGTCAGCCTGATAAAACCACAGAGTAGCGGCTGACCTAGACAGCATCCTGAAGCACGATTTGGTGGAATGTCTGTCCAAGCATGCCGGAATATTCGCCTGGTCTCCAACCGAGCTGGCGGGGGTGTTGCCCACAGTAGCCCAGCACAGGTTAAATGTCAATCCAGAAGTCAAAGTAACCCGGCAAAAGAAGAGGCATTTTGGACCAGATAAAGACAGAATTATCAGAGCCGAGGTTCAGACCTTGCTGAAGGCTGGTCAGATAAGGGAGGTGCAGTTTCCCACCTGGTTATCTAACGTGGTTTTGGTTCCAAAGTCGGCGGGAAAATGGAGGATGTGCATCGACTTTCGTCATTTGAACAAAGCCTGTCCCAAGGACTGTTATCCCCTACCCCGGATCGACCAGTTGGTAGACTCCACCTCAAGGTACGAGTTGTTATGTTTCATGGACGCGTACCAAGGATATCACCAAATACCCTTGGCAAAGGAGGATCAAGATAAGGTCAGTTTCATCACGTCGGATGGAACGTTCTGCTATGTGGTCATACCTTTTGGCCTCAAGAACGCTGGGGCCACATACCAGAGGTTGATGGACAAAGTGTTTGAAAACCAGGCAGGAAGGAACATCGAGGTTTATGTGGATGACATCTTAGTAAAATCTAAGGGCCAGGCAGACCTGTTACCCGACTTGGAGGAAACCTTTGCCACACTAAGTATATTTGGTCTAAAATTAAATCCGGCTAAATGCGTATTTGGTGTGAGGAGCGGGAAATTCTTGGGTTTCATGGTAACCGAGAGGGGGATCAAGGTAACCCGAAAAAGATCAGAGCAATTCAAGAGATGACCTCACCTCGCAGTATAAAGGAGGTGCAGAAACTGACAGGGCGGATTGCGTCATTGGCTCATTTCATTTCCAGGTTGGCTCATAGGAGTTACCCTTTCTTCCAAGTACTAAGGAAGGTGAAAAAGTTCGATTGGGACGACGAGTGCGAGAAAGCTTTCTCTGACTTGAAGAAAAACCTGGCCGAGCTGCCCGTCCTGGTAAGGCCCGAGCTCGGCGAACGATTATGGATCTACTTATCTGCTACAGAGAGTGCTGTCAGCTCAGTACTGATAAAACAGGACGGTACGGACCAGAGGCCGATATACTATGTCAGCCATGCACTGAGAGGTGCGGAACTCGGGTATCCAGAGATGGAGAAGTTGGCACTAGCTTTGGTCATAACCGCAAGAAGGCTGAGACCCTTCTTCTTGTCACACCCCATCTCAGTGCTAACCAATAGCCCCATGGGGAGGATAATGACCCAGCCTAATGTATCAGGGATATTGGTGAAGTGGACAAACGAGCTCGACGAGTACGACATAACTTATCAACCACGGTCATCCATTAAAGCTCAGGCCTAATCAGATGTCCTCGCGGAGATGATAGAGGTTGAGACTGAGGAGCCATGGAAAGTATACGTGGACGGAGCAGCAAACAGTGAAGGCAGTGGAGTGGGGATTGTTCTGATATCCCCCGCGGGTGAAAAGATGAAGGTCATTGTCAGATTGGATTTTCGGGCTTCTAACAATGAAGCAGAATACGAGGCCATACTGATCGGGCTGAGGTTGGCGTAGGAGGTCGGTGCCAGCAGGGTGATCCTTCACTCGGACTCACAGCTGGCCACTCAGCAGGTGAAAGGGAATTACGAGGCCAAAAGAGAGAAAATGATAGAATACTTGAAGGCTATACAGGAGATGTCAGAAAGTTTCGTGGAATGGAGCATAGTGCAGATCCCTAGGGAGGATAATCACGAAGCTGATGAGCTCTCCAAGTGGTCCACATCCCTAGTTCCCTTGTCACAAAGGGAGCTCATATTTCAAACTGAGTTGGTTCCGTCAACCCAGCCCGGTACAGAGGCCCCCGAGGCCTTAGGGTGGATGGCCCCGATTTTGAACTACTTGAGAAAGCTGGAAGTACCCGCTGATAAGAACCAAGCCCGGCGGTTGAAGAGGCATTCGTTCCAGTTTGTTCTGATAGAGGATGTGTTATACAAGAGGTCCTTTGCTGGACCCCTGCTCCGATGTCTGAGCACGGAGGAGGCAGAGTATGTGCTAAGGGAAATTCACGAGGGATGCTGTGGAGACCATCATTGGGGGTTGGCTCTGGCCAGAAAGACCCTCCTTGCTGGGTACTTCTGGCCGACCCTGAGGAACGACGCGATCAGGACTGTAGTCACTTGTGAGGGTTGCCAGAGGAACAGTAAGTTCCAGTTAAGGCCAGCAAGGCTCATGAAAGCGGTAACGTCGGCCTGCCCTTTTGATAAATGGGTTTGGATATTGTGGGACCTTTCCCGATAGCCCCAAAGCAAAAGAAATTTCTGTTGGTGGCTGTGGATTATTTCTCAAAATGGGTCGAGGCCGAACCCTTAGCCAAGATTCCCGAGGAGAATGTGCTGGACTTTTTGTGGAAGAACATAGTTTGCCGTTTCGGAGTACCCAGGAAATTGATATCAGACAATGGAAGGCAGTTCCAAGGGCAGAAGTTAATGGCTTGGTGCAAGGAAATGAAGATCGGACAGGCCTTTACATCGGTGGGTTACCCGCAGAGCAACGGGCAGACAGAGGTCACCAACAGATCGATTGTGCAAGCGTTAAAGGCAAGGATGTACGGGGTTGGTAAGGATTGGGTGGATGAATTACCAAGTGTGTGGTGGGCTTACAGAACGACAGCTTGCATCCCAACTGGAGAAACGCCTTTCAGCATGGTATATGGAACGGAGGCCGTGCTCCCAGCTGAGGTCGGAAAAACCTCGGCCAGGGTCCAAGCCTATGATGACAACAATGAGGAACACCGGGCTCTGGATTTGGATTTTATCTATGAGAAAAAGGAAAGGGCCGCTAGTAAGGATGGAGGCTTACCGTAGTAAGATAGTCAAAGCTTACAACAAAGGGTGATACCCCGAAATTTCCAAGTGGGGGACCTCGTCCTCAAAAAGGTTAACCCAGCAGGGGAGGTAAGAAAGCTCGACCCCCGATGGGAGGGACCATACAAAATAGTCCAGAGACTGAGTTCGGGATCGTACTACTTAGAGGAGGGCGAAGGCCGACGTCTGAAAAGACCTTGGAATGCATATCACCTCAGAAAATATTATTCCTAGGCGTTTTATTATTGTTATTTCAATTCGATGTACGAACACTATTATTTAAAGAACTTTTCCTTTAAATCTCCTATCCCAAATAAAAGTGCAAGTCCGCCCTGCATGCTAAAGCCCAGGTGTATGTGGCCCTGGCACCAATTAAAAGTGCAGGTCAGCCCTGTCACTAAAGCCCGGGTGTATGAGGCCCTGGCACCAATTAAAAGCACAGGTCCGCCCTGCATGCTAAAGCCCAGGTGTATGAGGCCCTGGCACAAAATAAAAGCACAGGTCCGCCCTGCATGCTAAAGCCCAGGTGTATGAGGCCCTGGACACCAATTAAAAGTGCAGGTCAGCCCTGTTACTAAAGCCCAGGTGTATGAGGCCCTGTCACCGATTAAAAGCACAGGTCCGCCCTGCATGCTAAAGCCCAGGTGTACGAGGCCCTGGCACAAATTAAAAGCACAGGTCCGCCCTGCATGCTAAAGCTCAGGTGTATGAGGCCCTGGCACAAAATAAAAGCACAGGTCTGCCCTGCATGCTAAAGCCCATGTGTATGAGGCCCTGGCACCAATTAAAAGTGCAGGTCAGCCCTGTCACTAAAGCCCAGGTGTATGAGGCCCTGGCACCAATAAAAAACACAGGTCCGCCCTGTATGCTAAAGCCAAGGTGTATGAGGCCCTGGCATAAAATAAAAGCACAGGTCCGCCCTGCATGCTAAAGTCCAGGTGTATGAGGCCCTGGCACCAATTAAAAGCACAGGTCCGCCCTGCATGCTAAAGCCCAGGTGTATGAGGCCCTGGCACAAAATAAAAGCACAGGTCCGCCCTGCATGCTAAAGCCTAGGTGTATGAGGCCCTGGCACCAATTAAAAGCACAAGTCCGCTCTGCATGCTAAAGCCCAGGTGTATGAGGCCCTGTCACAAAATAAAAGCACAGGTCCGCCCTGCATGCTAAAGCCCAGGTGTATGAGGCCCTGGCACCAATTGAAAGCACAGGTCCGCCCTGCATGCTAAAGCCCAGGTGTATTAGGCCCTGGCACCAATTAAAAGCACAGGTCCACCCTGCATGCTAAAGCCCAGGTGGATGAGGCCCTGGCACAAAATAAAAGCACAGGTCCGCCCTGCATGCTAAAGCCCAGGTGTATGAGGCCCTGGCACCAATTAAAAGCACAGGTCCGCCCTGCATGCTAAAGCCCAGGTGTATGAGGCCCTTTCACAAAATAAAAGCACAGGTCCGCCCTGCATGCTAAAGCCTAGGTGTATGAGGCCCTGGCACCAATTAAAAGCACAGGTCCGCCCTGCATGCTAAAGCCCAGGTG
This sequence comes from Haberlea rhodopensis, assembly GCA_907163345.1. Classification (NCBI taxonomy): domain Eukaryota; kingdom Viridiplantae; phylum Streptophyta; class Magnoliopsida; order Lamiales; family Gesneriaceae; genus Haberlea; species Haberlea rhodopensis. Next base: position 1,178,497 of record CAJQUN010000125.1, on the reverse strand, counting down.
TATGAGGCCATGGCACCAATTAAAAGCACAGGTCCACCCTGCATGCTAAAGCCCAGGTGTATGAGGCCCTGGCACAAAATAAAAGCACAGGTCCGCCCTGCATGCTAAAGCCCAGGTGTATGAGGCCCTGGCACCAATTAAAAGCACAGGTCCGCCCTGCATGTTAAAGCTTTGGTGTGTGAGGCCCTGGCACAAAATAAAAGTGCAGGTCAGCCCTGTCACTAAAGCCCAGATGTGTGAGGCCCTAGCACAGATTAAAAGTGCAGGACAACCCGGTCATATAAGCTCGGGTTTAATTGACCATGGCACTTTATTACGTGGCCCCCACCAGGGTGCAGACCAGGCGATAATCATGCGCTCATCCACGCGCGAACTCACGTCCATGGGAGAATTGTTCACTGTATTATTTTTGGAGTTTCCACATGACAGCCCTATGCGGCATTTAGTTCTATGCGTGGGATTATTTTTAAGTTATTATTGTGGGTCAATCCAATGTAAAACCACGGGCCGGCTTGGCTGCTATAAGTGGTCATGACGTTCATAAATTTGCGATAAAAGCCAATTTCTAACTTACGAGTAATAGAATGGATTGCTTCGAAGAAAGGACAATCAAAATTCAAAATAACCTCATTACAAGGGGGTGCGTTCAAAGCACAATACAAGCATAAAAGGGAAAAATAAAGAAAAAATACAGGGGGGAATTAAGAACAAGTCAGTCTAGTTGATAAAGTCGGGAGGGATGTTGGCGATGATTGCGTTAAGGTCCAGGAAGTCGTCAGGGTCCTGGTCATTAGGCGGGAAGCCCTTGGCCTAGAATTGGCCCTTGCACCCCTCAAAACCAAGGTCCAAAAATTTAAAAGCCTTGGAGGCCAACATGCGCGTAAATTCCTCCAACTTGATGAAGGCCTCGCGGCGGGCTGGTTCGCCAGCCACATAGGATTCCAACTCGAACTTGACCCTTCCCAGCTCGGCCAAGGCGTTTGAAAGGTCCTGCTCCTTTCCGACCAGGGCACCGCGGAGCTGTTCGACATCAGCTCGGAGTCGGGTCACCGAAGCCCTGTGAGACTCTAGTTCAGCAGCGTCCACCTCGGAGTTAGAAGTAGCATGATCAGCCTCTGACTTGGCCTCCCGCGCTGCTTTCCTCGCATCCCTGGCTGATTGGCCGTAGCTAGCACCCCGACGAAGGCTCTCGCACATCATCACCAGACCCTGAAAAGAAAAGGGGAGTGGGGGGCTCAGTTTTATATCCACCAAGGAAAAATCCTGGCAACTTTAAAAAATGCTTACCGATAGGGTCCGAGATATGCCTTCCTCTGCTAGGGTTTTCCACCTCAGCTCTGATAGGACTTGCTGATCGGCGGAGGAAGTCAGACACTCAACGATTCGCGCAGAGAGGCCTGATGGGGTAGAATTGATCAGGCTGACCTCTCGAGTATAACCCACTGGTATCCCATGTGAACCCGGGTCGGTGGGAGCAGCAGACAGATGACTCGAGGGGGAAGCGGGTGGGGTGTCGATCTCATGAATGATGGGGGAAGTAGCCACCTCTTCCCAAGTCGAGACCCCAGCTACGCCCTTGCCCTTTTTCCTTTTTCTCAGGCCGGTCTCCTCCCTAACCTCTTCGGCGCGAGGGGGGCTGGCTCGAAGGGCCTGCCCCAACCGCCCCTCTTCCCGCTTTCTTCTGAGACGCCATGGCGGATAGCAGCTGCTGAAGAGACATGTTATCTGCAAAAGAAAGGGCTCAGCTCAGACATGAAAAAGTAAATATGATAAACGGGGGCCAGATAGGAAGAACGTACCACCAGGGACGTTTGGATAGGAACTCAGCCCAAAACGCCTGAGTACGTCCTCCCTAATCAGGGAAGCTGAATCGAAACGCCAAGCCCCAATGGTTGAAATAACCGTTTGGAAGAACACGTCCTCTTTATATTTTTGGGCAAGGATCGGGGGACAGGTAGGGAATCTCGCCAGGCCATGGGGCAGGCCCAGCGTCGAGGTGGTTTGACAAAAAAATAGGTTTGTTTCCATCCTTTACAGGGAGCTCGGGATGTTATTTAAAAATTTATAAAATGTCCGGGCACCAAAGTAAAACACCCCGGGAGACTGGGTTTTCTTAACCTGAAAAAAATAGTGAAGAAGGGTAGGGGAGAAAGGTAGATCCAAGGATCGAAAGAGGGCAGTGACAGAGACTATGCTCTGGTAGGAGTTGGGGGTAAGTTGGCTCAGAGAAACGCAATGAAAATGGGAGAACTCCTGGTAAAAAAGGGGGATAGGAAAGCGAAGTCCGCTCTTAAGCTGCTCAAGGAAGAAGGGAAAGTACCGGGCGGGGGGAGATGCGGATGCTCACCAGCCCTAGGGACCCGGACGTCGTGGTCCGGCGGGATAAACCACGTACGGAGAAGGTGCTAGGCATCAGGGAAAACACCCGAGTCGAGAATCTCATACCAAGGAAGTCCAGCCTGGGCCAGGCTCCTCGGGTCGAAAACCTCGAAGGTGGGGAGGGAGGGATCAAATATCCTAGGAAGGACCTGTCGGAGAGGTGCCACCTCGGGAATGTTTCCATCGGGAGCATCCGACCTCCGACCTGATGGGCTGGGTAGCTCATACACCTCGGCATCCTCGTCCCCCCCACGAAAGAGAGCACCAGAAGTGGAAGATGTGGAGTTTGACATTAACAGAAAAGAAGGCAGAGCTGACTTACAGGATTTAAGGAGAGACGATTGATCCGACCTAGAGCACAAATGAATGAAAGTGACTCGAGGGCCTCTATTTATAGAAGATACGGCGAGTGGGCCGAGAAAGTCAGGCCCAAACCAACGGTGCAGATTAAGGAATCTGAACGGTCGAAGCACCAGATAAGGGCACGTGGCCTGACAGAACCTCCTAGGGTTTGGTACAAGACAGCTGTGACCCCGGGACCAGGAGTTGTCCAATCAAAGGACCAAGATCATGAATAAATAAAGTTCGCCATAAACCCATTAGTCGAGGCATCGCTACTCTAGCTCGACTTGGGGGGGGGATACTGATGATATCCCTAGTTCTGGAGGCCCAGTAGGTTTTAGGAACCGAACTTTATTTGGGCCCGGTCAGTGGGGGACCCGTTTACAGCCCAACAAGGGAAGTCGTTAGGGCGGATACCATGCTGTCCTCTTCAAGCTCGCCGCCCGAGCAGAGTTGATACCTGGCACGACCACCTCTGGCTAGCTGCCGTGATCTTTTCCGAGCAGGGCCCTATTACGCGCTCCTTGGCCACAATCCTCGGGGCAGCCTCCGAGCTGAGGCGGCGAGAAAGTACATCAAGAGGTCGGGACGGGCAGCCATTGGCCAGGACAGACGAGCTAAGGTGAGGAGTTATGTGAATAGGTCAGGACGGTCCGTCATCGGCCAGGTCAGCCGAGCTGAGGCCGAGAGGGTCAGTGACACACCTAGGGTGGTCCTGTATACCAAGACTGGGATTACAGGAATCGGACACCTATTAAAGCAAAATCTAGGCCTACTAACCAATCAAAGGATGGTCAAACACTATGAGTACGAAAAGCATATTCCCGGATGCAGAGAATCGCAAAAGCAGAAGGGTCGTACGAGGTAGGTAACAGATGTAGGTGGTCCCCAGTCTGTGGTTCTCCCCCCAGTTTCAAATATTGTCTCCAGAGTCCCCGGCAAGGCGGGACCATTGGCTACCCTCCCCCTATAAAAAGGAGAATTGTTGGCAAGAAGATGGGCTCTCTCTCTCTCTCTCTGAAGAAACCAGTTTGATCATCGGAGATTCTTAACGAGTAAAAGATCTTCCCGGACTCCGGCCTAACCTGTGATTTCACGAAATAACTTATCACATCCCCTATAAATTCATTTGTTATCAAAGCGAACCAAAAAAAGAGGTAACATTTTCTAAATAACGTCATCTAAAAATAGTTAAACCATAATTACCATTATAATTGTACGAGGTTAATTGTATATTTCAAGTAACCTCATCTTAGGTAGAACTCACATTTCATAATTATTGGAGAATCCGCTTAAACTCGGGATGTATTAATTAACACACTTAATATATTTATTTGTTTACTCGGGTTATTAAGTTAAATTTCTTTATAGAACTAAAGAGATTCTTGGTATTGCATATCCAAGCTTATTTACTCAAAATTTACAAACAATATGTCAAACTATTATAGGGCTTATGAAGAAACCCAAAGTTGAATAATCTTATCAAATCTTTGCTTTCAATATCTGTATCCCATAGTTTACATATAATATGTTTTCTTGGCATTACAAATAAGACATTCACTATTTTTATGATTTTCTATAAATCTCAATACAATAATCCAAATAATTATTTCATAACCCAACATATTTAGTAGTCAACAAAACTAAAGTCCAGATTTTCTTTCGAGTAAGTACATACCCAAATGTGTGAGCAAGATTTGAAACTTAAAACTATTATTCTTCTAACGAGTAGATATGTTAATGTATATCCATTCAAGATACTATTACAATGGTCAAGTTCTTGTTCAAGAAAAAATCATTACTCACTACAATTGTATCTGACTATTTCTCAAACTTAGATTCACACATTTCCAATATATTTCTCTAGTTTATAGATCTTATTAAGCAATAATCCAATTCATTTTTTTTTATATATTCTATTTTCCAAATAACAATTTATAAAATAATCTTATTAAGCAATAACCCAATTCATTTTTTTTATATATATTCTATTTTCCAAATAATAATTTTAAATATGTATCAACATTAATATCTTACAGAGCAAAATCATATATTGTATATTCAATTCCAAATTGACATATGATTGCAACCCAAGTCCCAAAATATGAAGGTATATTTGAGCTCCAAAAAAAATCCCAATAGGCAAATAGTCTTAAGTTTTCTCAATATCCTGTAACATTCCTTTTTTAAAAACAAATTCTAAACCCCAAGAATATAAAAGAATTCTTGTAAAGAAAAATTATTCTACGACACATTGACATACATTACTAACTTATGAGATTGTTTAGTTAATTCAATGCCCAAGAATATAGCATTTACCTTAATGTGTTCAAGAGTTTCTATAAACCTAAATTAGAGAGGGAAGCTTACTGGAATGGAATTAATTCCAAAATTTCACAAACTTGAAAAATTAAATCATAGGACGATTGGTATTCTATATCCTAACAATGTCAAGAATATCTTACCAAAAAACGTATTTCTATTAACCATGAAAAAGTAAACTTAGACGCATAAGTATATCTACCATAATTAATTTCAAAACTAATTTAAAATTTTATGTCCGAATAATGAATAAATATTATCTTACAATACATGATATCTCAACGAATCAAGACTAGTAGAAATAATTCCAAATGCTACAACTTACAATAAACACTTAAAGATTGAAATTCTTCATACCAAATGCAAAATATTATTTTAGAGATTTTCGAATTCGTTAAGTTCCATAAGTACATGAGAACTTGAGAAGATTGAGGGGATTTCTAATACCATGAAATTAAAATCAACATTTAGGAAAAATGAAGAGCTACATCATAATAATGTAAACATACTTTTCGTATAGCGAGATTTTTCATAAGTAAGGATATAAATATTGGAGGTAGAAATAATGTCTTGCTCTAAATGTCAATTTATTGATATATGAAATTTGTTTGTTTTTATTTTATTTTATTTTTATACCTTATAAACATTATCGGACTTAGAAAAACTTCAAAAGAGGGACATTTCATAAGAAATCTCATATTAGGCTAAATGTTACTACAATATACTAGTAAATACCAATAAAATTTCGTTGCCGGTCATTCCAAACCAAACGACCCAAAAGTTCAAAATTTAAATCTAAGCATTTCACGATCAATTTGGGCAGAAGAAAAATTAATAATATTAAACCTAATAAAATAAATAACATCAATTTAAACAAAACAAATAAAATGTGTAGAGCAAATAAGAACAAGTAGGCACATAAGTTCAAACACACACGCATCACTTGATTCAAACTTAACTCTATTAATCTAAATCCATAACTTTTCCCAACAATTCAAACCTGGCTGTGATACCAACTGTGACAGCCCGCCCCGACGGGTCGTCCGTCGTATTCAATTACTTGAATACAAGGCTATACTCTTATACTCGATTCAAAATATAATAGTAATTCAAAATTTTCAGCGGAAGTAAGTTGACAAAAAAATGCTTTGACTTTTCTAAAATAAAACGGACAGAGTCTCCTCTTATAAATTGTACCCTGTTATCAACCAGATCACTCAATCCAACAACACAAATATCCCAATAATAATATAAATAAGTCTCAAACATCAAAATCAAGCTAAAGGCATAATAAAACTAAATCCATGTCCTCAAAATAAACATAACATCCTCAACATAATTAAACATCATCATATATCTAAATATTCTCTATAACCGCATCATCTATGTCTTCGACACCATCTGCAATATGTCACACTACATGTAAAGGTAAGTTGCAGTATTTTATAGTAAGCATAAGAAACATTTGTCAAAAGTATTACAAACATCATTTTTCATAATATGACAAAAAATAATACATTTTCATATCAAAATAATTTTCACACATATATGGGTTAATGTGAGCAGTTAACATAGCTAACATTCACAAAACTGAATCATAACGGAAATACCTGCACATATAACCAACAAATAACAAACAGAATCATATAACAACCACATAATATCAATAAAATAGCCATGTTGTACTGAAACAAATGCACACTAAAAATAAGAAGGTGACACAATGATATCATTCCAGACTATACCCGCTGGAAGGGTATTGGCAGATATATACCCCATCCGCCTTCGGGCAAAACAAAATGCGTTTATTTATTCTCGTTGCCAACGAGCCGAAAGTGTGCGTGTTTTTACCCTCGTCGCAAGCGAGACAGACAAAACAAAGATCATCCTCAGTTCACAACCTCAAATAATATTAACTGGATCAATACAAACATGGCATCTCAAAATAGTTTTTTACACACAAGAAAATGCTATTCAAAATTTCCTTTTTCAACAAAATCACATTTCTATCAAAAATCATTTAAAAAAAAAATCTTGGATGCTTACAATCCCAAAACATTTCAAAAAATAAATAACATAAAATACTTAAAATAATTGTGGAAAATGCAACTCCATTTATGTGATGCCCGGGGATTTATGGTGTTAACCCCGGTGTGGTAATAATCCTTATGGATTTTATTTGTGGCAATTATGAGTTAATTGCGGTATTGGGACTCCCGGGGATTTAAATCCGATATTTTGAGTCATTGGATCCAAGGGATGTGATTGTATTCTCGTCGTGGTGATAACCTTGGAATTTGGTCTTCGGTGGGATTTGGGGTCCGGAGTACTTTGTACTGGGGCTGGTAATGGAATTTGAGATTGGGAGGTAATTTTTGAAAACAGATGATTTTTAATGAGTCATGATGTATTTGTGGACGGATTGGTATTTTCGAGTTTTGGACTATATATACCAAGTAGACTCGGTATTCCGTATTTGGCACGGAACCCTCCCCTCTCTTCTCTCTCTCTTCGCCCAAAGCCCTTCCCCCGTTTCCCCTCTTCTTCCCTTAGAGGAAATTGTTGGTAGCTTGGCTCGGGAACCAGATTTCTCGAAGATAATCAGGTATTAATCTTCCCCTCACCTTTGTCTTCGATTTGGTAGTAGTATTGTAGAGTTAGGTTGGGTTTTGAATTGGTTATGGAATTTGGGGATTTTGGTTAAAATCCAATGCTGAGTTTTAGAGTTTTTATTGGTTTTAAATGGTGTATTTGAGGTATTGAAGGTGTATAGGGTGTTGGTTTTGAGTTTGGTTGTCAAAAACACCATGGAAGCTCGAATTTTTCGGAAAATCACAGGCCGCGATCGATCGCCGAGGAGCGCCGACCGATCGCGACGAGCAGCGGGCGATCGATCGCGAGTTCTCGGCGATCGATCGCGAGCGAGTTGGCGATCGATCGCGAAGAGGCGTTGTTTGGCACTGGATAGAGGCGATCGATCGCGATGAAATCGGCGATCGATCGCCGCTCACAAATTGTTGTTTTTTTCAAAATTTTGGAAAAATGTCGGGATTTTGGAATCGAGGTTTAATTGACCCATTTCCGGAGCAATGTCTACATTCCAATGGGAATGTCATACTTTTAAAATGGATTGGTTGGGGCCAAAGTTTAATAAAACGAGATTCTCGGTTGAGTTTTTGGCTATCTCTTAAACTTATAAAATTGTATATTTTGGGTACTATGCATGCTTAACCCGGGGTCTTTTAAAATGGTAAATCATCTTGGATTGACGATAAGTGGGGGGTTATGAACGTGCTTGGGCACGTGGTTGCATGCTTGTGTTTAATTGTTAATTATTTATGTGTTAGCACATAATTCATCGGGTCGTGGGACTCAGGCGAGGTCGGACTCGAACTACGGAATTATAAGGCACGTATGACGTACGAGTATAGCCTGTTAGAATGTTGCAACTGTGAAATGCATGGTATGTGGTATTCGCACTAAATGGATATTGAAATGCATGGTATGTGGTATTGGCAATAAATGGATATTGAAATGCATGATATATGGTACTTGCTATGAATGGATATTGAAATGCATGGTATATGTTAATTGCGATAAATGGACATTCATTGGGAATTATATGGGCCGCCTTTGTGCAAGCAATGATTGGGATGTTGTCGCCGTTGAGCGACCATCGGTTATGACGCCGCTATTATTGAGCGTGCGTGGGGTTAAAATGCCGCTATTGTGGGGCGAGCTATGAGATAGAAATATGGAGTCATTTGCTAGATACATGGGATATATGTAGTACTCTATTTGATGATTTAATCATATTTGGTTATGGGACTGACATAGCAAGAATGGTTTTAGTTGATCAATGAGATGATCAACTGGTTTTTGAGAATTTAATGGTTTGGTTATTTTGAGAACAGGGACAATACAGGGGATCCCGGATGAGGATGATACCATCCAGGGAGTATCATTTAAATTCATGGCATTTACATTTTATAAATTATGAACTGTAATATTATGATTATAATGATTGGTGGTATTTGTATGCTCACCCCGTGTGGGGGCTGTCTCTGTTGGGGCAGGTAACATAGGTGCAGCGGTAGCTTTGGAGTCGAGCTCGGGCTGTTGATTTGAGGTACTTCCAGGATTGAAGTACCAGAGCTGGTTGATTAAGTACGTAGCTCAAGAGTTGAGGTCGAGCGGTGCATGGAAGGTGCTTTCAGGATCGAAGTACCAATAACCGCATTCGGTAGAGTATCTTATACATTAGATACACGTTTATTCATTGGGTGCTTTCATGTGAGTATGTTTTTACGCGTATATGGAATGTATAAATGGGCATGATTTTCTCTCTTCATTTTTGATTTGCATGCAATTAAATACGAAATTGCTAAATGAACTGAGAGTATGTTAGTGTATTATTAGGGTGCATACTATGAAAGTGACTTTGGTTGGGGAAGTTGAATATTATGGGATTCTAATGCAAGGAATTTTATAGATGGTATATGATATTATACTTGTATATGGTTTCCTTCCCATGATAATATGATTGTATGCACTAATGGCATGGATTAATACACTAATAACGGGTTAAGGGCATGGGGGTCCTTACATTAGTGGTATCAGAGCAGTGGTTTGCTCTTTGGGGCTGTTGAGGGCCTAGGAACATGTTAATGGGAATAAGAAGCACATACTTATGCATGATGGTAGTTAGTGTTGTGTGGCACAACTATATTGCTTATGTGCGTTTATGATATGTGTTCATAATTGGAATATATTGTTGCTAACCATGGTGGTTGCAGGGTCATATGAGACATGGTTTGTGCATTACGATTGCATATATATCGAAGTGATGATTTTAATACTTTGCCGCTAAATGTTGAAGCGATGGTAAAATTCCGCATATCACATTTGAAGCGAGGTGCATTAAAATACACTCATTGCGATGTTTATTGGAATACGGGTTATGTATTACGGTTGCATGCATGGCGTAGCGATGTGAATACTTCCGCTGTCATATTATAGCGATGAAGAATATTTGCCGCAAATATGTCGAAACGATGGATAATTCCGATGTCATATTACTATTGCGAGGGACATTATGCCGCTAATATGTCGAAGCGAGGGGTATTTCCGCTGCCAGGATAAAACGAGGAGTAGTGGCGCCGCTGTCATACCACCGCGATGAAGAATATTTGCCGCTTAAGTGATGGATATTATACCTCTAATATGCCGTAGCGATGAGCTTTCCGCTGTCATATGATAGCGATGGAGGATATTGCCGCTTAAGCGAGGGATATTATGCCGCTGGTATGTCGAAGCGAAGTAGCGAAGAGGGATATTTGCCGCTTCTTAGCGAGGGATATCATGACGCTAGTTTATTGGCAATGGTTCATGCCGCCGGGTATTATATAACGATGGTTCATTCCGCTAGTTTATTGGCGATGGTTCATGCCGCCGGGTATTATATAGCGATGGTTCATTCCGCTAGTTTACTGGCGATGGTTTGTGTCGCCGGGTATCTATATAGCGATGGTGCATTCCGCTAGTCTATTGGCGATGGTTATGCTGTCGGGTATCTATATAGCGATGTTTTATTCCGCTATTCTATTGGCGATGGTTTATGCCGCCGGGTATTTATAGCGATGGTTTATTCCGCTATTCTATTGGCGATGGTTCATGCCGCCGGGTATTATATAGCGACAGGTCATTCCGCTACATTTATTGGCGATGGTTCATACCGCCGGACATCTCTAGCGATGTTTGATGCCTCTGACTTTATGGCGAGGGATCATGCCGCTGATTCTATAGCGATGGGTTATACCGCTATGTGCGTAGCACTGGATTATGCCGCCTACGAGCGATGGGTGCTGCTTGTGTACCGCTGGAGGATGATGGATACAGGTATGCCGCTATCTTGATAGCGATGAGGTATGGTATATTACTGTATTGTTAGCATTATTGTGAATACCATGTGCTGTTATATACCGTCATGTGTTTTACGATGAGATCATGGATGTCGTGTATCGACAAATACCGTCAAGAGTTGACGATGTTATTTGGATGTCATATGTTGACATATACCGTCACGGGATGATGATGACATAGTGGATGTTCTATGTAGACGTGTAGCATCGTTTTGATGAATAATACGTCTGGGTGTACGTATTTAGTCATATGGTTTGAGTGCCGTTGATGAGCACAAGGTGGTGTCTACGTCACCGGTTGACGAGACCGTTACGCCGAGCATGTTTGCTCGATGAATTTTTGGATGCATTGTACCGGTGAGTGTACCGCATCATGCATTAGAGGTAAATGTTCTACGAGTAGTGGTACCTTTGGGTATACTCGCTTGGATGGCTAAGGCCAGGTGATTGGTGGTAAGAGTAGTCATTGAGGAAACTACTCACTTATCATTGTGATGTGTGATAGACAGGGTCACACCCACCCTGAAGGTGTGGAATAAATCCTAATGGTTAGGATTGCTTGGAGTTGAGCAAGGACACCGGGATGTATATTATGCTTGGTGTTTTAGAGATATATTGGGTAATGACCCACAACTCTAATGGTTTACGGTATGGTATACCGGGATGGGACGTGTGTCACGTTGATAGATTGGTATAAGCCTATGGGGCCAGCGAATCGCTAGCCAGGTCTTGTTGCAGTGCTTTAGTGTGCTTGTGATAGCCATTATACTGCTCGTTGGATTTGAGTTTGGTAAATCGTATGGTGATACGTTGAGGGTTATGGTAGACTCTTGTAGTCTCCTCGTGATATGATAATTGAGGCAGGGAATTCCTCAAGGGGACGTTTATATGTCAAATGTTTCGAGGGACTTGTACCGGGACAACTCAATTCTGTTGGGAGTACCAACGTGAGTGTCGACAAGTCGTTGTTAGCTCTGGTTGAGCATCTTTGCATGTAGAATGCAACGGGAGTCACAATTGGAATTGTGGGATATAGTTAGTTGGGTAAAACTACTATATTGATTTTATCTCTTGGAGAGATTTGGATTGTACTGTCATGGAGACAGCTGGTATCGGTCGTGGGTTGACTGTAAATCAGCCATGGTAAGCATTACTAGTGTTGGACCGAGTAATGGATTTCTTACCTTTCGGTGAGACGTTGAGGAGGCGTCTCCGGGGAAATGCTCGAGATTGTGTAGTACTATGGTACTAGTACAGAGCATTGTTAGAATGGGTATACGTTGGCTTTACGGATTTTGTTGTGTAAATTATTGGTTCTGGGATATGTTTTGGGTATAAATATATACGGGTTTTCCGAACGGCAGTTCGAGGTTGGAGGGTCATGAATTCATGACATTTTCCTTGTGAAGAAGGCGGTATTGATATACCTACCGATTGCGAATCTTTGGGAGATTCAATGAGTCGGGTTGTGTGGTGTTGATGTTGGAATCACACCATTGGTCGTTGGTCTGTCAATCATTTATTCTCCGCGAGGTGAGAATGGCTGGGGATTGACAGTTGGTTATGGGACTTTGGGTATGATTGGTGATACCCGAGTCTATTGCATTGAGTATGCATGTTGTGTTGGTGCTTAGGCATGTGTACAGGTGTATGTATACGAATGTCAACTCTTCTTAATGCTCGTCGAGCATCGGACTAGTACGCTTGGTTTGGCAAATCTCTGGTGAGAGATTGTGGCAACTTGAGATTGGTAAATCTCGATGGCACGATGCATTCTGAGGAATGATCGTGAGGGTTGGTTGACTTCCCCTGAGGAGGGATTGTCGTATCTTAGGCCATGGTATTTCATTTCTGAGTAATTTGATAACATCCCTGTGTTAGGATCGTTGAATCGTATGGTAAGCGAGGGATGGCCATGTTTTGGATTTGTTAGGTGTCGCGGTTGACACGTGTGGCGGGAATGCAATTGATTGTTTTGCATGCCCTTTCGGGAATTTGAGACCTTGTAGAGTCTCGTTGAGGTGTTGGACCAAGATGTGATTTCTTGGAACTTAGGGATGTAGACATCTTTAGAGATGCGTTTTGTGTTGATCGGTAGCGATGAGTTGCCCGATCCGTGTTGCAATGTGGTGCAACTACTCCTTTGATGGAGATGGATTTGGAAAGAGGAACCGGATGTAGTTAGGTACACTGTTGTGTACTGGTGGTCACTTTGATAACGATGTATGTTTAACATTGTTGGCTATGTCATGGAGATGTCATCGAGGCGATATCTATTTGGAAGCACGAATGATTCTTTTAATTTGCAGTTAGGGTTGACTGACTGCTCTTGAGATGGTTAGCATTGGGATATGCCGACGTTCTGTTGCGGTTGTAATGGTTTGGGAGGTTTATCCCATTCCAGGTTTTGTTGCGAGGCCGGTATCCTCGCGGTTGGTGTGTCGTTCATGACATGTTCATGATTCGACGATGTAAATCCGTTGGATTTTGTAACCTCGGCATTACATGGAATACGCCATGCAAATTTCGAGGATAAAATTTTATTAGTGGGGGGTAATTGTGATGCCCGGGGATTTATGGTGTTAACCCCGGTGTGGTAATAATCCTTATGGATTGTATTTATGACAATTATGAGTTAATTGCGGTATTGGGACTCCCGGGGATTTTAAATCCGATATTTGGAGTCATTGGATCCAAGGGATGAGATTGTATTCTCGTCGTGGTGATAACCTTGGAATTTGGTCTTTGGTGGGATTTGGGGTCCGTAGTACTTTGTACTGGGGCTGGTAATGGAATTTGAGATTGGGAGGTAATTTTTGAAAACAGATGATTTTTAATGAGTCATGATGTATTTGTGGAAGGATTGGTATTTTTGAGTTTTGGGACTATATATACCAAGTAGACTCGGTATTCCGTATTTGGCACGGAACCCTCCCCTCTCTTCTCTCTCTCTTCGCCCAAAGCCCTTCCCCCATTTCCCCTCTTCTTCCCTTGGAGGAAATTGTTGGTAGCTTGGCTCGGGAATCGGATTTCTCGAAGATAATCAGGTATTAATCTTCCCCTCACCTTTGTCTTCGATTTGGTAGTAGTATTGTAGAGTTTGGTTGGGTTTTGAATTGGTTATGGAATTTGGGGATTTTGGTTAAAATCCAATGTTGAGTTTTTAGAGTTTTTATTGGTTTTAAATGGTGTATTCGAGGTATTGAAGGTGTATGGGGTGTTGGTTTTGAGTTTGGTTGTCAAAAACACCATGGAAGCTCGAATTTTTCGGAAAATCACAGGCCGCGATCGATCGCCGAGGAGCGCCGACCGATCGCGACGAGCAGCTGCTAAATTGGTAACGATGAATAGTGCGGGCGATCGATTGTGAGTTCTCGACGATCCATCGCGAGCGAGTTGGCGATCGATCGCGAGGACTAGCGATCGATCGCGAAGAGGCGCTGTTTGGCACTAGATGGAGGCGATCGATCGCGATGAAATCCGCGATCGATCGCCACTCACAAATTGTTGTTTTTTTCAAAATTTTGGAAAAAATGTCGGGATTTTGGAATCGAGGTTTAAGTTTCCCATTTCCGGGGCAATGTCTACATTCCAATGGGAATGTCATACTCTTAAAATGGATTGGTTGGGGCCAAAGTTTAATAAAATGGGATTCTCGGTTGAGTTTTTGGCTATCTCTTAAACAGATAAAATGGTATATTTTGGGTACTATGCATGCTTAACCCGTGGTCTTTTAAAATGGTAAATCGTCATGGATTGACGATAAGTTTGGGGGTTATGAACGTGCTTGGGCACGTGGTTGCATGCTTGTGTTTAATTGTGAATTATTTATGTGTTAGCACATAATTCATCGGGTCGTGGGACTCAGGCGAGGTCGGACTCGAACTACGGAATTATAAGGTACGTATGACGTACGAGCATAGCCTGTTATAATGTTGCAACTGTGAAATTCATGGTATGTGGTATTTGCACTAAATGGATATTGAAATGCATGGTATGTGGTATTTGCACTAAATGGATATTGAAATGCATGGTATGTGGTATTGGCAATAAATGGATATTGAAATGCATGATATATGGTACTTGCTATGAATGGATATTGAAATGCATGGTATATGGTAATTGCGATAAATGGACATTCATTGGGAATTATATGGGCCGCCTTTGTGCGAGTAATGATTGGGATGTTGTGCCGTTGAGTGACCATCGGTTATGACGCCGCTATTGTTGAGCGTGCGTGGGGTTAAAATGCCGCTATTGTGGAGCGAGCTATGAGATAGAAATATGGAGTCATTTGCTAGATACATGGGATATCTGTAGTACTCTATTTGATGATTTAATCATATTTGGTTATGGGACTGACATAGCAGGAATGGTTTTAGTTGACCAATGAGATGATCAACTGGATTTTGAGAATTTAATGGTTTGGTTATTTTGATAACAGGGACAATACAGGGGATCTCGGATGAGGTTGATACCATCCAGGGAGTATCATTTAAATTCATGGCATTTACATTTTGTAAATTATGAACTGTAATATTATGATTATAGTGATTGTTGGTATTTGTATGTTCATCCCGTGTGGGGGCTGTCTCTGTTGGGGCAGGTAACACAGGTGCAGAGGTAGCTTTGGAGTCGAGCTCGGGCTGTTGATCTGAGGTACTTCCAGGATTGAAGTACCAAAGCTGGTGTACGTAGCTCCAGAGTTGAGGTCAAGCGGTGCATGGAAGGTGCTTCCAGGATCGAAGTACCAATAACCGCATTCGGTAGAGTATCTTATACATTAGAGACACGTTTATTCATTGGGTGCTCTAATGTGAGTACGATTTTACGTGTATATGGAATGTATAAATGTGCATGGTTTTCTCTCTTCATTTATGGTTTGCATGCAATTAAATACGGAATTGCTAAATGAACTGAGAGTATGTTAGTGTATTATTAGGGTGCATACTATGAAAGTGGCTTTGGTTGGGGAAGTTGAATATTATGGGATTCTAATGCAAGAAATTTTATAGACTATATATGATATTATACTTGTATATGGTTTCCTTCCCATGATAATATGATTGTATGCACTAATGGCATGGATTAATACACTAATAACGGGTTAAGGGCACGGGGGTCCTTACAATTTACGTACTTCGAAGTTTCCTAACATCGTTCAAGCTACAACTTTCTAACAAATCTCTAAGATGTCAATGATTTCCTATCACATATTTCAATATTATTAAACGTACATTATTAAATCCAACCTTAATTTATTTACCGTAAAAATATATATATATTGGAGAATAATTACACCAAAGTTCCATAACCCCAATAAGATTTAAAAATAATATACTTACTAGTTAAGCAAATGAAATTTACGACGGTAAAAGAGATTCCTAACATGAATTTAGTATAGGTTTAAAGTTAGCTAAGCTACTTATTTATTTGAAAGACTTTAAATAACATTTAGAACTTGGTTTAAACCAAAATCAGCTAACAAAATCGAACTTAATAAATTTCTGAAAGGATAAAAATCATATTTGAAGCCTAAGTAAATATTATCTAGACTCAAAATATCTTGAATGAATAAAAAATACACATCCTCTTCTAAAAATATAATCTTTTCAAAATAGTTGACAAAGTCTACGATAATTTTTTTTAATTTTAGGTTTATTATCTATATTTATTTATAAAACCAATCAAAATCTAACAAACAAAATCTGAAACATTAATTTAGATTTAGAACAAGATCAAAACTTTTAACGGCAAACTACTAATCCGAAATTATTTACCAGCTTCAGAATGATTTAATTGGATAATATGTGTAAAACTTCAAGTTTCAAGTACTAAACCACAAAAATGGGGAACCACGTCCCAGTTCACGATTTTTCCAAAACATATACTATTTCATACCTTCTAAAAAAAATAATTAGCACTTTATATGTATTTTTATCTCATTTATCAAACTATATGAAATATGAAATATAGATGCAGAGAGATTTTATACCAAATTTTGAGGTTTCTGTCACTACCCTATAATTTTGAGTTCCCCTCACGGTCGCCAATTTCCACATCGACGTGTCCCATTTGGAAAGGTTACTGGTGTGGTTTTGGCTTGGGAACTGGAGTAAGTCTTGGTTGAGGTGGTTTGGGATTTGGGTGTGATAGCAAAGGAGGGTTCATCTCTTTCACATGGTTATCGGTTGGCGGAGATCTAAATACGAGCATAGTGAATGGATTCACTTCCGTTACAGATTTGGCATCTGAAATGATAGGAAGTAATGTTGGATTAATAAAAATTGTATTATTGGGTTAATAATTAAGAGCCCAATAATTATGTTTTATTTTGTTAATGAGAACAAAATTATGGTAAGTTAATTATGAATAGTCAATTAGGCTAAAGAAATCCTTCATTGAGTAATTGAGACACTTATGGTTTGTTTATAATGAGATACAAATCAATAGAGTGTAGTTAAGTAGTAAAGATGGGTGCCCCTCGCGCGCCGTCCGTCCGCTCCGCTCGGCTCGGCTCGGCTCGCCACGTCGCGTCGCGTCGCGCGTGTCCCTATCGCGAAGGCAGTCCTATCTTTTTACTACACGGATTTCTGAAATGACTTTTCATCTACCTGACTTTTCATATTCTGCTGAGTATTAAGTTTGAAACTTTTCACCTACCTGCAGAATTGATGTCAGATTTAAGTGTGAGACTTAAATCCATATTAATCTGATGTTAAGTGTTGAGACTTTTCATCTACCCCATTAAACTTTACACTTAATTCTGAGACCTTTGGAGTGGTCTGCTGCTCAGCTATATAAGCTGCTTCAGCCATATGTTTTCATCATTCCAAAATCATTCTTCACTCATACATTGCATTGTTTGAGAGTACTGCCCGCTACTAGTGTTCGAAGTAGTCTGCTCGGAGTTTTGCTTCAAACCAAACAGAGGTGATTGGGCGTTGTACCTTGGAACTCACTTGTCCAGGAGGCCAGAAGCTAAGGCGGGCAAATTTGAGTTTACGGGCACACGGCTTGCTGTGGCCTCATCCAGAATTGTTCCAGTTTTCTGTTGTGCAAATTTCGAATAGTATTTATTATACTACTGATGTAAGTTTATAATATATTTTATTTTTTGATTATAATTATAATCTGATTATAATAAGTTATCAAATAACTTGTGGGTATAACAATCGTAAACTCAAATTTTTTTAGTTTGTTCCTGTTTTGGAACATAATCGGATTTCGAAAAATAAAAATTGTTGAATTTTCAAACAATCGCTGTTTGTTCACTATAAAAGGTTTTAAAAAAAAAAACCAGTTTGATATTGTTTGTATTGTATCGTTTGTATTCTATTTTTAAGCTTATGGCTGACCAGATTCCAAACCGAGTTGCTGAGAGTACTGAGATTCCAGTGTTGAAAGCTAGCGGCGCTGAGGTCGTTATGCCAGTTCTGAGAAACCCAATGTCGTTCTCTCAATTTGAGAAACCGGAAAAGTTCAAGGTTTCCAACTTTAAATGTTGGCAACAGAAGATGATGTTCTTCTTGACCACTTTGAACTTGACCAGGTTTCTCAAACAGGAGAAACCAGTGGAGGACAAAGAGGATCCTCAACTGTGATTGTTGAGTCATGGATGAGTGGTAGCGTTTATCGTGTACGCCCAAATTAACCCTTCTTCAGTTAATGACAAAATATGTAGTAGTGGAAGTAGGGATCGATCTCACAGGGAAGGTAAATTTATTTCGTGCCAAAAACGAATAGTAACAAGGGGGTTTTAGGATGAATGATTACTACTAAGCAAATTCTAAAATTAAACTAATTAACGAGATTACTAAGATGATTAAACTTATGAGAGTGAAGCGATTCTTGGTTTCCAGGTAACCGTACTTTTGGAAAATTATCTTTTAGTCATCAAATCAACACATTCGAATTCTTTCAATTATCTATCGATTGGAAATTCAATTCCTACTCATCTTATTCGTAGTCAAAGAGAAAACAACATTCAATTCAACCCTTACCAAATCTCTAATCACCACTACAGCCGTTAATGATTAAATCAATGATAGTTTTCAAAACTAATGAGTTCGATAAATCTAATCAATGAAAACTACAGCCGTTAAAATTGATTACTCAACCGTTTCTCCTAAGAATTCAACAACACCTACAGCCGGTTAATTATTGATCTTAGTTGTTTCTTAACAAACTATCGATTATGCAATTGAATATTAGGTGATCAGTCTAATACACAAACACAACAATCATGGAATTCGAAATTTGAGAAACGAATTGAAATCGAAATATAATTCAACAATCAAACCAAATTCTCATAAAAGGTTCAATTCCAAAAGCAGGTATCCCTTCAACCAAGAATCGAAGAGATTTAGCGTAGCATAATTAAATCTAAAATCAATAAAAATTCAATGGAAAACATTAAATAAATAAAGGAAAATAAATTACTAATATAAATCACGATTCCGGCTTAGTCGATTCCGGTTCCGTTCTTCGTTGTTCTTGAAGAAACTTGAAAAAAAATTAATCTAAAATCTCCAAAAATTCTAAGAGTACGAAAAACTATCAAAAACTGCTGCTAATGAGGCTTGTCTTCGAGTTTTAGGGTATGGAAGTGATAAATATGGGATACAATCTTTTAAACATGGTAAAAGACTCAATTTCCAAATTTCCGGACTCTTCGGCGATCGATCGCCTTGAATGTGGCGATCGATCGCTGCATTATTTTTTTTCGGAAAAACCATTGAGGCGATCGATCGCTATAAAGTGGCGATCATCGCCGAGCTCCAGTAGACTTTGGCGATCGATCGCCACTTCTTCGCGATCGATCGCTGACTCTTCAAATTTGATGAAAATGTTTATGTCCATAGGCTATCGATTGCCACTTCCGGGCGATCGATTGCCACCTCCAAAATTACGTTTTTGCCCTTTTCTTGATCAACTTTGAGTCCTTGTCATGTCCATGTCTCCCCTTGGTCTTTACACATCGTTTTTAGCTTGTTTTCTTCGATTGTACCTATAATTACACAAATATACGATTAGGTAGCATACTTATCAATTTATCTATCAAAACCTACCAAATCGTAGACAATTAAGCACTCAAGATGTGTCTATTTCTAGTCACATCAAACTCCCCCATACTTACTCTTTACTTGACCTCGAGTAAACAAATAAAACTACAATATTTTTGGTTGGCTCATAGATTCATAACAAAGCAACTTGTCCTCACTTTAATGCCTCAACAATTTTAACATGCATAATAATGAACGGCGGTGAAAAATTAACAGTGGAACAAGTTCAATCCCTAAACATTTCGTACCCAACGAAGTAGTGAACGTGTGTGTGTGGTCATAAACAAGTGTTGTGTACAAATTATAGATCCAAAATATGCAAAGCCATAATAGTTCAAGTCATACACTAACACAAGTATAAGCTCACTTGCACACTCTTCTCCACTATCTTAGCTACTTTGCAAACATAAATCAAGTAGGTCTTTATTAGCTTGTAGCTTGGCCTAGGTATTGGCTTATGAAAGAAAGGGTAAGGATATTCAAACAAGAGAGTATGATGAAATGCACACTAAAAGCTTCTCTTCTTGTATGAATTTTTTTGTTCTTTTTCACAAGGTTTATTTCAACACTCTTCTTCTTTTGTGCCTTGGCTCCCCTTGGAGTCATACTTTTATCTATTTTTTTCAAGGCATCCCTTTTTCTTTCATGCATTCCATTCTTTTGACAATTAAGCTCACAAATATACTTCAATGATTCCCAAGTGCATTTGAATGAAATACATCATACTCCCTTAAAAGGTATGGATTAAAATCACATTTAGGCTTAAAGGGTAGGATGATAAGCTAGTCAAGAAATGTTGAATGTGGGTCTTTAGTATGCTTAGCATACTACCATTCTTTTACATTTAAGGCTCAAAAAGGGTACTAGAGATTGATTTTCTTTACATGGTAGGCTTGAAAGGCTCAAACGCATCAAAGATTGCCTATATCACTTTCATGTTTGCAAGTAGTCTAGACATACGCCTCAAAGAGCATGTAGTTAAGTTCTAGCATGTATTAGAGACTTCTTAAGACTATCACAAAGTTCACACAATCTTCACTAAGCTATGCACACTTCACAAGCCATGACAATAATGTGCTCAAAATATTCAACTTACTAAATTAAAGTACACTTTGCATTAGAGTTCAAAGTGTTCCAAGGTTAACAATTCATCTATGTTCAAAAGCATGCATGATATCAATTAGGTTTCATCATGGGCTAGTGATTCGAACAAAGCACTCGGAAAATTGTGTTTCTTACCTATTCCTGTGATGAAAGAGTGATAGACCTGTACTTTGGGAAGGCTGAGCTCATGCTCTTAATGATTCTTCTATCTCGAGATGATAAAGTGGGGTATTACAAGGATTCTCTTTAGGATAAATCGCCTATATCGAATGTGAAGGGGCCGCTTCTATGAGATGACCTGAGGGCTAAATCTCTAGAGCATTCGATGAAACATCCAAGGCAGTCCAGGGCCAAAATGGACAACAACGAAAGAACCAATAATAGTGTGGAGATGAAGCTGTGTGAGTATTGTTGTCTAGTTATACATAAAACGTCGAACAGTTCAAGGCATCACGTCCACTGGTTGACAAGTATATCCGATGATACTTTACTAAGGAAGGTTCAAGGTTAATCACCACCTATCCTGATTCAGTGAATTGTCAAAGTACTCTCAAATCTTCATCTAGGTGCATTGTGTAATTTTTTCGCCATATTGCATTAATGTGAGGGATTGTTGGATTAATAAAAATTGTATTATTGGGTTAATAATTAAGAGCCCAATAATTATGTTTTATTTTGTTAATGAGAACAAAATTATGGTAAGTTAATTATGAATAGTCAATTAGGCTAAAGAAATCCCACATTGAGTTACTTATGGTTTGTTTATAATGAGATACAAATCAACAGAGTGTAGTTAAGTAGTAAAGATGGGTGCCCCTCGCGCGCCGTCGGTCTGTCCGCTAGGCTCGGCTAGGCCCGCCTCGCCGCGCCGCGTCGCGCGTGTCGCTGCCGCGAAGGCAGTCCTATCTTTTTACGACACGGATTTCTGAAATGACTTTTCATCTACCTGACTTTTCATATTCTGCTGAGTATTAAGTTTGAAACTTTTCACCTACCTGCAGAATTGATGTCAGATTTAAGTGTAAGACTTAAATCCATATTAATCTGATGTTAAGTGTTGAGACTTTTCATCTACCCCATTAAACTTTACACTTAATTCCGAGACCTTTGGAGTGGTATGCTGCTCAGCTATATAAGCTGCTTCAGCCATATGTTTTCATCATTCCAAAATCATTCTTCACTCATACATTGCATTGTTTGAGAGTACTGCTCGCTACTAGTGTTCGAAGTAGTCTGCTCGGAGTTTTGCTTCAATCCTGAACAGAGGTGATTGAGCGTTGTACCTTGGAACTCACTTGTCCAGGAGGCCAGAAGCTAAGGCGGGCAATATTTGAGTTTACGGGCACACGGCTTGCTGTGGCCTCATCCAGAATTGTTCCAGTTTTCTGTTGTGCAAATTTCGAATAGTATTTATATACTACTGATGTAAGTTTACAGTATATTTTATTTTTCGATTATAATTATAATCTGATTATAATAAGTTATCAAATAACTTGTGGGTATAACAAGTAAAAACTTAGGTTTGTGAGTGCTGAAAATTTGGGGAAAGGAAAAGATGAGAATGAGAGAGAGGAGATGAAATCGGGAGTTGGCTGAGGGGGAAGAATAAATATTTTGGGGCAAAATCTTATTATTATTATTATTTATTTATTTATTTATATTACAAAAATTTGGACCAATACAATGAGTCTATAACGGGATAATAGTTAGACTGAAGTCTATTTTACTATAACTTGACATAGCGCACTTGCTAGTTAATATAACAGTATCCTCTAAATGGAAATCACAAACAAAAGCGAGGGGAAAAGGAACCATTTTGTCGATCAATTCAAGCCAACACTCAAAGAATCATGAATTGAAATAATTCCCATCATTTATTAATTTTTTACTTTAAAGTAGAAAACACCTGTGTTTATAGATAAGAATCCAACCAACAAATGACATCATAAAGAAAGATGGAGACTATGTCATGACCTCCTCAAAATGATAAAAAAAATCAAATTAAAAATATTGATAAAACAAAGGTAAAAATATAAAGATCATAGAAATCACCGATGACTCTAAATAAGTACATCTGAGTCCCAATATAAGCTTTATTAGTCCGAGTAGTTACTTTTTTGGCTATTGATAAGGATGAATATTACGTGTATATTTGCAATGATATGTACATATTTTCATGTAGATTCCGGGATGAAGTTAGCATGATCTAATTGTAAGGGTTGATAATTATATAGTAAGCATGGATTTAATTGGAATTTTGATTTCATTTAGGTAAATGCTTTTAAAATATCATGTTGGGATATTTTAAACATCATGTTAATTAATGGGGTACAAATTTAATTATAACCCCTTACAACCCCACTACCCCCACTTTATTCATCACTTTTTGAATCCCCAATTTCACACCCAACCCTAACCCCTCATCCCATTTTCGAAATTGGCCAAAGGAAGAAGGAGAAATCTTCACAAAAGCTTGGTTTGTGAGATTTTTTGTGAGATTTGGAGTCCATAGGAGGTATGGAACCCTCCTTAATGATTTAATGGTGTTTGGTTTAGATTTGGGTTGATATTTGAATGCTTGAAATGGGTTTGTTTTGAGTTGGTGTTGTTTATGTTTGGGTGTTGGATTTTTGATTGTTTTAAGGTGTATATTGAAGGTTTAGGGTGGTTTTATGTTATGGGTTTGATGGTATTTGTGTTGGTGTTGTTGGGGAAGAAATATGTTCAAAAATGGTGAAGAATCGCGCTCACAGCAGGTGGCGATCGATCGCTACAAATGGAGCGATCGATCGCCGAAGGAGCGTGGCGAAGTCTGTTGCGGGCGATCGATCGTTGGAAATGTCACGATCGATCGCCGCAAGGAAGAAAGGTCTGGCGATCGATCGCTATGTCGAAGCGATGGATTGATAAGGCTCGCGATCGATCACCTCGACACAGTGATCGATCGCCAGCAGCTGAATAGTGGGAACTGTATTTTTTTGACAGATTTTTGGTATTTGGCTATTATTTGGCTTCTAATATTGGGTTGTGTGATTGTGAGTGGCGACGCAACCAAGGAAGTGAAGTCAAATCAAATCCCACTTTTGGAAAGGTACGTAAAGAGACGTACGAGCACCAACGGTACATGTATCTATTATACTCATTGATTATGCATTGTGGATGCGAGTATATATGGAATTGTGCGTTGTGGATGCAAATACATGTTGAATTATGCATTATGATTGCATATGTATATGATGATTGTTTGGTGCACATCCCATGAGTCATGGTTATATAGAGTGATGATTTTAATGCTTTGCCGCTGTCACTTGAAGCGATGATAGAATACTTGCCGCTGTCATATTGTAGCGAGGAAAGAATATTTGCCGCCAAATGTTGAAGTGAGGGTGTTGCCGCATGTAGCATTTGCGCAAGGTTATTCAATGCCGCTAATATGTCGAAGCGAGGGGTATTAGTGCCGCTATCATGACAAGCGAGGTGCATTAAAATACACTATTATAACAGACTAGGGATTGGTAATTGGTGAAAATGGAATGGTGTTATGTCATGACATGTGCGAACCATTAAATAATCTATTGATTATACTCATGAGTTATGGTACAGGGACAACCAAAAAGGGGGCGTTTAAAATGTATGGGAAAAATAGGAAGTGTTTTATACGGTTTATGCATTTACGCCTTATACTCATATTGTGTTGGATATGGATATTATATGCTCATGTTTTGGGGGTTGTCCTTGTAGGTACATTTTGGCATGATAAAGGGGCTAAGGCGGGTTGAGGCGGTGAGCTTGTGAAGAACGCTTTTGATAAGAAAGGACAGGATTATTTTGTATAGTGTCTACTCTAGGAGTAGTGCAAAGCTATAGTGAATAACATTCATTTGTTAGAGAATGTAATTAATCAATTTGATAGTCCTTAACTTGGCATGTAATTCTTAAGGCTCAAAGTCTCAACACGAGCTTTTATACTCTGATAATGCTTTAGCTCTAATTATGCCTTTAATCCGCACTTAAGGAACTAGGGTCCTTACATTAGTGGTATCAGAGCAGTGGTTAGAGAACCCGGGAACGAGTGAAGGGTAGCCTTAGCATGATTGGCTAGGTGTTTACATTTGGGCATGTTTATGCATGTGGCGCATATTGGTGTATAAATTGTTATACTAACATGCTTATTATCATTCATGTTATCTAACGATATAGCATATGTATTGTTTTGGAATTGTTGTTAACCCCTGTGTTACAACATGGCTGCTATGAACTTGGGAAACCTCAATGAAGAGGTAGGTGATGTAGGAAGCGTGAATGCCAGTATTGGACAGACAAATCCTTTACCTCCACCGGCCGTGGGTGTAGAACCGGTAGCTCAGCTGTTACTACCCGGGGAGCTTAGTTTGACTCAATTCCTGACTTTCCACCCACCCCGGTTTGAGGGGACAGAGACAGGGGAAGAGGCTGAGGAATTGCTTGAGAGTCTGGAGCAGATATTTGTGTCCGCTCCTTGTGCTAGGATGGCATGGCTGAGGTTGGCGGAGTTCCAACTAGCAAAAAAACCCTCCATGTGGTGGAAGACTACGGTGATGGAATTGAGGGCTCAGGGTGTATTGATTGATTGGACTCTCTTCAGAACACGGTTTCTGAACCGGTATTTTTCTGCTGCTGCGAGACAGATAAAGGAGGATGAGTTCACAAACTTGAAGCATGGAGCTATGACTGTATCAGATTATGCCATGCACTACTCTTCTCTGTTGAGGTATGTCCCTCATATTGCCACAAACGGACATGCAAAGATGAGGCACTTTTTGAAGGGGTTGCGGCCGGAATTGTTTGACCGGGTTATCACCAACAACCCCACTTCTTTCGATGATGCTCTTACTAGAGCAGAACTGGCGGAGATTGGAGTTGGGGCCTATCCTAATGCTGTACCCACACATGTGCCACAGCAGAGGCAAGTTTCTGCTAGCTTGAGGCCACGAGGGGAGTCGTTTAAGCCTCGTGATGCTTCTTCATCCTCTCGGTTCAGTGGGAAGAAAACTTTTAACCGGAAACAGGAGAACAGTAAGAACAATCTATTGGCTAACCGGGGACCCATGCAAGTGAATAGAACGGGGGAGACAAGGTATGACAATTGGGGAGGACCACACTCATCGATCAATTGCCCAGCTTGTTACAGTTGTGGTATGATGGGCCATGTCTCTCGGTATTGCCCCACTCGGGGAGGACAGTCAGATTTCCAAGGACATAGACCGAGATTTGATGATAGGACAGTGCATCAGAGGCAGCAGATTATGCATCGACCATCGGGAGGTCAGACAGTGGGACCGTCCCAGGGTCAAGTGTATGCATTGACTAGAGAGCAGGCCTAGGCAGCCCCGGAGGAGGTGATCGCTGGTACGTGCCATTTATTTACGCACCCCTGCTTTTATTTTGATAGATACAGGTGCTTCCCACTCATTTGTATCTGTTGGCTTTGTGGAGAGACACCATATGTGCACGTCTTCGTTACCCACGCCTCTCATGGTCTCGACACCCATTGGAAGAAATGTTGTTGCTGATCAGTTTCTGGCGGATTGCCTCATTTATGTTGAGGGCAATGAGTTGAAGGCATATTTGATTGTGTTGGGCATGTCAGACTTCGATTGCATCGTGGGCATCAACATTCTGAACAGATATCAGGCAGTCGTGGACTGTCGGTAGAGAAAGGTTCGGTTCAGATATGATATGGGAATACAGTGGACTTTCTATGGGAATGGTTCTCATGCAAAGATTCCATTGATATCAACGATCAAAATGTCCCAGTTGTTGAAACGTGGTCACACGGGCTATCTTATTTATGTCGTGGACACGACCGAGAAGAATAAAGAGTTGAGGGTTGAGGATGTACCAGTGGTAGCAGAGTTTGCTGATGTATTTCCGGAGGAGATTCCAGGATTACCACCGGCTAGAGAAGTCGAGTTTGGGATCGAGTTATTACCGGGGATATCCGCTATCTCTCGTGCCCCTTACAGGATGGCACCAGCGGAGTTAAGGGAATTGAAGGACCAGTTACAGGAACTCCTTGACAAAGGATATATACGACATAGCGTATCGCCTTGGGGTGCACCGGTTCTCTTTGTGAAAAAGAAGGATGGTTCGATGCGGTTGTGCATCGATTACCGGCAACTGAATAAGGCCACGGTGAAGAACAAGTACCCTATTACAAGGATTGATGATTTGTTTGATCAGTTGCAAGGTACCAAAGCTGTATAGCAAGATTGATTTGAGGTTAGGGTACCACCAGATTCGGGTCAGAGAGGAGGATGTGCAGAAGACAGCATTTCGGACTCGGTATGGGCACTATGAGTTCCTAGTTATGCCGTTCGGTGTGACGAACGCCCCAGCTGTCTTTATGAGATTGATGAACAAAGTGTTTCAACCATATCTCGACCAATTCGGCATAGTGTTTATTGACGACATACTCATCTACTCTCGGAGTGAGGAAGAGCATGTGAAACACTTGAGAACAGTGCTCCAAATCCTCAAGGATAATCAGTTATTTGCCAAGCTCAGCAAGTGTGAGTTCTGGTTAAGCAGTGTGGTGTTCTTGGGGCATGTTATATCTAGCAGCGGGATATCAATGGATCCCAGGAAGATAGAGGCTGTGATGGAGTGGGCTACACCCACTTCTGTACCCGAGATACAGAGCTTTCTTGGTTTGGCCGGTTATTATCGGCGCTTCGTTGAGGGATTTTCGAAGATTGCCAAGCCGTTGACACAGTTGACCCAAAAGGGAGTACCATTCTTTTGGTCTGAGGCTTGTGAGGAAAGCTTCCAAGAATTGAAACATCGATTGACGACGGCGCCTGTGTTGGTGATTCCTACGGAGAACACGAGGTTTGTTCTTTATACCAATGCATCACTTTAGGGCCTTGGATGTGTATTGATGCAATATAAGCATGTGGTAGCTTATGCATCGAGGCAGTTGAAGCCGCATGAGACTAAATATCCAGTCCATGACTTGGAGTTGGCGGCTATCATTTTTGCCCTGAAGATCTGGAGGCATTACTTGTATGGTACGTCGTTTACCATTTATACGGATCACAAGAGCCTGAAGTTCTTGTTTACTCAGGCGGAGTTGAATATGCGTCAGAGGAGATGGGTGGATTTACTCAAGGACTATGACTGTGAGATAGAGTACCATCCTGGAAAAGCAAACTTGACAGCAGACGCCTTGAGTCGGAAGGTGAAGAGCACTGCTGAGGACGCCATGTGTTTATCGGCTATGATGACTTCTTATTGCCATCTGGGCTATGATTATGATGTGGATGCATCGCCGATACGAGTATCGACCTTATTAGCTCACCCAGATATTTATGAGAATATCAGGAGAGCTCAGAAGGCAGATGATGAGATTCAGAGATGGTCATCATTAGTACGTCTTGGACAACCATCGAAGTTCAGAGTGGCTGAGGACGGATCCCTGAGATTGGGTAATCGTTGGGTGGTTCCGAGTACGCCGGAGTTGCGTAGAGGGATCTTGGAGCGCTCATAGTAGCAGGCTTAGTATCCACCCAGGCGGGAAGAAGATGTATAAGGATCTACGTGATCAGTTTTGGTGGAAAAGAATGAAGTGTGGTGTCGTCGCTTTTGTTAAGAGGTGCTTGATCTGCCAGCAGGTTAAGGCAGAGAGACAGAGACGTGGTGGTGAATTGAGGAGTTTAGAGATACCAAAGTGGAAGTGAGAACACATTTCCATGGACTCTGTGACCCACTTGCCGAGGAGTGCCTCGGGTTTTGATGCCATTTGGGTGATTGTGGACAGATTGACCAAAGTAGCTCACTTCATTCCCTATGGTATGACCTTCACCTATTTGAGGATGGCTCAGTTATATGTTCGAGATGTGGTGAGATTGCACGGGATCCCTGTTTCTATAGTGTCGGATCGAGATCCGCGATTCACATCTCATTTTTGGGAGGGTCTTCAGTCAGCTTTGGGAACTGAGGTGAGGTTGAGCACTGCTTATCATTCTCAGACGGATGGCCAGACCGAGCGTACTATCCAGACGCTCGAGGACATGTTGAGGGCATGTGTTTTGGAGTTCGATACTTCATGGCAGGATTCAGTGGCCTTGGTAGAGTTCTCATATAACAATAGCTACCAGGCAAGCATCTAGATGGCTCCTTTTGAGGCCCTTTATGGCAGACGATGTAGATAACCCTTGTGTTGGGACGACTTGGACCGTAAATCGGTCGGAGGACCGGAATTAGTTCGGGAAATGGAAGAGAAGGTAAAGGTGATAAGGCAGAAAATGAAAGCAGCCCAGGACAGACAGGCAGCTTATGCTAATAAACGGCTGCGACCGTTAGAATTTCAGTTGGGGGATAAGGTCTTTTTGAAGATCTCACCTTTCAGAGGTGTTGTACGATTTGGAATGCGCGGGAAACTGTCTCCGAGGTATGTTGGGTCGTACGAGATCAGCGCATTGGCACCTTAGCTTACCGACTGGCCTTGCCACCTTCGCTGTCTGGTATACACGATGTGTTCCATGTGTCTATGTTGCGGAAGTATGAGCCGGATCTGTCGCATGTGTTGCAGCCATCCGAGGTTCAGTTAGAATCCGACGTATCTTATGTGGAACGGCCTGTTAGAATTCTGGATCGAGCATACCGTAGACTTCGGAACAAAGTGATACCTATGATCGCAGGGGTGTCGAGGAGGCCACGTGGGAGACGGAGCGGCATATGGTGCAGCACTACCCGGAACTATTTTCTGGTATGTAATTTATGTTTAGTTTCGAATTTGGTAAGTGCATGCAATTTCGAGGATGAAATCTTATAAGTAGGGGAGTATTGTGATATCCCCAAAATGATTATATGCTTTTGGGCATTAATTATGTTTATATGTTAATTATGGAGATAATTAATTTATATGTTGGAGTTAATTATCTTGATGCCATGCTTAGTCACATGGTAGGCGTGACCCGGTGGTACATTTCGGGATTTCATGTTGTGCATGTTAGGAAATTGGGTGTTAGCATGATTTAATTGTAAGGGTTGATAATTATATGGAAAGCATGGACTTAATTGGAATTTTGATTTCATTTTGGTAAATGCTTAAATATCATGTTGGGATATTTTAAACATCATGTTAATTAATGGGGTACAAATTTAATTATAACCCCTTACTACCCCACTACCCCCACTTTATCCATCACTTTTTCAATCCCCAATTTCACTCCCAACCCTAACCCCTCATCCCATTTTCGAAATTGGCCAAAGGAAGAAGGAGAAATCTTCACAAAAGCTTGGTTTGTGAGATTTTTTGTGAGATTTGGAGTCCATGGGAGGTATGGAACCCTCCTTAATGTTTTAATGGTGTTTGGTTTAGATTTGGGTTGATATTTGAATGTTTGAAATGGGTTTGTTTTGAGTTAGTGTTGTTTATGTTTGGGTGTTGGATTTTTGATTGTTTTAAGGTGTATATTGAAGGTTTAGGGTGGTTTTATGTTATGGGTTTGATGGTATTTGTGTTGGTGTTGTTGGGGAAGAAATATGTTCAAAAATGGTGAAGAATCGCGCTCACAGCAGGTGGCGATCGATCGCTACAAATGGAGCGATCGATCACCGAAGGGCCGTGGCGAAGTCTGTTGCGGGCGATCGATTGCTGGAAATGTCGCGATCGATCGCCGCGAGGCAGAAAGGTCTGGCGATCGATCGCTATGTCGAAGCGATCGATCGCCTCGACACAGCGATCGATTGCCAGCAGCTGAATAGTGGGAAATATATTTTTTTGACGGATTTTTGGTATTAGGCTATTATTTGGCTTCTAATATTGGGTTGTGTGATTGTGTAGAACCATCCCAGGTGGCGACGCAACCAAGGAAGTGAAGTCAAATCAAATCCCACTTTTGGAAAGGTACGTAAAGAGACATACAGGCACCCAACGGTACATGTATCTATTATACTCATTGATTATGCATTGTGGATGCGAGTATATATGGAATTGTGCATTGTGAATGCAAATACATGTTGAATTATGCATTATGATTGCATATGTATATGATGATTGTTTGGTGCACATCCCATGAGTCATGGTTATATAGAGTGATGATTTTAATGCTTTGCCGCTATCACTTGAAGCGATGATAGAATACTTGCCGCTGTCATATTGTAGCGAGGAAAGAATATTTGCCGCCAAATGTTGAAGCGAGGGTGTTGCCGCATGTCGCATTTGCGCGAGGTTATTCAATGCAAGTAATATGTCGAAGCGAGGGGTATTAATGCCGCTGTCATGACAAGCGAGGTGCATTAAAATACAATATTATAACAGACTAGGGATTGGTAATTGGTGAAAATGGAATGGTGTTATGTCATGACATGTGTGAACCATTAAATAATCTATTGATTATACTCATGACTTATGGTACAGGGACAACCAAAAAGGGGGCGTTTAAAATGCATGGGAAAAACATGAAGTGTTTTATTACGGTTTATGCATTTACGCCTTATACTCATATTGTGTTGGATATGGATTATTATATGCTCATGTTTGGGGGTTGTCCTTGTAGGTACATTTTGGCATGATAAAGGGGCTAAGGCGGGTTGAGGCGGTGAGCTTGTGAAGAATGCTTTTGATAAGAAATGACAGGATTATTTTGTATAGTGTCTACTCTAGGAGTAGTGAAAAGCTATAGTGAATAACATTCATTTGTTAGAGAATGTAATTAATCCATTTGATAGTCCTTAACTTGGCATGTAATTCTTAAGGCTCAAAGTTTCAACACGAACTTTTATACTCTGATAATGCTTGTTAGCTCTAATTATGCCTTTAATCCGCACTTAAGGAACTAGTATCCTTACATTAGTTTTGTTTGTTAAAGATTTAGATCGAGAGATTAAATCACATACGTGATCACTTTGAATTGAAAGATTTAAAGTTAACGATATTCATCGAGATTTATTCAATATTAAATTGGTTTAAGTGAACGAGAGTTACTTGTTTCAATTTAATATTAGTTTCAATATAGCTTGAGAAAGTGTATTGATTATATTATGAAATCCGTCACCTTAAGAATTAATTGATTAGTAATTCTTTTTACAAACAAATCATTGACGATAACACAAGTGAACCAACATCTTGATAAATTTATCGAGTGGAATTCCTTCGCATCTTCAAAGGAGTTGATTTAGTTTTGAGTTTTTAAGTTTTTAGTTTAATTAGATAATTATTCATTAATTTCGTAGGCTAAATATAATTTTTCTAATTTTATTTGGTACTTATATGTTAGTCCATGTGGGTTCGACAATCCGTATTCTTCCTATCTATACTAAAACTTGACACCGTGCACTTGTGGTCTAAAATCGCTACACTGGAATTAATTGTTTTAAATAAAAGCAATCAAGTTTTTGGCGCCGTTTCCGGGGACTAATTTGTATAATATCATACGAGATTAGTTAATTGTAATTTAGCCAATTATTTTTTTTGTTTTGTTTGTTTGTCAATTTTGACTATTGGGTTTACTACATTTGTGTTTCTCCTTTTGGGTTGATTTTTACAGGTAATCATCTTCTTGAGCGAACGTTTCTAAGGAAAATACGGGAAGCTCGAACAATGGCGGATAACAATCAAGAAGGAGGCGCGAATAATGAAGCACCGAATCCAAGATCTATGATGGATTTTGCTCAACCAGCTTTCCATGGATCACTGTCAAGCATTACGAGGCCACGTATTCAAGCTAACATTTTTGAGATAAAACCTACAATAATTCAGATGATCCAGCTTTCAGTGATGTTTGGGGGAGTAGCCACTGATGACCCAAACGCTCACATCTCCAACTTCTTGGAGATTTGTGACACCTTCAAACACAATTGCGTTTCTGACGAAGCTATCAGGTTACGGTTATTTCCCTTTTCATTAAAAGATAAAGCTAAAGTATGGTTAAATTCTTTACCTGCAGGATCTATTACACTTGGGAGGGGATGACACAAGCAATCTTGTCTAAATATTTTCCCCCTCCAAAACTGCGAAGATGAGAAACGATATCACCACATTTGGGCAATATGATCCTGAAACTTTATATGATGCGTGTGATCGTTTCAAGGACTTGCTTAGGAGATGCCCACATCATGGTCTTCCTATTTGGCTCCAGGTACAAACCTTTATAACGGTTTATTTTCCGCTAACCGTTCTACGATTGATGCAGCCTCACGAGGATCCATCATGCGAAAACACCGGAAGCAGCTTATGAACTCTTGGAAGAGATGGCTTCGAATAGCTATCAATGGCAATCAGAGAGGAATGTGCCAAAGAAACCGAGTGGAGTTCATCAAATTGACGACATCACCGCTCTTTAGGCACAGTTGGAAGCATTGAATAAAAAGATAGATAGCATGACCATGACAGCGATGCAAGCTCAAGTTATCACTCGTGACTTATGTGGAAGCAATCATCCAAGCATCGAATGCCAGGTAGGTAATTCATTTACTCAGTCCAATGAGTCTGCTAATTATGTAGGAAACAGGCAGCCCAATAACCCGTACTCAAACACTTACAACCCGGGATGGAGGAATCATCCAAATTTGCAATGGTCCAACCAAAACAACGTGTTGAACCCACAACAACAACCGGGATATGTACCTAAGCCGAGTATGGAGGAGCTCATGACCAAGTTCATATCATCAACCAAAACTAGGATGCAAAATCAGGATGTATCTATAAAGAACTTGGAAATACAAGTAGGGTAACTGGCAACATTGATTTCCGGACGAACTCAAGGTACATACCAAGTGATACAGTGATAAATCCAAAGGAGCAAGCAAATGTCATAGCACTAAGGAATGGAAAAGAGCTAAGGACACAGACTGAAGCAAAAGAAAGCTGTGAAACCACCACTGAAGACCGAGGAAAAGGTAACCGAAAAACGTAAAAATTCTAACACCACACCAATCACACGCACTGATAAGATAGTAATTCCTCCCCCATTTCCCGCTGCATTAAAAAGAGCTAAAATGGACGCTGAATTTGGTAAGTTTCTTGACGTATTTAAGAAATTGCATATTAATATACCATTCGCTGATGCTCTACTTCAAATGCCTAGTTCTGCTAAGTTTTTGAAGGAAATACTCTCTAACAAGAGAAAGTTGGGCGAATACGAAACGGTAAGCTTAACGGAGGAGTGCTCAGCAATTGTGCAAAACAAAATGCCTCCAAAGTTAAAGGACCCAGGGAGTTTTACTATACCTTGCACTATAGGATCAGTCTCATTTACTAAATCATTGTGTGATTTGGGTGCGAGTATTAATTTGATGCCTTTTTCCATTTTCAGGAGGTTGGGACTAGGAGAGCCAAAACCTACTAAAGTTTCACTGCAATTGGCAGATAGATCTGTCACATACCCCCGGGGAATCATCGAAGACGTATTAGTCAAAGTGGACATATTCATCTTCCCAGTTGATTTTCTATTACTAGATATGGAAGAGGACACAGAGACACCACTGATCTTGGGCCGACCGTTCTTAGCAACGGGAAAGGCAATCATAGATGTCCAACAAGGGAAATTGATCCTTCGTGTAGGGGAGGATCAAGTTGTGTTTAATGTCTTTAAAGCACTTCATACCCACACGACGAGCCCATGTGTTTTAGTATTGATATTATTGATGCCTTGATTGTTGATGTGTTGCAAGGTACATTCAAACAGAAAATGGAAGCACACCTTGTGGAAGCCGATAAACAACATGACAAGGAGGAAATTGAGATTATAGCTCATTTGAACAACATCATTCCTTACATGAAACGAGCCACTGAAAATCTTGGAGAGTTAAGAAAAAGAGACATTAAACCTCAACGGCCATCCATCGAAGAATCACCCACTCTCGAACTAAAACCCCTACCATCTCATCTCAAGTATGTATTCTTAGATTCTGGAAATTCATTACCAATCATTATTTCTTCATCTTTGACAGGTGAAAATGAGAGGAAGCTTCTTAAAGTCCTTAGGGAGCACAAGAAGGCATTTGGATGGAAGATAGCAGATATTAAAGGAATTAGTCCATCGATGTGCAAGTATAAAATTCCGATGGAGGACACATTCAAGCCCATGGTACAACCACAACACCGTCTCAATCCAAAAATGCAAGAGGTAGTCAAAGCCGAGGTCATTAAGCTAGGGGATGCAGGTATTATCTACCCTATCTCTGATAGTTCATGGGTAAGTCCTATTCAATGTGTACCAAAGAAAGGAGGCATTACTGTTGTCCCTAATGAGAACAATGAATTGATACCTACTAGAACAGTCACGGGGTGGAAAGTGTGCATTGACTATAGGAGGTTTAATGAGTCTACTCGTAAAGATCACTTTCCCCTTCCCTTCATTGATCAAATGGTAGAGAGATTAGCAGGTTATGACTTTTATTGCTTCTAGATGGGTATTCTGGGTATAATCAAATCGCTATTACACCAGAGGACCAAGAGAAAACTACTTTCACTTGCCCTTAGGGTACATTTGCCTTTAGACGAATGCCATTTGGATTATGCAATGCCCCTGCTACTTTTCAAAGATTCATGGTAGCCATATTCCATGACATGATAGAGAAATTTTTAGAAGTATTCATGGATGACTTCTCTGTTTTTGGATCTTCATTTGATATCTGTTTATATAACTTGGATTTGGTATTGACAAGATGCGAGGAAACGAATCTTGTATTGAATTGGGAGAAGTGTCACTTCATGGTCAAAGAAGGTATAGTCTTGGGACACAAGATATCCGAAAGGGGTATTGAAGTAGACCGAGCAAAAAACCAAGTGATACAACAATTGCCACCACCAACAACAGTGAAAGGATCCGAAGCTTTTTAGGCCATGCAGGATTTTATCGTCGATTCATTAAGGATTTGTCAAAAATTTCTAAACCTTTATCTCACCTATTAACTAAGGATGCACCTTATGAATTTAATGCTGATTGTGTGCAGGCATTCGAGATTCTCAAGGAGAAACTGGTAACAACACCTGTCTTGGTAGCACATGATTGGGAGTTACCCTTTGAACTAATGTGCGATGCTAGTGACACGGCGGTAGGAGCAATTTTAGGCCAAAGGAGGAACAAGGTATTTCATACCATCTATTATCCTAGTCTCACTTTGAATGAAGCACAAATGAATTATGTCACTACTGAAAAAGAGCTTCTAGCCTTAGTTTTTGCTTTCGATAAGTTTCACTCATATCTATGTCTTGCCAAAGTTATTGTGTACACCGATCATGTTGCACTTAAGTACTTACATGCAAAGAAAGATGCCAAACCACGCTTAATTAGGTGGATATTGTTGTTGCAAGAATTTGACTTAGAGATAAGAGATAAAAAGGGTGTAGAGAATGTGGTAGCAGATCATTTGTCTCGAATAGACAATGGAGAGGATACAATTGAAAGTAGGGTAGAAGAAATTAATGAGAAATTTCCTGATGAGCAATTGTTTAACGCTGACGTTTTACCTTGGTATGCAGATTATGCGAATTATATTGCTATTGGTATCCTCCCACAAAATCTGTCTTTTTATCAAAAGAATTTTTTTTTTCTGAGGTTAAACATCTTATGTGGGAGGAGCCCTATTTGTTCAAAGTTTGTGCAGATAACATTATAAGGAGATGTATCCCCGAAGGGGATATGCAATCTATCTTGAAGCAGCGCCACGATGGAGAGATAGGTGGGCATTTTGGCCCAACCAAAACTGCTGCTAAGGTACTTGACTTTGGCTTCTATTGGCCAACGTTGTTTAAGGACGCATTCAGGTATGTTTCCACATGTGATAGATGTCAAAGGGTCGGTAATATCTCTAGGAGAAATGAAATACCCTTAAATAATATTCTTGAATGCAAAATTTTTGATGTATGGGGAATAGATTTTGTAGGACCTTTCCCAAGTTCAGGTTCAAACAAATACATACATTGTCGCAGTGGATTATGTGTCAAAGTGGGTTGAGGCGGAAGCTTTACGCACAAATGATGCTCGAGTGGTTGTGTAATTTTTGAAAAGAAATTTTTTTACTCGTTTTGGCACCCCTCGAGCAATTATTAATGATGTGGGCACTCATTTTCGCAACAAACAATTTGAACTTTTTTTGAGTAAATATGGTGTCACCCACAAAGTGTCTTCACCTTACCACCCACAAACCAGCGGACAAGTAGAAGTTTCAAACCGAGAGTTGAAACGTATTTTAGAAAAGACAGTGACTCTAAGCCGGAAGGATTGGTCCTTACGCTTAGATGCCTTATGGGCTTATCGGACTGCTTTTAAGACACCTATTGGCACATCACCTTATAGGTTGGTATTTTGTAAGGCATGTCACCTACCAGTTGAACTTGAGTATAAAGCATATTGGGCTATTAAATGGCTAAACTTTGATTGTCATGTTGCAGGTGAAAAACGTCTTTTACAGCTGAATGAGATGGAGGAGTTTAGGAATCAGGCATATGAGAATGCCAAGATTTCCAAAGACAAACCCAAGAAGTGGCATGATTCTCATATACAAAGGAGGGAATTCAATGTAGGAGATACATACTCTTGTTCAACTCCAGACTACGACTCTTTCCAGGTAAACTACGTTCTCGTTGGTCCGGACCATTCACAGTCTCCAAGGTAAACCCATTAGGCGCTACTGAAATTACCGAACCCAATGATCGCTATTATTTTAAACAGTATTTTCGAGTGTAGCGATTCTATACCGCAAGTGCACAGTGTCAAGTTTTAGTATAATGATATGAAAAGTACGGATTGTCGAACCCACGAGGACTAGGAAATAAGTACCAAACTCCACTAGTTTAACTATATTTAGCCTACGAAAATTGGTTATAATTAATTAACTAATTTGACTAACTAACTCAATAATAACCCCAAACAATCAATAGAGAATAAGAATGAATCAATAGAGACAATTATCAAGACTTTCGGTTCACCTATGTAATCCCCCACAATTCGCCTATTAGTTAATAATCGAATTCAAACAATCTAAGGTGACGAGTTTTCCTAATTCACTTGTTATACCTTGGTCCGGCTATAACAAATCTAATACTAACGTATCAATAAGCCACTCTCGTATCCTTAAACAATTAATATTGTAAATCGATCTATGAAAACCTCTAGCCTTCGATTTTGATAAATCTATTGCTATCACACATGTATTTGACTTTATCTCTCGATCTCAGCCTGAAATCCACGGCATAAATCACTATATCAAATTTCAATTTTATCTCTCGATCTAAATTGTAATTTAATATCATTCAAGGATGGCAAAACCCTTAAAAGCATGAAGAACAATGATCTATGCACTTAGATAAATAAGAATAAATCAAAACATTAAAATTAAATCATGGGTTCATAACATGGGATCCCCTAAGTCTTGATAACAAACTTAGCCAAGCAATATATTCAAAATCAAATGCAAAATCATGTTTTTCAACATCAAAAGCATAAAGAAATTAAATAGAATCAAACAAGATTTAGAAATACGCATAAACTAGAGATGTTGAATCGCGTCGTCGATCCGTAGCTGCGTCTCTCGCTTGGCAGTGCTGTACGTAAGTGACTTGATCTTCAACAATCCGTTGCTTTCTGTACGTGAATTCTTCGCACCAAATCCTTGCTGCTCCCGTCTCTTTCTGGTATTCTTCAATCTGTTCACGTCTGGTTTTTCAATCTCACGTACTCACGTAACTCTCCTTCACCTGGCTTTGCTGATCCTCCCTTTTATTATCTGCTCGTTCCAGAAATCCTCTTCGTGCGTGAAGTCCCTCGCTGCTGTTCCTATCTCTTCGTAACTCTTCTTCTCTCTGATATCCCTCTTCTCTCTTTCAATGTTCTCACCTCCTATAATCTGATATCTCCCTGTTACGTAAATCTCACGTACGTTTACGTCTCTCTTCGTTCACTGTTTTTCGCCAATAATCCTCTCCTCCTTTCTCACAATCTGTTTTATGTGCTTTACTTATCTGCTACTCTCCTTTTTCAGTCCTCCTCACTCACGTAACTTGTTTCCCCTCTACCGTAAGCTCTTTAATTCTGATATCTTCCGTGAATGAAAGTCTTTCCTCTTTCCACGTAGTTGTCCGTGTGTATGTCTGCGTGCGTTTAAAATCTTCTCTTCAAGTTACTCACGTCTCTGCTCCCATAATAATTTGATATCGTGCTGCTTTTTATCTTCTCTTCTCAACGCTCACGCACGTTTCTTCCTTTTTATCTGATGCACGTCACTCTTTTTTTTCTCTTAATATCATATATTATAATATCATATTATAATACAATATTTCATCCATGTTCGATAATATCCGGTTGTGCTCGGTTTGATCCTTTTTCATTAATTAAAAGCTTATTTTCTCCACTTTTATGCATTTGGACATTTATTCCTGGAACATACATAAAACAACACGAAACACATAATATTGTCCAAGAATCACAGTGAAATGCATATAAATTTATAGCAATATAAGTGTAAAAATCACACTTATCAACTCCCCCAAACTTAAACTTGATCGTCTCGAGCAGGAAATAAGATCACAATGTAGATTTCAATATTAAAGATTCAAATAAACCAATTCGTAGTCAAACATGTAACTCAGACATCTCACTTACAGATAATAAGAATCAATCAGAAAGTTTAACAAATCGTGTTTTTTCCTAGATCAAGCAACATGTCTCCAAATCAGAACGTGCGTGTGTGCTATTATCACTTTCAAGTTTCATGCAATTTTCATAGATCAAATCATGCTAGGTAATGAAAAGTAAGATTATCGTTGAGCACCCTATAGTCCTATTTTCAAACACTTCTCCACTAATGTAGTCACTCCCTCAACTTGGATCAATAGGTCTTTTTAAGCTTGTAATGTTAGGCCTAGGTGTTGGCTTCAAAGCAAAGATAGGGTAACACAAAGAAGAGAGTATAAGTATGTACTGTTCATATTTTTAGCACAAAATTGAGC
Source organism: Haberlea rhodopensis (assembly GCA_907163345.1). Taxonomy (NCBI): domain Eukaryota; kingdom Viridiplantae; phylum Streptophyta; class Magnoliopsida; order Lamiales; family Gesneriaceae; genus Haberlea; species Haberlea rhodopensis. Next base: position 1,138,424 of record CAJQUN010000125.1, on the reverse strand, counting down.
TTCTCTTATTTTTCTCTTTTAGCCTTGGCCACTTTGGGTGTTATTTAGTCATTTTTTCACAAGGCTTATCTATCTTTTTTCTTGTCTCATTCATCAATTTTTCAACAATAGCTCATCAAAATATAGCAAATTGTATGCATCTAATGAGAATCATTATACTCCCTTTGGGTAAGGAATTATTTTTTTCAATTTGGGTTCATATAGGTGGGTATAATGAGTTGCCAAAAAATGTTGAATGGGGTTAATAGTATGTTAAACATACTCCATTCTTTTGCAGTTAGGCTCAAAATGGGGGTACTAGGGATTAATGTAAACATGGTAAGCTTGAAAGGCTCAAATGGTCCAAAGATCGCCTAAATCATTTCCAAGTCAAGTTCATAACTATAAAATTTCGCCTCAAAGTGTCATCATCAAATAGTTTCTAAGGTACTCTAAGGTGCTCAAAACAATTCATCAAGTTCACAAAGATTTTCACTACCACAAATGCAATTCACAAGATTGTGACTCAAATGTGCTCAATATATTCCTCATCTTTGACATACTACTCAAAACAAGATATTCCAAACAAGTTTTACAATCATCAAAACTCAAGTTGACATGCAAAGTGAGACTAATATCATCATCGAATATAGACCACTACTATGATTTATTCTTATCTTACTAACTGAACTCATTTTCAAGAAAAAATTTTTTGTCGATGCTCAATAAAAGATACAATTCCAAATAAGAAGCATGACACAGTAATGCACTCCCCCAAACTTAATTCATGCATTGTCCTCAATGTACTAGGCATGGAAAATGAGACAAAGCATTTACCTTTGACAATGACCGTCAGTGATCGTTGTCCAATTCCTCATCAGCTCGTGGGGTATAGTGTTGGAACACGTCACAGCACGCATGGAGTCTCGCCAAAATCCAAAAACAAAAACAAAAACAAACCAAAACAAACTAAAACAAAACAAAGCAAAGGGTTAAGAAAGAGTTCTTGATTTATAGTCCCAAGCTGGACTTTTTACCATTTACGCTCAAGTGCCACAAGGGCCAGTAGGGGACGAATTTCCATCCTCCATGTGGCAATGTTGTAACCACTTCTCCTTCACAGTAAATAGTGCCCCGTGGTCATCTCTCAGTTTGAGGGTGTCGAATGGTAGAACATTGACAACTTTGAACGGTCCAGCCCATGGTGCGTCAGACTTCCATGGAAAAAGTCTCATCTTTTTCCTATTCATTAATACCGAGTCTCCTACACCAAATTTACCTCCTCTTTGTTGGACATTTGATGTGACCTCCTCCTTTTCTCACTCTTAACCTGCATCGCATCAATAGATAGTGTATCAATTATATTGACACTAAAGCATCGGTGCTCAGTGCGTGTAGTGTTCACAACTTTGAACATATCATAAGTAACTTGATCCCCCCTACTCGGAGGATCAACTTCCCTTCTTGGACATCAATCAATGCCCTTCCAGTAGCTTGGAACGGTCTTCCTAATATCAATGGCATGTCCGCCTCCTCCTTTATGTCTAGCACCATGAAATCCACCGGAATTGTGAATTTGTCAACCTTGACCGGTACATCCTCCACTATCCCATGAGGGTACTTGATGGACTTGTCTTCCATCTGCAATGAGACATTGATTGCTTTTAGCTCTCCTAAGCCCAGCTTCCTGTACACAGACAAAGGCATTAAATTAACACTTGACCCCAAATCACATAAAGATTTATTGAAAGATTTAGAATCGATTTTGCAAGGTATAGAGAAACTCCATGGATCCTTTAACTTTGGAGGTGAATCATTTTGAATGACAGCAGAGCACTCCTCGGTTAAATTTATCATCTCATGCTCTCCCAGTTTCCGCTTTTTTGACAGAATCTCTTTTAAAAACTTAACATAATTCGGCATGTGCCGAATAGCATCTATGAAAGGCATCTCAATATGAAGATTCTTAATCAATTCTAAAAATTTAGCAAATTTAGCATCAATCTTTGCTCTCTTATACGCAGCGGGCAATGGGAGTGGGATCTCTACCTTAGTAGGTGTGATGGGTGTATGGGTCTTAGTAGACTTACCTTTGTCGCGTGTTTGCACCTCTTCTTGCTTGATGTCCGCCTCGCCTTTCAGCTCAATGTGTGCATCCTTCTTCTCATCGACCTCATTTCCGCTCCTCAACGTGATAGCGTGGACTTGCTCCCTAGGTTTCGTCTCAGCGTCACTAGATAGTGATACTTGTGCTCGCTCGGCTACGATTTTTGCTAATTGTCCCACTTGGACTTCCAAGTTCTTTATCGACGCCTCGTGATTGATTTGGAATCTAGTTTCCATCGCTGTGATGAACTTGGTCAACAGCTCCTTCATGTTTGGCTTTGGTACATACCCCGATGGTGGTTGGGGATAGTTCCTCGGCCCAGTATTGTACATATTGGTAGGGGTAGGTCTGTGGTGGTCGGTTCCCTAGAAAATTAACAGCTTCATTAGTAGTAATGAAAGGGTTACCAACTTGGCATTCAGTGCTCGGATGTCCTCCTTGGCAAAGCTCACATGTAATAGTTTGAACTTGCATTGCATGCATGCTCAAACTATCGATCTTCTTGTTTAGCGCTTCCAACTGGGCAGCTAGGGCAACGACTTCACTTACTTGATGCACTCCGGCTTGCTTCTTTGGCACATTCCTCTCGGACTGCCATTGACAGCTATTAGCAGCCATCTCTTCCAATAGCGTATAGGCCTCCTCGGGCATCTTCCTCATCACAGTTCCTCCTGACGCTGCATCTATCATAGAACGATTATCAGAAAATAAACCGTTATAAAATGTTTGTACCTGCAGCCAGATAAGGAGGCCATGATGTAGGCATCTCCGCAGTAGATCTTTGAAGCGATCCCAAGCCTCATACAATGTCTCTGGATCACATTGGGCAAAAGTAGTGATGTCATTGCGCATTTTGGCCGTTTTGGATGGTGGAAAGAATTTTGACAAGAATAATTGTGCCATCCCATCCCACGTGGTAATCGGCCATGTAGGCAACGATTGTAACCAAGATTTAGCTTTATCACGTAAAGAAAATGGAAACAAACGTAACCTGATGGCGTCGTCAGTAACGCCATTATGCTTGAATGTATCACAAATCTCCAAGAAGTTGGAGATGTGGCCATTTGGATCGTCAGTAACTGCTCCCCCAAACTGGACTGAATGTTGGATCATCTGTATGATAGCAGACTTGATCTCAAAATTGTTAGCCTGTATGGTTGGTCTCGTGATACTCGACACTGATCCATGGAATGCAGGGTGGGCATAGTCCATGAGTGATCTTGCAACTGGTGGTACCGAAATCTCCTCGGTATTAGCCATGTGTGTTCTTGCTTGCCTTAGCCTCCTTTGACAAGTGTGCTCTCAAGTGTAGGCTTGCTACTCCTTAGCATGCACCAAGAGATAACAACCTGTAAGAATCAACCAAAAAGAACACAAACAGTAGAAGAGAAAAAAAATCGAAAATAAAAATAAAAAAAACAAATGACTAAACAACAGTCAACTAATTTCGTTTGATATTATTAAAACTAGCCCCCGGCAACGGCGCCAAAAACTTGATCGCTTTTATTTTAAACAGTATTTTCAAGTGTAGCGATTCTATACCGCAAGTGCACAGTATCAAGTTATAGTATAATGATATGAAAAGTACGGATTGTCGAACCCACGAGGACTAGGAAATAAGTACCAAACTCCACTAGTTTAACTATATTTAGCCTACGAAAATTGGATATAATTAATTAACTAATTTGACTAACTAACTCAATAATAAACCAAAACAATCAATAGAGAATAAGAATGAAATCAATAGAGACAATTATCAAGACTTTTGGTTCACCTATGTAATCCCCCACAATTCGCCTATTAGTTAATAATCGAATTCAAACAATCTAAGGTGACGAGTTTTCATAATTCACTTGTTATACCTTGGTCCGGAATCTAATACTAATGCAACAATAAGCCACTCTCGTATCCTTTTTGAACAATTAATATTGTAATCGACCTATGAAAACTTCTAGCCTTCGATTTTGGTAAATCTATTGCTATCACACATTTGACTTTTCTCTCGATCTCAGCCTGAAATCCACGGCATAAATCACTATATCGAATTCCAATTTTATCTCTCGATCTCAATTGTAATTTAATATCATTCAAGAATGGTCAAACCCTTAAAAGTATGAAGAACAATGATTTATGCACTTAGATAAATAAGAATAAATCAAAACATTAAAATTAAATCATGGGTTCATAACATGGGATCCCCTAAGTCTTGATAACAAACTTAGCCTAGCAACATATTCAAAATCAAATGTAAATCATGTTATTCAACATCAAAAGCATAAAGAAATTAAATAGAATCAAACAAAGTTTAGAAATACGCATAAACTAGCGATGTTGAATCGCGTCGTCGATCCGTAGCTCCGTCTCTCGATTGGCAGTGCTGTACGTAAGTGACTTGATCTTCAACAATCCGTTGCTTTCTGTACGTGAATTCTTCGCACCAAATCCTTGCTGCTCCCGTCTCTTTCTGGTATTCTTCAATCTGTTCACGTCTGGTTTTTCAATCTCACGTACTCACGTAACTCTCCTTCACCTGGCTTTGCTGATCCTCCCTTTTATTATCTGCTCGTTCCAGAAATCCTCTTCGTGCGTGAAGTCCCTCGCTGCTGTTCCTATCTCTTCGTAACTCTTCTTCTCTCTGATATCCCTCTTCTCTCTTTCAATGTTCTCACCTCCTATTATATGATATCTCCCTGTTACGTAAATCTCACGTACGTTTACGTCTCTCTTCGTTCACTGTTTTTCGCCAATAATCCTCTCCTCCTTTCTCACAATCTGTTTTCTGTGCTTTACTTATCTGATACTCTCCTTTTTTAGTCCTCCTCACTCACGTAACTTGTTTCCCCTCTACCGTAAGCTCTTTAATTCTGATATCTTCTGTGAATGAAAGTCTTTCCTCTTTCCACGTAGTCGTCCGTGTGTATGTCTGCGTGCGTTTAAAATCTTCTCTTCAAGTTACTCATGTCTCTCCTCCCATAATAATTTGATATCGTGCTGCTTTTTATCTTCTCTTCTCAACGCTCACACACGTTTCTTCCTTTTTATCTGATGCACGCCACTCTTTTTTTCTCTTAATATCATATATTATAATACAATATTTCATCCATGTTCGATAATATCCGGTTGTGCTCGGTTTGATCCTTTTTCATTAATTAAAGCTTATTTTCTCCATTTTTATGCATTTGGACCTTTATTCTGGAACATACATAAAACAACACGAAAACGCATAATATTGTCCAAGATTTATATTAAAATGCATATAAAATTATAGCAATATAAGTGTAAAAATCACACTTATCACCCAATAAGGGAACATTTATAGTAAATGGGCAGCGATTGAAGCACTACCACATAAACGAGAAAGACAAGATGTATGCCTCTATCTGTTAACTTGATAACTACGAAAAAGGAGGTGACAGTCCAGCTTGGGCTATAAATTAAGAACTTTCTTCTTTCTATCTCTTGATTGTTTTTCAAAATTTTTAGTTCATCTTTTCATATTTTGTTTTTTATTTATTTATTAACCAGTACCCCCACAGGAGCATGATGAGGACGACGATCACTGACGAGCGTTGTCAAGGTATGTGTTTGCTTTTGCTCTTATTTGTATATTGTACATTGAGGGCAATGCACGTACTATGTTTGGGGCGGGGGGGGGGGGGGGGGGGGGGTGTGTATATTGTTATCTGTTGTTTTCTCTTGTTACTTATCAAGATTAGTGTTTTTTGAGCACATAAATTTTTTTTTTTTAAATAAAATGAGTTAATCATTAAGAAATATTGAATTAGACTTGCAACTAAAGTCTTAAAGATTTTTGACTTGTTTGTGAATATCTGTGGTTGAGCTAATATTTCAAAATTGAGGAACATCTTGAGCACTTTTGAGTCATGATTGAGGGAAATATATATTGGAAAGATTTTGTTAACTATGATTTGTCTTGAGGATCTTAAAGCACTCTAGAACCTATTTGAGGGCACTTTGATGCGAAATTTTATAATTAGGAACTTGACTTGGACATGATTTAGGCGATCTTTGGAACGTTTGAGCCTTTCAAGCTTACCATGTATATATCAATCTCTAGTATCCTAATTTGAGCCTAATTAAAAAAGAATGGAGTATGTTTAACATACTATTAGTCCACATTCAACATTTTTTTGGCAACTCATTATACCCACCTTTATGAGCTTAAATTGAAAAAAAAAAAAATTCCTTACCTAAAGGGAGTATATGAATCTCATTAGATGCACATAAATTGTTACATTTGGATGAGCTTATTATTGAAAAAAAAATGATGAATGAGAAAAGAAAAAGATAGATATAAAGCCTTGAAAAAAAAATGGCTAAATAAGACCCAAACTGGCCAAGGCTAAAAGAAAAAGAAGAGAAGCTCAAGTTGTGCTAAAAAATTTGAATTTTACATGATTATACCCTCTTCTTTGTGTTACCCTATCTTTTCTTTGAAGCCAAACACCTAGGCCTAACATTACAAGCTTTAAAAACCTATTGATCCAAGTCTAGGGAATAATTACATTAATGGAGAAGTGCTTGAAAAGTAGGCTTATGGAGTGTTTAATAGTAATCTTGACTTTGAGTTTAATAGCATTATTTGATCCTGAAAGTATATATGAAACTCAAGATTGACATTAACACACACACACGTTCCGATTTTGCGATATATTGCTTGGCTTAGGAGAAAACACTTCTTGTTGATTTTTGGATTGACTTATGATTGAAGTGTTAGTGGGATTTCCGAGCTTTTACATTTGAGTTGCTAAGTTGATTCATTTAAAGTATTGATGATGAACTTTGCATTTTGATCTGAATGCTTGCTCGAGGACGATCAAGTCTAAGTTTGGGGAAGTTGATAAGTATGAATATTACGTGTATTTTTGCAATGATATGTATATATTTTCGTGTAGATTCCGGGATGAAGTTACGCTTTTTGGTATTTATTTGGTTATTTCAGGAATCTAGGTAGGAAGTGGAAGAATTGAGCTAGAAAGAAGAAAACGGATCAAACTGAGACAAGAAACGAAGAAGACAGAGTTTTGGCGAATGATCGCTTATTTTTTAAACAATTATTTCCAATCTAGCGATTTTAGACCGCAAGTGCACGGTGTCAAGTTTTAGTATAGATAGGAAGAATACGGATTGTCGAACCCACAGAGACTAACAAGCAAGTACCAAATAAGATGTCTTTTAACTATATTTAACCTACGATAATTAATTTATAATTAACGACTAATTAATTAATATAAACTACTAATCCAACCAAGTCAATAAAGTAAACGAGAAAAATCCACTAGAGAAGATTATCGAGACTTTGGCTTACCAATGCAATTCCTTACAATTCTCGATTGAATATTCAAGTATTTCTAAGGTGACGAGTTCTCCCAATTTATCTAATACACTCTCTCGAGCTATATTAAACCTAACACCGAATTGTAGTAAGTAACTCTCGTTCACTTATTTAACAATTCAATGTTGCATAAGATCCATGAAAACTCCTAGCTTTCAATTACTAGATATATATGGCTATCACGCATGTATTTGACGTCATCTCTCGATCTCGGTCTGAAATCCATGGTATGAGTTATTAATTCAGTATCATAAAATCATCTCTCGATCTCAATTACGATACTAACATCATTCAAAGGTGATCAATCCTCTAAAAGCATGAAGAACATAAAACATACGCAAAGAACTATAAGAATTCAATCATTAAATCATCAAATCGAAGGTTCATAACAAAGGATTCGCCTAGCCTCGATAAATAAAATTAGTTCCTCATAATAAATCAAAACACAACAAAACTAAGAATTAAAGACAAATAAAAACTCCCAGCGTCGACTCAGGTTGTAGATCTTCGCTCCTTCTCTTGCTTCCTTCTCGATCGTCTCTTTAATCGCCTTGTTGGGTTGTTCCAATTCCTAGGTTGAAAAGGTGAAGGTGGATGATGGTGATATGGAGTATGGAGGTGTGGAGGCTATTCCTAGGGTTCAAAGTCTGATTTGGGTTGTAATTTTTGTGTATAATATATAGGGGAAGGGAATCAAGGACTTCCTTGTTGGACACAAACTCTATAAGAAAGTTATTTTTCTGAAAATTCCTTCCGCCGATCGATCGGGACAAAGCGGTTGATCGATCGAGCTTCACAGTAAGAATTTTGTGGCTTTTTCAGCCTTGCTCGATCGATCGGCAAGACCAGAATGTTTTTCTTCGCCTTTTTCAGCTTCTGGCGAGTTTTGTATTTTGGCCGGAACGTTCTCATACAAACTCCAAATTTGATGAATCAGCTGTCCACGCGAAGATAAGAGAAAGTTCGACAACTTTTATATGGACCACCTTTCCAAAACTTGGCTCGAACATATAGTAATTTGGGGAGAAAGGAGCAACATGTGTCTTGGATTCCGGTTTTTTCCTCTTTTCTTTAACTTTATTCATTCTTTCATCATTTTAGCTTGATTTCTTCACCTTTCCATACATTTCAACATTGATTCCTGAAATAGAGAAATATATACCATAAACCGTAAAATAATCCAAGAATCAACACGAAAACATATACATATCATAGCATAAAAACGCGTAATATTCAACCCTATCAACTCCCCCAAACTTATCACTTAATCGTCCTCGATTAAGCATTAAAATCACAAGGTAGAGTTCACTTGATACTTGAAACAATTATTTCATGACTTATTTTATTCTCAGAAATCTCATGCACAGATACAAAAGTTGACAAGACATGTTTTCTCCTAAATCAAGTAACACATCTCAAAATCGGAACGTTTGTGTGTGCTATAGTTAATCTTAAGTTTCATGCACATATTCAAGATCAAATCATGCTAATCAACTCAAAGTCGAGATTATCATCAAGCATTACATAGGCATATTTTCAAACAACTTCTCCACTAATGATAGTTACTCCCCAGACTTGGATCAAAAGGACTTTTAAGCTTGTAATGTAAGGCCTTTGATGTTGGCTTCAAAGAAAAGATAGGATAAGCGCAAAGAAGAGAGTATAATCATTTACAGTTCAAATTTTTCGCACACATCGAGCTCCTCTTCTTTTTCTTTTATAGCCTTGGCCACTTTGGATCTTATATGTTTATTTTTTTCTTTTCAAGGCTCTTTGTCTATCTTTTTCTTTTCTCATTCATCAATATTTTTCAATAAGCTCATAAGGATATAACAATTTACGTGCATCGAATGGAATTCATTATACTCTCTTAGGGTAAGGATAACTTTTTCATTTAGGCTCAAATAAGGGTAAGTATAATGAGTTTGCCAAGAATGTCGAATGGGGTCTAATTATATGCAATGCATATACCATTCTTTTTTCAATAAAGCTCAAATGGGACACTAGGGATTGATATAGACTAGGTAAGCTTGAAATGCTCAAACGTGTCAAAGATCGCCTAGATCATTTCCAAGTCGAGTTTGTAACTATAAAATTTCGCCTCAAAGTGTCATCATCAAATAAGTTCTAGGATAACTCTAAGATGCTCAAGACAAATCATCAAGTTCACAACAATTATCACTATTCAACATGCAATCCACAAGATCATGACTCATTGTGCTCAAGGTATTCCTCATTCTTGACATGCTAACTCAAATTAGGATATTCATGTACAAGTCCAATAATCATCACAAATCAAGTTCATATGCATAGTGAGATCCAAATCCTCATTGAATAGTCACTACTATAATTCATTCTTTTCTCAATTTTGAACTCATAATTTTTTTTTTTAGCTCATAATAATCGGACGATTCAAGTGTCATTTAAGCACACAACATGTGGTTAAAACAAGTAAAACATGCAAGCTACTACTCCCCCAAACTTAAATCCAACATTGACCTCAATTTTTAAAAGAATCAAAAGGGAAACAGTGAACTCCCCTGATCAAGACGCTTGCATGAGGGTTGAGGAAGATTTGCTTTTGAAAGCTCCACTGTTGTAGGGGTTCATCGCTCCAATCAAGTACCTAGCAAGAGAAGAATGCATATGGTAAAATATTCGACTTGAGAGATAAACAAAACTAAAATGAAAATGAAAAATAAAACAAAACTAAATAACAAAAGGATACGCTTGGGTTGCCTCCCAAGAAGCGCTGATTTTTGGTCTTCGGCTTGACCATCAGAAGCAACCATCAAAGAGCGGCTACCGCCCATAGTAAGTATCGTATGATACCACTAATGGGTCTTCATTCAATATGCCCTCAAGATTGGCAAGATTGTAGCAGTGTAAGCTCGTCGCTCCAACAACATTCTTGAATTGGTAGGCATGGGAGAATGATTCTTGACTTGGCTTCAAATCTTGGAGGATGTAGTGCGGTGAAGTTGGCATCAATGGAAAATAAGGATCCACATATGGCATAGAACATGACTCCATCGATGTGCTCAAATCGGAATCTTTGAAAGTCTCTTCCTCTTCCAACATCACACTCGACTCATCTTCACATAGGAACTCCTCGGATAACATCTCTGAAGTAGGCTCAATCTCTTGAAGAGGCTCAAGTTCCCTTGACTTTTCCACTTGAGTAGGATCACTCCCCCAAACTTGGTTGGTTTGAGTGTTCATCATCATAAAACCAAATTCGATTCGTCGCCTCTTGATTTGTAGCCCTCATATCTTCCTCTTGGCAGCTAGTTGAAATTGTTTCCATGAGGACCGCCATTTGCTGCTCCAGGTGACGCATAGAGTTGATTTGGCACTCCAAACTGTTCTCAGTTGATGCCATGAATCTCACTAAGGTATCCTATAATTGAGTCGTGACGTTTGCAGAACTATCTCTCTTCTCTTCGCGATGTTCAAACGGTTGTGGCGTATCAATAGGGTAGTGAGTCTCCAGTGGGTATTGGTGACTCCAACCTTGTAGTGAAGGATCACAATGCCAGTGATGATCGAAGTCCGCCATATCATTGAACAGGTGCACCACACTGTCCTCATCTCTATCAACCAGGGGACTCCCAGTCATCAGTGCTCCGCTCAATACCCATTCTCGTGTCTGTACATCCAGCCCTTTGAAAAAATATTGCATGAGAGTATAGTTCGAAAAATTGTGATACCGGAATGTGTTGGCCAATTCATTGAATCTCTCCCAAACAGCGTAGAACGGCTCGAAATGTTGTTGGGCAAAGCTTGTGAAGGCTTGTTGATGTAGCATCTCCAAGTACCTCACAAGACAAACAAAACAAAAACAAAATAAATTTATATAATTTTTTTTTCGAATGAAATAAAAAAAAATGATTAAATTACAGTGAAAGAACCTAGTATGATATTACTAAAGTTAGTCCCCGGCAACGGCGCCAAAAACTTGATCGCTTATTTTTTAAACAATTATTTTCAATCTAGCGATTTTACACCGTAAGTGCACGATGTCAAGTTTTAGTATAGATAGGAAGAATACAGATTGTCGAACCCACAATGACTAACAATCAAGTACCAAATAAGATGTCTTTTAACTATATTTAACCTACGATAATTAATTTATAATTAACGACTAATTAATAATATAAACTACTAATCCAACCAAGTCAATAAAAGTAAACGAGAAAAATCCACTAGAGAAGATTATCGAGACTTTGGGTCACCAATGCAATTCCCTACAATTCTCGATTGAATATTCAAGTATTTCTAAGGTAACAAGTTCTCCCAATTTATCTAATACACTCTCTCGAGCTATATTAAACCTAACACCGAATTGTAGTAAGTAACTCTCGTTCACTTATTTAACAATTCAATGTTGCATAAGATCCATGAAAGCTCCTAGCTTTCAATTACTAGATATCTATGGCTATCACGCATGTATTTGACGTCATCTCTCGTTCTCGGTCTGAAATCCATGGTATGAGTTATTAATTCAGTATCATAAAATCATCTCTCGATCTCATTACGATACTGACATCATTCAAAGGTGATCAATCCTCTAAAAGCATGAAGAACATAAAACATACGCAAAGAACTATAAGAATTCAATCATTAAATCATCAAATCGAAGGTTCATAACAAATGATTCGCCTAGCCTCGATAAATAAAATCAGTTCCTCATAATAAATCAAAACACAACAAAACTAAGAATTAAAGACAAATAAAAACTCACAGCGTCGACTCCGGTTGTAGATCTTCGCTCATTCTCTTGCTTCCTTCTCGATCGTCTCTTTAATCACCTTGTTGGGTTGTTCCAATTCCTAGGTTGAAAAGGTGAAGGTGGATGATGGTGATATGGAGTATGGAGGTGTGGAGGCTATTCCTAGGGTTCAAAGTCTGATTTGGGTTGTAATTTTCGTGTATAATATATAGGGGAAGGGAATCAAGGACTTCCTTGTTGGACACAAACTCTATAAGGAAGTTATTTTTCTGAAAATTCCTTCCGCCGATCGATCGGGACAAAGCGGCCGATCGATCGAGCTTCACAGTAAAAATTTCGTGGCTTTTTCAGGCCTTGCTCGATCGATCGGCAATGCTTGAACATATAGTAATTTGGGGAGAAAGGAACAACATGTGTCTTAGATTCCGGTTTTTTCCTCTTTTCTTCAACCTTATTCATTCTTTCATCATTTTAGCTTGATTTCTTCACCTTTCCCTACATTTCAACATTGATTCCTGAAATAGAGAAATTTATACCATAAAACGTAAAATAATCCAAGAATCAACACGAAAACATATACATACCATAGCATAAAAACGCGTAATATTCAACCCTATCAGCCAACAAGAAAAAGAGGAGCTCGATCGATCGACAATTTATCTCGATCTATCGAGCATGGCAGAGACTTATTAAGCGAGATTGAAGAAAGCTCGATCGATCGAGAGATCACGCTCGATCGATCGAGCGAGGCAGAAGAATTCCTGGACGAGAAATAAGAGTGCTCGATCGATCGAGACAATTTTAACGATCGATCGAGCAACAGAATTTTCAGAAAAAAACGACTTGATTGAGTTTGATCTATTGGGAACACTTTCATCCACCTCATCTTCTATAAATAAGGGACATATGGCACGAAATCAAGAGAACCAATATCATATCATACACCATATATCAGCCTCCTTTCATCCTCCAACATCCATACAAATTAAGGAGAAAAAGCCTTTGAGTGCAAGGAAGGAAGCAAGGGAAGAAATAACAGTTTCAACGCACGGATTCAACTCCTACGTTATCGTACTTCTAAACTTTATTTATTTTGATTTTTCGAATTTATTGATGTTTATGAGGTTGAGAAATAATTATTCATCATGTTAGTTTGATTTGAACATAAAATAAGTTTATTTTATCAAGGTTAGGGAAGATTGTGATTGAGTTATTGATTTGAATGTTGTTTGAGCGGATTAATTCTTTTGTGCATGGTTTATACTCTTAATGTTATCAAAGCCTTGCTACCTTTGCTTGATTTGTGAATTATATACGCTATAATAATTCATGTTGTATGTTAAAGATTTAGATCGAGAGATTTAATCACATACGTGATCACTTTGAATTGAAAGATTTAAAGTTAATGATTTTCATCGAGATTTATGCAATATTAAATTGGTTTAAGTGAACGAGAGTTACTTGTTTCAATTTAATATTAGTTTCAATAGAGCTTGAGAAAGTGTATTGATTATATTAGGGAATCCGTCACCTTAAGAATTAATTGATTAGTAATTATTTTTACAAACAAATCATTGACGATAACACAAGTGAACCGACATCTTGATAAATTTTTCGAGTGGAATTCCTTCGCATCTTCAAAGGAGTTGATTTAGTTTTGAGTTTTTAAGTTTTTAGTTTAATTAGATAATTATTCATATATTTCGTAGGCTAAATATAATTTTTTTAATTTTATTTGGTACTTATATGTTAGTCCCCGTGGGTTAGACAATCCGTATTCTTCCTATTTATACTAAAACTTGACACCGTGCACTTGCGGTCTAAAATCGCTACACTGAAATTAATTGTTTAAAATAAAAGCGATCAGCTATCCTATGATGCATTATCTTATGGGGGAGACGAATCAATCACTCAGATTTATCATTGTATTGAGTCTCACATAAAAATCGACATTGATAAATATGGATCATTGATCCAATATTGAGATAATATCACATGAGATAACCAAGAATAATTCCATTTTTGTCGATACATTATTGGAGGAAGAAAGTAGGCAATGGAGTGTTGAAAAGGTGAGGGGAAGACTTGTGGTAATCTCTTTTGTTGGTGTGTTATGTAGAATGTGGCTGAATAAAATGAAAAGAGGAAAAAGACCATACTGGACGAAAGTGGTAAGGAACCACCCAACTAAAAGCTTTCCCTCTCTTTCACTGATATTATCTATAATGCATGAACACTTCTGAAAATCACTTTATGCAGTGTTAGATATTTCTAGAATAATGACACCCATCATACATGTATATACGCCACATGGCATGTCCTTAATATAAAAATAAAAATTAATTCGGACATCCATGTCGGAAAACTTTCGAGAGTCGTGTTAGACATTTCCGATGGACGTGTCCGACAAGGAAATGATACTTTTGTGGGTTAATTGTACAATTTCAAAAGTTTTTGACTTAAATAAAATTTGGATGTATTTTTAAACTTTATGGTAATTGAATTAATATGCATTTGGTGCTGGTATCAATGATATAATGATTTTAATGACATTGCTTTATTTATGTGCTTTTTGAATTTTATAAGAATATATTTGGTGTTATATTTTATTTTATTTTGGCGTGCTTACTAAAGTTTATGTTAATTGGTGTATTATGCATTTGACATTAATATGTATGATATTATGATGATTATAGTGACATACATTTATTTCTATGCTTCTTGAATTTGGTAAGAATATTTTTTTTATTTTTACATGCTTTTACAATTAAAAAAATGTGAATTTAAATATTTTATAATATAATACATCTATACTATCTATAAAAATATACATGCGTGTCCCAATCGTGCCGGATTCTGTAAATTTTGAAAAAATTCGTGTCGTCGTGTTCGTGTGGTGTCGTCATGTTAGTGTTAATGCAAGATATCATATTATCAGGGTTATTTGTTTTTACCCACATCTCACTAATTTTTTTATAATTTGTGTATTTGTATATAACTAATTTTTATATGGAATATAGTGATTATAGTATTTTTTATTTACAATTAATTTTAGTTTTTTTTTATTTTAATTGTTTAAATAATGGTACTATGAGGTCGGATTATTTTATCAAAAAAATTTAGTGTAGTTTTGGATGTAGCTAATATGGATCTCAAATCTATATTATATTATAGATGAATCATTTTGAACGATTAAAATCATAAATTGGAAAATATAATAAAAAAATAAATATATACATTTTAACTAAAAAATAAAAAAAATAAAAAATAAAATTTAATGAAATAAAGTACTCTTTGATACGTATGATATAAATTTATTAAATGGTTCGATTTCAAAATGATTAAAATTTTCGCGATCCATTCAACAAATATAAGGGGAAATTGCAAATAAGTGCTGTTTACAGAAACATATTACAAATAACTCTGCAAAAAAAAACTTCTTACCAAAAAATACACTTAGGAGAAAATTATATTCACATAAGTCCAATTTTTTAACTATTGGTTTGAAAAGGTATTTTTTAGTTACCAAAATATCTTTCAGTTTAAAACATCCTAAACCTAATTTCAGATCTTAATTTTCTTCCTCATCCCGTCGCCCCAAACCTTAAATTTTCTGCTGAAATTTTCCGGCGATTCTCAGATCATTATTTTCTTCATCATCTCGTCGCCTCATCTAGTCGCTCATCCCTAAAAAGTATTTGCTAAAATGTTCTGTACATGAAATATGTTTGAATCGAATCATCTAAATTTTCGTAGCATTTGGAATCTTTTTGAATCGAAGAAGATCTCGGACTAGTCTGTAATATAATTTTTGGATCTGCTATGCGCATTTCATCGTGTGTATGTATGTGAATTATAAATTTGAACACCGATGCTAAATTATAGATATCGAAAGTCTGTTGGTATGTTTTTTTTTTTGACTGATGCATATGGATGAAGAAGTAAGGTATGCATTGGTGTCCATGCTTGTTTGCTCATTTTCAAAATTTACAGTTTGACAGCAAGATGTTGCAATGAAGAAGATGACCCAGAGAAAAAATAACAGGTGCACGAAAATTATAAAAAGTAACTGGTGCACGAAAATATAACCTTGGTGCACGAAAATCATAAAAAGTAATTGGTGCACGAAAACCATAAAATGTAACTGGTGCACGAAAATATAACCTTGGTGCACGAAAATCATAAAAAATAACTGGTGCACGAAAATGATAAAAAAGTAACTGGTGCACGAAAATTATAAAACAATAACTGGTGCACGAAATGATAAAAAGTAACTGGTGCACGAAAATTATAAAAAGTAACTGGTGCACGAAAAAATAACCTTGGTGCACGAAAATATAACACTGGTGCACGAAAATATAACATTGGTGCACTAAAATATAACACTGATGCACGAAAATACAACACTGGTGCACGAAAAATAACCTTGGTGCACTAAAATATAACACTGATGCACGAAAATACAACACTGGTGCACTAACTTTGTGTAAATTTCGTGCATCAATAGCTGTTTTAATTTTCGTGCATCAGTTACTGATTTTTCGTGCATTAGTTAATGATTTTCAATCTTTTCGTGCACCAGTTACTTTTAAAAAAAATTCGTGCACCAGTTATTTTTTATAATTTTCGTGCACCAATTAATTTTTCGCTGGGTCATCTTATTCGTTGCAAGTTTCAGACTGTAAATTCTGAAAATGAGCAAAGAAGCATAGACATCAATGCATAATAACTAAAAACCCTCAAAAGGCAACAAACAATATATATATACACATATACACACACAAACACACATACACACACATACCAGAATTGAAAAAAAATCTGGAAAAACACTGGTGCACGAAAATATAACCTTGGTGCACTAAAATATAACACTGATGCACGAAAATACAACACTGGTGCACGAAAAATAACCTTGGTGCACTAAAATATAACACTGATGCACGAAAATACAACACTGGTGCACTAACTTTGTGTAAATTTGCGTGCATCATACACACACATACCAGAATTGAAAAAAAAATCTGGAAAAACACTGGTGCAGGAAAATATAATCTTGGTGCACTAAAATATAACACTGATGCACGAAAATACAACTCTGGTGCACGAAAAATAACCTTGGTGCACTAAAATATAACACTGATGCACGAAAATACAACACTGGTGCACAAAAAATAACCTTGGTGCAATAAAATATAACACTGATGCACGAAAATACAACACTGGTGCACTAACTTTGTGTAAATTTTCGTGCATCAGTAGCTGTTTTAATTTTCGTGCATCAGTTACTGATTTTTCGTGCATCAGTTACTGATTTTCAATCTTTTCGTGCACCAGTTACTTTTTAAAAAATTTCGTGCACCAGTTATTTTTTATAATTTTCGTGCACCAATTAATTTTTCGCTGGGTCATCTTCTTCGTTGCAAGTTTCAGACTGTAAATTCTGAAAATGAGCAAAGAAGCATAGACATCAATACATAATAACTAAAAACCCTCAAAAGGCAACAAACAGTATATATATACACATATACACACACAAACACACATACACACACATACCAGAATTGAAAAAAAATCTGGAAAAGAGTGATGGAACGGAAAATCGAAGAGATGAAGAGAAAAATCAACTGTAAGAAATCGTAACTGGCAAGAGAGATTTACGAAGCGATTTGAATCGCAGTGGAGAAGGGAAGAGCTGGAACGTAGTGCTGAAAGGAAGAGATTGAATTTTTTGAAATTGCCGCCTTTTCTTATTAAGGACACTTTTGTCATTTTAACCTAATGTGTACTTAAATGATTGCAAGTTTTTTTCCTGGACTAGGATGAATAAAGATTCAGTAAAAGGTACCGGCCTGAACTTTGCCCATATAAAAAATCTTAGAAAAGATATGGATTATATCTAGTTTAATAATAATAATTATAATTTAGTACTTCTACTTTACCGTCAATTTTTTAGCATTTGTTAGAACGATTAATTTCAATATCAAAATTAAATTAAAATATTAAAGCGTGAGGATGAATTTGTAATTTATAGTAAAATACGGAGGTTTATGTGTCATTGCTCAAAGATCGATAATCATAGTAAATATTTTATTTCACAATTTATAAATATTTTAAAAAAATTGTGAAATCAAAGCGTGTAGGTAGAAGGAAGAAGGAGGGCGTGGGAAGTGATAAAAATGGAAGACACGGATGAACCTGAGAGCCGCCGGCAGTCGCAGGCTTCATCATCTTTTCACATTGAAATACCTTCTTACGAAGACGTGGCTCAGCCCACCACCACCACCCCCTCCTCCCATTCTCTCTTCAATCCTTCGTCCTCCTTTTCGCAGGCCTTCAATTTTGTCAAGAACTCCGAATTCTACTCCGCTCCAGCGCCTCCGCTGCCCTCTCAATCTCCCTCAGACGTTCCGAGGTGCTTCTATTATTCTCTGTTCAACCTACACACACATACACACACTCTCTCTCTTTTGATTGATTATATTCCATGGATTGAGCTTAATCTAGAGTTATTGTTATTAATTATTATTTTCATTTAGGGGGGCTCTCCAATCGGAAGTTCCTTCCACGTCTGTTTCAGCACCTGGTCCTAGTCGAAATTGCATCCTTGTTAGCCATAGACAGGTATATATTGTTATTGCATATATTTTGTAAAGTTTTCTGCTTTTGCTGCCATTTAACATCGATGAATTCTTAATTAATTGGAGCTCTTTTATGCTAGGATATCTCGTACGGAGATCTATTGATGAAAACTGACTCAATGTACTCATGAGAGATGCTAGAAAATTTAACTGACCTATGCAGCTGATAAACTTTTCTACCAATTTGTTTTCTTGTACCACCAGTTTTCTACTAAGTCATCTAGTAAAGAAACACTCACATCAAAACCATACACGGGCTCGAGTGGGAAAGGTTGTGTACATTAGGCCCAATAGGCCAACTCGTCCATGACCCGCGTATGGCGGAAACTTCGTGCACTGGGTTTGCCCCTTTTGGTGGCCATAACTAAAAAAATGGAAACTGCATGCCATATGCACCTGCATATGCTGCTACTTGATGTGTTTTAAGGGCGTCTTGCTTGATTGTAATATTATGTTTTTGAACCTCTACTTACTAGTTTTCTGAAACTTTAAATTCAAGTTAAGTTCAATTTGATGACTTCGACGAAATTTGTTTTGTAGTTTCCTAAAAATTTTAGGGATGCAAGACATCTTTTTGCTTTAAAAAATAAGTTCAAAGTATTTCACTGTTTTTTCTTTCTGTGCAGAAGGGAAACCCGTTGCTGAAGCATATAAGGAATGTGCGTTGGGCTTTTACTGATATTGTCTGCGATTATTTGTTGAGTCAAAGTTCTTGTGCTCTTTATTTGAGGTTGGAGTGTTAAATTCTTAATCAATAGGATTTTTCATGGTATAGGTCAACCATGTTTTGTTTTATACACTAATCATTGTCATGCTGGTAGAGATTTACTTGTTTTTTCCCCTTCTTTTGAATGAGAGTTGAGATAGGAGCCTTTTTATTATTGCATTCTCCGGGCGAGCCTTGGAACTTGAGGGGCACTTAACAATTTCCTCGGGATATAAGATGTTGAGGATGTAACCCTTTACATTGTACTATTCACCCAGTAACAAGCATTGTTCACAAAAACGGGTAGATGTCGCGGTAAAGTTCCATGTTAAAACCGATGTGTAACTATAACGGCGAACCATGGTAACGAGTATGCACTGGAACAACGTTTTCACGGCAAGTACTGGCTGTTGCAGAACATTTTGAAATGTTTTTCAATTTTTTTGATTTTTTTTTCCATTAATAAGTTGTCCAAGTTATCTATTTTTTTTTATTTTAATTTAAAAAACTTCGCTGCTACTGCCGCCACCGTTCCCCAAAATGTCAATGGAATTGAAATCGCAGCCTCTGCGACGCCCTCCTCGACCGTGTCGGCGAACCATTGTAAATAGTATGCACTCATGGCCATGCAATATTACCTTAAAGTATTATTATTAGCTTTAAAGGCAGTTCCTTTGCGATTAAGCCTTTTTTTCTTAATTGCAAAAGATAGTAGTAAGATTCCAAGCTCCAATTTTAACACTTAGGAACTGTTCTTGATAAGGAAATTAAAAGTAGTTTTGGGATACACAAGTGTAAATAATTTTCATCACTTTCATATTATGTGAAGTCTAAATTATTGAAGTTTGTTGATTATTTTTTATTTTAACACTAGTACTTGCAAATCACTGATTATTAAAGAATTTACTTTATTGACTAGGGAATGGGATTAGTATTCATCATCCATTCTTTTACGGACCAAAGTTACCCAACCATAAGTCAAGAGATAAATGTGCCAGCAGCCACGGTCCATAAAGAGAGGCCCAAAATTTGAAACTATTATGGTAGAGAGAGGGAGCAAAAAGTTAATCCGGAGGGAACAAAAGGGTTGAGTCTTTGTGTCAAGCATCTGAGCTTAGGCCAGGAGGATTTCATTACTTTCTGGAGTTGATGTTAGCTGATAGGGTTGTTCGTGTTTTCCTTTGTTATTCCGGTAATACAATTTGATTCCCCAGAGATTCTTGTGTTCGAGCGTTTGATTGCTTATTATTGTTTTCATCTATCTTGGTTCGTATCAGATGGTCCAACCTACCGATGACATGCGATTGAGGCGATACAACATGGCTACCAACCTATCACATACCTTTTTCAGATGTTTTGGCTCTGAAGCAATGCCGACATTTGACGGCGAGGATCCTAGGCTATAGCATCTAACATCAGAGCTCTATTTCCAGGCCAAGTCGATGCCATGGCAAGACTGAATGCAGATTGCATCCATGAGTATGGAGGGAGTGACATAAATTTTGTTCTATAGGCTAATCCACAACAATCCCGATCTGACATGGGAGTGTTTGACCAAGGAATTATTGTTGACTTTTGGTGAGCAGCAGAAAGAGGAGGCTAGATGGGACAAGACTACCGGGACTGTGTTTATCAGAGAAGATAAGGCTGCCAACATTTTTAAAGGAGAGGTCTATAGTGTTGAAGGAGAACACATTGAAGACGACACCAACATCATCACCGAAAAGCTTCAGGTGACAAAAAATACTATGGGTGGCCGTTTGATTCTGTTAATTGGAAAGCGCATGATTCCGTTAATTGGAAATTTGTGGACCAAGTGAAGACATTGATGGACTTTGATTCAAAATGGAGGAGTTGGATTATGGAATGTATTTCTAGTGCCAAAGCTTCGATGTTAGTCAATGATAGATGGAATTTGAGCTTCAAAGAGGACTTCGACAAGGAGATCCATTATCCCCCTTTCTGTTTGTGATAATGGATGAAGCATTGAGTAGATTGGTTGATAAAGCAGTCCAGAATAACTTTCTTTCGGCTTTACAAGTGGGTAGAGAGGAGATTATGATTTCTTATTTACAATTTGCAGATGATACGTTATTCGTTGGGGATGCTTCGGTTGATAATGTCATAACACTCAAAGCAATTTTACGGAAGCTAGTTTCAGAACTGAAAATCAATTTCCACGAGAGCAATCTATTCAGAGTGAATGTGGAGTAGAATGTTCTAGAGGAACTTGTGTTGATTTTGAATTGTAACGCGGGGAGTTTATCTTTTAAATATCTTGGTGTACTGATTGGTTCTAACTCTAGAAGAAGATCTATGTGGGATCTGGTGGATGATAAATTCAGAAATAGATTAGCCTCTTTGGAAGATAGAGTCTGTCTATGGGTGGCCGTTTGATTCTGCTTAATGCCGTGCTGTCTTCCTTGCCGATATACTTCTTTTCCTTCTACAGCGCTCCAAAAATCATCCTTTCAAAATTGAAATCTTTACAATCTGCTTTTCTATGGGGTGTGGGGAGACTAGCCGGAAAGTAGCCTGGATAAAATGGTCAGACATATGCAAATCTAAACTCTCAACGGGGGACTGAGGATTCGAAACCTAGACACATTAATAAGTCACTTTTTGGGAAACGGGGTTGGTAAAGTTTAAGAAATGGTAACTCACTATGGCTGCAGGTTCTTAGGTCCAAATATTGCACTCATAACTGGAATCCGTTTTCGACAGAGAGTGTGGGGGTAGGGGTATCGAGTCGTCTTGGTGGAAAATCTTAGTACAAAATACTTTCCACTATACATCACAATGGTTTAGAGGGGTTTTAGTGAGGAAGATGGGGAATGGAATGGGACAAAATTCTGGAAAGATAGGTGGTTAGAAGGGACAGCTTAGAGATTAGGTTTCCTAGATTAGCGTCGATAGCCATATGTAGGACATACTGGTAGGTAATATTGGGGAATGGCTCCAGGGTGTTTGGGCATGGAGATGGGACTGACGTATGGAATTGTATGATTGCGAGAATGATATTTTTTTATATTTTACTAACTTGTCTTAACAGGTTGGAGCTGATTCAGGATCAAGACGATAGTTGGAAGTGGAGGAGTGATCCATCAAATGTATACTCGGTTCAGTCAGCTAATGGAGTATTACAAGAGGAATTGATCATTGATGAAGACTCAAAAGAGGCTTTTGCTACGTTATGGAACACTTTTGCGCTTTCTAAAGTTGCAGCTTTTACATGGAGGATGATTAGAGACCGTATACCAACAAACACAACTCGAGGATTTAGGAAATTCGTAAGGGACCGATTGCAGATTTATGTGAGCTTTGTCAGACAGAGGAGGAAACCACACATCACCCACTCTTTAATTACACAAAGACGTATTCTTTATGGATGAAATGTTATGAGTGGTTGGAATGAAAACAGTACTACAAAAATATCCAATGTAACACTTTTACAATACAAAGGGCTATGGGCACAGAAGAAGGGAAGAAAAGTTTGGATGCCGATTTGGAAGGCGGTCATATGGACCATTTGGTTATACCGTAATGAGTTTATTTCCAGAGGGACAACAGACGCAAAAGACAATCTAGTTGACTTAATTATATTCAGATCTTGGTTTTGGATTAGTAACAGAATCAATATTAAATTTCGGTATTCGTTTTTGGATTGGGCCAGGAACCGTCTAGTTAGGCATTCTTAGCTTTTTTTAATTTTGTGTTAAACATTTAAGTACCTCTGGTACTCTTTTTTAATATTATATTATTTTTCTAATAAAACAAAGATGTTACTGATAGGGCTGTTCTTGTAATTCCTTTGTTATTCCAGTAATACATTTTCATTCCCCAGAGATCTTTTTGTTCGTGCCTTTGATTGCTTTTATTATTATTGTGTTCATCTATCTTGGTTCGTATCACATTCTTCTACTTGCTTTTGGTATACTATATTCCGAGGAACAACCATTGGTTCACAATCTCAAATTTTCCTACACTTGGATTGGGTCTTTTCTTCCATTACGCATGGGATTAACCATTCCCAACTGGTGGGGAACGAACCTCTAATTTAACGTTACTTAGAACCTTTTCTCAAAAGTAACAAATCCAAAGTCTCCTATTTTATGACACAAAAGCAGGATACATACTAGAATATCTTTGTCCCACATGAGTAAAAATTGAAAGATTAAAATGGTTTATAAGAGATTAGAATGAATTCCTATAACAACTTAGGTTAACCATTTTCGTAGAGTGATGACGATACGAATTAGTTGCTATAAGAGCCCATTCTGCAGTTGTGTTTGCGCAGGTTTGGGCACGGGGTATGACAAAATGGTATCAGAGCTAGGCACCATCAGGAAACACCGGGAGATAAGTACTATGCGGGGCGAAGTGCTACGTGCGTGGGAGCTACCTCTTGAACCTACGGGGGCAAAGTGCTAAATGCGTGAGATCCACATCTTGAACCTGCTTGGTAAAGTGTTATATGCACGGGAGCCACATCTTGAACCTGTAGGAGCCACCTCTAGATTCCCGACGCTGGTGGATCGATGGATTAAGCCGCGATGAGGACGTCACGTTCTGGAGGAGGGTTGATTATAATACCCTTGTCCTACATGGGTAAAAACTGAAAGTTTAAAATGGTTTATAATGGGTTACAAACTACAATGGACTACTATAACAATTTAGGTCAACTGTTTTCGTAAAGCGGTGAAGGATACAAGCAGCTGCTACAGGAGTCTATTGTCCAGTCGCGCTATGGGCCTGGGCCCAGGTGTGACATATACGCTTCAATCTATGTCCATTCCTTTCCTGAGGACTTTTCGCATGCTTTGAGTTTGAGTGCTCATCTTAGGTTTTCCATTTAGACATTAAGAAAAATTATACTTCAAAATCATCATCTGAAAACCTGAATTTTTTAGATGTCTAAGTTGCTATCAATATTGAGTTTGTAATAATTAGCCTTTTTCATATCCTTCTACTATTTTAGTGAAAACAAGTTAATTCAAAAATTTATGTGTAAAGCTTATGACAGTTCAGTTCTTTGTTTAATCTTTGTTTAACGTTTGTTTATTTCTTCAATTTTGATACATGATTTTGCCTTTCTCAAAACAAAATCTTTTAAGGTATTGAAATACTAGCACTTGTTATCCAAATTTTTGTCTAGAAGCCCCCCCCCCCCCCCCCGATCGGAGTTCATTTCCTTACCTCATACTTCTACCTTTTGAAGGATTGCTTCAATCCTTGTTTTTTATTTAACGTGATTCGAGAACTTATATGGACAATATACTTCCCTGCGCAATTCCTGATGCTGCCATAACCCACACGGACCAGTAGACATCCCATTGAAATAAAAAGGGCAGTATATTGCAGGCCATGCAGATGGAGACCTTCACTTTGATATACATCTACTTAATGCATTTAGTTAAAAAAATGATTTTTTTTTGTGGTTCATGCCATAGAAGTTATCAAATATCTCAAGTGGTTGTTTCTAATTTTTTCAGTCTACGTTATCATCTCCTCCATCCAGACTACCTATATTTTCGGATAAGAGAACTGCAAAAAAACTTCAAGCTTCGTGTTGTTTTGTGCCATGTTGACGTGGTAAGCCTTTTGTAAATTATCAATTTAGAACATAAATTGCTGTCTGGTTCTCAGATGCTTTCAATTTTGGTACCAGGAAGATGTTGTTAAGCCCTTGCTTGAAGTCACAAAAACAGCTCTACTTCATGACTGCACTCTTTTATGTGGCTGGAGGTATCATTTTACATGATTGATGTATTTCATAGATTTTTTTACCAATATGACGAGATTTTACAGAAGTTCATATTATACCGAGAGAAGTGTGTCGAGGAATGTCTCTTGAACCTAGTGATGTGAAAGAAAAACTGGTAGCTTTTAAGATGTTGATTGGATGTTAAGGAAATTGATTGTTGAAAAGTCCTTGCAAGTTTAATGCTTTTGGCGGGTGGAGGGAAAAGATATTAGTCAGCCATTTTCTTGAATTTGGTTCAACTGTTATGTGAAAGCTTTAAAATAAATAACTTTATTTTATATGCCAATATGATATCCAGTTGTTGCCAAGTCTTTGTAGCTAACCGTTTACTGTCTTTGTTATCTAGCTTAGAAGAATGTGGTCGTTACTTGGAGACTATTAAGGTATATGAAAACAAACCCGCTGATCTTATTCAGGGCCAAATGGATATGGACTATCTATCGCGGGTATATATTCATATTTTTTGGTTTATGTTTTACCAAATAATTATTGACCACAATATGCAATGCAAATAAAGTTATTAACACGTGAAGTTTCAAGGGACAATTAATTCTAATTGAAATTACGTAAACCAAATTTGATTTCTCCAATGTAGTTGAACCATGCGCTCACGACAGTAAGGCATGTTAATAAAACGGATGTTGTTACTCTTGGATCTACATTTGGGGTGAGCTTATGATTCGTATTTCATTGTTGATTACCAGCCACTGGTAGTTGTATTCCTATTTTGTGCTGAGCAAAATTTTTTACGACTTCCAGTCTCTTTCTCATATCATGGATGCATCAATGGAAGATTTAGCGCGCTGCCCTGGCATAGGAGAAAGAAAGGTATTCAGTACTTGATGCGTTTTCTACTTCAAAATAAATCTCACAATTCACACTTACGTAAGATTTTGCTCTGTGGATCTGACACATCTCAAAAAGTGATTCTTTTTAAAATGCTTTTAATTTAAAAATAAACTTTAGATTCTGATCTAACCATTCCATCTGTTAAAACCGAGAACAATTTTGAAAGTTTTGCTTGTCATCAGGTGAAACGGTTATATGATGCTTTCCATGAGCCATTCAAGCGAGTAGTTCCGGTCCCCAGCGATGCAACACCTATCAAAAATCAAATCGAGCACCTTAGTGAACCTGCATCTGTAAACGAGGGTGAGAAGGAAATCCCAGTTGCCGGGAAACAGAGAAAAACAGAAGCAGAAACAAGCGTAAAATCGGCCTTGGAGGCTGCATTTGCCAAGTATTCGGGGAAGAACAATAAAAGAGGACAGGGTAAGATAGAAGAGAAGAATGTTGTTGCCGACAAGGAAGATGACGTGGGAGACTTCACAACTTAGTTTTGGTACCTTGTCTGTTCCTACTTGGACATCTTCCCTTTTATATTCCTAACTTATTATATAGTTGTTCTGTTTCAAAGAAGACAAATAATGTTTTTCTGTTTATATAGAATAATAAATAGATAAAATGTCATGTTTGGGAGGAAAAGTAAAAGCAGACCAATTAGGGAAACATGATTCGGTATTTTTGTTGTTTGTCATATTTCTCTTTATTTCTTTTACCAAGTAAAAAAGTATTTTACACTATGTTTTATTAATATTTTATCACTTTTACCACCCTTTTTCATTTATTCCACAATCTTTTTATTTATAAATATTATTTGTTTTCTTACTTCCGTTATGTATATTATCAAAATAACTTTTTTATGTGAATAGACTTTATAAAGAAATAATAGCTTTTTGTTAGGTTTTGCACATGGAAACAGTTGATTTGATTTTTATTTTTATTGATCAGTAACTGTTGATTTATTGTTTTTACTTAATTATATATTTATACAATTATCACGTGATGTTTATTTATATACATTCTACTATTTTCATTATTAAATCATGAGTAATTAAATTTATCTAATTACAAACTTAATATATAAAACAAAAAAGTATTAACATAATCAAAACTCTTCTTTTGCATATAGACTGCTGCTTGTTTGTTTTATGTCTATAAAGGTGTAGAATAGTTTGGTAGCATATGATATTTTGTAAGTCTATCATGAAAATGAAGAAGATATTCTAGATAGATATTGCAGTTGTGGTCTACAAGGTTGTTAAGTATATTACATTAGAATATCTAACCCGAATAAATTATTGAACCAAATTTTTTTTGTCGAGAGTATATGGTATATTGAGAAATATATATTAGAAAATTATACCAACAAGGTGAAAAACAATGATTGCACAAATCAAACTCTACTCTAAATAAATGATATTAGAAGTGAGAAGTAAATCTCGGATCTCGATCAGACATGATGGAATCCGGAATCCCATGCAATCTCACTACATCTCGAATATATTACTGTGCCATCCTCAAGTGTGTGAAAGTCATATTGTAAGGTATACAGTGAGCTACTTTTGTCAGTCTATCCACAATCACCCATATAGCATCAAATTCCGCAGCAGTCTTTGGCAAATGTGTTACAAAATCCATAGATATATGTTCATCTTTCCACTTCAGTACTTCTAAACTCTTCAGCTCACCTCTAGGTCTCTGTCTCTTTGCTTTTACTTGATGACTGATCAAACATCTCTTCACAAATTCTGTCACATCTCGTTTCATCCGTTTCTACCGGAATTGGCTACACAGAACCTTATACATTTTCTTACTGCCCGGATGAATACTGAACTTGCTGCTATGTTCTCGTTGTAAAACTTCTTGGCGTAGTCCAGATGTAACATGGACTACCCAACGTTCACCAAGTCTTAAACTGCCATCATCAGCCATCCTAAATTTAGATGGCTGTCCTTAAAACCAATTGTACCAATCTTTGTATTTCATCATCTGTCTTCTGAGCTATTTTGATATTCTCAAAGTATCAGGTTCCGCTAACAACGTCGATGCAAGAACAGGATGCAGACACATCAAAATCATATCCCAACTGGCAGTAGGAAGTCATGAAAGCTGACAAATGAATAACATCTTCAGCAGTATACTTAACCTTTCGACTCAAGGCATCAGCTGTCAAATTAGCTCGACCTGGATGGTATTCAATCTCACAATCATATTCTTTCAATAGGCCCATTCATCTCCTCTATCTCATATTCAATTCTGCTTGAGTAAATAAAAACTTCAGGCTCTTATGATCAGTAAATATGGTAAACGACGTACCATACAAGTAATGTCTCCAAATCTTCAATGCAAAGATAATGGCTGCCAATTCCAAATCATGAACTGTGTACCTCGTCTCATGTGGGTTTAGCTGTCTTGAAGCATAGGCCACCACATGATTATCATGCATTAATACACAACCAAGCCTTGTAGTGATGCATCAATATAAATGACAAACCTCTCATTTTCTGTAGGAATTACCAACACTGGAGTAGTCGTCAATCGATGTTTCAGATCTTGAAAACTCTGCTCACAGGCCTCAGACCAATGGAATTGTACTCCTTTCTGTAAGGAATACGACATGCATACAACGCAGCGGAATAAAAAAAATCCGGATTCCCACCTAGGACCTATACGAAGTTATCATATCGGGTGTCAAGAGTTATACCTTTGTAGCGTGTTTGATGCAGAATCCTCGAAGCAAAACGTCAACTAGTCACGAGCAAAACTTTTCAGCTTTGCCTCTACGATATCCACACGATGAAATCGAAAGGGATGAATTTATCAAGTTGCTAGACTTGATAAATCAACTGGAAGAAAGGGACGAAGGCGACGGCTGCTTGTTCTAAACAAAAGCACGCCAGTATTATGTTTTTGTGTTAATCACTATTAACCCATAACCCTAAAGCCATATATATATAGGCGGCTACCATCTTTTAGAATAGGTTTTTTTTGGAAAAACACCTTGGCCCATCCACTTTTTATATCCGTATATTTATATATATCAAATTTATATATATCTATATATATATAAATACGGCCCACAATATACATATATATGTATCATTATATGATTAGGAATTTTCCTAATCAAATTAATTCATCCAATGAATTATATCTCCCATTATCGATTTAATCTTTTGCACGACCCGTTAGGATCTTGCAACGTCGGCAGTAACATAAAATCTTATTTTATGTCACAAGCAATGAGCGGTATCTAGCAACACTTTAGTGCTACCCACGTTACAAGAATGTCATTGACTCGACATAACCTATGACATGTGATAATATTCACCATGTAACTTAATCCCATTGTCATATGTGTTTAGATTAAACACGAGTCATGGAATAAGTCATACTCGTATAGTTCAATCTTTTATTTCTTGATCCCCATGTTAGAATAGAATAAACGAATAAACTCGATATCACATATCGACTCATTCGAGCATGACCATGCATTTTAGTCTCACTTGATCAAGGGCCAAACGCTTCTCCTGTTATATAGGAGGGACAAATCATATCTTGATCACTCAACATCCCTCTAGATAATTCGAAGTGTATCCAATGCTTGTCCTTATAATTTACCCTGTTACAGGTAACGTTTGACAATATCAAGATACATAACTCTTTATGTTGGGTTCTCTGGTGATCTCAAGTCGTAAGGATTACATACACTATTATCACTATGAGAATTGCTTATGACATTCATATAACTATCTATGTAGTATTCTCATGGTGGGTCTGTCCAGTACATAGTTCTCTAACATGTACCCATGTGTTGATTCGATATCTCATATCCATGAACAAATTCATCAATCAATGCATACTAGTCTCAATGCATTATCATTATCTTAATTCATGATAATACTTGACTAGGGACAATCTTTAAGAATAATACAATTTTATTCTAAGGACATTAATATATATATATATATTCATATTATACAGATACTGAAATAATATATAATAATAAATTGCCATTAATAAAATCATATTACATTGTATGCCAAAATCAACCATCTAATGAGTTATCTTAGGGCATATCCCAACACTTTCTGTGTCAATTGCGTCAACGGTTTAGCAATCTTCGAAAATCCTTCGACAAAACGTAGGGATCGATCCCACGAAGAAGGGTATTCTCTTGTGTTAACGAAAAAACAAGCAACAAAGTAAGAATTAGGGGTTTTTCGAAATTCTCAACTATAACTTAATTAAACTAAAGCAAGCAAATCACAAACTTATCAAGATTAAAAAGCAATTCTTGGTTTTTGGTCAACTTTACCTTTGAAAATTATTCACTTGATCATCAAATCACTAAACATTTGAATTCATTCAATTATTCATCAATTGGAAACTTAATTCATCCCTTACCTTAATCGTAGTCAAATAGAAAACAACATTCAATTCAACTCTTATCAAATCTTTAAACAAAACTACAACCGTTAAGATTAAATCAATGATAACTTCAAAAACTAGTAAGTTTGATGAATCTAATCAATAAAAACTACAGCCGTTTGAATTAATCAGAATGTCGTATTTACGCATGTCTTCCATTTTTCTGGTGAGTTTGGTATTTTGGCCTAACTTTCTCATACGACTCCGAATTCAACGAATCAGCTGTCCACACGAAGATAACAGAAAGTTCTACAACTTTTCTATGAACCACATTTCCAAAACTTGGCTCAAATATTTAAAAATTTGAGGAGAAAGATTGACATATGTCTTGGATTCCGGTTTTTTCCTCTTTTCTTCAACTTTATTCCTTCTTTCATCATTTTAGCTTGATTTATTTACCTTTTCCTACATTTACACAAATATACGATTAGGTAGCATATGCATCAATTTATCCATCAAAATATACCAAATCGTAGACAATTAAACGCAATAGATGTGTCTATTTCTAGTCACATCAAACTCATACTTAGTCTTTACTCGACCTCAAGTAAATCAGACAAAACTAAATCTTTTTGTTTGGCTCATAGCATAATAACAAACTAACTTGTCCTCACTTTTATGCCTCAACAATTATAAACATGTATAGTAATGAAAGGCGGTGAAAAGTTAACAGTGGAAAAATTTCAATCCCTATGCATTTCATACCCAACAAAGCAGTGAACGTGTGTGTGTGGTCATAAACAAGTGTCGTACAAATTATAGATCCAATCGATGTAAACTCATAATAGTTCAAGTTATACACTAACACAAGTATAAGCTCACTTGCACACTCTTCTCCACTATCTTAGCCACTTTGAAAACACAAATCAAGTAGGTCTTTATTAGCTTGTAGCTTGACCTAGGTATTGACTTATGAAAGAAAGGGTAAAGATGCAAACAAGAGAGCATGATGATATGCACAATTCAAACTTATCTTCTTGCATGATTTTTTTTTTCAACTTTATTCATTTTCACACCTTGTATGTTTTTGCAAGGTATATTTCAATCTTTTTCTCTTTTGTGCCTTGGCTCCCATTGGAGTCATGTTTTATCTATTTTCTCAAGGCATCCCTTTTCTTTCATGAATTGCATTCTTTTGATAATAAAGCTCACAAAACATATATGAATCATTCATAACATAAGTGCATGTGAATAAAAAAACATCATACTCCATTCAAATGTATGTATAAAATTCATATTTAGGCTTATTAGGGAATGATGATAAGCTAGTCAAAGAATGTCGAATGAGGGTTGTTTGTATGCTAGCATACAATCATTCTTTTGCATTAAGGCTCAAAAGGGGTACTAGTGATTGATTTTCTTTACATGATAGGCTTGAAAGGCTCAAACGCAACAGAGAGAGTCATCAGTATCATGAGTTGATAAGGCAGCAATAATATGAAAAATATTCACGAGATTTAAGTCTATACCTCCTTTGTCATCAAGGTTATCAGTAGCCTTTCCCATCTCCCACAATTCATGTGATATCTCCGAAATGATTATATGCATTTGGGCAATAATTATGTTTATGTGGTATATGGTGTTAATTAATTTAGAGTTGGAATTAATTAATATGGTGAAATGCTTAGTCATGCGGTGGGGACCTGGTAATGCATTTCAGGGTGCATGTAATGCATGTTGGGGATTTGGGTGCTAGCATGGTTTAATTGTGTTATTTTGGTGAAGCATGTTTTAATTGAGGTTATGATGCATTTTTGTAAAATGCTTATAAAACATCATGTTGGGATATTTTGTACATCATGCTAATTATTGGGGTGCATGTTTAATTAAAACCCCCCACTTATACCCCACTACCCCACTCACCCCCCATCACTCTTTACCAATCAATTTCACTCTCCAAACCCAATCCCCAAACCCATTCACGTTTTTGGTGTAGAGGAGGAAGAGAAATCTTTACAAAAACCTTGTTTGTGAGATTCTTGGTAGGATTTGAAGTCCATAAGAGGTATGGATCCCTCCTTGATGTTTTTATGAGGTTTTATTTTGAAATGGGTTTGATTTTTGGGATTTAAAATGGTATGATTTTGGGTTTGTGTTGAGTTTGGTTGGGTGTTGGATTTTTGGTTGTATTAAGGTGTATATTGAAGGTTTTTAGTGTTTTTGTATTGTTGATGTAATGGTGTTTGAGTTGGGTTGGTTTGGAAAAAGATTTGAGGTGAAAAATGGTGAAAATCGAGTTGCAGGCAGCGGCGATCGATCGCCCATTTCTGACGATCGATCGTGCACAGGCAATGCGCTCCAGGGGGTTTGGCGATCGATCGCCATGTTTGGGCGATCGATCGCCAGACCTCGCGATCGATCGCCCCAAATGTGGCGATCGATCGCCGAGAGCAGAATTTTCTGGGTTCGGGCAGTGTGATCTCGCGATCGATCGGGGCCTTGTGGCGATCGATCGTGAGTCACCAAAAAGTGATATTTTGGTTATTTTTGTGAGATTTTTGGTATCGGACTATTATTGACCTCTAATATTGGTTTGTGTGAATGTGTAGAACCATCCCATGTGGCCACACAACGAAGGAGATAAAGTCCCACGACATCTCCACTTTTGGAAGAAAGGTACGTAGTGAGACGTACGAGCAATTGGTGATGAGATTATTCTATTTGGGTTTATGCAAAGTGTTTGAGAATGATTTTTGTTCCGGTGGTTGTTATATTCGAGCGAAGGATATAATACTTGCCGCTGTCATATGAAGCGATGAAATTATGATATTTGTCGCTGTCATGTCGAAGCGATGGTTATGCCGCTGTCATGTCGAAGCGAGGGATATCATATGATGCCGCTGTCATGTCGAAGCGAGGGGTACTAAAATACCGCTGTTATAACAAGACCGGACTAGATGTTTTGGATGAGTAGTTATCGATGGATATCGTTGGATGTGAATGAAATATGGAGTCAAACACTTATATTATGAACTAATGACTATGTACATGAGTTATGAAACAGGAACGACCGACGAAAGTATGTTAATGCGGCAACTCAGGGAGTATACAAGATATATGTTTCTTGCAATTATTTATATTATTGTCCTTGAGTTTTGTTGAGGAACGATGTGTATGCTCATGGTGGGGTTGTTCCTGTAGGTACATTTTGAGGCGTAACGGATTATGGATCGGGGTTGATGCAGTGAGCTTAAGGAGTGCTTTGGATAGGATGCTGGAATTCTTTTGTTTAGTCCCTACTCTAGGAGTAATGTGAAACTATGGGATTAATGTTCATTTAACTGGGAATGTAATTAATCCATTTTGGTAATTTCTTAGTTTGGCATGTAATTCCTTGAAGCTCAATGCCTCAACACGAATTTTATACTCTGATTTATAAATGCTTAGTCCTCATTGTACCTAAATCTTCACTTAAGGTATTAGGGTCCTCACATTAGTGGTATCAGAGCAGTGGTTAGAGAACCCGGGAATGAGTGAAGGGTAACCTTAGCAACTTGTTGGCTAGGTATTCACTTATGAGCATGTTTATGCATGTAGTGCATTTTGGTGTATATAATTGTCATACTAACATGTTTATTGTTATTCATGTTATCTAACGGTGCAACATATATATTGTTTCTGGTATGGTGGTTAACCTTTGTATTACAACATGACAGCAAACATTGAGATAGGCGATGCTGTGAGTGTTAATGCAAGTGTTGGGCATACCAATCCTCTACCACCGCCTGCCTTGGGTCAAGAGCCGGCGGAACAGCAATTGTTGCCAGGAGAACTGAGTTTGACCCAATTTCTTGCACCCACCGATGTTTGAGGGGACTGAGACTGGGGAACAGGCCGAAGAGTGGTTGGAAAGAATGGAACAGATCTTTGTAGCGGCCCCTTGTGCAAAGTCGGCTTGGATCAGATTAGCGGAGTTCCAACTCGCCAAGAAGGTGTTGATGTGGCGGAAGACAATAGTAATGGAACAAGAGGCTCAAGGGCACGAAATCAACTGGGGGTTATTTAGAACTCGGTTCCTAACCCGATATTCTCGGCTGCTGCACGAAAAATTAAAGAGGATGAATTCACCAATTTGAAACAGGGCAACATGGCAGTAACAGATTATGCTCTTCACTACTCTTCATTACTATGATATGTGCCTCATATCGCCACTAACACTCAAGCAAAGACGAGGCACTTCATGAAAGGTTTGAGGCCCGAACTATATGACATGGTGATTACTAATGGGCCCTACTTCCTTTGATGACGCTCTTACACGAGCTGAACTGGCAGAGTTGGGAGTAGGTGTATATCCAGACGCAACACCACCGCCAGTGCCCCCACAGAAGTCAACCTATGAAAGTCTGAAACCAAGAGGTGACCAATTTAAGTCAAGAGGAGTTTCATCATCTTCTAGATTCAGTGGTCGACGATCGGATTTTCGTCGCATGGGGGACCGTAGGAGCAATACACAATCAAATAGGGGCAGACACAAGGGAGTAGATTTGGGGGAATCAAATGTTATCATTGTGGAGGGCCTCATCCGATAAGGGAATGTCCTGCTTGTTATGAATGTGGAAGGAGGAGCCACTTTGCTCGGGAATGTCCTATCTGGGGAGTACATCAAGACACCATGGGGAGACCCTCAGACAGAGCGGTACAACAAAGACAACAGTATGCGCCGAGGCAATTGGGAAGTCAGACTATGGGACCGTCTCAGGGGCAGGTTTATGCACTGACTAGGGAGCAGGCCGAGGCAGCTCAAGAGGAGGTGATTGCTGGTACGTATCACTTATTTACGTACATCGCTTTTATTTTGATAGATACATGTGCCTCCCATTCTTTTGTATCGGTTGGTTTTGTGGAGAAGCATCACATGTACATGTCTCCGTTACCCACGCCTCTTATGGTCTCGACATCCACTGGGAAGAGTGTTATTGCTGATCAGTTTATTGCGGACTGCCTCATTTATTTTGAGGGCAATGAGTTGAAGGCAGATTTGATCGTGTTGGGTATGTCAGACTTCGAATGCATTGTGGGCATCGACATTCTGAACAGATATCAGGCAGTAGTGGATTGCCGGCAGAGGACATTTCGGTTCATATCTGATGAGGGGATTCAGTGGACTTCTATGGGAACGATTCTCGTGCGAAGATCCCGTTAATATCGGCAATCAAAATGTCCCAGTTATTGGAACGTGGGCACACGGGCTATCTTATTTATGCCGTGGACATGGCGGAAAAGAATAAAGAGTTGATGGTTGAGGATGTATCCATGGTAGCGGAGTTTGCGGATGTGTTTCCGGAGGAAATTCCAGGATTTACACCAACTAGAGAGGTTGAGTTTGGGATTGAATTAGTACCGGGAACGTCCGCTATCTCTCGTGCCCCTTATAGGATGGCACCTGCGGAGTTAAGGGAATTGAAAGAACAGTTGCAGGATGGAGGTTGATTCATTTGCTGATATGGTGGTCTATAGGGTGGAGCTTGATTCATTTGCTGATTCTCATAGCCCTGGTTCGGATGATCCCTCCAACCTTGGTTGTAGTTGCCCGATTGATGGTCATAACTCCTTTGTTGGGGGCCAGGAAATCTTCCCGCTGCATTCACGTGCTCAGTGGATGTCTCTTGTAGGGACAGACATGCATCAGTGGATGGTTCACGGCTAGACAGATTCCACATGGCTTCATCTTCCCAACATTGCCACCTGCAAGATTACGTACGAGAAACGTTAAATCAATCAGTTGTTGTTCAAGATTTGATACGTTTACCTCTTGTCTTGGCGGTTGTCCATGTCGAACATGTCCAATTTGCTGGGAGTTGGCCGCCATGTTTGCTATCAAGTTCCTTGCCTCCTCCGCAGTCTCGTCGATAAAAGCTCCTCCGTTTGCCGCCTCCACTAAGTTCCTATCACCAGAAAGTAAACCTTAATAGAAATATTGAATTAGAAGATACTCACTTATCTGATGTTGTGGGCAGCTTGCACACAACTTCTTAAAACGTTCCCAGTACTCGTGCAACGACTCCTCTTGGTATTGCTTCACACGACAGATTTTCTTCCTCATGTTAGTCGCCATCGAAGCTGGAAAGTACTTCTGTAGGAAGACTCTTTCTAATCAGTCCACGTGGTGATGGATCCGGAGGGTAGGTAGAATAGCCAATCTTTAGCAGCATCATTTAGAGAGAATGGAAAGGCTCTCAGTTTGATTTGCTCATCCGTTACACCAGCAGGCTTCATAGTAGTGCAAACCACGTGGAATTCCATCAAATGCTTGTGCGGGTTCTCACCTGCAAGATCATGAAAAGATGGCAATAAATGGATTAGACCAGATTTAAGTTCAAAATTTACGTTATTTGCAAGTGCAGGGAAAGTGATGCAGAGAGGTTGTTGATCCAAGTTAGGATTCACCAACTGTTTCAAGCTTTGATTCGCAGCCATGTTGTTCCTCTCTTCTTCTTCCTCAAGTCTCCTTGTTTCTCTTCTTCTCCGATGTAGTATCCTCTCGATCTCAGGATCAGAGTGAAAATTATCTTCGTGATTGTACGATTCACCTGTACTCATTAACAAACCAAAGTAACACTAAAAAAAATAAATAAAAATCAAGTTAACACAAAAGTAAACGTCTTCCTCGGCAACGGCGGCAACATGCGCTTATCGTGTACGCTCAAATTAACCCCACTCTTAGTAATACTAATGTTGTAGTGAAAGTAGGGATCGATCCCACGAAGAAGGGTATTCTCTTGTGGTAACGAAAAAACTAAGTAACAAAGTAACAATTAGGGGTTTTTCGAAATTCTTAACTATAACTTAATTAAACTAAAGCAAGCAAATCACTAACTTATCAAGATTAAAAAGCAATTCTTGGTTTTTGGTCAACTTTACATTTGGAAATTATTCACTTGATCATCAAATCACTAAACATTTGAATTCATTTAATTATTCATCAATTAGAAACTAATTCCTCCCTTACCTTAATCATAGTCAAATAGAAAACAACATTCAATTCGACTCTTATCAAATCTTTAACCAAAACTACAGCCGTTAAGATTAAATCAATGATAACTTCAAAAACTAGTAAGTTTGATGAATCTAATCAATAAAAACTACAGCCGTTAGAATTAATCATCATATCGTATTTCCTAAGAATTTAATAACACTAACAGCAGGTAATTAACAATCTTAGTTGCTTCTTAATTAGCATTAGATTGTGTAAGTGATTACTAGGTGATCAATCTATCAATCAAACACAACAACCATAATAATCATAATCTGAAAAACAAATTGAAATTGAATTAAAAATCCAACAAACAAACCAAAATCTTCACAAGTGTTTTTATTCCAAAGGCAAGTATCCCCTAACCAAGAATCAAAGTGTTTAGCTACTGATAATTGGATTAAAAATAATCAAATCTATTCTACAAAAGCATTAAACTAATAGTAAAAAGAAGAATTACTAAAAGGAATCACGATTCCCGAGCGTCGCTTCCGTCTTCGTTCTTCGTTCTTCAAAACATTCTTCACAAAAGTTGAGAGAAATTTTATCCTAATTCTAAAATTATGTTCTAAACTCTGAATTCTCTTCTAAAGTCCGAATTCTCTTCAAAGCGTCCATGTAAGAAAGGAAAGAAATCAAGAATCCTAACTTTCCAAAACTCTGCTGGCGTACTTACGCCTTGGATCAGGCGTAGTTACGCCTGTTGACGTATTCAATTTCTGCCTTCCCACGTAGATGTTGTATTTATGCCTCAGAATGGCATAGCTACGCCTACACTTGCCGTAGCATTGGCGTATTTACGCCGCAGAATGGCGTATTTACGTCCGTCTTCCATTTTTTTTGGCGAGTGTGGTATTTTGGCCGTAACTTTCACATACGAACTCTGAATTCAATGAATCAGCTGGCCACATGAAGATAACAGAATGTTCTACAAATTTTCTATGAACCACATTTCCAAAACTTGGCTCGAACATAAGAAATTTGAGGAGAAAAAAAGCGACATGTGTCTTGGATTCCGGTTTTTCCTATTTTCTTCAACTTTATTCCTTCTTTCATTATTTTAGCTTGATTTCTTCACATTTTCCTACAGTTACAGTAATATACGATTAGGTAGCATATGTATCAATTTACCCATAAAAATATACCAAATTGTAGAGAATTAAACGCAATATATGTGTCTATTTCTAGTCATATCAATACGCTATCCAACCAAAACTCACACTTACTGAGTTTGGCATACAGTTGGTTATTCCGAAGAATCCAAAATACCACACGTAGATTGCTTTTCTTCACTCCTAGAATAGATCAAAATATCGTCAATGAATACGATAACAAACTGATCAATGTATGGTTGGAATACCCGATTCATAAAACTCATGAAGACAGCTGTGGCATTCGTTACTCCAAACGACATGTCTAAGAACTCATAATGCCCATAGCGAGTTCGAAATGCTATCTTATGAACATCCTCTTTCCTAACCAGTATCTGATGATATCCAGACCTAAATCTGTCTTTGAATAAATCATCATTTCTTGCAACTGACCAAATAGATTATCTGTAAGGCCCCGCACCGTTATTAGAGACATTAGTACATTTATGACGTCATATGTGCATAAACGAATTATATTTCTTAATACTCTCAATATTAATGTGTCAATTTATGATATGAATTCTATAAAATTTGACAAGAGTTTCCCCGTATATAAAACTTCCGTGTATAGGTATCAAAACATCTTTCCCTCACCTAGTAACTCATGATGTAATAAGCCCCTATAGTTCATTCTCCTTGACATTAAAGCACATTATTTAACCAAATGAAAAGGGAAACTTCAAAACATTAATACAGACCATATACATGCCTTCAAAGGCTCACAAGTCGAGTCATGAATACATGCATGCAATTCAACTTGCTTAAATATTATGTACCGTCATCAATTCTCTTACAATCTACCCGGAACAATCCTGTTGTGAGTATCTGAAGCGTGTTTCTTGAATAACCTTGTACTTGTGTACCTGTTTCAATATAAACAGCCCACCACACAGGGTGAGCAAACTCTAATACAATACTGAAGATCGTATCAATATATGAATCGAAAGGCAATAAATTAAGATGATTGGAAATCTATACAAGTATACTCCTTGTATATTCCAAACCAGCATTGCTTCCACATGCTACACCTGTTACAATCTTTCACAATTCCATAACATTGCATTCGATACAAAATTCTAATTATTAACAGTGTCACTTTGTCCCCGCTCTATTTCAATAATCAAACTTTCTCAATAGCGGCACTTTGACCCCGCTCAATTATGCACAGTGACACTTTGACCCCACTGTGCGTATATAGTGGCATTTTGAACCCCACTATATTAGCGGCCCCTTTAACCCCGCTCAAATCTGCGTGGCACTTTGACCTCACTATGCGTATATAGTGGCACTTTGAACCCCACTATATTAGCGGCCCTTTAACCCCGCTCAAATATCAACAGTGGTACTTTGACCCCACTGTGCGTATATAGTGGCAATTTGAACCCCACTATATTAGCAGCCCTTTAACCCCCTCAAATCTGCATCAGTGGCACTTTGACCCCACTGTGCATATATAGTGGCACTTTGAACCCCACTCTATTAGGGGGCACTTTAACCCCACTCTATTCGGCAACATTGGCACTTTGACCCCACCGTGCGTATATAGTGGCACTTTGAACCCCACTATATTAGCGGCAGTTCAACCCCTATCTATTATGCAACATTGACACTTTGACCCCACCGTGTGTATATAGTGGCACTTTGAACACCACTATATTATAATAAAAATAA
This sequence comes from Haberlea rhodopensis, assembly GCA_907163345.1. Classification (NCBI taxonomy): domain Eukaryota; kingdom Viridiplantae; phylum Streptophyta; class Magnoliopsida; order Lamiales; family Gesneriaceae; genus Haberlea; species Haberlea rhodopensis. The sequence goes on along the minus strand of CAJQUN010000125.1, from coordinate 1,098,070 downwards.
CTCAACCAGAATCACCAAATCATCTCAAACAAAAACATATTTCAATTCTGTATACTTACATATCGTTTCATAGATCGACATCTCATAAATGCATAATCATCAATTTACCTCATACCGTACTTGTTTGTACGCCACTACGTACCTTAAAGTCAACAATGTGATTTGAGTCATTCTCGACATTTGGAGTTGATCGCTTTTATTTTAAACAATTAATTCCAAACTAGCGATTTTAGACCGCAAGTGCACGGTGTCAAGTTTTAGTATAGATAGGAAGATACGGATTGTCGAACCCACAGGGACTAACAAGTAATTACCAAATAAGATGTCTTTTAACTATATTTAACCTACGATAATTAATTTATAATTAACGACTAATTAATTAAAACTAACTACTAATCCAACCAAGTCAATAAAAGTAAACGAGAAAAATCCACTAGAGAAGATTATCGAGACTTTGGCTCACCATTGCAATTCCCTACAATTCTCGATTGAATATTCAAATCTTTCTAAGGTGACGAGTTCTCCCAATTTATCTAATACACTCTCTCGAGCTATATTAAACCTAACACCGAATTGTAGTAAGTAACTCTCGTTCACTTATTTAACAATTCAATGTTGCATAAGATCCATGAAAACTCCTAGCTTTCAATTACTAGAATCTATGGCTATCACGCATGTATTTGACGTCATCTCTCGATCTCGGTCTTAAATCCATGGTATGAGTTATTAATTCAGTATCATAAAATCATCTCTCGATCTCAATTACGATACTAACATCATTCAAAGGTGATCAATCCTCTAAAAGCATGAAGAACATAAAACATACGCAAAGAACTATAAGAATTCAATCATTAAATCATCAAATCGAAGGTTCATAACAAATGATTTGCCTAGTCTCGATAAATAAACTTAGTTCATACTCGTAAATAAATACCAATACTCAAACATGTCTTGCAACAATCCAAGCATGATATAATCAAAATAAAACTAAACTAAAGTTTAAAAGTAAGAATAAACTCCCAGCGTCGACTCCGGTTGTAGATCCTCGCTCCTTCTCTTGCTTCCTTCTCGATCGTCTCTTTTTATCGCCTTGTTGGAGTGTTCCAAATCCTAGGATGAAAGGTTAGAAGGTTGAATAATGGTTATAGAAAGGGTGGAGGCTGGACGTGTGAATTGTGAGTGGAAGAATGATGGAGGCTGGACGTGTGAATTGTGGAATTGAAGGAAAGAGATGGGCTGAGATGGAGGCTGTGATGTGTTTCCTAGGTTAAAATCTGATTTGGGTTGTGATTTTCGTGCCTAAAGATATAGGGGAAGGAGTTATGGACTTCCCTTTTGCATACAAACTCTACAAGGAAGTTATTTTTCTGAAAACTGCTTCGGCCGATCGATCGGGACTGACTACTCGATCGATCGCCAACATTCTGCCAGCCTCGATTGATCGAGATTTGAATCTCGATCGATCGAGAAGATTTATATTTTTTCTTCGCCTTTTTCAGCTTCTGGCGAGTTTCGTATTTTGGCCGTAACTTTCTCATAAAAACTCCGAATTTGATGAATCAGCTGTCCACGCGAAGATAAGAGAAAGTTATACAACTTTTATATGGACCACATTTCCAAAACATGGCTCGAACATATAGTAATATGAGGAGAAAGGAGAAACATGTGTCTTGGATTCTGGTTTTTTCCTCTTTTCTTCAGCTTTATTCATTTTTCATCATTTTAGCTTGATTTCTTCCCCTTTTATGAATTTCAACATAGATTCCTGAAATAGAGAAATATATACCATAAACCATAAAATAATCCAAGAATCAACACGAAAACCATTACATAACATAGCATAAAAACGCGTAATATTCAACCCTATCAGGAGTCTCTTGAAGTATCTATAACAAATAATTCAATATTAATATCTTAGCAATAACTCTCAACAATCTCATCATGACACATAAATTCGTCCTATCACAATCAATCACGATATATCGTACCCCGTATAATACTCAAGTCATCCAATTTTATCCTTTATTAATTTGAGTTATCAATAACTCCATCAAGTAGTATATTCGTTTCTAACGTTCTTCATTTAGCACTTTAATTCATTGATCAAGATTTCTTTAGAATATCCCTAACATCATGAAAATCTACCATAAAATACCATATCTCAAAATTCTAAAACAACACAAAAGTTTTCAAAGTTTTTCAACTCGCGATCGATCGCAAGATGTTAAAAATTGTTTGCCAAAATTTCTGCTCCTCGTGATTGATCACCAAGCACCCGCGATCGATCGCGAGTCCTGTAAAATTGTTAATCTTTCTTCGCTTTTCTCACGGCCGATCGGCAATTTATCCGCAATCGATCGCGAACTCTGTAAATCCGATTTCTTGCACTTTAACACCCATATACCTTACCCAACTCAAAACCATTCATTACCACAACCTCAATATTTGTTAGGATACGCCCTAAGACAACTCATTAGATGATTAATTTTGGCATACAATGTAATATGATTTTATTAATGGCAATTCATTATTATATATTATTCAGTATCTGTGTAATATATATATATATATATATATATATATATATATATATATATATTAATGTCCTTAGAATAAAATAAAATATATATATATATGTATTATTCTTAAAGATTGTCCCTAGTCAAGTATTATCATGAATTTGGATAATGATAATGCATTGAGACTAGTATGTATTGATCGATGAATTTGTTTATGGATATGAGATATCGAATCAACACATGGGTACATGTTAGAGAACTATGTACTGGACAGACCCACCATGAGAATGCTACATGGATAGTTATATGAATGTCATAAGCAATTCTCATGGTATTGACTATGATGAAACTTTTTCGCCAGTTGCCATGGTTAAATCCATTAGGATCTTACTTGCAATAGCTGCATTTCATGATTATGAAATATGGCAGATGGATGTCAAAGCTGCTTTCCTTAATGGAAACTTACTTGAGGATGCGTACATGACACAACCCGAGGGATTTGTCGATCCAAAGGATGCTGGAAAGATATTCAAGCTACAACGATCCATTTATGGATTGAAGCAAGCTTCTCGGAGTTGGAATCTTCATTTTGATGATGCAATCAAAAAGTTTGGTTTCATCAAGAACGTAGATGAACCTTGTGTCTACAAGAAGGTTAGTGGGAGCATAATTATCTTCCTAGTGTTGTATGTAGATGACATACTTCTCATTGGGAATGATATCACTGCCTTGCAATCTGTAAAGTTTTGGCTAGGGAATTGCTTTTCTGTGAAAGACTTGGGTGAAGCCACCTATGCGTTAGGTAAGATCTATAGAGATAGATCAAGAAAATTACTTGGCCTAAGTCAAAGTACATACATAGATAAAGTGCTAAAACAATTTAGCACGGAAGAATCAAAGAAAAGATTCGTGCCTATGACACATGGGATACATCTCTTAAAGGATCAGTGTCCTTCAACATAAGATGAGAGACAACGCATGAGTAAGATTCCATACGTGTCAGCTATTGGATCTATCATGTATGCCATGATATGTACTCGTCTGATGTTTCGTATGCTTTAAGCATGACGAGCAGATATCAAGTTGATCCAGGTGAATATCACTGAATCGCTGTCAAGAATATCCTGAAGTACTTGAGAAGAACTAAGGATACATTCTTGATTTATGGAGGTGATGAAGAACTCAATGTAATAGGTTACACTGATGCAAGCTTCCAAACCGACAATGATGATTTCCGATCGCAATCAGGATATGTGTTTTGCCTAAATGGCGGTGCTGTGAGCTGGAAGAGTTCAAAGAAAGAGACAGTAGCCGATTCTACAACTGAAGCTGAGTATATTGCTGCCTCAGATGTAGTAAAGGAAGCCGTTTGGATCAAGAAGTTCATTTATGAGCTTGGGGTTATGCCTAGCATTCTAGATCCGATTGAACTCTATTGTGACAATAATGGAGCCATCGCATTGGCTAAGGAACCCAAATCTCACCAGCGATCCAAACACATACTTCGGCGTTTTCATTTCATTCGAGAAATCGTTGAAAGAGGAGATGTAAAGATATGCAAAGTACCAACTGATGATAATGTATCTGACCCGCTGACGAAACCTCTGTCATAGCAGAAGCATGATCGTCATTCTAGATCTTTAGGCGTTAAGTACATGTCTGATTGGTCTTAGTGCAAGTGGGAGATTTGTTGGGATATCCCTTAAGACAACTCATAGATGATTGATTTTGGCATACAATGTAATATGAATGGCAATTCAATATTATTTATTGTTCCAGTATCTGTGTAATATGAATATATATATATATATATATATTAATGTCCTTAGAATAAAATTGTATTATTCTTAAAGATTGTCCCTAGCAAGTATTATCATGAATTAGGATAATGATAATGCACTGAGACTAGTATGTATTGATTGATGAATTTGTTCATGTATATGAGATATCGAATCAACACTTGGGTACATGTTAGAGAACTATGAACTGGACAGACCCACCAAATGTCTAGTTATATGAATGTCATAAGCAATTCTCATAGTGATAATAGTGTATGTAATCCTTACGACTTGAGATCACCATAGATCCCAACATAAGGAGTTGTGTATCTTGATATTGTCAAACGTTACCTGTAACAGGGTAAACTATAAAGACAATCATTGTATACACTACGAATTATGTAGAGGGATGTTGAGTGATCAAGATAAGATTTGTTCCTCCTATATAACATGAGAAGTGTTTGGGCCCTTGATCAAGTGAGACTAAAAGCATGGCCATGGCCATGCTCGAATGAGTCGTTATGTGATATCGAGCTTATTCGTTTATTCCAGTCTAACTTGGGGATCAAGAAATAAAAGATTGAACTATACGAGTATGACTTATTCCATGAGTCGTGTTTAATCTAAACACACAGGACAAAGGGATTAAGCTACACGGTGAATATTATCACATGCCAAAGGTAATGTCGAGTCAATGACATTCTTGTAACTTGGGTAGCCTTGATGTGTTGCTAGATGTCGCTCATTGCTTGTGACATAAAATTAGTTTTTATGTCACTGCCAACGTTGCAAGATCCTAACGGGTCGCACAAAGATTAAATCGATAAAGGGAGTTAAATTCATTGGATGAATAAAATTGATTAGGAAGAGTCCTAATCATAAATTAATGGGCCGATTATATGTATATAAAGATATATATATATATATATATAAATGCATTATATAGGGATACATATATTGATTGGGCCATTGGATTTTTGGAAAATCCTATTATGATTATTAGCCGCCTCATTATATCAGTATATATATATTTGCATGATAGGTTTTAAAGTGTGAGACATTTTTAGTCGTTAATTCAGAATTAACAAAAACCTAAACCTAAAGCTTTCATAGAAAAGCAGATGTGCAGCCATCACCTCTGTGCGTCCCTCGTTGAATTATCAAGTCTAGCAACTTGATATCTTCAATGTCCCTTTCGATTTGATTGTGTGGATACTGTAGAGGTAAAACTGAAAAGTTTTGCTCGTGACTCGTGGACGTCTTGCTTCGAGATTCTGCATCAAACACGCTACGAAGGTATAACTCTCGACACTCGATATGATAACTTCGTAAAGGTCCTCGGTGGGAATCCGGATTTTTTTTATTCGCTGTGTTGTATGCTTGTCGGATTCCCTACAATATCTTCACACATCAATAAAACCAACATTAAAAACATTACAAGGCATAATTCTTTCCTTTATCCACAATATACATCTTCAAATCAAACCCACAAAATATTTACCACTCAAATTTATCAAATCACTCTAAAAGCTTCAATTCAAACTCAAAAACATAAATACCATACCTATTTGACAATAAAAAAACAAGTTAGAATTAAGCTGTGATTCCTCCTTCAAGTCCCACATGAAAATTGAAGAGAAAGGGGGAAAAAGTTTGAGAAAGAAATGGGTAGGGATTTAGTGGCTATTGGGGTGTAGTGTGTGAAGATAAATGGAATGGGTTATAATTTTTCATTTGCATTTTAGTCCCTCAACTTACTTCACATCTAATCTTACTCAAATCACCACTAATCATTAAATCATCTTCTTAATTCATTTCATATATATCTAAGGCATCTTAAACAAGTCATCTCAACATGTATCATGTTCATAATCATGACTCACAGTTAAATGTTAACATACAAATTCATAATTACTCTACTAATTCACATGCTTCATTTTGACATTCATTAACTCAATAATTATGACTCAATCATAATTCTCATTTCATAATTTATGAATCCATCATAATATTATCTTTAACCGAGTTCGATGCATAACGATGCTCGTTCATAATTTCCTCTTAATTGTCACGTTAACTCAACTTAATCTTGGTAGTTAAGTTTTAGGCATCACATCATCGATACGTGGGAGATGATACTTATTCTTTATCGTCACCTTGTTCAGTTGTTGATAGTCAATGCACGACCACATTGAGCCATCCTTCTTCTTCACAAATAATACTGGAGCACCCCAAGACGATATAATAGGACGATGTATCCCTTTCAAGAAGGTCTTGCAACTGAGTTTTCATCTCCCTTAACTCTGCAGGTGCCTTCCTGTAGGGTGCGCGAGAAATAAAAGAGGTACCAGGCAACAATTCTATTCCGAATTCAACTTCACGATCTGGTGGAAAGCCTGGAATCTCTTCCGGAAATACATCAACAAATTCAGCGACTACATGTGTCTCCTCAACTATAACTTCCTCTCTCTTTTCAGCGACATTAATCGTATAAATCAGATAACCCGTGTGTCCACTTTCCAATAACCGTGACATTCTGATAGCAGATAATAACGGAATTTTCAGACAAGAACCACGCCCGTAAAATATCCACTGATTCCCAAGCTCAGACCGAAAATGAATTGTTCGCTGACAACAATCAACAATTGTCTGATATCGATTTAATACATCAATTCCCACAATGCAGTATCTTTCATTTCTAACACAATCACATATGTCCTTAGGTTGTTGCCTCAAAATAAATGAGGCAATCAGATTCCATTCGAGCGGTGCTCACATTCTTTCCCATGGCTATTGAGACAATAAGAGGCGTGGGTAAGACGGGCACATATGATACTTCTTAACAAATTCAGCAGAAATAAAAGAGTGGGAGGCACCTGTATCTATCAAAATAAAGGCAGGGTGAGTAAATAAATAACACTTACCCGTAATCACTTCTTCTGGAGCTGCCTCTGCCTATTCCCTAGTCAATGCATAAACTTGGCCTTGGGCCGCCCTGACGTCTGACCCCCCAATTTTTGAGGCACGAACTGTTGCCTCTGTTTCTCTGCCCTTTCAAAAGCTCTTTTTCTATTATTTCTGAAGTCTGGCTGTCCTCCTCGATTAGGACAGTCCCTTGTAATGTGGCCCATTCTGCCACATTCATAACAAGCTGAGCATTCCCTCATTAGGTGAGGTCCTCCACAATGGTAACACTTGATCTCCCCAGTCCTACTTGATTGCGCCAGTGCCTTGTTAGATTGTGTATTACTTTGTGGTCCCCAATACGATGATAATAAGATCGTCGACCACTGAATCGAGAAGATGACGAGGACCTGTTGAACATGTGATGTTATCAGGGGAGTTGAGCTTGACACAATTCTTGGGATATCAGCAGCCCAAGTTTGAGGCTACTGAGTCAGGGGAGCAAACTGATGAATGGCTTGAGAGAATAGGACAGATATTTGTATCCTCTCCTTGTGCTAAGACTTGGTTTCAAACTATCAGAGCTGATCTCTATGGGTTTACTAGTGGTGGTACTAAATCTTTATACGCACCCACTCCAATCTCTGCCAATTCAGCTTGCATGAGATCATCGTCAAATGAAATGGGGAACAACTCCGGCCTCAAGCCTTTCAAAAAATGCCTAATCTTAGCATGGGCATTAGTGGCAATATGATGTACATATCTCTTCAATGACGAGTACTGTGGGCATATTCAGAGACAGTCATGTTACCCTGTCTTAGATTGGTAAACTCATCTTCTTTTTCATTTGCCTAGTAGCAGCTGAGAAATATAGGCTCAAAAATTTAGTTCTGAATAAGCTCTAGTTCACAATCTGTTCATGTGCTCTCAATTCCACCACCGTCGTTTTCCACCACGTAGACGACTTCTTGGGTAATTGAAACTCAAACCTCGACCATGCAGACTTAGCACAATGTGCCGATACAAAGATCTGTTCGATCCTTTTGAGCCACTCCTCAGCTCTTCCACAGATTCATTCCCCTCGAAATGTGGCGGTTGAAATCCTAAAATTGGGTCAAACTCAATTCCCCTAGTAGTAACTGTTGTGCAACAGGTTCTAGACCCACGGCTGGCGGTGGTAGAGGTTTAGTCTGCCCAATACTCGCATTAACACTTACAATATCCCTCACCTCATCATTGGGGTTCACTGGATCTCTAGCTGTCATGTTGTAATCAAGTGGTTAACAATAATATTCACAATCGACTCATAAACATGATTCGTATTAGCCATCAAAATATGTGCCATCAATATCATCAAGCATGTTAGTATAACATAAATTACTCAAATATGCATAAAATGCATGAACATGCTCACAAGTGAACACTTATCCAGTCCGTTCACTAACACTACCCTTCGCTCAACCCCAGTTATCTAACCAATGCTCTGATACCACTAATGTAAGGCCTCACTACCTTAATAATTTTAATAATACAAATAATGTTCAATTGATTATGAGAGTAATAAGGCCCATGTTGATTTGATTGAGCATTTGAGGGCTATCATAATTCCATACACAAAATAATTACATTTAATAAAATGAATGTAATCGCCAATAGTTTCATACTACTAGTTCATAGTTTACTATTCAAAGGCTTCTGTTGTTTTTCTAGATTGATAGCTCTACTCCTTACTTAGCTCACATAATCAACCCTTGCCTTAGTTCTCCTTGCCAAAATCTCCTCCATGAACAACCCACGACACATGAGCATATAATTAACCACATTCATTACAATAATGATCATATGATAAAATGCATAAATCGCTAGTACGAAAATACTTCCTGTATTCAATGCATTTAACATGCTATCCTCGATTGTCCCTGTTCCACAACTCATATTCTTAATCATTAGATTATACAACAGCTCCTCAACTCCACAGTTTATTCAAATGTCATAACATAAATTAACATAATCATAGCAAATACAACATTCAAAGCCTTGTTATAGCAGTGGCATTATAATACCCCTCACTTCGACATAACATCGGAATTTATAATACCCATCGCTTCGACATATCAGCGACATTCATAATACCCATCGCTTCAATATGACAGCGACACGATCATCACTTCGACATATTAGCGGCAAGTATTATATTCCATCGCTTTTATATGACATCGGCAAGTATTCTATTTATCGCTTCGACATGACAGCGGCAAGTATTTTATTCCTCGCTTTGACATGACAACAAGAAGTGTTATATTCTTCACTCGATATAATAACGACACATAATGATAAGTGTCATTTTTACACTTATTTTGCTGTGATTTTCTATTGATTTCTGGACGATTTTATGCTTTTTGGTATATTTGTTGATTTCAGAAATCTAGGTGGAAGTGCATAAAAGAGGATTTGAGCTAATTAATAATGAAAAGGACCAAACCGAGCGAACATATTGAAAGAACGACAAAATTTGGGGAATTAAGAACTTTCAACAAGGCGATCGATTGAGATATATACCGCAATCGATCGTTGCGTGATGACATTTGGGCAACAAGAATTTAATTCTCGCGATCGATCGAGAGGTTCGTGGCGATCGATCGCCGAAAGGCCTGAATTTTATTAACGCTGAGTTTCAACGCTCGATCGATCGCCGAGTTGTTGGCGATCGATCGCCAAGCACGAAAAAATCGGGATTTTATTCCTTTTGAAGAGTTTGTGACTACCAAAAGTGTTGATTCCTCCTCCATTATTTATAGGACTTGTTGGACGAAAATTGGGAACTTTTGGCTCATTATTTCAGACCTGACAAGCAGCCTCCATACTTCTATTCATATTCCATACACCTCACACCTTGGAAGAGCAAGAGAAACGCGAGAGACGGAAATACGGAGCAACGCATAGAGTTGTTACCTCGTTTATTCGTATTTCTAGACTTGTTATCTTTTTATTTTTAGATTTTAATGTTTATGATGTTGCTAGGCATGATTAAACTTTGTTATTTGATTATGATTGATGGCTAGTTTGTTTATCAGGACTAGGGGATCCCATGTATGAACCCATGATTATTAAGTTTTTGATTGAATTCTTATAATCTTTGAGCATAATTTATGTGTTTAATGCTTTTAGAAGATTAGCTAGCTTTTGAATGACTTTGGTATTCGTGATTGACTTGACCATACGATATTACGATACGACATAGTAAATTAGGCTGTGGGTTTTAGATTGAAACTGACCAAGTAAATTCTAGCACACGTGTGATAGCAATAGATTTACCAAAATCAAAGGCTAGTAGTTAGTTATGATTGTTTCCTTTTTCTTTAAAAGACAAAGCTAAATCATGGTTGCATTCATTGCCTGTAGGTTCTACACTACATGGGATGGGATGGTGCAATTATTCATATCAAAATACTTTGCACCATCAAAGACTGCAAAAGATGCGCAATGACATCACTATATTTACTCAACACGATCCGGATACATTATATGAAGCATGGGAGCGCTTCAAGGACTTAATGAGGAGATGACCACATCATGGCCTTCCCATTTGGCTGCAGGTACAAACTTTTTATAATGGTTTATTTTGTGATAACCATTCTATGATTGATGCAACATCAGGAGGTACTATTATGAGGAATACGCCTGAAGCAGCTTATGAACTTCTGGAAGAGATGGCTCCTAATAGCTATAAGTGGCAATCTGAAAGGAATGTACCCAAGAAGCAAGCTGGAGTTTATCAAGTGGGAGATGTCACTGTTTTGTCTGCCCAAATTGAGGCATTGAACAAGAGGTTAAATAGCATGAGCAATACAGCGATGCAAGTTCAAACGTTCACTTGTGACTTGTGTCAAGGACCACATCCTAGCATTGAATGCCAAGCAGGTAAACCGTTTGTTCAAACTAATGAAGCTGTCAATTATCTAGGGAATATGTCACAACAGTACAACCCATACTCGAACACATAAAATCCGGGGATGAAGAACCATCCAAACTTCTCATATGCCAATCAGCAGAATGTGTTGCAATAGGCCCTTGGATTTCAAGGAGATGGAAAGTCAAGCATGGAGAATATCCTGACTAAGTTCATGTCTGTGATTGAGACAAGATTGCAAAATCAAGATGAAGCAATAAAGAATTTGCAAGTCCAAATGGGACAGTTGTCGAATGCTTTTGTTGGGAGAACTCAAGGCATAGTGCCGAGTGACACCGAGAAGAATCCGAGAGAGCAAGTCAATGCCATAACATTGAAGAGTGGCAAGGAACTTGGCGTAGAGCATGATTAAGGGAACGAGCGAGACAATGACCAAGTTGCAGCTGAGGATGAGCAACCAACCATTACGCAAGAGGCTATCAAAGACAAGCCAAAGGAAAAAGCGAGCAATAAAGGTAAGTCTTCTACCACCACACCTATCATACCACCCACGCAAGTACACATCCCACCTCCCTTTCCCACTGCATTAAAAAGAGTTTAGTAGATGCTAATTTTGCAAAGTTTCTTGAAATTTTCAAGAAGTTACATATTGATATACCATTTGCTTATGCTCTATTTCAATCACTGAGTTTTGCTAAGTTCATGAAGGAGATCTTATCGAAAAAGCAAAGTCTGGGAGAGCAAGAGTATAAATTTAGCTGAGGAGTGTTAAACATCTTGCAACATAAATCACCTCCTAAGTTAAAAAGATCCAGGGAGTTTCTCTATACCTTGCACCGTTGGGTCCTTTTCATTTTCAAAATCTATGTGTGATTTAGGTGTAGGCATTAATTTAATGCCTTCGTAGGTTTTCAGGAGACTGGGGTTGGGAGAACCAAAGCCTACAAGAGTGGTATTACAAATGGTGGACAAATCCATCACGCATCCACATGGGATCGTTGAGGACGTACCTGTGAAGGTAGATAAATTCATATTTCCAATGGATTTCTTGGTGTTGGACATGGAGAAAGATGCAAACATGCCCTTGTCATTTGGGAAACCTTTGGAAGCTACTCGAAGAGCATTGATTGACGTTGAAGAAATGAAGTTGATTCTCCATGTAGGAGATGATCAAGTCACCTTTACTATGTTTCAAACTCGACCACACGCACACGACGCGCACACATGCTTTGTTATTAATAAAATTAACATTTTCCTATTGATGTGATGCAACGAGATGCCAAGGGCAATGGGAGAACGATTAAGTGAGCAAAGGAGATGTATGCAATGACAAGAAGAAGAAAAAGAAAAAGAAGAAGGAGAAGGGAAGAAAAATCTGCGAGGGGAACGTTGTTGAATTGCATAAAGCTCCACCACCTCGCATTTTTCAAAGTAAGCGAAAGGCTTCATGGGTTGGACCATTTACTGTTACTAAGGTATATCCTCATGGAGCAATTAAGGCATGTGGTCATATTCTAGGCACTTATGTGGTTAATGATGAGTGGACCTCGGAAATTCATGCACCACTAACCACCCCAACTATTGAGCGGAATTGGTAAAAAATCCAGCTTGGGACTATAATTAAGAACTTCTTCTTTCCCTTATCTTTGTTTGTGAATTCCTTAGTTGTTTTTCATTTTGTTCTTTTTTTATTTTTGGTTAGTGACTCCGTGTGCACCGCTAATGTTTTCGAACCGTCTTTATGTGAGGGCCCGATCCTAATAAGGTGTTTAATTATCACACAATGATTACTTTGTGTAAACAACGAAAGATTTATTTCAAAATATCTTGTCAAATGTCACTAATTTGTTTTTGTTTTTCTATGATACATATATAATGGTACTGAAAATATATAATTTCAGTTTCCCAATTCATCATGTTACTCCTCACTAAAGCATCAAATATATAATCAACCAGTAAAAGAATACTCAAAGTACAGATACTCGGAGCATACCCCGGTAATTTAAAATGTAGTTAAAAAGTATTCTAACAATTACTGGGACTCAGTCTCAATATACCAAACCGGAGCTCGAAGTTGCTGAGCTTTGGTGTTCTAAAATGCTTCCACACGAGCATCAAAAATTTGTTTACTTGTAAACCCTGTCATGCCCTAACACCAAAAGACATGACAACCCCCACAAAGGGGGTCAGTACCCCAGTACGAGAAATAAATAAATCATGTCAAGAATGACAAAGTATCATGCAATGCATACCATGTATGAATACGATGTATGAATGTGTACAAAGAATCGAATCTCAAGATACAAAAATCGGAGTCCAAAGGAAGGTATCATCAATCAATATCAAGCTCGAGTAGAGGGTGGCAACACACGCACTTTGCGCTAGGAGAATCATCCTGTGCTGTGCTCGTCATTCCTCGTGTCTAAGTTCTGTAGCAACGCGTGCGACTACAGTTGCTACCTAAACTGCCTGTCATCGTCGTGCCCGTCGTCCCCGACACTTAGAGTAAATCAACTCAGTCATCCTCAAGGATATCAAAGAAGTGGATAGATCAATATGATATGCCCATGAATCATCTATGCATCATATGACATATGCAACTCAGTATGTCATTCAATCTCATATGAAAGTCAATATATATCATGTAATTCATATATCATGTAGTCCAATGTATCTCAACATATCATATAGTCACATAAGAATCACATAGTGACAATTTAAACATATAAATCAATTTATGACATGTAAAATCATACAAAAGCATCATTACACGTCTTCGCCAGACGTCATGATAAAATTCATTTCTACGTACCTCATACCAAATCTAATCTACCGAGTACTCCTCGAATCAACCCCGGAATCTATATCCTGGTCATGTAAATTCCAAAATGTCACCAAGTGTTCAAGTAGTGCATTGAATCAAATTTAACTTATCAAATTGACCCTTAGCGATTTTCTTAAATTTTCAGCTGGCCCATTTTTGTACAAAAATCACTATAAACTCATACGACATCAAAATGACTCGATTCCAGTGCTCAAAGTTCAAAAAACTCAAAATACTACATTTCATCTATTATGATGTCAAGCTGGTTCAACCATCTAAATTGGGTTTGAACACTAAAAACATAGCATTTAAAAACATGTTTTCCAGCTTGAACAGTGTTAGTAAAAATACTATAACTTTTTCGTTTCAAATCCAAATTGAGTGATTCCGGTGGAAAATTACAGCCAACTCAAAGTACTCAAATTCTTATTTCTAGACATTTACCGAAATTCCTAGCTAAAAAATACCTGAGGATTCCAAAAAATGCACTGTATGGGTATTTTCGCCCACATGCAGGGCTCATAATAATAGTATAAAATTCATAACTTCTTCAAAATGAGTCCAAATTAAGTCATCATTTTTTTAAATCGAAGAGAATTGAAAGACCTACAACTTTCATTTCAAGACCGACATCAATTTCGAAAGAAAATTTACCCAAAAACTCGAAAAACAGTCTGCATGTGACATGCATGAACATGCAGAGTAAAAAATGAGCACTTAAAGTAATATCGACATAAAATTTTCATCTCAGATGCAAATTGCATTCTTTATTTTAAACTGCATAAAATTCAAATATCTACAACTTTTGTGTTTTGCTCAAAGTCAAATTCAAAGGTTAAAATTGTCGAAAACATGAAATACAGACTGTCAGCAACACTCTGTGCTACAGATTCTGTTTAGACAAAAATGGACTTGAAATCTTCAAGTTTCTACATAAGTTTTTGGCATTAATAAAGTAATTACAACTAAATTTAGTTTGAGAAAGATCATACCCTTGAAGTGTCAAGAATTCCACAATCAAGCGAGCTCCAAGCTCCTAATCCTCCAATTCTTGAAGATTATGAGGTTTCTCCCATCTACCTCCGTAGAACTACAATTGCATGGGAGTTTTCTCACCAGTTTCTCTAATTTGGGAGGAGAGAATTTCGAAAATTGAGGGAGAATTATCAGATGGTTTTGGGAGAGAAGAAGATATTATTAATGCATAAACAAGTAGTGGGTGTTGATAACTAGGCCAAGAAATTGGTTTTTTAAATTATTTCTTTTGCTAACACTCCCAAGTGTCCCATGTTGGTGATTTCTAATATATTTTATAAGGTGTTGGTCAAAAAATTGCATGCCAACTTGTATAATTTTGATGTATTTTATCTTGATTAAAAAATAAGGTGTTGTGATCCGGAATACCTTAATTCGAATTCTCAGATTTTAATCACCCGAGTTTGCTTAAACATGGTTAATCCAGATTAATCACAATTAATTAGCAACGGGGTCTTACACCCCCTAGCTGACGAGGAGGAGGACGATGATTATGGTATTTGCTTCTTATTTTCCATGTTTAGTATATTGAGGACACTGCACAATTTAAGTTTGGGGGAGTAGGTTATCACTGTTGCATGTTGTCACCGTCTCTTTCTCCGAGTAAATTTTGCTAGAATTATTGTCGTTCTTGATATCACCAATTTTTTTTTTTTTTTTTTATGGAAAATGAGTTTAAACCTTGAGAAATATTTGAATTAGAATTGCAGCTGTGTTACATGATGAAACTAATATCCATCTCAACTTGAGTCTTGAAATTTTTTGATATGTTTGTGAATATCCTTGGTTGAGTGTGTACTTCAAAATTGAGGAATATATTGAGCACATTCAGTCATGATTTTCTGAATTACACGTTGGATAGTGAAAATTTTGTGAACTATGATTTGTCTTGAGCATCTTAGAGCACTCTAAAACCTATTTGATGACACTTTGAGGTGAAATTTTATAATTATGAACTTGCTTGTATATGATTTAGGTTATCTTTGGAAAGTTTGAGCCTTTCAAGCCTACTTTATCTATATTTATCCTTAGTGTCCATCTTTGAGCTTAATTGAAAAAGAATGAAAATTAACCACCATTCAACTTTTGTTGATAAACTCATTATACCTACCGGTATATGAGCCTAAAAAGAATTTTTATCCTTACCTTAAGGGAGTGTAACGAATTTCATGCACGTGCTATGTTTGGAGCTGTTAAGTTATTCATGTACTATGTTTTGAGCTAGTACAAAAAAAAAAAAATCAATGCCTATTGAAAAAGGAAAGAAAGACATAGTGAAATAATAGCATAGTTATGTGATGATGAACCATGTGGAGGTCATACATTGACCACATTCAATAAAATCTAACAAAGCCCATGGTCATCAAGTTATGAAGAAAAGAAGAAAAAAAAGAGAGTTAAAGCTTGTGCTAAAAAATGAAATTACATATTATGCTCTCTTCTTTGTTTATCCTTACATTTTCTTTGAAATCACCACCAAAGGTCTAAAAGACCTTTTGATCCAAGTCTAGGGAATACTTACATTAACGGAGAAGTGCTTGAAAAGTAGGCCGAGTGCTTTATAGTAATCTTGAGTTTGAATTTATTAGCATTATTTGAACTTGAAGATATGTATGAAGCTTAAGATTAACAATAGCACACACGCACGTTCCGAATTTGCGATGTATTGCTTGGCTTAGGAGAAAACACTTCTTGTTAATTTTTGGATTGACTCTTTTTGGTGTATTAGTGAGATTTTTGAGCTTTACATTTGAGTTGCTAAGTTAATTCTGTTAAAGTATTAAGGGTGAACTCTACATTTTGAATCTCATTCTTGCTCGAGGACCATCAAGTGATAAGTTTTGGGGAGTTGATAAGTGTCATTTTTATACTTATTTTGTTGTGATTTTCTATTGATTTTTGTATTGATTTCTGGACGATATTACGTTTTGTGGTATAAATTTGTTGATTTCAGAAATCTAGGTGGAAGTGCATAAAAGTGGAGGATTTGAGCTAATTAACAATGAAAATGTTGAAAGAAGAACAAAATCTTGGGACTAAAGAACTTTCAACACGGCGACCAATCGAGATATATACCGCGATCGACCGCCGTGTGATGACATTTGGTCAACAAGAATTTAATTCTCGTGATCGATCGTCGAAAGGCATGAATTTTATAAACGCCGAGTTTCAACGCTCGATTGATCGGTGAGTTGTTGGCGATCGATCACCAAGCACAAAAAAATCGGGATTTTATTCCTTGTGAGGAGTTTGCGACTACCAAAAATGTTGATTCCTCCTCCATTATTTATAGAACTTGTTGGGAACTTTTGGCTCATTATTTCAAACCTAGTAAGCAGTCTCCATACTTCTATTCATATTCCATACACCTCACACCTTGGAAGAGCAAGAGCAACACGAGAGACGAAACTAAGGAGCAACGCACGGAGTCGTCACCTCGTTTATTCGTATTTCTAGACTTGTTATCTTTTTATTTTCAGATTTTAATGTTTATGATGTTGCTAGGCATGATTAAACTTTGTTATTTGATTATGATTGTTGGCTAGTTTGTTTATCAGGACTAGGGGATCCCATGTATGAACCCCTGATTATTAAGTTTTTGATTGAATTCTTATATCTTTGAGCATAATTTATGTGTTTAATGCTTTTAGAAGATTAGCTAGCTTTTGAATGATTTTGGTATTCGTGATTGACTTGACCATACGATATTACGATACGACATAGTAAATTAGGCCGTGGGTTTTAGATTGAGACTGACCAAGTAAAATCTAGCACACGTGTGATAGCAATAGATTTACCAAAATCGAAGGCTAATAGTTTTCATAAATCTTTTTTCGGTATTGATTGTGCAATAAGGAAACGAGAGTGGTTTATTGTAATATTAATATAGACTTGTTATAGCTTGACCATAGTATAATAAATGCATTAGAAAAACTCTTCACATATCTTGATTAATAGAAGAATTGTGGGGGATTACATGGGTGAACCGAAGTCTTGATTATTGTTTCTACAGAATTTCTTCATCTTCTATCATTGCTTGGGTTGAATATTGTGTTATTGGTGACTTTAGTATAATAATCATTCACAAATAATCGGTTATATATAGTTAACCTATTCAAATTTGGTACTTACTTTCTAGTCCCTGTAGGCACGGCATCTCTACTTGTTTTCTACTAAACTAAAACTTGACGCCATGAACTTACGGTATAATCGTGCCACAAAGGAATTATCTATTTAAATAAATCGCGATCACATAACATTCACAAAATATTCGCCCATGCATCAACATGCATCCATACAACACCAAATGTATATTTTACCGTCAATGCTCGTACGTCTTTCTACATACCTTTTTCCACCAAAATAAGTGATAATTTAGAGATTATCCTCTTCATTGTGCCGTTGCTTGGGAAAGCTCTGTACAATCCAACAATTCAACATTAATAGCCACAAAGACCCTATCACGAAATTCTCAAGAAAATAACAAAACTTCAAAAATTTTGTACTCGCGATCGATCGCGAGATGTCCAAAATTTTGCATAAAGTCTCGACCTTCTGCGATTGATTGCGGCCAAGCCAGTGACCGATCGCATCACTGTTTCCACCCATAAATTTTGGCTTCGCGCGATCGATCGCGACACTCTTTTCTCGAAAATCTTCCATTTTTCTGTACACATCCAACTCAATGCACAAATACATGATAGTTCCAAATGTCTTAACAACAATGCACTAAAACACCATAATAACTAATTCCTCAACATTAAAAGCCATTCTAAGCTTAAAATCAATAGCATAAACAAGAAGCAAGATAAATAACTACCAATATACACAACTCTTAACTTTTAACTCCTTACCCCTTGTACTCTTCCAAACAAAGTTTAAGATGCAAGTTCTTGGCAAATACAAGCTTCCCAAAAAGTAAAAGTTGGGAAGAAAAGAGGGAGGAGTTGGGTTTTTTTGTAGAGAATTTTAGGTGAAAAGAGGTTTAGTGTGTGCAAGAGATGTTCTTGTGGCTCAAAATGCACCTTATCCTCACCTCATCCTCTTATGTTAATGAGCTAATGTTTACTTAACCAAAGTTCTAAACGACATTATTTAACCTCAACATGCATAATTAACTCTTAATCCACATGAACATGTATAATGATTTCTAATTCATACTATTTTAAATCACTTAATTAATTCTCCAATAAGCTACTCAATTTCATATAAAACAATTTCATGATTAACACATAATTATAACTTACCCGGTTCATCTCAAAATCGAGTCCAAATACAATTCTGAAATTATTTCATAGTTACCATAATCAAGTCATAATTCATTTTTGAGTAACACAAAAATCACCCTTTGCTATTATTTTTTACAATTACTACACCGTACACCCCCCTTTTCAAATAATCCTTCATCTTTTCTTTGAATGATTTTTTCACAAGCTCCTTCTTCATTCATATTATTGTCGACACATGGGAGATTTTGAAACCTTCAAGCACCAACAGGTGTACTTCTCTCAAAATTTAGGTAGGAAAAATGTATGGGCTAAAAATTTGAGTAGTTAATGTGGGATTTTTAAAAGATTGCGAGTGGGGGCTATTTTCTTTACCTTGAGCACACTCCATTATTTTTATTAAGCTCAAAGAGGATACTAGGAATAAGAGTGATGTAATTGGTAGGCTTGAAAGATTCCAACGATTTAAGGATTGCCTAAATCTGCCCTAAGTCACTATCATCCATATTTCGCCTCGAAGGATAACCAAACAGTTCTAGATTGTTTCAAATTTTTTTTTGTGTGAACTCACCCCATCGCCAATTCACAATTATTTCATCTAAGTTTGACCTAAGTGCATGAGCGGTGTCTCAAAATTTTGAGTTTGTGTCTAAATCCCTCGGCCACAACTATGGTTCCTCTAAATCAATTCTAGGCATGATTCAATCTCTCAGGTGATCAAAAGTCTAGCAAGTCCAACAATGTATCAGGTAATCACACGTGGAATGTTACAATGGATATTCTTTTTGTTTTTTGAAATTTTCATGCTCGATGATTAAACATTAAACTGCATGCTAAGTGTTGTGAAGTGAAATAAACAACGATATTAAACATTACACTTCATGCCTCCCAGTAAGCACTAAGTTTTACAGTTAATAGAGGAGCAGTCATCGAAGAGCGGCAGCCGCCCATTGTAAGTATCATACGATATTAAGTATGCTTCTTGATTCTGTATGCTTTCAGGCTTGGCATGGTATTGATAATTTATGCTTGTTGCTCCAACAATACTTGTCATGAATTGATTAGCATGGGTGAAGGATTCCGATTCTGGTGGAAGCTCGTAGCGGATGTAAAATTGTAAAGTTGGCACCGATGGAAAGAAATGATCTTCTGGCGGTGTAAATGTCAGGACCATCGATGAATTCAACTCCTTTGCCTTGTCTGCCTCTTCATCCTCCAAATTCACTTTTGGTTCATCATCACGTGGAATTCTTTTACTTTTGGCTCATTTTCTTGTAGAGGATCAGATTCCAGTGAAGTTTTTATATTATTGGATCACCTCTCGCAACCTTGGTTGTTTGAGTTCTCAAAATGTAGATTCACTGGTCACTAATTGATCGGCAATAATCGCTTCATCCCTTGGTGGTTCCCGGAATATAAAATGGAGGTTTTCCAGCATATTGAGGACTTTTTGAATCAGATTTTACCCTAGAGTTTGGGAGGAGCCACCATATACAAGATCAGAAATTCAAAGCAACGCAGCTAGAGACGGAATATCGGATCAACGCAAGAGTCAACATCTAGCGATTTTCTATATTTCTGAACTTTGTTTTGATTTATTATCCAAGATTCAATGTTTATTCTGTTGTTTAATATGATAAAACATTGTTCTTGCTTTATTATGCTAGGCTAAGTTAGACGAGGGAATCTTTTGTATGGACCCACGATTTTAATTCTAGTTTTGATTGAGTTTTTGCTATCTTTTTGTTTGTGTTATGATTTTATTGCTTTTAAGGGATTAGCTACCCTTTCAATGATATTAGTATTGCGATTGAGATCGAGAGATAATATTGTAATACATAACAAGTAACTCGTACCGTGGATTTCAGGCCGAGACCGAGGGATGACATCAAATACAAATGTGATAGCTATAGATATCTAGTAATCGAAGGCTAGAAGTTTTCACAAAGCTTTTGCAATTGTTAATAAGTAAATGAGAGTTACTTACTGCAAATTGGTATTAGGTTTATTATTACTCGAGAGTGTATATTAGATTTAATCGGAATACTTGTCACCTTATATGCATTAATATTGATTAGAACTAGTAGATGAATTGTGGGAGATTACTTAAGTGAACCGAAGTCTCGATATTTTTCTCTACTGTTTACTCTATTCTCTTTTTGTGTTTTGGTTATTTCCCGAATTTTAGTTATATATTAGTCAATCATTCATAACAAATTCATAGGATAAATATAGTTAAACTTACTAGTCCATGTGGGTACGACATCCTACTTTATTCTACTATACTAAAACTTGATACCGTGCACTTGCGGTATTTTCACATATAGAATTGAATTGTTAATTATTTTGTGTCAAAGAAAAGTGAGATAAAAAAGCTCTCGAAAATTATCTCAGTTTCCATCGGCTCCTTTACCTTTTAAAGAATATGCAAGAGTTTTCAAATCTTACAAGGACTCTAAATTGTATCTTGAAAAGATATGCCCATATATTTCCTTATTTAGTGTTTTATTGCTTTTGGAGTCTTTGCAAAAATCAACTTGGAAGATAAGATCAATCTTCATCAAATATTTTCTTAATTATCAAGATCTTGGAATATTTGTAAGATTCTTTTAGATTTGTTGACTATGGGGCACCGAGATTCTTCTTTGGTTCTCCATTTTTTGCTTTGTTTCTTTTGTGATCCTTCCTCAGTTCTAGGGGTCAATCCTTTGTAGCATGAAATTGTTGACCATTTCTATGTTTTAGTCACTTTCCCACAATTTGATCAAACATATAAACAATAATATAATATGATTTAAGCATAAAATAAGGAATAAAAATGCCAGATAAGCACTAATACGACAAAATAAATCCCTAAATTATCTATAGGATTTGTGTTATCACTCCCGTGGTTTATCCAGTGCACATTCAAAGGGTAGCGGTTGCGGGTTTCGTCCTCATAAAAAGAAAAAGCACAATAGTGGTATGTTGTGACTCTTTCAATAAGATGATGGAAAGTGCAAAATCTACACAATACAGGAAATTTGTGTTGAAATAAGTGTGGTGAAATTTAATTTTTTGAGTTAGGATTAGGTTTTTCTTGTTATTTCAGCGTTTCGAATCATTTAATATAATCTTCATGTTCCAACCATTAGAATGAATGGGAGGTAATTGTAAATTGTTCGAAATGAACATCTACTAAATTGTTACACTAATCATTATAACAACAAAAACCAAGTCTTTAATCCCAATGGTCGGGTCGTGAACATGCGTCAGTCTTCTCCAAGAGCTTCTTTCGTCAGAGTATCTTCGTTGATTCCTTTGGAGCCCAAATCTTTAAATATAACTTCGAGTCATGTTTTCATCGGTTGTCTCCTTGCTCTCGTGAAAGGGCCAAAATCCATACTCTACTTGACGAACATGTGCATTAGTGGGTCTACGTCGTACGTGGCCAAACCAGCGTAAACGACTTTCTTACATCTTATATTTTATATAAGCCACACATACTTTAGCTTGAATGTAATGCCTCGCTTACGAGAAACAAATTATGCTCCAATAATACGAGGATTTTAATTTTTTTTTACAATTACCTCAACGTAATTTGGACCATCCAAATTACAGAACAAATCATTAAATCCTCAAATAATAAAACTCACAACTAACTCTAACCAATAAAATGACACCGAATGATTACAGAACGACATATATATTACAAATCACAGATGAAATATAATATACACATAAAACATTATAGCTGGTGTACTAACTCAACTTGATTCTACTAAGCCTCTGACTCAGCAACTCTAACACCTCAAGCTCTCTGACAACTAACCTGACACTTGTTTCCACGGAAACAACCACACACGGGGTGAGCATACCAATAAATAGGCAAACAACAAAACACAAGTATAACTTGTACAATACAGAGTTATAAGCGATAAAGAGTTACTCCCTGAGTAATCCACAATGCGTAGAATACTGTCTACTACCATTAGCTCTTCAAGTGGGCACCTGTTATAACAACACATATTATCAATATACTGCAATCTCATATACATCTGCCCATGACAGTAAATCCCTCAACATCAGTCTCACACTAATTGGTATTTATAGTCCCTGCATACAAATGCTTAACAACAACAATGCCATAATATCTCATCAACTCAATCGATCAGCAATAGTGTATTTATATAATCATATGTATACATATATGAATGTATGGCTCTCAATGGCAAAATCACACGTCCTCAATTCTCATTGCCCACAAATTGGCGTCATAATAATATTAGTTCACTCAATCGATCAGCAATAGTGTATTTATATAATCATATGTATACATATATGAATGTATGGCTCACAATGGCAAAATCAAACGCCCTCAATTCTCATTGCCCACAAATTGGCGTCATAATAATATTAGTTCACTCGCCTATACGGTGGCGGCATAGCTAATATTAATCACATCACCCTCTATGGCGGTACAACTCCTACACATCTCATCGCCCACAAATTGGTGGCATAATCATGGACTAAAGAGGTGACTCACACGCACTTTGCTCCTTTCGGACTCAAGAGGTGACTCACATCACATGCAACACTTTGCTCCTTTGGACTCAAGATGTGACTCACACGTATGTAGCACTTTTCTCCTTTCGGACTCAAGAGGTGACTCACATCACATACAACACATTACATATGCTCGTACGTCACACGTACCTTATAGTCCAATTGTAAGAGTCACTCATTGCTTCCGCCCCGAGATCCGATGAATTATTAGCTAAAAACAATCAATAATTCAACATCAATTACGTGCACATAATCACATACTTAGGCACGTACTTAACCTCCATAAATATAATCCAATCATGATGATTAAACACATAAAATATTCGGGCAAAGTGTACGTTGACACCTCAACAATAAAATATTTTTCAATAAATTTGGCCTAAAGATCGATCGCTCATTGACTGGTGATAAGTGTGATTTTTACACTTATATTGCTACGAATTTAAATTCATTTTATTATGATTCTTGTACGATATTTTGCGTTTTTGTGTTGTTTTTGTATGTTCCAGGAATGGACCAAACCAAGTGAAATTGTCGAAAATGGACGAGAATTTGAGTAAAAAAAAAGTTACTATTCACACGATCAATCTCCATGAGGCCGGCGATCGATCGCCGATGGCAGAAAATTTCGCGATCGATCACCCATTGAAGAATTTTGAAAAATAATACCTTTTAGAGTTTGACTCCTACAAAGAAGCTTCATATTTTCATCCTCCATAAATAATGCACGAAAATCAGATCAAGAGGGAGACTTTCATACCCTATGATGAGCCTCCATCTCATCTTCCACATTCACCATTGTAGGGTCTTCCTACCTTAACACCGTATTAACAGTGTATTATGAACTAAACATGTATTAGAGACATCTTAGAGTTCCAGTTGTTATGTGAGCTCAATGTAAATTACAGGTCAAAATAAAACTTCAATAGTCAGTTAATTACAGTCCCCAAAATGAGTGTTAAGGCTAACAAAATCCTGTATCTATCTTCTTATGCTCCTTTAGCTCACCTTCTCAACCCGACCCTTAGTCTCGATCCAAAAGCGTACCTACAGGAACAACCCATCGTGAGCATGTACATCATTGCTTAACATCATGAAATAATGGCATATAAATAAGGCATTAAAAATAATTGATAACATATACTTCCTGTTTAATAGTACTATCCTTCCTTGGTTGTCCCTGTGTCATAATTACGCATATAATTATTAGCTCAAGACATGAATAATTAACATCATATTTCGTATGTAAGCTCACAACAGTCCATGTTAATTAGAAATGGGACTATCCGGGTGCTATTATGACAGCGGCACAATTGGCCCCCTCGCTCGACATAACTCATCTTATGATACCCATCGCTACACCTTGATAGCGGATGTATCTCTTATTCAGCGGATGATACCCATCGCTACACCTTGATAGCGGATGTACCCCATCGCTCAGCGGATGATACCCATCGCTACACCTTGATAGCGGATGTACCCCATCGCTCAGTTATGTGAGCGGCAAGACCTTCCTCGCTTGCCCATAATAGTCACTGGACATTCAACCATTCTAAGTAGCATAGTCAAACATGCGTCATCAACTTATAAGCATCATCATTTCAAACATCATCATCTTATCATAATTGTCATTGTAACATCATATCATCTTCATTTATCACAACATCATCATCATCAACTCATTCATCATAATCATCATAATCATCAAAATCATCATCATAAATACTTATGCAATTAATGCAAAGTCATAGTTTAGGGGTATGTTACCGTTTGATGCTCGTACGTTCCTTACGTACCTTAATTCCAAAAGGAGGAGAAATTGTGGAACTTTATCTCCTTGAGGTTGTTGGTGCCTGGGATGGTTCTACACAACCATACAATTCAATATTAGAAGTTAAACAATAGCCCGATACCAAAAATTGCAACAAAAATCAACATTTTCAAAATTTCACAGCTGGCGATCGATCGCTTCGCTGAGGCGATCGATCGCCTCAATTTCTTCTTCTCGGCGATCGATCGCGCCAAACATGGCGATCGATCGCCTACCCTTCGAATTGGCCACTGCCTCTCGGCGATCGGTCGCCTCTTTTAAGGCGATCGATCGCCTGCCCTGCATTTTAGCTACTGTCCATAGGCGATCGGTCGCCTCATTTCAGGCGATCGATCGCCTCGCGCAGACACGAGATTTCTCCATTTTTGAGCATTAAATCCTACACCAACTTCAACCAACATTTATACCAACAACTCATAAACATTAAAACACTTAAAACCTTCAATACACATCATAAAACCATTAAAAATCCAACATCCCACCAAGAATCACACTAACCCAAACAAACCCATTTCAAACCCTTTTTAAAACTCTTCAAAAACTCAATCAACACTTCAACATCATCCATAAGTGATATATAAACATCATAGGCACTAAATCTTACCAAGAAGTGCAAGGATGAAGCTTTTACAAGAATTCCTTCCCACCGTTAGGGCTAAAATCGAAAATGAGGGGAAAGGAGGGTTTGGGAAAGTGATTGGGAATTGAGTGTAAATGTAAAGTGAGGTAAGGATGGTGGGTTAAATATCAAATCCTTTTATTAACTTGTACCCCAATAAACATGGTAAGCATTTATAAAATGAAATCAACATCATTAAATCCATATCATCCTCATAATAAAAATCAACATCCTTTAATCATGTTAATTCTTCATTTCCACACATAACTTAATCATCGTAATAACTCATCATATAAACATAATTAATGTCCAGGTTACCATTAATTAATTTCGGGGCATCACAACCATCAACCACAATCCATCCATAATTCATCCTAGTTTTGGAACAACTCCAACAATGCGATTAAATAGAAGATCGAGAAGGAAGCGAGAGAAGAAGCAAGGATCTATGAACGAAGTCGACATCAGGAGTTTTTCTTTGTCTTTGATTTTTAGTTTTGTTTTGTTTTTCACACTATTATGTTGAACTAAATTGATTTATCGAGGCTAGGCAATCCATTGTTTTGAAACTATGATTTGATGATTTTTATTTGATTGAATTCCTTTATTCTATGCGTTTAATTTATTTTTTTGAGAGATTGATCACCCTTGAATGATTGTTTATATTGTGATTGACTTGACCATACGATATTGCAATACGATATAGTAAATTATACCGTGGGTTTTAGATTGAGATGAACCAAGTAAAATCTAGCACACGTGGGATAGCAATAGATTTACCAAAATCGAAGGCTAGTAGTTTTCACAAATCTTGATGCGATATTGATTGTTTAATAAGGATACGGGAGTAGCTTATTGCAACATTAATATTAGACTGATTATAGCTTGACCATAGTATAATGAATGCAATAGAAAAACTCGCCACCTTAGAAATATTTGGATATTCAATCGAGAATTATAGGGATTGCATTGGTGAGCCAAAGTCTCGATAATCTTCTCTAGTGGATTTTTCTCGTTAACTTTGATTACCTTGGTTGGATTATTATTAGTATTTTATGTTGGTTAATTAGTTTAATTATTCATTCATTATCGTAGGTTAAATATAGTTTAAAGACATCTTATTTGGTACTTACAGTTAGTCCCTGTGGGTTCGACAACCTGATCTTAATCATCTATACTAAAACTTGACAACCGTGCACTTACAGTATAATCGCGCTACACTGAAATTTACTGTTTAAATAATTCGCGATTAAGTTTTTGGCACCGTTGCAGGGGACTAACTTCAGTAATATCATACGATGTTCTGACTGTAATTTAACCATTTTTGTTTATTTATTTCAAAAAAAAATATTTTATTTTGTTTTTGTTTTGTTTGTTTTGCAAGGTACTTGGGATGTTTCCTCCACAAGTCTTTACACGCTTTGCCCAACAACCTTCAAAATCGTTCTATGAAGTGAGGGAGAGATTCAACGATTTGGCAAACACGTATCGGTATCATGACTTTCCAAACTACACTCGTCTGCAATATTTCTACAGTGGTTTGGATGCGGACACACAATGATGGGTATTCAACGGAGCTTTGACAACTGGTAGTCCTTTGGTTGATAGATATGAATACATTATATTGCACCTGTTTAATGATGTGGCGAACTTCGACTACCAGTGACATTGGAATCCTTCACTGCAGTGTTGGAGCCACCAATACCCACCAAAGCCTCACTACCCTCATTTTACACACCCACCACTTGAACTCCATGGAGAGATGGTGACAGTTCTACAGAAGTCAGTGCTCATCTAAAGGATAAGTTACTTAGATTTATTGCATCATGTGAGACAAGGATTGAAAGTCAGACCAACTTCATACGTCGTCTGGAGCAGCAAATGACGATCCTCATGGAAACATTATCAGCAAGCTGCCAAGAGAATGAGACAAGACCTACTAATCAAGAGGAGACAAATCAAGTTGGGTTTTGATGACGATGATCACTCAACCAACCAAGTTTGGGGGGAGTGATCCTACTAGCGTGGAATATTCAAGGGAGTGAGAGCCTCCTATAGTAATTGAGCCTACATTGGAGGAAGTATCTGAGGAATTCCCAATGGAAGATGAGCCGAGTGTGAAGTTTGAGGATGAGCTGATTTTCGAGAATTTTGGTTATGAGATTATCGATAAAGCCGAACATAGAATCCTTCTCCCATGCCTACCACTTCAAACCGAAAGTTGTTGGAGTGACGAACTTACAATGGAACATCTTTCCAAGCTAGAGGGCATACTGAATGAAGAACCATTTGTGGTATCATAAGATACTTACTATGGGCAGTAGCCACTATTTGATGGTTGTTTCTGATGGTCAAGCCGACGACTAGAAATCAACATGTAAGGACCCTGATACCTTAAGTGTAGTTTAAAGGCATAAGTAGAGCTAACATACATAATCAGAGAATAAAAATTCGTGTTGAGGCCTTGAGCTTTAAGGATTACATGCCAAAAATAATTACTTCGAAATGGATTAATTACATTCCCAGCAAAATGAATGTTAATCCTATAGATTTACACTACTCCTAGAGTAGAAACTATACAAAAGAATCCCAGCTTCTATATCAAAAGCACTCCTCACTAGCTCACTGCATCAACCCCGTCCTTAGCCCATTTATGCCAAAATGTACCTACAAGGACAACCCCCAAATCATGAGCATATAATAATCCATATTCAACATAATATGATTATAAGGCGTAAATGCATAAACCGCAATTACAAAACACTTCCTGTATTCCAATACATTTTAAACCGTCCCTTTTGGTTGTCCCTGTACCATAACTCATGATTATAATCAATAGATTATATTATGGTTCCACAAATGTCATGACATATAACCATTTAATTATCCCCAATCACCAATCTCTAGTCTGTTATAACAGTGTATTTTAATGCACCTCGCTTGTCATGACAGCGACACTAATACCCCTCGCTTCGACATATTAGCGGCATTGAATAACCTCGCTCAAATGCGACATGTGGCAATACCCTCTCTTTAACATTTGGCGGCAAATATTCTTTCTCGCTACGATATGACAGCGACAAGTATTCTATCATCGCTTCAAGTGACAGCGGCAAAGCATTAAAATCATCACTCTAATATAACCATGACTCATGGGATGTGCACCAAGTATTTAACATACACATATGCAATGATAGTGCATAATTCAACATTTATTTGCATCCACAATGCACAATTCGATATATACTTGCATCCAAAATGCATATTCCAATGAGTATATAAAATACATGTTACCGTTGGGTGCCCGTACGTCTCTTTACGTACCTTTCCAAAATGTGAAAATTGGTATGACTTTACTTCCTTTGTTGTGTTGCCACTTGGGATGGTTCTACACATTCACACAAACCAATATTAGAAGCCAATAATAGTCCGATATCAAAAATCCGACAAAAATAACCAAAAACACATAATTTGGCTTATCGCGATTGATCGCCAATGGGCCCCGATCGATCGCGAGATTCTACTGCCTCAATGCCCAAAATTTCCCATTCCGCGATCG
The DNA here is from genome assembly GCA_907163345.1 of Haberlea rhodopensis. Classification (NCBI taxonomy): domain Eukaryota; kingdom Viridiplantae; phylum Streptophyta; class Magnoliopsida; order Lamiales; family Gesneriaceae; genus Haberlea; species Haberlea rhodopensis. Next base: position 1,068,320 of record CAJQUN010000125.1, on the reverse strand, counting down.
ATCGCCGATCTGTGCCGATCGATCGCGCCAAACTCGCGATCGATCGCGGAAGCACACTGTCGCCTCCCTTGGTGCTCGCGATCGATCGGGAGAATGCCCCGATCGATCGCGGAAGTCTGCACACGTGATTTTTGTCCACTATTCACATTCTTCTTCTCCAATCCATTTCCCTTCAAAACCTTCTCAACCATTAACACCAAAACTTCAAATACTATCAATAAAACACCAACCATCACAATACCACCAACAATCAACAAAAACCAACACATTTCTTACCATAAAACCATAACCCAAACAACAACACCATAAACCCCAAACAAACCCATTTTATTTCCCAAAATACAAACCCAAAATCAAACCAAACTTCATAAAACAACAAGGAGGAATATATACCTCTATTAGGCCTCAAATCCTACCAAGAATCCAACAAATGAAGATTTTGCAAAGGTTTCTCCTCCTCCTTGGCTTGGATGATTTTTTTTTTGGGGGGGGCAGGGGGGGGGGGGGGGGTTGGGGTAGGGTTGAGAGTGATTGGTAAGGAATGAGGGTTGAAAAGGGGTAATGGGGTATAAGTTGGTGTTTAAAGATTAAAAAATGGCACCCCATTAATTAGCATGATGTATAAAATATCCCAACATGATATTTTAAAAGCATTTTCCATAAATGCATCATAACCTCAATTAAAAACATGCTTTACCACAATAATCTTTATCCACCACAAATAAACCATGCCAACGCCCAATTTCCCAACATGCATCACATGTACCCTGAAATGCATTACCAGGTCACGCCCACCGCATGACTAAGCATTTCACCATATTAATTAATTCAACACTAAATTAATTAACACCATAAATATCACATAAACATATTTCGGGGATATCACAATACTCCCCTACTTATAAGATTTCGCCCTCGAAATCGCATGCACTTACCAATCCGAAACTAAACATGAATCACATACCAAAAATAGTTCCGGGTAGCGTTGCACCATATGCCGCTCCGTCTCCCACGTGGCCTCCTCGACACCCCTGCGATCCCACTGAACCTTGACCATCGGTATCACTTTGTTCCGAAGTCTGCGATCAGCTTTATCCCGAATCCTGACTGCCATTCCACGTAGGACACATCAGAATCTAACTGCACCTCAGAAGGGGGCAACACATGCGACGAATATGGCTCACACTTCCGCAACATAGATACATGGAACACGACATGAATACCCGACAATGACGGTGGTAAAGTCAAATGGTAAGCCAAGGTACCAATGCGCTGCTAGATCTCAAACGGCCCCCACATACCTCGGAGACAATATCCCGTGCATACCAAATCGCACAACACCTCTGAAAGGTGAGATCTTCAAAAAGACTTTGTCTCCTAAATGAAATTCCAACGGTCTCCACCGTTTATTTGCATATGCTGACTGTCTATCCTAGGATGCCTTCATTTTCTGTCGAATAACCTTTATCTTATCCTCCATCTCCGGAATCAATTCGGGTCCTTCAACTGGTTTACTAGTTAAATCATCCCAGCTTAATGGTGACCTACAACGTCGACCATAAACAGCCTCGAAGGGAGCCATCTGAATGCTCGCTTGATAGCTATTGTTGTATGAGAACTCTACCAAGCCAATGAATCTTTCCACGAAGCATCAAACTCTAATACACATGCCCGTAGCATATCCTCGAGCGTCTGTTAGTACGTTCAGTCTGACCGTCCATTTGGGGATGATATGCCATGCTCAATCTTACTTCAGTACCCAAAGTGACTGAAGATCTCCCCAAAAGTGCGATGTAAATCGTGGATCTCGGTCAGACACGATAGATACTGGAATTTCATGCAGTCTCATTATATCCCGGACATACAACTGAGCCATCCTCAAGTATGTGAATGTCATACTGTACGGAATAAAATGAGCCACTTCGGTCAGCCTATCCACAATCACCCAAATGGCATCAAAACCCGAAGTAGTCCTCGGCAAGTGGGTCACGAAGTCCATGGATATGTGCTCCCACTTCCATTCCGGTATCTCCAAGCTCCTTAGCTCGCCATCAGACCTCTGCCTTTCTGCCTTCACCTGTTGACAGATCAAGCATCTCTTACCGAATGCTATCACATCTCGCTTCATCCTTTTCCACCAAAATTGATCACATAGATCCTTGTACATCTTCCTCCCGCCTGGGTGGATACTAAGCCTGCTGCTATGAGCTCGCTGTAAGATCCCTCTACACAACTCCGGCGTACTCGGAACTACCCAACGGTTACCCAATCTCAAAGAACCGTCCTCAGCCACTCTGAACTTTGATGGCTGTCCAAGAAGTATCAATGATAACCATCTTTGAATCTCATCATCTGCCTTCTGAGCCCTCCGGATATTCTCATAAATGTCCGGCTCTGCCAATAAAGTTGATACACGTACCCGTGATGTATCCACATCGAAATCATAGCCCAGATGGCAGTAAGAAGTCATCATAGCCGATAGATGCATGGTGTCCTCAACAGTACACTCTATTTCACAATCGTAGTCCTTGAGTAAATCCATCCATCTCCTCTGTCTCATATTTAGCTCCGCCTGAGTAAACAAGAACTTCAGGCTCTTATGATCCGTATAAAAGGTAAACAACGTACCCTACAAGTAATGCCACCAAATCTTCAAGGCAAAAATGATAGCCGCCAGCTCCAAGTCATGGACTGGATATCTAGTCTCATGCGGCTTCAACTGCCTCGATGCATAAGCTACCACATGCTTATCTTACATCAACACACAACCCAAGCCCTGTAGTGAAGCATCAGTGTATAGAACAAACCTCTTGTTCTCCGTGGGAATCACTAACACAGGTGTTGTCGTCAACCGATGCTTCAACTCTTGGAAGCTCTGCTCACAAGCCTCAGACCAATAGAATGGTACTCCATTTTGAGTCAACTGAGTCAAAGGCTTAGCAATCTTAGAAAATCCTTCGACAAAGCGTCAATAATACCCGGCCAAACCAAAAAAGCTCTGTATCTCGGGCACAGAAGTGGGTGCAGACCACTCCATCACCGCCTCCACTTTCCTGGGATCCACTGATATCCCACTGCTAGAGATGACATGCCCCAAAAATATCACGCTGCTCAACCAGAATTCACACTTGCTGAGCTTGGCAAACAACTGATTATCTCTAAGGATCTGGAGCACTGTCCGCAAGTGTTTCACGTGCTCCTCCTCACTTCGAGAGTAGATAAGTATGTCGTCAATAAACACTATGACGAACTGGTCAAGATATGGTTGGAACACCCGGTTCATCAGACTCATAAAGACAGCCGGGGCATTCGTCACACCGAACGGCATAATTAGGAACTCATAGTACCCATACAGAGTCCGGAATGATGTCTTCTGAAAATCCTCCTCTCTGACCCGAATCTGATGGTATCCCGACCTCAAATCAACTTTGTTATACAGCTTCGTACCCTGCAACTGGTCAAATAAGTCGTCAATCCTTGGGAAAGGATACTTGTTCTTCACCGTTGCCTTATTCAGTTGCCGGTAATCGATGCACAAACGCATCAATCCATCATTCTTCTTAACGAATAGATCTGGCGAGCAAGGCGATACGCTAGGGTGTATATATCCTTTGTCAAGGAGTTCCTGTAACTGCTCCTTCAATTCCCTTAACTCCGTCGGTGCCATCCTATAAGGGGCACGAGAAATAGCAGACGTTCCCGGTAATAATTCAATCCCAAACTCGACCTCTCTAGTCGGCGGGAACCCTGGAATTTCCTCCGGAAACACATCGGCAAACTCTGCCACTACGGGTATATCCTCAATCCTCAATTCCTTACTCTTTTCCGCCATGTCCACGGCATAGATAAGATAGCCTGTATGTCCATGCTCCAATAATCGTGACATTTTGACAGCCGATATCAACAGAATCTTCGCACGAGAACCGTTCCATAGAAAGTCCACTGAATCCCCATATCAGATCGAAACTGAACTGTCCTTTGTCGGCAATCTACCACTGCCTGATATCTGTTCAGTAAATCGATGCCTACTATGCAATCAAAATCTGACATACGCAAGATGATCAAATCCGTCTTCAACTCATTGTCCTCAAAATAAATGAGGGAGTCAGCAAGAAATCGATCAGCAATAACATTCCTTCCAGTGGGTGTCGAGACCATAAGAGGCGTGGGTAACGGAGACGTGCACATATGATGTCTCTCCACAAAATCAGCAGATACAAAAGAGTGGGATGCACCTGTATCTATCAAAATAAAAGCAGGGTACGTAAGTAAATGGCACGTCTGGGGCTGTCTCGGCCTGCTCCCTAGTCAGTGCATATACTTGCCCCTGGGGTGGTCCCACTGTCTGACCTCCTGATGGTCGAGGCATAACCTGTTGCCTCTGATGCCCCGTCCTATCTTCAAATCTCAGCCTATTCATCCGGAAATCTGACTGCCCGCCCCGGTTGGGGCAATACCGAGAAATATGGCCCATCTTGCCACAACTGTAACAAGTCGGGCAGTTACTTGATAAGTGTTGTCCTCCACAATTCTCACATCTTGTTTCCCCCGTTCTATTCACTTGCGTTAGTCCCCGGGTGGTCGGTACATTGCTCTTCCGACTCTCCTGCTTCCGGTTATAAGACTTCTTCCCACTAAATTGAGAGATTGAAGAAGCTCCACGAGGCTTAAACGACTCCCCTCGTGGCCTCAAACCATCAAATGCCGGTCTTAGTGACGGAACTTATGGGGGTACAGCATCAGCATAAGCACCAACTCCGATCTCTGCTAATTTCGCTGAGCATCATCAAAGGAACTGGGGTTGTTGGAGATAACCCGATCAAACAGTTTGGGTCTCAAACCCTTTAAGAAATGTCGCATCTTGGCATGTCCATTGGTAGCAATATGATGAACATACCTCAAGAGCGATGAGTACTGTAGAGCATAGTCAGAGACGGTCATATTGCCTTGCTTCAAGTTGGTGAATTCATCCTCTTTCATCTGCCTAGCAGCAGCAGAAAAAATACCGGTTCAGAAACCGGTTCCTAAACAAGCTCCAGTCAATCAATACTCCTTGAGATTCAGCTCCATAACAGTTGTCTTCCACCACATGGAAGACTTCTTGGCCAGTTGAAACTCTGTCAATCTTAACCAAGCAGTCTTGGCACAGGTTGCCGACATGAATATCTGCTCTATCTTTTCTAACATTCCTCCGCTTCTTCCCCAGTCTCTGTTCCCTCAAAACGAGGTGGATGGAAGTTCAAGAACAGTGTCAGACTCAGCTCTCCAGGCAATAACAACTGTGTTAACGGTTCCACGCCCACAACCGGTGGCGGTAGAGGATTCGTCTGAGCAATACTAGCATTGACACTTCCTACATCGCCCACCTCCTCATTGAGGTTCCCCAAATTTATGGCACCATGCTGTAATACAAGGGTTAACAACAATACCAAAACAGTTCATGTATTACACCGTTAGGTAACATAAGCAACAATAAGCATGTTAGTATAACAAATATATACACCAATATGCACCACATGCATAAACATGCTCATAAACAAACACCTAGCCAACTTGTTGCTAAAGCTACCCTTCACTCATTCCCGGGTTATCTAACCACTGCTCTGATACCACTAATGTAAGGACTATGATACCTTAAGTGTAGTTTAAAGGCATAAGTAGAGCTAACATGCATAATCAGAGAATAAAAATTCGTGTTGAGGCCTTGATCTTTAAGGATTACATGCCAAAATTGTAAGGACCCTAATCCTTAAGTGCGGAATCAAGGCATAATAGAGCTAATATAAAAGATCAGAGTGTAAAAGAACGTGTTGAGTCTATGAGTTTAAGCATTACATGCCAAAAATAAGGACTACCAAATGGATTAATTACATTCCAATCAATGAATGTATTCAACTATAGTTTTATACTACTCCTAGAGTAGATACTATCCAAAATAATCCTGTCCTTCAAGTCCCAAAAGCATCCTCAACAAGCTCACCATCTCAACCCGTCTAGCCCTTCTATCATGCCAAACGTGTACCTACAAGGACAACCCCCAAACATGAGCAATAATAATCATTCATATTCAACACAATATGAAGATAAAGCATAAATGCATAATCATAATAAAACACTTCATGTTTTCCCCATGCATTTCAAACGCTTCCCGTTTGGTTGTCCCTGTACCATAACTCATGAGTATAATCAATAGATTATTTTTAATGGTCTAAACATGTCATGACATATGCCATCTCATCAATACCAAATACTGATCACCAATCCCTAGTCTGTCCATCACAATGTATTTTAATGCCCCTCGCTTATTTACATATAGGCGGCATAGGATAACCTCGCTTCAATGGACATGCGGGACTCCCACCCCTCGCCTCTCATTGAGCAGCAAATACCCTTTCCTCGCCCTATATGATAACCACGCTCAAATGTGACATGCGGCGCTCCCACCCCTCGCTTCACATTTAGCGGAACCAAAACAAATAGCGGCAAGCATTAAAATCATCAAGGGATGACCACGACTCATGGGATGTGCACCAATAATAATCATATGCATCTATAAACATCATGCATAACATGTATTTGCATCCACAATGCAATACCACATATATACTCGCATCCACAATGCATAAACAATGAGTATATAAGATACATGTACCGTTGGGTGCCCGTACGTCCACTACGTACCTTTCCAAAAGTGGAATGTGGTAGGACTTCAATTCCTTGGCTGTGTTGCCACCTGGGTTGGTTCTACACATTCACAAATATCAATATTAGAACCCAATAATAGTCCAATACCAAAAATCCCACAAAAATAACCAAAAACATCATTTTTGGTGTCTCGCGATCGATCGCCATAAAGCCCCGATCGATCGCGAGACCTCTCTGCCTCGCCCAACAAAATTTGCCAATCCGCGATCGATCGCTGAGTTTGCGCCGATCGATCGCGGCCTCGCCGATCGATCGCGCCTAACTCGCGATCGATCGCTGAAGTCCACTGTCTTCAGCACTGCTGCTCGCGATCGATCGCGGAAGGCACCGATCGATCGCCGAGCCCTGGGCATCCGATTTTCGGGCACTATTCACCCATCTTCAACCCCAACTCAAACAAACTCAATTAATCCAACACTAACCATACAAAACCACTCAAAACCATCAATAAACATCTACATTAACTCATATATTTAACATCCACCCAAAATAATACCAAAACCACAACAACCCAACACAAACCCATTTTAAAACTCTTCAAACCATATCAAACTTAAGCAAAACACAACAAAATTAACCATGAGGTATCCATACCTCTTGGGGACCTCAAATCACCCAATATACTCCACAAATCAAGATTTTTGAAAGGTTTCTCTTCACCCCAAAGCTGGAACTCGAAAATGGAGAGAAAGGGGAAGGGTTTGGGTGATGTTTGGTAAAGGTAAAGTGAGAGTGGATGAAGTGGGGTTTGGGTATAAAAGTTGAGTTAATTAAAAGTGCAATCCACAACCCATGGTGTATAAAACACCCCAACATGATATTTTCCAAAGCATTAAACCAAATGCACCAAAATATCAATTAAACACATGATTTCCAATTAATTGCTAACCATGACAAATAAATCATGCTTCCAACCATAATTCCCAACATGCCCAACATGCACCCTGAAATGCTATCCCGGGTCACTCTATCACGTGACTAAGCATTTCCACATAATAATTCCAACACATAATTAATTACCACCATAATTAATCATATAACCACAATTAATGCCCAAATGCAATTAACCATTTCGGGGATATCACAATACTCCCCTACTTATAAGATTTTGTCCTCGAAATCACATGCACTTACCCCAAAAGAAACTAAACATAAACACATACCAGAGAATAGTTCCGGGTAGTGCTGCACCATATGCCGCTCCGTCTCCCACGTAGCCTCCTCGACACCCCTGCGATCCCACTGAACTTTGATCATAGGTATCACTTTGTTCCGAAGTCTACGGTCTGCTCGATCCAGAATTCTGACAGGCCGTTCCACATAAGACACATCGGATTCCAACTGAACTTCGGAAGGCTGTAACACATGCGACGGATCCGGCTCATACTTCCGCAGCATCGATACATGAAACACATCATGTATACCAGATAAAGAAGGCGGCAGAGCTAGTCGGTAAGCTAAGGTGCCAATGCGCTGCAAAATCTCGTACGGTCCAACATACCTCGGAGACAGTTTCCCGCGCATCCCAAATCGCACAACGCCTCTGAAAGGCGAGATCTTCAAGAAGACCTTATCTCCCAACTGAAATTCCAACGGTCTCCGCCGTTTAATTTGCATACGCTGCCTGTCTGTCCTGGGCCGCTTTCATTTTCTGCCTTATCGTCTTTATCTTTTCTTCCATCTCCCGAATCAACTCCGGTCCTCCGACCGATTTGCGGTCCAAATCATCCCAACACAAGGGTGATCTACACCGTCTGCCATAAAGAGCTTCAAACGGAGCCATCTGAATACTCGCCTGGTAGCTATTGTTATAAGAAAACTCTACCAAAGGCACTGAATCCTGCCAAGAGGCATCGAACTCCAAAACACAAGCTCTCAACATGTCCTCGAGCGTCTGAATAGTACGCTAGGTCTGGCTATCCGTCTGAGGATGATAAGCAGTGCTCAATCTGACTTCAGTTCCCAAGGCTGACTGAAGGCCTTCCCAGAAATGAGATGTGAATCGCGGATCTCGATCTGACACTATGGAAACGGGGATCCCATGCAATCTCACCACATCTCTAATATACAACTGCGCCATCCTCAAAAAGGTGAGAGTCATGCTATAGGGGATAAAATGAGCTACCTTAGTCAATCGATCCACAATCACCCAAATAGCATCAAAGCCTGAAGCACTCCTTGGCAAATGAGTCACGAAGTCCATGGAAATGTGTTCCCACTTCCACTTCGGTATCTCCAAGCTTCTCAACTCGCCGCCAGGTCTCTGTCTCTCTGCCTTAACCTGCTGGCAGATCAAACACCTCTTCACAAAAGCGACGACATCACTCTTCATCCTTTTCCACCAAAACTGACCACGTAGATCTTTATACATCTTTTTCCCGCCTGGGTGGATGCTAAGTCTGCTACTATGAGCTCGCTCCAAGATCCCTCTACGCAACTCCGGCGTACTCGGAACCACCCAACGGTCACCCAATCTCAAAGACCCGTCATCGGCCACTCTGAATTTCATTGGCTGACCAAGATGTACTAAAGATAACCACCTCTGAACCTCATCGTCTGACCTCTGAGCTCTCCTGATGTTCTCATAGATATCTGGCTCAGCTAACAAAGTCGATACATACACAGGTGATGCATCAATGTCAAAATCATAGCCCAGATGGCAATAGGAGGTCATCATGGCTGACAAATGGATGACGTCCTCAGCAGAACTCCTCACTTTCCGGCTCAAAGCATCTGCTGTCAAATTAGCTTTTCCGGGATGGTACTCAATCTCACAATCATAGTCCTTGAGTAGGTCCATCCACCTCCTCTGCCTCATGTTCAGCTCTGCCTGAGTGAATAAAAACTGGAGGGTTTTGTGATCCGTGTATATGGTAAATGAAGTACCATACAAATAATGCCTCCAAATCTTCAGGGCGAAGATGATAGCCGCCAATTCCAAGTCATGAACTGGATATCTGGTCTCATGCGGTTTCAACTGCCTCGATGCATAAGCTACCACATGCTTATCTTGCATCTATAACACACCCAAGGCCCTGGAGTGATGCATCGGTATACAAAACAAATCTGGAGTTCTCCGTAGGGATCACCAACACTGGCGCCGTCGTCAAACGATGCTTTAACTCTTGGAAGCTCTCCTCACAAGCTTCTGACCAAAAGAAAGGTACTCCTTTCTGGGTCAACTGTGTCAACGGCTTGGCAATCTTCGAAAAGCCCTCGACGAAGCGTCGATAATATCCGGCCAAACCAAGAAAACTCCGGATCTCAGGCACAGAAGTGGGGGCAGCCCACTCCATCACAGCCTCAATCTTCTTGGGATCTACAGATATCCCGCTGCTCGATATGACATGCCCCAGAAACACTACACTGCTCAGCCAAAATTCACACTTACTGAGCTTAGCATACAACTGATGCTCTCTGAGAATCTGAAGCACTGTCCTCAAGTGTTTCACATGCTCTTCCTCACTCCGGGAGTAGATGAGAATGTCGTCAATAAATACAATGACGAACTGATCAAGATACGGCTGAAACACTCTGTTCATCAGACTCATAAATACTGCTGGAGCATTCGTCATGCCGAACGGCATCACTAGGAACTCATAATGTCCATATCGGGTCCGAAATGCTGTCTTCTGCACATCTTCTTCTCTGACTCGAATCTGATGATACCCGGATCTCAAATCAATCTTGCTATACACCCTGGTACCTTGCAACTGATCAAACAAGTCATCTATCCTTGGGAGAGGATACTTGTTCTTCACTGTAGCCTTATTCAGTTGCCGGTAATCGATGCACAACCGCATCGAACCATCCTTCTTTTTCACAAAGAGAACTGGTGCGCCCCATGGCGACACGCTCGGGCGTATATATCCCTTGTCAAGGAGATCCTGCAACTGTTCTTTCAACTCTCTCAACTCAGCCGGTGCCATCCTGTAAGGTGCACGAGAGATAGCGGATGTCCCTGGCAACAGCTCGATCCCAAACTCAACTTCCCTAGCCGGTGGGAATCCTGGGATCTCTTCTGGGAATACTTCAGCAAACTCTGCCACTACTGGCACATCCTCAACTCTCAATTCTTTACTCTTCCCAGACGTGTCCACGGCATAAATGAGATAGCCCGTGTGGCCACGTTCCAACAACTGAGTCATCTTGATCGCTGAAATCAACGGAATCTTCGCACGAGAACCGTTGCCATATAAAGTCCACTGACTGCCCAACTCAGGTCTGAACTTCACTGTCCTCTGCCGGCAATCTACCACTGCCTGATATTGTTCAGAATATCAATACCCAAGATGCAGTCGAAGTCTGACATGCCCAATACGATCAAGTATGACCTCAATTCGTTGCCCTCAAAATAAATGAGGCAGTCTGCCATAAACTGATCAGCAACGACATTTCTTCCAGTGGGTGTCAAGACAAGGAGAGGCGTGGGTAGAGAAGACGTGCGCATATGGTGTCTTTCCACAAAACCAACAGACACAAAAGAGTGGGAGGCACCTGTATCGATCAAAATAAAAGCAGGGTACGTAAATAAATGACACGTACCGGCGATCACCTCATCTGGGGCTGCCTGGGCCTGCTCTCTGGTCAGTGCGTACACCTGTCCCTGGGGCGGTCCTACTGTCTGACCTCCCGATGGTCGAGGCCCAAACTGCTGCCTCTGCTGCACTGTCCTATCCTCAAACCTCGGCCTGTTGCCCTGAAACTCTGACTGTCCTCCCCGGGTGGGGCAATACCGAGCGATGTGGCCCATCTTGCCACAGATATAACAGGCAGGGCACTTGCTTGAAGATTGTGGCCCTCCACAATTGTCGCACCTAGGCTCTCCCGGCCTATTCCCTTGTGAAGACCCTCGATTGGCTGACCAATTCTTCTTGTTATCCTGCTTCTGTCCAAAGAATTTCTTTCCACCAAATCGCGAAGATGAAGAGGCACCACGGGGTTTAAATGGCTCTCCTCGGGGCCTCAAGCTGTCATTAGTCTGCCTCTGTTGCGGTACTGGTGGTGGCATGGCACTAGGATAAGCTCCCACCCCAAGCTCGGCAAGCTCCGCCCTTGTGAGAGCATCATCAAAAGAAGTTGGGTTATTGGTGATAACCCGGTCATAGAGCTCCGGTCGCAACCCCTTCATAAAGTTCCTCATCTTTGCGTGCCCATTGGTGGCAATGTGGGGAACATACCTCAGCAACGAAGAGTACCGCGTGGCATAGTCTGACACCGTCATGTTCCCCTGTTTCAAACTTGTAAATTCGTCCTCCTTCGTCTGTCTCGCCGCTGCGGAGAAGTATCGGTTCAGAAACCTAGTCCTGAAGAGTGTCCAATCAATCACAGCACCTAGTGCTCTTAGCTCCATCGTCGTGCTCCTCCACCACATTAGAGGTTTCTTAGCTAACTGAAACTCCGCCAGCCTCAGCCAAGCTGTAACAGCACAAGGAGCCGATACAAAGATCTGTTCAAGTCTTTCCAACCACTCTTCAGCCTCTTCTCCGGACTCTGTCCCCTCAAACCGGGGCGGATGGTAAGACAGAAATTGCGTCAGACTGATCTCACCCGGTAGTAATAACTGAGCTACGGGTTCCATGCCTACGGTCGGTGGAGGTAGAGGGTTCACTTGTCCAATACTTGCGTTCACACTACCAACATCTCCAACCTCCTCATTAGCAGCCATGCTGTAACACAAATGTTAACAACAATTCCAAAGCAATAAATATGTTATGCCGTTAGATAACAGGAATGAGAATAAGCTCGTTAGTATAACAGGATATACATTAATATGCACCACATGCATAAACATGCTTCAAATGTAAGCACCTAGCCAATCATGCTAAGGCTACCCTTCACTCGTTCCCGGGTTCTCTAACCACTGCTCTGATACCACTAATGTAAGGACCCTAATCCTTAAGTGCGGAATCAAGGCATAATAGAGCTAATATAAAAGATCAGAGTGTAAAAGAACGTGTTGAGTCTATGAGCTTAAGCATTACATGCCAAAAATAAGGACTACCAAATGGATTAATTACATTCCAATCAATGAATGTATTCAACTATAGTTTTATACTACTCCTAGAGTAGATACTATCCAAAATAATCCTGTCCTTCAAGTCCCAAAAGCATCCTCAACAAGCTCACCATCTCAACCCGTCTAGCCCTTCTATCATGCCAAACGTGTACCTACAAGGACAACCCCCAAACATGAGCAATAATAATCATTCATATTCAACACAATATGAAGATAAAGCGTAAATGCATAATCATAATAAAATCTTCCTGTTTTCCCCATGCATTTCAAACGCTTCCCGTTTGGTTGTCCCTGTACCATAACTCATGAGTATAATCAATAGATTATTTTTAATGGTCTAAACATGTCATGACATATGCCATCTCATCAATACCAAATACTGATCACCAATCCCTAGTCTGTCCATCACAATGTATTTTAATGCCCCTCGCTTATTTACATATAGGCGGCATAGGATAACCTCGCTTCAATGGACATGCGGGACTCCCACCCCTCGCCTCTCATTGAGCGGCAAATACCCTTTCCTTCCCTATATGATAACCACGCTCAAATGTGACATGCGGCGCTCCCACCCCTCGCTTCACATTTAGCGGAACCAAAACAAATAGCCGCAAGCATTAAAATCATCAAGGGATGACCACGACTCATGGGATGTGCACCAATCGATCGCGGCCTCGCCGATCGATCGCGCCTAACTCGCGATCGATCGCTGAAGTCCACTGTCTTCAGCACTGCTGCTCGCGATCGATCGCGGAAGGCACCGATCGATCGCCGAGCCCTGGGCATCCGATTTTCGGGCACTATTCACCCATCTTCAACCCCAACTCAAACAAACTCAATTAATCCAACACTAACCATACAAAACCACTCAAAACCATCAATAAACATCTACATTAACTCATATATTTAACATCCACCCAAAATAATACCAAAACCACAACAACCCAACACAAACCCATTTTAAAACTCTTCAAACCATATCAAACTTAAGCAAAACACAACAAAATTAACCATGAGGTATCCATACCTCTTGGGGACCTCAAATCACCCAATATACTCCACAAATCAAGATTTTTGAAAGGTTTCTCTTCACCCCAAAGCTGGAACTCGAAAATGGAGAGAAAGGGGAAGGGTTTGGGTGATGTTTGGTAAAGGTAAAGTGAGAGTGGATGAAGTGGGGTTTGGGTATAAAAGTTGAGTTAATTAAAAGTGCAATCCACAACCCATGGTGTATAAAACACCCCAACATGATATTTTCCAAAGCATGAACCAAATGCACCAAAATATCAATTAAACACATGATTTCCAATTAATTGCTAACCATGGCAAATAAATCATGCTTCCAACCATAATTCCCAACATGCCCAACATGCACCCTGAAATGCTATCCCGGGTCACTCTATCACGTGACTAAGCATTTCCACATAATAATTCCAACACATAATTAATTACCACCATAATTAATCATATAAGCACAATTAATGCCCAAATGCAATTAACCATTTCGGGGATATCACAAAAATAATTACTTCAAAATGGATTAATTACATTCCCAGCAAAATGAATGTTAATCCTATAGATTTATACTACTCCTAGAGTAGAAACTATACAAAAGAATCCCGACTTCTATATCAATAAAGCACTCCTCACTAGCTCACTGCATCAACCCGTCCTTAGCCCCTTTATGCCAAAATGTACCTACAAGGACAACCCCCAAATCATGAGCAAATAATAATCTATATTCAACATGATATGATTATAAGGCGTAAATGCATAAACTGTAATTACAAAACACTTCCTGTATTCCAATGCATTTTAAACGCTCCATTTTGGTTGTTCCTGTACCATAACTCATGATTATAATCAATAGATTATATTATGGTTCCACAAATGTCATGACATATAACCATTTCATTATCCCTAATCACCAATCCCTAGTCTGTTATAACAATGTATTTTAATGCACCTCGCTTGTCATGACAGCGGCACTAATACCCCTCGCTTCGACATATTAGCGGCATTGAATAACCTCGCTCAAATGCGACATGCAGCAATACCCTCGCTTCAACATTTGGCGGCAAATATTCTTTCCTCGCTATGATATGACAGCGGCAAGTATTCTATCATCGCTTCAAGTGACAGCGGCAAAGCATTAAAATCTCACTCTAATATAACCATGACTCATGGGATGTGCACCAAGTATTTAACATACACATATCCAATGATAGTGCATAGTTCAACATGTATTTGCATCCACAATGCACAATTCGATATATACTTGCATCCAAAATGCATATTCCAATGAGTATATAAAATACAGGTTACTGTTGGGTGCCCGTACGTCTCTCTACGTACCTTTCCAAAATGTGGAAATTGGTATGACTTTACTTCCTTTGTTGTGTTGCCACCTGGGATGGTTCTACACATTCACACAAACCAAATATTAGAAGCCAATAATAGTCCGATACCAAAAATCCGACAAAAATAACAAAAACACATAATTTGGCTTCTCACGATCGATCGTCAATGGGCCCCGATCGATCGCGAGATGCTACTGCCTCAATGCCCAAAATTTCCCATTCCGCGATCGATCGCCGAGTTTGTGCCGATTGATCGCGCCAAACTCGCGATCGATCGCGGAAGCACACTGTCGCCTCGCCTGGTGCTCGTGATCGATAGGGAGAATGCCCCGATCGATCGCGGAAGTCTGCACAAGCGATTTTTGTCCACTATTCACATTTCTTCTTCTCCAATCCATTTCCCTTCAAAACCTTCTCAACCATTAAAATCAAAACTTCAAATACTATCAATAAAAACACCAACCATCACAATACTACCAACAATCAACAAAAACCAACACATTTCTTACCATAAAACCATAACTGTGATGACCAGGGATTATAGATGTTAATCCCGGAGTGTTAATGACCCCTAAAGTTGTTTTACGTGGCGACTTGGTGTTTAATCGCGGTGTTGGGCCTTCTGGGCTCGTTTATTTGGGTAGTTGGGATCGTTGGATCCCGAGGTTGAGATTGTGTTCTCATTCCGGTGAAAAATCTAAGAGTTGGGTTTTTAGTGTGACTCGGAATCTCGGGTGCTTGGTGTGGGCACCGGTATGGGGTTTTGGAGTTAGAGAGAGAATTTTTGGAAACAGATGATTTTTAATGAATCATGATGTATTTGTGGGACTATTAGTATTTCGGGGTATTTTGCTATAAATACCAGTTGAACCCGAGATTTTAATTATCGGAACCATTTTTCCTCACCTTGTTTCTCTCTCCCCGCACCCGCGCATTTCTCGATCCCCTTTGACCCCCGCCGCTTCCAGGCGTGCGCCCGCCGCCGTCCGGCCGCCGTTCGGCGCGTCCGACCCGCCGCCAGCTTCGTCCCTTCCAGGCGCTCCTCCCCATACCAACAATTCGAAGTTTGGTCGCGATTTGAGTTCGAATTTCTGCAGAAAGCGCTAGGGTTCGAAACTGGATTTTGTCCGATTTGGGGCTCGATTTTTGGTATGATTTTGGGGCTTTTATTCATGTCTTTTTGGGCCGTTTTGTGCTGCAATTTGTGTCGAAAATTTTATGCTTTGTGGTTCAAAGATATTGGTTGCCAATTGAATTCGATTTGAGCGCTGGTTGCTTGGCTTTTGGTTCGAATTTCTTGCTGTTCGAGGGGTTTGAGTTCGAATTTTTGGGGGTTTTTGGCAAGGGGTGATGATTCTTGTTAGTAATCGATTAATTCATGTTTAGATGATTTGTCGGTGCTTAGTTGGGTTCGATTTGTGTTGTGAAGGTTCGAAAATTTGTGGGGAGTTCTTGAGCAATTTTCGATAATGGTTAATTGTCGTGTGTTGACAATATTTTTGAGGGTTATGGGTGTGCTTGAGCATGGGTTGCATGTTCGTAAATAATTGTGAATTATTTATCGTGTTAGCACATCGTTCCTAGGAGCATGGAACTCGAGCAAGGTTTGGCTCGGACTTCGGAAATTTAAGGTACGTGCGACGTACGCGCATTACTTTATATAAGAGCATTTGTGAAATGCATAATGTATTTTAATTGCATTAGATGGTTGTGGGTATGACTATATATATATGTGTTGATATGAGTATGGAACGACCTAGTCTTCACATCGCCGCCACAAGCGTGCGTGATACTAGAGTAGTATGACCTTATAAGGGATAAGGGGTACTGGGTTTATATGACTATTGTAGGGCATTTGAGATGCCTGGGAATGATCGTGGAATCATGTATTCATTATAAGACATGTGAGATGTCTAAGTGAAATGGAGAATTGGTAAAATAAATGCTAGGCATTTGAGCTATCTGTGATTGGTAGCAAAGTAGAAAATCAATATTAGATATCGAGATATCTATATTTGTATGTATAATGAATTTGGAATCATTAATTATTGATACTTGAGAACCAGGCATGCTATGAGTTAAATCAATGTGTTGATTTACTGATTTTTGAGATTTGATGAGTTTGATGATTGTGAGAACAGGGACAGTACACAGAATCCCGGATGAGGATGTTGCCATCCAGGGAGTATCGTTTAAAATTCATTAGTGTTTACTTTTGTTGTAAATTATGAATTTCTTTATTGTGATTATGTGATTTTGTGTATTGGTATGCTCACCCCGTTGGGGGCTGTCTCTGTTGGGGCAGGTGAACAGGTACATCGATGGCTGTGGAGCTGAGCTCGAGCTGTTGATTGGATGTACTCCTAGGATCGTGGTACCAGGGCTTGATGGAGCACGGTATCGTATAGAGTACTAATATACACCCGAAGGTTATATACATATTTATGATGCTCGCATGTGAGCACGGTTATACTTGTATATGGGTTGTATATAAAGGCATGAGCCTTTCTCTCTTTCATCATATGTTTGCATGCAATTAGTGGTAGAATTGCTAAATGATTTGAGAGACATTAGTGTATTATGCGGGTGTTGAAAACCCACTTTAGTTGTCTTATTGTGTGGTGTCTTCCCTGGCTGGGAATTTACTTAGTGTTCTGTATTTCTGTTGAGTATTGTGTTTTCCCTGGCCGGGAATTATGTTATGTGTTGTGCTTTCATTTCGGGATAGCTCTATTTATGGGGAGACTCTGCCCAAATTTTTATAAAAGTCCACAATGTAAAAGTGGTGTAAAGGGGATGGTAATGGGCGAACTCTATGAGTCTATTTGTTGTTAGGATGATGGTCTTATAACATGGTATTAAAGAAAATTTTGTGATTGCCATTCAATGGTAAATCATTATTTGAGTTTCCCGATTGATTTTTATTGAAAGCATGTGCCACACATAGTGGTTAGTACACTAATCAAGGGTTAAGGGCTTGGGGTCCTTACATTAGTGGTATCAGAGCAGTGGTTAGCTCTTTGGGGCTGTTAAGGGCCTATGAAGTTATTGATAGCACATATTTATGCATGATGGCATTAATGTTGTATGACACAACTAGTTGTTATGTGCTTTTATGATATGAAAAGTGGTGTTGCTAATCATTGTGATTGCAGGAATCGTGTAGCATGAGATGGGATGGCATTAATGGTGATGTCTGGCCCTTCATGTATTATGTGTTAAGGGATCTGATTTTGTGAGAAAATCAGGAAAGGTGAGACGTACGGGCTTCGGACGGTAAAACGTGTTACACCTTTGATTATGTATATCGTGGGTAGTGAACCCTTACATGTGATGGTATATGTGAAATGATAGTGATATATATTGTGATAATGGAATCAACTTTGTGCTTGATTATTGTGGTAGAATTGATGAATGTTCTGGTAGCCTTTATCTCCGAGCGAGGGAGGTACTTGCCGCTGTCATGACTAAGCGAGGTAACATGCCGCTGTCATTGTCGAAGCGAGGGGTCCTAAATTTCCGCTGTTGTATTGGGACCGGAACAGTCACAATTCTAGTGATTAATGTGGAATATTGTGGTTATAACTGGAACGTGATATCGATCATTATATTGTGAACTGTGGTATTAACCTGGATGCAGGTACATGGAGCTAGTGGAAGTTCCGGTAGTTGTTATATTCGAGCGTGGGAGGTACTTGCCGCTGTCATATGAAGCGATGGTAATATGATATTTGCCGTTGTCATGTCTAAGCGAGGTAACATGCCGCTGTCATTGTCGAAGCGAGGGATATCATATGATGCCGCTATATGTCGAAGCGAGGGGTCCTAAAATTCCGCTGCTATAACAAGACCGGAACAACCACATTATCGATATTGATAGCGATGTCTCATTCCGCTATGTTGGTTGGCGATGGTTCATGCCGCCAAGTGTATTAATAGCGATGTATTATTCCACTATATTGATTGGCGATGGTTCTTGCCGCCGGATATATTGATAGCGATGTCTTATTCCGCTATATTGATTGGCGATGGTTCTTGCCGCCGGATATATTGATAGCGATGTCTCATTCCGCTATATTGATTGGCGATGGTTCTTGCCGCCGGATATATTGATAGCGATGGTTCATTCCGCTATATTGATTGGCGATGATTCTTGCCGTCGGGTATATTCATAGCGATGGTTCGTTCCGCTATTCCATTGGCGATGACTTATGCCGCCGGGTGTTCAAAGCTTTACCATATAACGAATGCATTAGGAAAATTCGTCACCTTAGAAATATTTGAATATTCAATCAAGAATTGTAGGGAAAGATTGCATTGGTGCCAAAGTCTCAATAATCTTTTCTAGTGGATTTTTCTCGTTAACTTTGATTACATTGGTTGGATTATTATTAGTATTTTATGTTTTTTTAATTATTTTCATTATTCATTCATTATCGTAAGTTAAATATAGTTTAAAGACATCTTATTCGGTATTTATAGTTAGTCTCTGTGGGTTCGACAACCTGATCTTAATCATCTATACTAAAACTTGATAACTGTGCACTTGCGGTATAATCGTGCTACACTGAAATTTACTGTTTAAATAAAGCACGATCAGCTCGCGAGCGATCGCCAGCCTCTCAAAAAACTGGAACAAAGTTACGTCCTCTCGCGATCGATCGCGAGACATCCCAATCGATTGGTCGCTTTATAGCGATCGATCAGTCGTACTGTTCGTTTTCTCCAAAATTTGTCCAACAACGCGCGATCGATCGCTCCAGCATTAGCTATCGATCGCTCCAACCTATTTTAGCCAAAATGGCATTTTTCGAGGAAAAACTCCCAAATCCACATACTCAACACCAAATACTCCACAAATCCTTAACAAAAACACAAATAATTACTCAATACATCACAATACAAAATCCCTCAAAACCCAAAACTCAAACTCAACTCATTCCAAAACCAATCTTTACAAAAAATACAATCAAAACGAAGATAATCGAAAGGGAAATAAAATTACCCAACTATTAGCTCATGAATCTCGCCAAAAATCGAGCTCTATCGATTTTCTCCAAGGGGAAGAAAAGAGGGGAAAATGGAGAAGGGGGGAGAGGGAGGTGTGAGTGAGGAGAGAGAGGGGAGGCGAGTGGAATAATTGAACACTGAGTCCACTTGATATTATATAGTATCGAGGCTCTAAAAACCCAAGTTTCAAATACTCGTACCAAAACTTTTTAATAACAAAATGTGTTCAATATTTATTTCATACTCCCTCAAAAATATCTCAAACCTCAATCCAGAAACTCCCAACTCAAAATCCACACTACCAACACAATTCCAAGGTTCAACCCACCAACAATCATAAAGCTCTCGAACCTTGAATACAACAAATCCAAAATCGGATAATAATCCCCTAAAATCTCAATTCGATATTTATTTCATAATTACCACAATTAAAATCAGCTAATGATTATGATTAAATTTGAAATTACTACAATTAATTTCCGGATATCACATCGAATGTCTTCATTCCTCATTTATCTCTTCTTATCTTACCACATATCCAAAGGAGCATACACATCTCTGTCACACTCATCTTTTGGACGTGATTCATCTTGGGTGCCTAGTATTCTGCCTCATACAATATTGCAGGTCTGATGGCAGTTCTATACAACTTTTCCTTCAATCTTAGTGGGATAGTACGATCGCATAGAACTCCGGGTGCATTTCTCCAATTCAATCAACTCCATGTATTCTGTGGTTAGCTCGCTATCAATATCCCCATCCTTTTGGATAACATAACCTACGTATCGAAACTTGCTACTCATCGATACCTCTTGGCTATCAAGTGATACAACACTAGAATCTCGAGATGTACGATCACTAATTTGTACTCCATATATTCTGTTTTAGATCTACTTAATATAATACGCTTTGATTCCAAGGTCTTTCTTCATAACTCCAATTTAACATTAACTCATGCCCTGTTCTCCCGATTAACACAACATTGTCAGCAAAAATGGTCCAAGGTTACACCCATCATTATACTTTTTAGAAATAGATGGTCCAAGCTTACACCAATCATTCTACTTTGTAGAAATAGATATGATTATCATAACACCCAGTTGAATAATATTAATAATTTTTATGGATTTATTTGATACTGATTATGGATTTGATCAAATCAATTTTTTTAATACATATAAGAAATATTATACAAGATTCTAAGAGTTTGAAAACTTATTGTAAAAGTTATAATTATAAATAATAGATCAAAATTTTAGGAGTTCGGTCATCTTATAATGATTTTTTAAATTTATATTGAGATATTGATTGTAAGGGATAGTTTTCAAAATGATTTTATTTAATTAATTTAATTTAACTTATATTAAAGTTAGTACATCGAACTCCCAGTATAATAATAGAAAAACAAGTTGATGAAAAGGAAATGGTGGGGACCTTTACTCTAAATAGGCCGTTGAATATTGGTTGGATTATCAAGTCATGTTACCTTTCAACGAGGTGGTTAGAGAACATTAATAATAAGTGTTGTCATATGAAAAGCCCACAAATTCTCCCAGCATTATATATATATATATATATATATATACTGAATTAGATTGATTTTATATACACAACAAACATATCGCTCATATCTTTGTAATCTATACATAGATCTTGAATGGATTTCTTGATGGCTACCATCTTTATTCTCTTTCTCTTCGTAATTCCACTGCTCAAGATTTTAAACTTGTTTTTTGGGGACAAAGAAGACTGCTGCTACATGCTCAACTATGAATGCTACAAGCCCACCTCTCCTTCAAGAAAAGTTGACACCGAATCCTCCTGCCGAGTTGTGCTGCGGAACAAGAATCTTGGCTGGGAAGAATACAAATTCTTGTTGCAAACCATGGTTAACTCAGGTATCGGTGAAGAAACCTACAGCCCGCAAAACGTGATCGATGGAAAAGAAGACAACCCCGACTTGCGCGACTCCATCGACGAAATGGATGACGTCTTTTTCCAAACACTAGACCAACTCTTCGCAAAATCTGGGGTTTCCCCGCAGGAAATCGACATACTAGTCGTGAACGTTTCCCTTCTTTCTCCAGAGCCGTCTCTATCGGCCAGGATCATCAACAGGTACAAGATGAGGCCGGATATTAAGGCATATAACCTGTCCTGGAATGGGATGCAGCGCCAGTCCTGATAGCCATTGACCTCGTTCGACAGATTTTCAAGGTTCGAAAAAGAGCTTTTGGTATAGTGGTAAGCACCGAATCTTTCGGACCAAATTGGTACTGCGGCAAAGAGAAATCCATGATGCTTTCGAACTGCCTGTTCCGTTCCGGGGGGTGTTCAATGCTCTTCACAAACAACCCGGATCTTAAACATCGAGCAAATTTTAAGTTAAAGACCATGGTGAGAACCCATTTTGGTTCAAATGACGAAGCATACGAGTGTTGTATTCAAGTTGAGGATGATAAAGGTTATAGAGGGTTTCGTCTCACCAAGAAACTTACTAAAGCTGCTGCAAAAGCATTTATCATTAACTTGAAAGTGCTGTTGCCTAAAATCTTGCCTCCATGGGAGATACTACGTTATGTGTTGGTTTCTCTTCGCTGGGGTAAGCAGAAGAATCCCATCCTGGAAGCCGTTGGTGAGGGCTTGAATCTCAAGTCTGGTGTGGAACACTTTTGCATACATCCTGGTGGCAGGTACCGTACCTATGTTATCTAATAATCAAACCATAACAACACATTTTAAAATATCAAAATACTTTTTCGGTTTTTTTTTTTTATAATTATATTAATCAAAGTCAATACCGAATGATCCCAACTGTGTGTACGAGGTTATATGATTCTGATGCATGTAATATATATATCAAGATAAACCATAACCACAAATTTAATTCATAAAAAGTAACAGCTTTTGGGTTTAATAATCCACTTTTTTGACCAAGTTAATATTGAACTTTGTTGGCGAGACAGGGCAGTAATAGATGGAGTGGGAAAAAGTCTGGGGCTGAACGAGTACGACATGGAGCCGGCTCGAATGACTCTACACCGATTCGGCAACACGTCAGCGGGCGGGCTGTGGTATGTTTTGGGGTACATGGAGGCGAAAAAGAGGCTCAAACAGGGTGATCGGATATTCATGATAAGCTTTGGTGCTGGCTTTAAATGTAACAATTGTGTGTGGGAAGTGATGAGAGATGTGGAAGATGCAAATGTTTGGGCTGATTGCATTGACAGATATCCTCCGAAAACACTTGTGAATCCTTTCACTGACAAATATGGATGGATCAACGACCAATACTTGAGCTTTTTCAGGCTCGAAGACTGCGTTTTTGCTTGGGAGATGAGTCCCGACAAGTAGTTAATGAAATATGTTACAGATCTCGTTGTCATTTATTTCGAAGACTCTAGCTGTGTTGTGTTATGACAACTTCCTTTTTATTTTTTATTTTTATTTTTTCATTCAAGATTCAACAAGTCTAGCGCTTGGATTTGTTTCACTTTATTTGTAATTTTGAAAGAGAGTGGTTCGAATGTGATTGTGATACTCTATATTATTTGTAACATTCATGTATGTGTTGAAAGGAAAAAAAGCTACTCATCGCTTGTTTTCTTTCAACTTTTTATATCTGATATCATAATAAAAAATGGAAACACATTTTATTTTTGGTTCTCGTAAAGTGCATATTCTGGTCATGTATTTAATGCAAATACGTACATATGTACATATGTATTTCCTTGGTTGTGAAACGCATGATACCTCTAAGAGCTTCCATCATTTGGTTGACAGATGCAACTACATCCAATAGTTGCTACCTCTAATAAGAACGAATAAAGACTGAATCATGAATAGTTTTAAATTTTAGGTACTTAATTGGGAACCAAAAATCCTAGTTTAGTACCTAAATGTTTTAAATATTCCCTAATCAATCTCTCTTCATTTGCTTCTCACGGCCGACTTAATGTCGGGGACTGATCCTGAATTTTTTTTTTTAAATTTTAATAAACTAAATCGGTCACTTGAAAAACTTTAAGAACTGAACCAAAAATTGACTCAAACTATATGGACATTTTAATGTATAATCACACGTCGAAATGTTTCATGAGATTTAGTATCAGATTGAATCCATTTTCACACTTCAGTGTTTTGCCCTCCTCGTGCTTATAATTGTAGGGATGAAGCCAATGGATATAAGTGATCATCGTCAACATAATTCTAAATAAATGAACTTATAATCACGTTCATTAGGTTGTCCGTTAGTATCGGAGTAGTGTTTAGAAGGGGGTTGGATAAACACTATACTCAATTTCTGGATTCTTCAATATACAGCAGACTATTAAGTACTGCAGTAATATCTCAATTGATGAACAAGTCAGCAGAAACTAAAATTAGTGCGGAAGATGTCTACTGGACTTGTGAGGTTTAGAACTGATCAGTGGACTAGAAATGAAAGGATAAAGTACTTGAAGTAAATGACACAATATATGTTCTGGAAGTTCGAAGCACAACACTTCTACGTCTCCCATTCTTCATTTTCAGGAAGGTTACACTAGAAGACTTTGGTTTACACTTTACAACATACAACCTTCTTAGGCACCCACACAGATTTGCCTAAACTCCTAGCAACACAACAATCACAGTTGTTTACAATCTGTTTTTACAACACTCACACAGAATATAAAATTTTGATCTTCGAGTGTTCTTCACCAGTAGACTCTGTAGACTTTGATCTTCAAAATCTTAATGAAACTTTTTGTACTGCTCTGCAAAACTTCAGGATATTTCAATATGCGTTTTGAATGTTTTGCTTTTGTAATTGAATGAAGTTGATTCAGGATTTCAGAGTTGTTCGCTCGGAAGCCTTCTTCATTCTTCTCTTCGTCGTATTTATAGACATAAAAGTCTAACGACAACTATTCTTCAATTGGAAAGAACCGCGTAAAATCAGTTCCCTGATTTCTTTCCAAATTCTTTTTGTCTTCTTTCCAATTTTGTTAATCAACGGCTAGTTTACTCTGACGCGATTGTTGTCGCTGATATGGCAGTGCGGCGCTCTGTTGTACCTTTGTCAGCGTGATACTTGTTTTATCTTGTTGCCTTATACATCTGCTGGTTAGTCATTAGTTAATTAGTCTACTGGACTAAGGTTAACTAATGTCTTCTTAATCGTTTGCTGGTATCTCCTACTGATTACACAGTAGACTTGGAGTATTCTTTTTCCAGTAGATGTTTGTACTCTGCATCCGGTAAATGATGACTCTTAGTCCTTGGTTCCGGTAGACTATATCTCTTACTCATTGCATCCAGTAGATGATATATTATAGTTTACACCAGGTACATGATATCTTTCAGTCTTGCATCTGGTAGACCTTTGTAGAGTCAAACAACGTTCTTTTCATCAATAGTCTTCTTCGATGCAGTGGATACTTGATGCGGTAGACTGTTATCACCAAGACTTAACATGTATTCCCAACAATTTTCCCCTTTTTGGTGATGACAACACTTAGCAGTGGAGACTCTGGCTTGAATGTCGATCAGCAGATACATGTTAGGACTTAAAAAGATAACAGTTGAGAGCAGCAATTTATATGTTAGATACATAAGCAGATTACGAGTAGTAATCAAACTGATACTTTAAAAAAATATCACTTTTATAAAAAATGATTTCTGCTTACAATTTTTACAACAATGATTCTTTGCTTACAATCTATAACAAGAAAAATCCAACTGGAGAAACATAGCTGGTAGAGAACGATCCGAACTTGCTAGTTTCGGCGTTTTTACAAGGAGGGAGAAAAAGAAATTACAGAAAGTTTCTTACAAAGAAACCTAAGTAAAAATAACCTAAGTTGTCTTCAAAGAAATCCTCTGCTGAATATAGCATGTCTTCGCCCCTTTTGTCATCACACCCCGTTCATCTGCTTATGAGATCCCAGGCAGGTGAGACAAATATCACCAAAGACCTGAATAATCAAGTTGAGCTAGCATATGTGTGTTAGATAAGTAATCAACCCATGTATGGTTGATTTAGATAAATAATAAACCTGCGAGAAGGATTGCAGAAGGATGTAAAAGCTTAAATTTAAATCTGTATTTAGGCATGCTTGAAATGTAGTAAGAATGCAGTAAGGTGAGTTCTATTTATAGCCAGAAAATTACAACTTGCAGCTGTTGGGGATTGACATGACACATTGACTGAAGTCATTCAATCCTGAAGCAAATAGTAGAAGATAAGATAAGAACAATGAATACATATATTTTATTAATGAAAAAGTACAAGAATAAATAGAACAAGACAAAAAAAAAACTTTACTAAGGGCGTCCAAACCAAGGTCTGGAGCGGTCAAAGTCTGGAGATTTGTCAGGAGGTGGTTGTTGCCTATTGCTTTCGGTTCTCTGTTGGGAGGATGGTCTCTACTGACTTTGTTGTCCTCGTCCAGCAGATGATTCCCTATATGGATCTTTTCTTGGTGTCTGCTGGATGCCGGTAACCTTTGTACTGAGCGTCTAACAGTTGGCATACTGTTGCTCAAATCTTGCAATTGGGACGAGAAGGTTGTCTACATGTTATTCAGCTGCTCGGAAAACTTCCGATGCATGTCGTCTATCTTTCCTCCAAGCTCCAGAGTTGTAGCAGCATGAAGAGATGCACTCTGCGCACTACATCCGCGCTTGGTTTGGCTCAGCTTGGAGAAGGAGTCGGAGAATGTATTCACAACAAACTTTTGAAAGTTTGTGACCTTTTCTGAAAGATGACGAACATCTGTAAGGATTTCTCGAAACAGAGCATCTGTATGTCTCCGTAGATTTCCAATAGCGTAACTGTCGTTTCTTTCTTCATGTTTGAGTTTCTGAACTTCGCTAGCAAGGTTGCAAATAATGGTTGACAGATGAGTCAGTTGAAGAGATACAAAGGGAGGAAAATCTTCAACCTCAAGAGCTGGAAAGTCAAATAGATCTCCCGGTTGATCTCTGTTGACATCATGTGCATCAGTAGACGAACCAGCTCGATTGAATTCAGTAACAATAGAGACTGGTCTAGCAAAAGTAATAGCAGTAGAGCCATCAGCAGAGAGAACATCAGATACAGCTGTTGGAACAACAACCTTAACAGACACAACAAGTTCAGCTTGACTAAAATTTGTAGTTAATTCCCCAGCAGAGATCTCCAGGCTTGTGGGCAGTGGGGATAGGTTAGGTGTTGGTGTAGAAAAATTTGTAAAGTCAAAAGAAAATGTGGTCAAGGGTTCTATTAGTGGTGCTAAAGTAAGAGGGGCAAAAGTAGATTCGATAAGATGTTGAGGTTGATCTGGTTGAGAAGACGAGGAAGGGATAATGGCTAGGGCGTTAGCTGATGAGTCATGTGTTCAGTAGACTCATCGTCCTCTGAGGTGAGGTTGACTTGATGAACTACCGACTAGATGACGGTGTCAGCGTTCAAGGGATCGGTAAAGATAGATGTTGATCGGATACAGCAGGGGAGTCCAAATTAATAAAGGATTGATCATCAGTAGATGAATCATATACTAAGATGGTAGTGGGAATATTTACCAAGGAGACCTCTGCTGGAGCTACAACAACCATCCTCCTATCAGTGATCTCTTTTGGAATTACGTCCAACCGGCTAGAGCAGGAGTGCAATCCCAAAGTGTGGTGGACCGCGATATCGTAGAAAGCGGTGCCAGAGACTGGATCAAACTCCTCGTGCCTTGACTATACGAGAGTCTCAAGTTCGCTGATATAACGCATCAGGCGGTTGACCTCTCGTTGTCACAGACCCTCTTCAACATCCTGTGTCTGAAGGAATTCAAGAATCTAATTCTCTTCTATCCTGATCTGCTTCAAGATTCTATTGAAGTCATTCAGGAAGACCTTCATCCGGTCTTAACCCATTGATTAAAATGTTCTAGCTGTTCTGCACCTGTGTTTCCACTTCATCCAGAACCATGTTGATTTCAGTGGCCACTGGAGTGGAAACTGCTTACATAAGAGCTTTTCCTTGTCCTTCATGAGTTTGAGGAGGAAAGTAGTAGGTGCATGCCGTCTTAGATGGTCTCAGACTGAGTGCAAAAGTTCCTGCCCCTCGTTGAAAACAGAGATAATTCGGCAGTAGAAGGAACAGCAGGTACTCGTGCAGTAATGGTGATGTCCATTGTTGTTCACGGTGCAGTAGGAGTGGAAAAATGGAACTTAGAGGACCAGAGGGTTCATCATCATTATCCTCTGGTGCAGCAACCTCAACAGCTTCCGCAGTAGGAACAATTTATGGGCCAGTGATTTGGTCACCAGATGTAGCCTATGCTGATATTTCACCATCAGTAACTGCAGTTGTTTTCTTGGAGGCGACATGGACCCTCTTCTTTGTTCTTGGTTTCTTTGGTGGAGGAGGAGGGGATGACTCAGCAGACTCTGAGATGGTCTATTCAGATTCACTTACCACTTGAAGCTTCTTCCTCTTGGTGGGAGCTGTCTTGGAAGTGCCTCCTTCTCTGGTTGTTAGTTTCCGATACATCATCAAGTACATGGCATTAATGAGCCTAGATGGGTGAAGATTTAAGCTTTAAGTAGCTTATGCTGCAACAGATAATTGTTTTACCAGCTGAGCATTAGTAGACCTTCAAAAACACACAAATTCCCCTCAATTGATATTTCTCCTAAATTCATGCAATATCTATAATGCAATTCCCCACCAATTTAACATCTACGAGAATTTAGACAAATAAGATCACTTAGTTGTATCAACTAAGCCAAGTATATTGTGAAAATAGGAAAATTAGCGTCCGACAGGGGTTTTGTGAAGTTATCTGCTGCTTGTTGTTCTGTAGATATGTACTCCAATCGAATCTCCTTCTTCATTACATGATCTCGGATAAAATGATGATGAATATCAATATGCTTGGTCCGAGAATGAAGAACGGGATTATACGTGATAACGATTGCAGACATATTATCACAAAATATCGGTGCCTCGGTATACTCGATTCCATAATCTCTTAATTGTTGTTGAATCCACAGTAGTTGCGCACAGCAATTTCCAGCAGCAAGGTACTCTGCCTCTGCAGTAGACGTTGTGATGGATGTCTGCTTCTTGCAACCCCATGAAATCAATCTATCTCCTAGGAATTTACAGTATCCACTGGTACTCTTCCTATCAATTTTGCCACCTGACATAGTCAGCATCTGAATATTCAATTAAATTAAACGTATAATCATTGGGATACCAAAGGCCAACATTCTCAGTTCCTTTTATATACTTAAGGATCCTTTGGCGGTAGTGTAATGTAATTGCTTAGGATTGGCTTGAAAGAAAGTACATATACATACCTCAAACATGATGTCAGGTCTGATGGCTGTCATATAAAGTAGAGACCCGATAATACCACGATACATAGTTACTTCTACTGGTATGCATGCTTCATCCAAATCTAGTTTAGCAGACGAGCTCATGGGTGTGGCTGCTGCTGAACTATTGCCCATTTCATACTTCTTTAACCGCTCTTTGGTGTACTTTGATTGATTGATCAGAATTCCCCCAGCCGACTGCTTGACTTGCAATCCTAGGAAAAAAGATAACTCTCCCATCTTGCTCATCTCGAACTGATCCTTCATGATTTTAGAGAACCTTTCACAGAGTTTTGGGTTAGTACTACCACAAATAATATCATCAACTTAAATATGAACCAGTAGGGTATGGTCACCCTTTGTGAATTTAATCCACTGTGCAATGGTAAAATCATGCTCAATCAGATATTTTGAAAGAGTTTCATACCATGCTCGGGGACCTTGTTTCAAACCATACAAAACTTTGTCCAGTTTATAAAAAAAGAAGGTTGCTGATGGTTTTCGAACCCAGGAGGTTGTTCAACATAAACCTCTTCTTGGAGTTTGCCGTTAAGGAAACACTCTTAACGTCCATCTGATAGACTTTAAAGTCTTTGAAAGCAGCAAATGCAAGTGAATAGCTTCTAATCGGGCTACATGGGCAAATGTTTCATCGAAATCAATGCCTTCTTCCTGTCTGTATCCCTGTGCAACTAATCTTGCTTTATTCCTGATTACTGTACCATTCTCGTCCAATTTATTTCTAAATACCCATTTGGTACCTATAATAGTGTGATGCAGTGGACGTGGCACTAAGTGCCAAACTTTATTTCTCTCAAATTGATTAAGTTCTTCTTGCATGGCATCTACCCAGTTTGAATCTAAAATGGCATCATCTGTCTTCTTGGGTTCTATGTGGGAGATGAATGAACCATGAAGAAATTCATTAATCATCTGTCCTCTGGTTCTGAGAGGAGCGGAGGTCCAAGAGGATTTGTTTCTACGTCGGCAAGTATTTGAGTTGGTAGCTCAGAAGACTGAATTGATTCATCATTGGCATTTGCAATATCTACTGCAGTAGGGGTTGAAATAGTTGCGTCCTTGGCAGAGGGGTTCAGCTCTTGTGGACCAGCAGGTACCTCTGCTTGCGCCTCAGGAACTTCTGGCTCTAAAATGCAGTCGACCCTTCTACGGTAATCCAACTCAGCATAATCATTATCAATATGCATATTTTCAATCTATTACTCAAATTATTGATTTGCAGTTCAGATGTGGAATTATCAAGAGATTCATCAAATTTTACGTGAATAGATTCCTCTACTGTAAGTATTCTATTGTTAAATACTCTAAAGGCTTTACTAACAGCATAGTAGCCAAGAAATATTCCAGCATCAGATTTAGCATCAAAAGCGGTTAGATGAGTCTTTCCATTGTTATGAGTAAAACATTTGCAACCAAATAAGAAATATTTGGCTTACTGCCATTCAAAATTTCATAAGGTGATTTGTTCTCTCGTTTATTAATCATCGATCTGTTTTGCATGTAGCAAGCTGTATTAACTGCTTCTTCCCAAAAGCTCTTAGAGATTTCTGACTCAGCAAGCATAGTTCGCGCAGCTTCTTTCAAAGTGCAGTTCTTACGCTCAGCAACTCCATTCTGTTGCAGGTTCTAGCGGCAGGGTATTCGTGTTTAATACCAAGGTCATCTAGATATGATTCGAGTGACTGATTGGTAAATTCAATACCTTTATCCCTGCGAATTCTATCTATCCCACATGGCTTCTCTTTTTGTAGTTTTTTCAGTAGTTTGATCAGCTGGAGTAGCATGCTCTTTGCCACTTAGGAACAGTACCCAAACGAGAGAAGTCATCTGTTAACACGAGGGTAAACTTCATTCCCCCTAGACTTGTTGCTGGTATAGGACCAAAAAGATCCATGTGCAGCAACTCTAGGCATCGAAAAGAAGATTTACTAACTCTGTGCTTAAAGGTAGATCTGATCTGCTTACCAAGCTGAGCAAATCTTTTCTTTTGAGAACTCTATCTGGGGCAGTCAATCAACTAAATCAAGCTTACGCAGACTGGCAATAGTTTTAAAATTTAAATGACTCAAACACTTATGCCAAAGCCAATTTTTGGAACTATTTAGGGCATCAAAGCAAGTAGGTGAGGTTAGCTGATCAAAATTACAATCTATCTTATAGGTATTATCATGCATTTTTCCTACAAGCAGTACACTACTATCAATATATTTTATTGTGCACGCCAGCTGATTGAATTCTACTGAATGTCCATTATCACATAGTTGACTAATGCTAATTATATCATAAATTTTCAACTAACAACACATCTTTAATGAAAATGTTACCCTGGATAATCACCCACAGTTCTACCTTTCGCGTTGTCAGCAAAAGTTATTCTTGGTTCGATGATGTCTACTAATTCAGACAGTAGACACACAATTCCTGTCATGTGTCTAGAACATCCGCTGTCCAGAAACCACTCCAAGCTCCGAACTTGCTGGATCCAGATCTCTGCATTTAAAGTGACGATATCATTGGTACCCAATCCTACTTGGGCCCACACAAGATTAGTCCTTTCGGGACCCAAACTTGAATAACCCTGAATTTCTTGGGTCTGTGTGTGTCTTGAAATGTGTGTGCCTTAACTGGTGTTAGTGTTCTAGGGTTTTGCGTGTGATATTGAGTGTATGCATGTTGTTTTGTTTTTTGGTTCATGTTTGGAAGCATATATCTCTTTTGGACAGGCATACAATTATAATACTAGTTAGGTTTCGCTTCTAGAGTTGTCTGACTAGTATACTTATGTCCATGATTGGATTGTTGTACTGGTCTAGTATTCTGTATTTTCTTAACATAACCAATACCTTTATGTGATGCCCGCTCCTTAATGAGTGTTTGCTTAACAGGTTCCATTCCCAATTCACTTCGTTCATATACTATGCTGGATCTAACAAAGTTCATTGTTTGAGACTTTTTCTTTACGAGACACAGCTGAGATTGAGTGCTATAGGTATTACTGTCATAGCTGATATAGCCTATACAGGCAAGATCACCAGAAAGCCTTATCGACTCTAGTATTTCATCTTTTCTAGCAGTTGATGTGTTCCATGTGCGAACCAACTTGATAAGTTTATGGTGTGCATATTTAACTTCATCCTTTTCTTTCTTGAGTAGACTTACTTTCTCCTTTAAGCATTCCAGCGCCCTTGATTTCACAATCAAGTTTACTGTTCTGCTGTTCGATTGGGCTAGTATGTTCAGTCTTGTAGTTCTCGAAGGACTCATACAACAACAGATACTCATTTATCATGTCCTACAGTGCATTTGTAAGTTCAGTATGTGTATATTCAGAAAGGTTAAAATCCGTTACCCTCACTGTCATCATTTGCCATGAGACAGTGGACTCCTTCATCTTCACTTTCACTTGAAGATTCTTCTGATTCTGATTCCGAATCAGCCCATTTGCTCTTGTTTGCCTCAGCAACAAGTACTTTCTGATCTCTATCTCTTATGGATGACCTTCTCTTCTCCTTATACTTCTTATAGTCCTCGGAAGCTCTCTTTTGATCATCCTTCTTTGGTTTAGTACAATCGGCGATGAAATGTCCCGGTTTAAGACAGTTGAAGCAGACACGATCGTCTTCTTCTGATCTGTTCTTGAACTTCTGCTTCCTAGAGTAAGACTGACATGTCTTCTGGCTTTTCTTCATGAACTTGATAAATTTCTTGACAAATAAGGCCATGGCATCATTACACATTTGTTCGGGAGTCATCTCTATTGCAGTGGATAGAGATTCTGATGCAGCAAGGGCTTTCGTTGGTTGACTGGTACTTGGTTCATTTTCAACCCAAATGCCTAGCTGAAACTCGTACGCCTTTAAGTCAGCAAATAGATCGTGCAGGTCGATCTTGTCTTTACATCTCATTCTCTTGGAAGACCCTCATGACTTTAAGGTGACTTCTCTATTTGATAGTTCCTTACCTAGGCTGTTGAGTTCATTGACTATTCCAGTTACTCACGCATCATATTCGTTTAGAGTTTCTCACGTCATCATCTTGATGTTCTCAAATTTTTGTAGAGCAACAGCAAGCTTGTTCTCTTTTGTTTGATCGTTTCCGTCACACAGTTGTGCGATCTTTTCCCAGATGTCTTTAGCAGTAGGACACATTTTTATTTTATTGAACATGTTCTTGTCCAATGTTTTGAACAAGATATCCTTAGCTACGTTGTCTAAATTTGCTTTTTCTTTTCCTCATTTGTCCAGGGCGCTCTATCCTTTTCAACCATCTGAGGTCCCCACTGGAGATAGCAACTGCTGTATTGAATTTCATGATCGTCGTTAGTCCGTTGGTAATAACATACCACATATCATCATCTTGAGAACATAGATGTGCTTGCATTCTGATTCTCCAGTCATCATACTCATCCTTTTTGAACATCGGAATCTTGTTGAATGAGGCCATCGATTCTTAGTATTCTCACAATTGAGAAGAATTAGCTCTGATACCACTTGTTAGGATCGGAGTAGTGTTTAGAATGGGGGGTTTAATAAACACTAGACTCAATTTCTGGATTCTTCAATATACAGTAGACTGTTAAGTACTGCAGTAATATCTCAATTGATGAACAAGTCACCAAACACTAAAATTAGTGCGGAAGATGTCTACTGAACTTGTGAGGTTTAGAATTGATCAGTGGACTAGAAATGTGATGCCCGAGGATTAATGATGTTAATCCCGGTGTGGTAATGATCCTTTAAGGATTTTAATTGTGGCAATTGTGTATTGATTGCGGTTTCGGGACTCTCGAAGATTTTAAATCCGATATTTGGAGTCATTGGATCCAAGAGATGAGATGGTATTCTCATCGTGGTGATAACCTTGGAATTTAGTTTTTGGTGGGATCTGGGATCTGGGGTCCGGAGTACTTTGTACTGGGACAGGTAATGGAACTTGAGTTGGAGAGATAATTATTGAAAATAGATGATATTTAATGAATCATGATGTATTTGTGGAGGAGTCGGTATTTTGGAGCTTTGGAGCTATATATACCAAATGGACTCGGTATTCCGTCATTTGGCACGGAACCCTTCCCTCTCTCTCTACGCTCAAACCCCCACACCCCCCATTTCCCCTCTTCTCCCTTGGTGAGAAAATTCGTTGGTAGCTTGGCTCGGGAGCCAAATTTCTCGAAGATAATCAGGTATTAACCTTCCCCTCATCATTGTCTTCCATTTGGTTATGGTATTGTGTAGTTTGGATGTGTTTTGAGTTGGTTTGAGTTTTGGAATTTTAAAGAATTTTGGGTTGGTTGGTTTGAGGAGTTTTTATGGTGTTTATTTTCCGGATTTATGTTGTATGGGGTGTGAGGATTGTTGTTGGGCAAAATTTTGTAAGAAAACGCCATTTTTGGCTGATGCAGGTCGAGGCGATCGATCCCCAGGGCGGGGCGATCGATCACCGCGACGTTAATGGAATTTTGAGGAAGATGAATAGTGAGGTGATCGATCGCCTCAAAGGAAGCGATCCATCGCCATGAGGCAGTAGCCAAATGCATTGAGAGGCAACCGATCGCCTGTAAAGGAGCAATCGATCGCATGTGCCCATTTTTGAGAGGCGATCGATCGCCTGGGTTGAAGCGATCGATCGCCAATGTCTGTTTTTGGGATATTATTTCGTGTTGAGTTTTCGATGCATGCTTCGCCCGGGGTCTTTTAAAATGGTTAATCGTCATGGATGACAATATAATTGGGGTTTGTTAACGTGCTTGGACACGTGGTTGCATGCTTGAATTTAATTGTGGATTATTAATCGTGTTTAGCACACAATCCATCGGTCACGGGACCAAGGCAAGATTGGAGTCAAACTACGGGAATATAAGGTACGTATGACGTACGAGCATAGCCTGTGATAATATTACAACCGTGAAATGCATGGTATGTGGTATTTGCATTAATGGATATTGAAATGCATGGTATGTGGTATTTGCAATAAATGGGTATTGAAATGCATGGTATATGGTACTTGCTATAAATGG
This sequence comes from Haberlea rhodopensis, assembly GCA_907163345.1. Lineage (NCBI taxonomy): Eukaryota > Viridiplantae > Streptophyta > Magnoliopsida > Lamiales > Gesneriaceae > Haberlea > Haberlea rhodopensis. The sequence goes on along the minus strand of CAJQUN010000125.1, from coordinate 1,032,853 downwards.
ATATTGAAATGCATGGTATATGGTAATTGCGATGAATGAACATTTATTGGGAAATATTATGGGCCGCCTTTGAGCGAGCAATGATTGGGATGTTGTTGTCGTTGAGCGACCATCGGTTATGACGCCGCTATTGTTGAACGTGCGTGGGGTTAAAATGCCGCTATTGTGGAGCGAGCTATGAGATAGAAATATGGAGTCATTCGCTAGATACATGGGATCTGTAGTACTCTATTTGATGATTTAATCATATTTGGTTATGGAACTGGTATAGCAGGAATGGTTTTAGTTGATCAATGAGATGATCAACTGGCTTTTGAGAATTTAATGGTTTGGTTATTTTGAGAACATGGACAATACAGGGGATCCCGGATGAGGATGATACCATCCAGGGAGTATCATTTAAATTCACGGCATTTACATTTCGTAAATTATGAACTGTAATATTATGATTTTTGGATTGGTGGTATTGGTATGCTCACCCCGTGTGGGGGCTGTCTCTGTTGGGGCAGGTGATACAGGTGTAGCCGCAGCTTTGGAGTTGAGCTCGGGCTGTTGAATTGAGGTACTTCCATGATCGAGGTACCAGAGCTGGTTGAATAAGTACATAGATCCAGAGTTGAGATCGAGCTGTGCTTCGGAGGTGCTTCCAGGATTGAAGTACCAGCAACGGTATCTGGTAGAGCATTTTATACATTAGATACACGCTTATTCATTGGGTGCTCTCATGTGAGTATGTCTTTACGTGTATATGGAATGTACAAATGGGCATGGCTTTCTCTCCCTTCATTTATGGTTGCATGCAATTAAATACAGAATTGCTAAATGAACTGAGAGTATGTTAGTGTATTATTAGGGATGCATACTATGAAAATGATTTTGGTTGGGGAAGTTGAACATTATGGGGTTCTAATGCAAGAAATTTTATAGATGATATATGATGTTATACTTGCATGTGGTTTCCTTCCCATGATAATATGATTGTATACGCTAATGGCATGTATTAATACACTAATAACGGGTTAAGGGCACGGGGGTCCTTACATTAGTGGTATCAGAGTAGTGGTTTGCTCTTTGGGGCTGTTGAGGGCCTAGGAACATGTTAATGGGAATGAGACATACTTACGCATGATGGTAATTAGTGTTGTGTGGCACAACTATATTGCTTATGTGCGTTTATGATATATGTTCATAATTGGAATATGTTGTTGCTAACCATGGTGGTTGCAGGGTCATATGAGACATGGATTATGCATTACGGTTGCATATATATCGGAGTGATGATTTTAATGCTTTGCCGCTCAATGTTGAAGCGTTGGTAAAATTCCGCATGTCACATTTGAAGCGAGGTGCATTAAAATACACTCATGGCGATGTTTACTGGGATGCGGGTTATGCATTACGGTTGCATGCATGGCGTAGCGATGTGAATACTTGACGCCTTCATGGCGTAGCGATGTGAATACTTGCCGATGTCATACCGTAGCGATGAGAGAATATTTACCGCTGATATGAAGCGAAGAACACGACCGCTGTCATATCATAGCGAGGGATATTATTTTCCGCTGGTATTGTCTAACCGAGGGGTATTTCCGTTGTCATGTTAACGCGAGGGGTATTTCCACTGTCATGATTAAAACGAGGAGTAACGGTGCCGCTGTCATACCGTAGCGATGAGAGAATATTTGCCACTGATATGAAGCCAAGAACACGACCGCTGTCATATCATAGCGAGGGATATTATTTGTCGCTGGTATGTCAAAACGAGGTAGCGATGAAGGATATTTGCCGCTCATATGAAGCGAAGAACACGACCGCTGTCATATTATAGCGAGGGATATCATGCCGCTAGTTTATGGCGATGGTTTATGCCGCCGGGTATTCATAGCGATGGTTTATTCCGCTATTATATTGGCAATGGTTTATGCCGCCGGGTATATATAGCGATGGGTCATTCCGCACATCTATGGCGATGGTTCATACCGTCGGGTATTTCTATAGCGATGGTACATTCCGCTACATCTATTCGTGATGGTTCATGCTGCCGGGTATCTATATAGCGATGGGTCATTCCGCTACATCTATGGCGATGGTTCATACCGCCGGGTATCTCTATAGCGATGGTACATTCCGCTACATCTAGTGGCGATGGTTCATGCCGCCGGGTATCTATATAGCTATGGGATCATTCCGCTACATCTATGGCGATGGTTCATACCGCCGGGTATCTCTATAGCGATGGTTCATTCTGCTACATCTATTGGCGATGGTTCATACCGCCATATATATATAGTGATGTTTTATGCCGCTGACTCTATGGCGATGGATCATGCCGCTGATTTTATAGCGATGGGTTCTGCTGCTATCTACATAGCACGGGATTGTACCGCCCACGAGCTATGGGTGTTGAATATGTATCGCTATTGGACTACGGAAACAGGTATGCCGCTATTTTATTAGCGATGAGGTATGGCATATTACTGTTTTATTAGCATTATCGTGGATGACATGCGTTGATATACATATACCGTCATGTGTTTGACGATGAGACTATGGATGTCGTGTATCGACATGTACCGTCACGAGTTGACGATGCTATTTTGAATGTCATATGTTGATAGGTACCGTCACGGGATGACGATGACATAGTGGATGTCTGTGTAGACGCGTAGCGTCGTTTCGATGAATAATACATTATGTGTACGTATTTAGTCATATGGTTTGAGTGCTGTTGATGAGCACAAGGCGACGTCTACGTCACTGGTTGACGATACTGTTATGCCGAGTAGGTTTGCTCGATGGATTATTGGATGCATTGTACCGGTGAGTGTACCGCATCATGTAATTGAAGTAAATAATTGTCGAATAGTGATACCTTTGGGTATACTCGCTGGGATGGCTAAGGCCAAGTGATTGGTGGTAAGAGTAGTCATTGAGGAAACTACTCGCTTGATGTTGTGATGTGTGATAGACTTGGACACACCCACCCTGAGGGTGTGGAATAAGTCCTAATGGATTAGGATTGCACCGTGGTTGAACAAGGACACCGGGATGTCCATTATGCTTTGGTGTTTTAGAGAAATATTGGGTGATGACCCACTACTCTAATGGGATGTTACAGTATGGTATACCGAGTGAAACATATGATACGTTGGTAGGCTTGATATAAGCCTATGGAGGCAGCACTTTGCTAGCCAGATATCGTGGCAGTGATATAGTGTACTTGTTGGGGCCATCATACTGCACGTTGGGACCGAGTTTGGTGAATCGTACGGTGATACGATGAGGGTTTATGGTAGACTCTTGTAGTCTCTATGTATTATGAGGTTTGAGGCAGGGAATGCCTCACATGGACGTTTATACGTCAATGTTAAGGGACTTGTACTGGGACAACTCAGTTTTTTTTTGGGAGTACCAACGTGAGTGTCGACAAGTCATTGTTGGTTCTGGTTGAGAATCCTTGCATATGGCATGTATTGGGGAACACAATTGGAATTGTGGGATATAGTTAGTGGAGTAACACTACTATATTGATTTTATCTCTTGGAGAGATTTGAATTGTACTGTCATGGAGACAGCTGGTATCGGTAGTGGGTTGATTGTAAATCAGCCATGGTAAGCATTACTGGTGTTGGACCGAGTAATGTATTTCTTACCTTTATGTGAGACGTTCGGGGAGACGTCTCCGGGGAAATGCTCGAAATTGTGGAGTACTATGGCATTAGTACAGAGCATCTTTAGGATGAGTATACATGGCGTATATGGGTTTTGATATGGTAATAGTGGCATTGATGCACTATTCTAACCAGTTGTGTATTTCTGGGTTCCGGGATATATTTTGGTATAAATATATCCAGGTCTTCCGAACGGTGGTTCGAGGTTGTAGGGTCATGGATTCATGACATTTTCAATTGTGAGGAAGGCGGTATTGATATACCTACCAATTGAGAATCTTTGGGAGATTCAATGAGTCGGTTTGTGTGGTGTTGATTTTGGAATCACGCCATTAGTCGTTGGTCTGTCAATCATTAACCTCCACGATGTGAGAATAGCTGGGGATTGACAGTTGGTTATGGGACTCTAGGTATGTTTGGAGATACCTGAATCTATTGCTTTGGGTATGCATGTTGTGTTGGTACTTAGGCATGTATACCAGGGTGTATACGAACCAACATTTATTTTAGTCATCATCGAGCATCGGGTTAGTATGTGTAAGTAATCCAACAAGCATGGAACGCAGCGGAATAATAAAATTTTGCATTACTATAACCGCGGATCTATACATAGGGATTCATATCGGATAAAGGTTTACAAAAGTCTCACCCTTGTAGCGTGTTTGAGCAGATTCCACGGAGCAGCACCACGTCCAACGTCTCCTTCGAGTCACTAGCAAAACTTGTCAAGTTTTGCCTCAACGGTATCCACACGATCAAATCGGGTGAAGGGATAGTCAAAGAACAAGTTGCTAGACTCGTTCTTAGACTGGAACAATAAGCACACTTGATTCACAATCAAAAGATGGCACAAAATACCAAGAGCACTCTACGGCTATCACGAAAAACCTGAGAGCACTTCAAGGTGGTGCGGCCGTGAGCTTCTTAGATTATTAGGTTATGATATGAAAGTCTTAAAAACTTTTAATCACCATGTAATCAAATTATATATGATTAATTAAAGGCTTTCATAAAGCCTCATGTGCTTAAGCCCATGATTTTAATTTAATCCTTATAATTATTAATTAAGACTCCTCTTAATTATTTAATTCATCCCATGAATTTAATTTCCCTTCTCGATTTAATCTTTTGTGCGACCCGATAGGATCTTGTAATGTTGGCAGTGACATAAAATCTCATTTTACGTTACAAGCAAAGAGCGGTGTCTAGCAACACAACAAGGCTACCCAAATTACAAGAATGTCAATGACTCGACATAACCTTTAGAACCATGTGATAATATTAACCATGTAACTTAATCCCTTTGTCCTTTGTGTTTAGATTGAACACGAGTCATGGAATAGTCATACTCGTATATTCAATCTTTATTTCTTGATCCCCAAGTAGAACTAGAATAAACGAATAAGCTCGATATCTCATATCGACTCATTCGAGCATGGCCATGCATTTTAGTTCTCACTTGATCAAGGGCCAAACACATCTCCTGTTATATAGGAGGGACAAATCCTATCTCGATCAGTCAACACCCCTCTACATAATTCGTAGTGTATCCAATAGTCGCCTTTATAGTTTACCATTTTACGGGTAACGTTTGACAATATCAAGATACATAACTCCTTATGTTGGGATCTCTGATGATCACAAGTCGTAAGGATTACATACATTATTATCACTATGAGAATTGCATATGACGATCATATAACTATCCATGTTGCATTCTCATGGTGGGTCTGTCCAGTACATCGTTCTCTAACATGTACCCATGTGTTGATTTGATATCTCATATCAATGAACAATTCATCAATCAACACATACTAGTCTCTACGTATTATCATTATCCCTATTCATGATAATACTTGACTAGGGACATCTTTAAGAATAATACAATATTATTCTAAGGACATTAACATATATATTAATTCACATTGCACAGTTAAACGAATAATATATAATAATGAATTGCCATTCATAAAATCATAAACATTGTATGTCTTAAACAATCATCTAATGACTTGTCTTAGGGCATATCCCAACAAATCTCTCACTTGCACTAAGACCACTCAGACATATACCTAATGCCTAGAGATCTAGTATGACGATCATGCTTCTGCTGTGACAGTGGCTTCGTCAATAGGGTCAGATACGTTATCATCTGTTGGTACTTTGCATATTTTAACATCTCCCCTTTCAACGATTTCTCGAATGAAATGAAAGCGCCAAAGTATGTGCTTGGATCTTTGGTGAGATCTAGGTTCCTTAGCCAATGTGATCGCTCCATTGTTGTCACAATAGAGTTCTATCGGATCTTTAATGCTAGGCACCACTCCAAGTTCAGAAATGAACTTCCTAATCCAAACAGCTTCCTTTGCTGCATCCGAGGCAGCAATATACTCAGCTTCCGTTGTAGAATAGGCTACTGTTTCTTGCTTTGAACTCTTCCAGCTCACAGCACCTCCATTTAGGCAATACACATATCCAGATTGCGATCGATAATCATCTTTGTCGGTTTGGAAGCTTGCATCAGTGTAACCCATTACATTGAGCTCTTCCTCACCTCCATAAATCAAGAATGTATCCTTAGTTCTTCTCAAGTACTTCAGGATATTCTTGACAGCAATCCAGTGACCTTCACCTGGATCAACTTGATATCTGCTCGTCATGCTCAAAGCATACGATACATCGGGACGAGTACATATCATGGCATACATGATAGATCCAATAGCTGACGCATATGGAATCTTACTCATGCGTTGTCTCTCATCTGGTGTTGAAGGACACTGTTCCTTCGAGAGATATATACCATGTGTCATAGGCACGAATCATTTCTTTGATTCTTGCATGCTAAACCTTTTAAGCACTTTGTCTATGTATGTACTTTGACTTAGGCCAAGAAGCCTTCTTGATCTATCTCTATAGATCTTGATTCCTAATACATATGTGGCTTCTCCCAAGTATTTCATCGAAAAGCAGTTCCCTAGCCAAATCTTTACAGATTGTAAGGCAGGGATATCATTCCCAATGAGAAGTATGTCATCTACATACAACACTAGGAAAATGATTACGCTCCCACTGACCTTCTTGTAGACACAAGGTTCATCTACGTTTTTGATAAAACCAAACTCTTTGATTGCATCATCAAAACGAAGATTCCAACTCCGAGATGCTTGCTTCAATCCATAAATGGATCGTTGTAGCTTGCATATCTTTCCAGCATCCTTTGGATCGACAAAACCCTCGGGTTGTGTCATGTACACATCCTCGAGCAGATTTCCATTAAGGAAAGCTGTTTTGACATCCATCTGCTAGTTCATAATCATGAAATGCAGCTATTGCAAGTAAGATCCTTATGGATTTAACCATGGCCACTGGTGAAAAGGTTTCATCATAGTCAATACCATGAATTTGTTTGAATCCTTTTGCAACCAGCCGACCTTTATAGGTTTGTACATTACCATCCATATCGGTCTTTTTCTTGAAAATCCATTTGCACCCTATGGGTCGTACCCCTTCAGGTGGATCAACCAAAGTCCATACTTGGTTTGCATACATGGATTCCATCTCAGATTTCATGGTCTCTTGCCATTTCTCAGAATCAGTGCCCATTATAGCTTGTTGATAAGATGACGGCTCATCCTCATCAATAAGTATTAAGTCACCTTGTTGAGTCACAAGAAATCCATATCTCTGTGGCTCCCGGTGTTCTCTTACAGACCTACGCTGGGCTTGTGTCTCTTGAGCAGGTACTTCTTCCACAACAGCTTGCGGAGCCTGCTCTGTTTCCATCTCAATCTCAGGTTCAGTGTTTTCTTGTGGTTGAACTTCACTAAGTTCTATTTTTCTCCCACTGGTTTTTCTAGAAATAAATTCTCTTTCAAGAAATACACCAGTCCGAGCAACAACTACTTTGTTCTCGGTGGGATAATAGAAATAGTATCCTTTCGTTTCCTTAGGATACCCCACAAATAAACACTTATCAGATTTGGGTCCAAGTTTGTTAGTGGCCTGACGTCTAACGAAAGTCTCACAACCCCAAATCTTCATAAAAGACATACTAGGACGCTTCCCAGTCCATATCTCATATGGTGTCTTTTCCACTGATTTAGATGTAACACGGTTCAGTAAGAAAATCGTTGTTTCTAGAGCGTGTCCCCAAAACGATATCGGAAGATCTGCATGACTCATCATTGATCTAACCATGTCTAACAAGGTTCGATTTCTCCTCTCGGATACACCATTCCATTGTGGAGTATACGGAGGAGTGAGTTGTGGGACTATCCCACACTCCTTTAGATAGTCATGAAACTCTTGGCTTAAGTATTCACCTCCTCGATCTGATCGAAGGATTTTGATACTTTTGCCAAGTTGGTTTTGTACTTCATTCTTGAAATCTTTGAACTTTTCAAAGGTTTCATGCTTATTCTTCATTAGGTACACATACCCATATCTACTGAGGTCATCAGTAAATGTAACGAAGTATTGAAAACCACCTCTAGCTTGTGTACTTATTGGTCCACATACATCACTATGTATTAGTCCCAATAAAACATTTGCCCTTTCAACATGTCCCTTGAAAGGGGCTTTAGTCATCTTGCCCATTAAACAAGATTCGCATGTTTCATATGATTCAAAATCAAATGAATCTAATACTCCATCCTTATGAAGTTTAGATATGCGGTTCTCGTTTATGTGGCCCAAGCGACAATGCCAGAGATAAGTCGGATTACAATCATTATTTTTAATCCTTTTAGTATTTATGTTATAGATAGGCATATCAAGATTTAATAAATAAAGACCATTCACCATTTGTGCACTAGCATAAAATATATCATTTAAATAAATAGAACAACAGTTGTCCTTTATCATAAATGAAAACCCACACTTGTCTAGACAAGAAATAGAAATTATGTTTTTGGTAATGGATGGCACAAAATAACAGTCTTTTAAAATCAACGATAAACCATAAGGCAAAGATAAATAATAATCTCATATAGCTAATGCAGCAACTCTTGCTCCATTTCCAACTCGGAGATCAACTTTGCCTTTCGCCAACAATCTACTCTTTTTGAGGTCCTGCACATTTACACAAATGTGAGATCCACATCCAGTATCTAATACCCATGATGAAGAAGTAGATAAATTGACTTCTATAACAAAAATACCTGAAGGGGAAGTCACACTTCCTTTCTTTAGATCCTCCAGATATACTTTGCAATTTCTTTTCCAATGGCCGGTCTCACCGCAATGGAAACAGTTCCCTTCCTTCGCTATCCCTCCCTTTGGTTTCAGTGCAGATGACTTTGGCTTAGATTTAACAAAGACCTTCCTGTTCTTCTTGAAGTTCTTAGCTTTAGTCTTTCCTTTGTTCTTATTCACAATAAGAACATTTGTAGGTTTAGACTTCTTGCTATTTGCTTCAAAAGTTCTAAGCATGCCAAGTAACTGTGGTAGTGTCTTCTCAATTTCAATCATATTGTAATTTAAGACAAATTGACTGAAGCTTTCAACGATTGCAAGATCACGTCAGTGGCCAACTCTTGGTCCAAAGGAAAACCCAGCTTCTCCAGATTCTCAATATACCCAATCATCTTGAGTACATGAGTTCCAACCAGACTTCCTTCTACCATTCTACATTGGAATAACGCCTTAGAGACGTCATACCTCTCTTGTCTTGCTTGTTGTTGGTACAGTTGCTTAAGGTGCTCGATCACATCAAACACCTCCATTTCCTCATGTTGCTTCTGAAGCTCAGAGTTCATGGTGGCAAGCATAAGGCACCCAACATCAAGTGCGTCACTTTGATGCTTCTTGTAAGCATCTTTATCGGCTCTTGTAGCCGTTAGGGGAGGTTCCTCAGCGGGTAAGGGTTCCTCTAGGACATATTGTTTCTTTTCTTGTTTGAGGACTATCCTCAAGTTCCTATGCTAGTCTAGGAAATTTGTCCCATTTAATTTGTCCTTCTCAAGGACCGATCGCAGTGATAAAGTGCTTGTTACGTTGTTAGTTGCCATGGATATCTACAATATAAATATGCAAAATAAGTTTATGATTTAATCATTTAACATGGTCTTATAATAAATGATACTCCCACTATTTTGTTTAAAAAATATCAACCCTCGAAACCTTTAGTGGGCCAAGATCCATATTTCGCCTAATCTTGAGTTAGCTTTGGCTAATCGCCCAAGACTCGGTTATTTAGGTAGACAACACTTTGTCAATTTCATCACATGTAATTCTTGGATAGTTGGACGAACAACACTTTGTTCAATTCATCAAATGAATTATTATCCAACCCATGCCTCTAGGTTCCCAATCCTATTGAGATAACCTAGTTAAGTCGTACCCAATTTAAAGTATAACGGATATCACTTTTATCCTTTCACGCCTTACTAAGATTGCCACGGTGCTTTGTTTTGGCAAACCCACACATGTACAATCGAAGTTTTTGACGAGTACTTTTAATTTTGGAAGGCATCTAAAACTTAATATTTTAGAGGGATTTATTGATCTCATGATTAGTTTGATAATTTAAAATATGTCCACTACATATAGTTGTATACATATCTACATATATGTGTAATACAATTATCAATCTAAAACATAAGATAAATCATGCATCAACATACATAATTAAACGTGACATGGTTATAGCCCCTACTAACGATTTTCTCAAGCCAATGAGAAAATCCTAAGAGTCAACCTAAGGTAACTTCACAAGCACCTTCCTTTGGCTCCAATTTGTGAATGGCCTCCTCATCCCGGCACGATGCTCCATCTTCATTGATCACCATCAACAATTAAACTATATTATTTACAAGATATAGAATACCTCGATTCACATTCGAGGGGAACATAGGGGAGGGATAACATTTAGAATAAACTAGAGAAGGCACGACACGCAGGTCGTATTATAAATTACAAACATTCACAAATCCTATCTAATAGGTCAAAGGGATATAACCATGCACCATGCTCAAACAACACATAAAACATGCTTTAACATTTAATTAATTAAATTCTAAACATTTTAAAATTTAATTCTAATTAAAACTGTAAAATAATTTTTGAAAAATTATCGTACGCTCGGGACATCACATGCCACGAACTTAATGCGACTCAAAACATGAACCAAATGGGTCCGACCCATCTAACCACACGGCTGGACCATGCATGGGCCTAGGGTTCGAAACCCTAGCCCATGGCCGAGCCTTGAGCGAGCGGCGGCGGCACTAGGGTTCCAAACCCTAGCCGCCACGCACCACTTTGAGTTTTCATCGAGTCATCTTGTTCGAAACGCCGGAATTCTTGAGCCACGAATCATGGTCAGGTCATGCACGGTGGTGGCTCAACCATCTCAAGCCAAGGGTTCGAAAACCCTAGCTCTCATGTGGTGAAGCCACTTATCCATGCATGCTTGAACCATTATCGAGCCAAAGAGTTCAAAACTCATCCATGTCTCGAAACCTCCATGCATGAACATGAGCCACAAAGACTAGGCCATCTCGAGCCAAGGGTTCGAAAACCCTAGCCCTCATGTGGCTAAGTCGTGGGTCAATTGTGCAAGGTGGTGGCCGAAACATTGCTCAATTAATTTGATAATTCGCTTCGTGTATCGTATACATCAAACATCAATTATATCAAATATAATTTCATGATAATTTCACAAACTTAATATTAACATATCATATATGTTCATACAGTTTTAAATAGCATGCAATATTAATCTAATTATGATTAAACTATTTAACCACATAAAACCGATATGAGCCTTGTACACGGCTCTGATACCACTGTAAGTAATCCAACAAGCATGGAACGCAGCGGAATAATAAAATTTTGGATTACTATAACCGCGGATCTATACATAGGGATTCATATCGGATAAAGGTTTACAAAAGTCTCACCCTTGTAGAGTGTTTGAGTAGATTCCACGGAGCAGCACCACGTCCAACGTCTCATTCGAGTCACTAGCAAAACTTGTCAAGGTTTGCCTCAACGGTATCCACACGATCAAATCGGGTGAAGGGATAGTCAAAGAACAAGTTGCTAGACTCGTTCTTAGACCGGAACAATAAGCACACTTGATTCACAATCAAAAGATGGCACAAAATACCAAGAGCAGTCTACGGCTATCACGAAAAACCGAGAGCACTTCAAGGTGGTGCGGTCGTGAGCTTCTTAGATTATTAGGTTATGATATGAAAGTCTTAAAAACTTTTAATCACCATGTCATCAAATTATATATGATTTAATTAAAGGCTTTCATAAAGCCTCATGGGCTTAAGCCCATGATTTTAATTTAATCCTTATAATTATTAATTAAGACTCCTCTTAATTATTTAATTCATCCCATGAATTTAATTTCTCTTCACGATTTAATCTTTTGTGCGACCCGATAGGATCTTGTAATGTTGGCAGTGACATAAAATCTCATTTTACGTTACAAGCAAAGAGCGGTGTCTAGCAACACATCAAGGCTACCCAAATTACAAGAATGTCAATGACTCGACATAACCTTTAGAACCATGTGATAATATTAACCATGTAACTTAATCCCTTTGTCCTTTGTGTTTAGATTGAACAAGAGTCATGGAATAGTCATACTCGTATATTCAATCTTTATTTCTTGATCCCCAAGTAGAACTAGAATAAACAAATAAGCTCGATATCTCATATCGACTCATTCGAGCATGGCCATGCATTTTAGTTCTCACTTGATCAAGGGCCAAACACATCTCCTGTTATATAGGAGGGACAAATCCTATCTCGATCAGTCAACATCCCTCTACATAATTCGTAGTGTATCCAATAGTCGCCTTTATAGTTTACCCTGTTACGGGTAACGTTTGACAATATCAAGATACATAACTCCTTATGTTGGGATCTCTGATGATCACAAGTCGTAAGGATTACATACATTATTATCACTATGAGAATTGCATATGACGATCATATAACTATCCATGTTGCATTCTCATGGTGGGTCTGTCCAGTACACCGTTCTCTAACATGTACCCATGTGTTGATTTGATATCTCATATCAATGAACAATTCATCAATCAACACATACTAGTCTCTACGTATTATCATTATCCATATTCATGATAATACTTGACTAGGGACATCTTTAAGAATAATACAATATTATTCTAAGGACATTAACATATATATTAATTCACATTGCACAGTTAAACGAATAATATATAATAATGAATTGCCATTCATAAAATCATAAACATTGTATGTCTTAAACAATCATCTAATGACTTGTCTTAGGGCATATCCCAACAGATCTCCCACTTGCACTAAGACCACTCAGACATATACCTAATGACCTGTTTTTATAACACTCACACAGAATATAAAATTTTGATCTTCGAGTGTTCTTCAACAGTAGACTCTGTAGACTTTGTTCTTCAAAATCTTAATGAAGCTTTTTGTACTACTCTGCATAACTTCAAGATATTTCAATATGCGTTTTGAATGTTTTGCTTTTGTAATTGAATGATGTTGATTCAGGATTTTAGAGTTGTTCGTTAGGAAGCCTTCTTCATTCTTCCCTTTGTCGTATTTATAGACGTAAAAGTCTAACGACAACTATTCTTCAATTGGAAAGAACCGCATAAAATTAGCTTCCTGATTTCTTTCCAAATTCTTTTTGTCTTCTTTCCAATTTTGTTAATCAACGGCTATTTTACTCTGACGCGATTGGTGTCGCTGATATGTAAGTGTGGCACTCTGTTGTACCCTTGTCAGAGGTAATTTGTACTTGTTTTGTCTTGTTGCATTATACGTCTGCTGGTTAGTCATTAGTTACTTAGTCTGCTGAACTAAGGTTAACGAATGTCTTCTTAATAGTTTGCTGGTATCTCCTACTGATTACACAGTAGACTTGGAGTATTCTTGTTCTAGTAGATGTTTGTACTCTGCATCCGGTAGATGATGACTCTTAGTCCTTGGTTCCGGTAGACGATATCTATTATTCTTTGCACCCATTAGATGTTCTAGTTTACACCCGGTAGAGGATATCTTTCAGTCTTTCATCCGGTAGGCCTTTGTAGAGTCAAACAACGTTCTTTTCATCAGTAGTCTTCTTCGATGCAGTGTATACTTCAAGCGGTGTTGTTATCACCAAAACTTAGAAATGTATTCCCAACATTGTCCAAATTTGTTGGTTCAACTCAACTCAAAATCGGAATATATTTCTCGAAAAAGGTATTCCGTTGAAAATCCAATAAAAGCGCATGACAAAAAGTGTAAATGATACTCAAATTTTATATATTTTTTGTTTTTTTTATGCAAAAATCACCCTTAAATATTTTATATTTTATTTTAAACTAATAAATTGACCGCAAAATAATATATCCATTACTAGAATCATAATATTGAGAATATTTTATCTTAAATCTATCAAGATGTGCGATCAATTACATATTGAATATAACAACAACAACAACAACGAAGCCAAAGACTTATAGATGTTGAACATGACTTCTTCGCCTCCAACTCTCAGTGTTAGTTCTCCTCTTTGAACATCGATCAAAGCTTTTCCACTTGCTAAAAATGGTCTTCCCAATATCAATGGAACGTCTCGATCTTCCTCCATGTCCAATACCACAAAATTAGCAGGGAAGATGAACTTGTCAACTTTCACTAAAACATCCTCAATTATCCCATGAGGGTATGTGAGAGACCTATCAGAAGCTGCAATGTGATAATAGTAAGCTTAACCTCTCCAAGTCCTAAGCTCTTGAAAATAGATATATACATTAAATTAATGATTGCACCTAAATCACATGAATCTTTATTAAAAGAAGAACTACCATTTATGCAAGGAATAATAAAAACTCCCTGGATCTTTAGGTTTTTGAGTTAACTTCTTTTGTAAGATAGCACTGCACCCTCAATCAGATTCACAGTTTCAAACTCCTCTCGCTTCCTCTTTCTTGCCTTAACATCTTTCATAAATTTTGCATAGTTAGGCATTTGTGCCAAAGCATCTGCAAATGGTATATTGATGTGAATCTTCTTGAAGATGTCCAAGAACTTAGCAAACTGTACATCTACAGCCTTCTTTCTAAATCGTTGAGGAAATGGAATAGAAGTATTATTAACCGGTGGCTTCTCAGGTTGAGTCTCATGATGTTCACCTTCCACTTCTTTTGGTTTCTCCACTTGAGCCTCTTCCTATTCTTGCACTGATTGGTCTTCTACTCCACCACTGGAGCGTCTTTCCCAATTTCCTTACCACTTCTCAAAGGGCCTTGCAGTAGTGTTCTTTTTGGTTCACTTCAGTGGTGCTAGGAAATGATCTCCTATTCTGGTTGCCCATAGCATTAGCAAGTTGACCAATCTGAATCTCAAGAGACTTCATTGTAGCACCCACATTGTTCACTTGATTCTTAATATTATGCATTCTCGGCTCATTCTTCTCAAACCTCTTGAGGACTCAGATAAAAATTGACCTACAAAATCCTCCAAAGATTGCTTGCCTTCATTTTTATGAGGAGCATAGCCAAGAGGTGGTTATAAGACATTCTTATTGTTGGTATATGAAAAGTTATCATGATTTCACTATCCATGATTGAATTGGTTAGGGACTCGATTCCCTCGATAGTTGTTTGATAGCTGTTGTTCACAAACTGAGCTTCCTCAAGATTTGGGTCCTCTGCAGTCAATGATACTCCAGCAATAGTAGTAGTGGTCTCAATAGTAGGTGAGCTCCTTGTTTGTTCATGATGGCTACATGTGTAGTAAGAGCAGCCAATTGTGCAGAAAGAGCAGTAAATTGATTTACTTCATACATACCCGCTGGTTTTCTGACTATTGCTCTATCACTCGACCATTGGTAGCTATTAGCAGCCATTTGCTCAAAAAGATCATATGCATCCTCGGCTGTCTTGGAGAAAAGAATTCCTCCTGTCGCTGCATCCATAATGATATGTGTTGGACCATTCAAACCATTATAGAACAATTGTATCTGCATCCAACTCTCATAATTATGTTGTGGGTACTTCCTAAGTAAGTTTGAATCTCCCCTATGATTCATACAACTGTTCATCATCCATTTGCTTAAAAGTACCGATCTCCGTTCTTAGTAGGGCAGACTTGGCTGGTGGAAAGAATTTTGCTAGAAATTTTGACGACATGTCCTCCCATGTAGCAATACCATTTGCTGGCAATGATTGGAGCCAGCTTCTTGCTTGACCCCTAAGAGAGAATGAGAACAAACACAGTCTTATGATGTCTTCAGTAACACCATGCACCTTAATCGTGTCAACTATCTCAAGGAAGATCCTCAGATATAGATTAGGATCATCAACAGCAGATCCTCTAAACTGATTTTGTTGCACCATGCTAATCAGCGCTGGTTTCATTTCAAAGTTGTTTGTGGTGATAGTTTGTTTGGCGAGCAATGCTAGAGTAGTTATTATTGATAACTTGTTTAAAGTCATCTCTAATAGCTACAGGAACAGCTTCTTCGTTTTGATTTTCTACAGGCATTTGAATCAACTCATCCATCCTTGCTCTGCATAGTTGTCGAGAAATTCTTTCTATCTCAGGATCAAATAACAACAATTCAGGTCTTGTATGCTTTCGCATACACTGCAAATATTAAGAAACAAAGATAGCTTAAGTAAAACGGAGTAGAAGTTCTAGATCAAACTAAGATTACTTGGCACAATATTAGAATTAAACTATATTAATCATTCCCCAGCAATGGTGCCAAAAACTTGATGCGAGATTTCTTACCGCAAGTATACAGTGTCAAGTTTTAGTACAATGATATGAGTAAGGATGTCGATCCCACAGAGAATGATATACAATTCAATTCAAGTCTTGAGTTTCAATAATCTCAATCCTATCTAGAATAAAGTTAAGAGTTGTTTGGTAATAATTATAGAAACTAAATTAACTGAAGCCGATTTATGAGAGAATTAATATGAGAAGCATTGTACAGGTTCGACTTCACTTGTTTATCCACTACACTCTTCAATCAATGATTTAAATATTATAGATCTTCCTAGTTTGTTAATCACGAATCCTTATATATTTTGTTACCTCTCTCAAGATCATCTAATAATCATCTTGATGTGTCCACCTAGGAGAAATCATCAAACAATTTAAATGGCTCTAGATTCATCTATGACGTCTATGGAGTCATACGCCTATCGACTATATAAATTTCAAAGATGTGTTTTCCTATGATCCTACCCTATCCAGAGTGATAGATTATCAATATAAATTCATCCAATCTATGACCAGTAGATCAAAAACATTAAGAACAAGAAAACATAAACAAACCATATGGAAAATCAAAATAGATCAATCAAATCATTCAAAGTGCATTTTCAAAACAAGCTACTTCGTTCCTCTAGAATTAGAAAGTTAGTTCATAACAAAATAAGAAAATAACAAAGTATGTTCTTAGAATTCATCAATGATCTTAAGAAAAGGAGATACAAATCGAAGTTATGATGATAGATCTCTTTGTCTCCGAATGGTAGCAACCGCCTCTCAAGTGTGTTCTTTCAAAACCTAGCCAAAGAATCCTATAATTAGGTTCATGATGGCTTTTATACTTTGGCTGCGCAGAAAAGCCCATGCGCTAAAATCAGACAAGAGCGTGTGGACTGGCGCTGGGTGCCTGATCGTCAATTTTGGTCCAAAAATTTCCTCCAAACAAGCGGTGGGGCGCTTGTTGACTCTCGTTGGGGCACTTGTTGACTCGCGCTAGGGCGTGTGTACTGGCGCTGGGGTTCTCCGTCTTTAGGCACCTTAGCGCCACATCTACTGTCCGTGTTTGCAAAATCTTCCATAAACAAGTGCTAGGGTGCCTCATTCGTTAAGCACTGGGGTGCCTCTTTTCATCAGGCGCTGGGGCTCTTGTGGTTTCATGCGCCAGGGCGCGCCGTCTTCAATTATTCATTTTCTCATTGTCAGGCGCTGGGGCGCCTGTCGCGAATTTCTCGAAACTTGATTTTTGCACTTTCCCTTGCCTTATCCGCTTGTTTTTCAAATGATCCTTTCCATCAAATCCTCATCAATGTATGTCTTTTCATCAAAGTTCACACATTTATACATGAATACCTGAAAAGCACAAAACAAACAAAACAAGGCGTAATTCTGACGAAAACCAACATAAATCTCAATTAAAAGTACAGAAATAATAAGTAAAATTGCACTTATCATCGTCCTCTCGCCCTCGTGAAATGGCTGAAATTCATGGACTCCGATCGACGCACAGGCGCATTGCTGGGCCTACGTCGTACGTGACCAAACCAACATAAGTGACTTCTTGCATATTCTCTTCTATACAAGCTACACCTACTTCAGCTCGAATATCTTTGTTTCTTATTTTATCTCTCATTGTCTTACCGCACATGTAACACAGCGTACGCATATCTGTCACACTCATCTTTTGGATGTGATTCTTCTTGGGTGCTCTGCATTCCGACACACACCACATTGTAGCTCTATTGTATGTTCTGTAAATTTTTTTCCTTCAATTTAGAGAGATATTATGATCGCATAGAAACACGGTGTGTAATACCATTGTCCCACATTGGTTGTGGATGAAAATTTAAAGTGATTTATAAATGCTTACAATGGACTAATATAGCAACTTGGGTTAACCATTTTCGTAGAGCGATGATGGATACGAAGTAGTTGCTATAGGAGCCCATTGTGCAGTCGCGCTTGCGCGGGCCTGGGCCCGGGGCGTGACAGAATGGGATCAGAGCCGGTCACGGCAGAAAACACCGGTAGATAAGTGCTAGGCGGGGCAAAGTGCTACGTGCGTGGGAGCCACCTCTTGAGCCTAAAGGGGCAAAGTGCTACACGACGGGGGCCACCTCTTGAACCTGCGGGGCAAAGTGCCACGTGCGTGGGAGCCACCTCTTGAACCTGCGGGGCAAAGTGCTACACGACGGGAGCCACCTCTGAACCTCTAGGGGCCACCTCTAGATTTTCGGTGCCGGTCGATCGATGAGTTAGGTCGCGACTAGGACGTCGCGTTCTAAAGGAGGGGTGATTGTATAGCCTTGTCCCACATTGGTTGTGGATGAAAATTTAAAGTGATTTATAAATGCTTACAATGGACTAATAGCAACTTGGGTTAACCATTTTCGTAGAGCGAGGACGGATACGAAGTAGTTGCTATAGGAGCCCATTTTGCAGTCACGCTTGCGCGGGCCTGGGCCCGGGGCGTGACAGTATTGTGATATCCCCGAAATAATTAATTGCAATTTGGGCATTAATTATAATTTATGTGATTATTTATGGTGATAATTAATTTAATGTGTTGGAATTAATTATAATGGCGAAATGCTTAGTCATGCGGTGGGCATGACCTAGTAATGCATTTCAGGGTGCATATGATTCATGTTGGGAATTTTGGGTACTATCATAGTTTATTTGTGGTGGTTAAAGGTTGTTTTGGTGAAGCATGTTTTAATTGAGGTTATGGTGCATTTTTGTAAAATGCTTTTAAAATATCATGTTGGAATGTTTTATATATCATGCTAATTAATGGGGTACCACTTTTAATCTTTAACCCACTTATACCATTTTCCCCCTTTTAACTCTCATTCATTACCCACAACTCCCAACCCTAACCAAAAACCCCCAATTTTCGTCCAAGCCAAGGAGGAGAAGGAGAAATCCTTGCAAACTCTTCATTTGTTTGAATCTTGATAGGATTTGAAGTCCAATAGAGGTATAAATCCCTCCTTGTTAATTTCTTGAAGATTGGTTTTGAAATGAGTTGGTATTTTGGGGTTTATATGGGTTTGTTTTTGGGTATGTGTTGTATGTGGTTGGGTTATGATTTTTGAGGTGTTTCATGTGGGATTTATGGAGTTATTATGATATTGAGTTGTTGGAATGTTTTAGTTTGAAGTGTGTGTAGTGGAGCTTTGGATTGTGCTAAAAATTGGTGAAAAATCACGCACACAGGAGTTGGCGATCGGTCGCTACAAACGGAGCGATCGATCGCCGAAGGGTCGTAGCAAAATCTGTTGCGAGCGATCGATCGTTGGAAATGGCGCGATCGATCGTCTCGAGCCAGTGAAGTCTGGCGATCGATCGGTAAGGCTCGCGATCTATCGCCTCGACGCAGCGATCGATCGCCAGCAGCAAGCCAATTTTTGAGAAATTGATTTTTATGTTGGATTTTTGGTATTGGACTATTATTTGGCTTCTAATATTGGATTGTGTGATTGTGTAGAACCATCTCAGGTGGCGACACAACCAAGGAAGTGAAGTCATACCAAATCCTACTTTTGGAAAGGTACGTAAAGAGACGTACGGGTACCCAACGGTACATGTATCTATTATACTCATTGATTATGCATTGTTGATGCGAGTATATATGGAATTGTGCATTGTGGATGCAAATACATGTTGAATTATGCATTATGATTGCATATGTATATGATGATTGTTTGGTGCACATCCCATGAGTCATGGTTATATAGAGTGATGATTTTAATGCTTTGCCGCTGTCAGTTGAAGCGATGATAGAATACTTGCCGATGTCATATTGTAGCGAGGAAAGAATATTTGCCACCAAATGTTGAAGCGAGGGTATTGCCGCATGTCGCATTTGCGCGAGGTTATTCAATGCCGCTAATATGTCGAAGCGAGGTATTAGTGCCGCTGTCATGACAAGTGAGGTGCATTAAAATACACTATTATAACAGATTAGGGATTGGTGATTGGTGATAATGAAATGGTGTTATGTCATGACATGTGTAGAACCATTAAATAATCTATTGATTATACTCATGAGTTATGGTACAGGGACAACCAAAAAGGGAGCGTTTAAAATGCATGGGAAAAACAGGAAGTGTTTTATTACGGTTTATGCACTTACGTCTTATATTCATATTGTGTTGGATATGGATTATTATATGCTCATGTTTTGGGGGTTGTCATTGTAGGTACATTTTGGCATGATAAAGGGGCTAAGGCGGGTTGAGGCGGTGAGCTTGTGAAGAACGCTTTTGATAAGGAAGGACAGGATTATTTTGTATAGTGTCTACTCTAGGAGTATTGTAAAGCTATAGTGAATAACATTCATTTGTTAGAGAATGTAATTAATCCATTTGAAAGTCTTTAACTTGGCATGTAATTCTTAAGGCTCAAAGTCTCAACTCGAACTTTTATACTCTGATAATGTATGTTAGCTCTAATTATGCCTTTAATCCGTACTTAAGGAACTAGGGTCCTTACACGGTGACATTTATCCATTTCAACCAACCTGTCTGAATCATGTGGTTAACGTCACTGTCAATCTCTCCATCCTTTTGGATAACAGAACCTATGTACCGATTGGTGCTCATCGATACCTGACCATCTAGTGCTACAACACCGGGATCCCGAAAGGTATGACCTTTAAATTTGTACTTCATATATTATGTTTTAGACCTACTTAATCTAAAACAAATGTCTATTTATAACTCCAATTTGACATTTACCCATACCTTGATCTCGTCGATCAATTACATATTGAACATAATATCAAAATTTATACATGTCATCTCACTTTTAAAGGTGTTTATATTCCGTCCTACACCTTAGGTAATATTTTATAATATATTTAAGAATCCAAAATGTCAATAAATGATTTTGAAAAATATATAATGTTATATATTTTTTGGATAATAATTATGAAGAAAAAGAATAGAAAATAAATTGATTTAAGTGTAATTGTAAGATGGATGGTGGTGGTAGAGAAGATGGGATACAAAGAATCTAATAACCTCAATCACATAAGTTAATAAAGTATATAAGAAAACATTCATGCATGTATTTTTTTTCCATAATTAGTTACCTGTGTAAAAATAATTATCACGACCATTATAATTTTACTCGTGCAAAGATAATTTTAAAAATGGTAAGGATACATAAAATAGTTTTTAGCCTCAATTACATATTTGATAATTATTAGTTTTATAAGTGAAAACAAATGAATATGTTTTATAGTTATTTTTGTGTTAAATAATATTGATAGGTTTTATTAGATATATTTCTTTTTACAAAAAAATAAAATAAAATACAATAGATAAAAAATTAAAATTAATTTATTATAGAAAACGCATAACGTTTGTCTATTTACATTAAATATGATCATAACCATTTTGGAAAAAAAGTCACAGCTACTTTGAGACAGTCTGTCACACAAGTAAGTACTGAGCGTTACCAACTTCATTAACTATAATTTCTGTTTCTGGACCACATTTTATTAAAAAAAAACAATTTATTTTGATTATACATAGTAATAATAATAATAATAATAATAATCAAACACTATGGACAGAGATAAAGAGACATGAATACGATACGGATATGAGGATATGGATTTTCAAAAATAATAGGACACGACACGTCTAGGATACAACAATAATTTGTATTTTTTTATAAATATTCTACATATATGTTCAAATACACTAAAATTCAAGAAAAAATTTAAATATCAATATTTGAATAATAAAATTGAAAATGAGTAAAGTTCTAGACACGTCATTTCACTCAAACTATATAAACATAATAATTTATAATGTATTTAACATTTTTTTTTCTTTTTTATACTACATCAAACACCACTAAAACAACACCAAATACCACTCAAGCTAATTAATTAAAGAAAGCTCTATAATTTCTGGCTCTCGACCACATTTTATAAAAAACATTTTATTTTGATTATATAAAATAATAATAATAATGCAATGAAAAAATCAAAATTCAAACATTAAGCCAACAAAATCAATAAAGTTTTTTCAACGACTTTGACATAAATATTAAATTTTTACAAGTTTCATGGTTCCCACATGACTCTTTTTCCGTCTGAAACTTTAATATTTTATATATTTCTCAATATTCAGAGATCATGAAAACAATGTGATTTTAGGAGAAAGCATATATTAAAATCCACCAAAAAATTGTTGGGTTCTTGTGGTCGTTTTCAATATATAAGGTTTACCTGGGAAATCATATACATTATTATTATTATAATTTTCAAATAAAATAATTTCCATTTTGTGATTGGGTTCTTGTGGTCTTTTTCAATATATAAGGTTTACCTGGGAAATCATATACATTATTACTGTTTTTTTTAAAAAAAATTTTCCATTTTATGATTGGGTTCCCATAGATTTTAAATAAACTTGTCATTTCTAAACTGAAGCTAAAAATTTATCGGTCAGTTGGTGTGGCACATGATTCATTCTATGCATTCTCACATGTCCTTAAAGTTGGCAGTTGGCGCGTGACTATCAATTAATTAATACTACACCCATACTATATCATAATGACAAACATAAAATAATTTTAATTCACTATTAATTATTGTGAATTAGGTCATCTCCAACCACAAATTTCATTTTACTAATATTATTAATTAATTTAATTTAATTATTAAAACATTTGCAAAAATAAACTCGTGGTTGAGTTTTAAACAAATACATCAATTTAATTATCACATCCACAAAATAATCAACATTCCAAATAAAATACATATTTATGTGAAGACCCGGAATTTTGGCCAAACAAATTACGTGATACCGAGATAACATTGAAAAGTAAATAAAAATAATAGATTTACATTATTAATGGATTTAATTCAATCTTGTGGACTTTTAATCACATATTTAGGTTTATAACTTATTAGAGTTGTGTAAGAGATAATACATGGGTTATATGATTTTAGCTTGTAAACTTTTAAATAATTTAAAGTTGTAGATAATTAAGAAATCATTGAAAATAATATTAATAATAATAACCAATCTTAAATCTTGCAATGAATAGATAAAAGTTTATGGACTATAATTCCTACACTAATCCTACATTTTTGAAAGTGCATAATTAAACCATTCAATGGTCTTGTCCAAACCTTGTCATAAGTCATTAATGACATTTAAATGCCTAACCCAAATTGCCACCATTCAATCTCTTACAACCACAATTCAATCCCATTTATTCTAATATAAAGATATTTAATGGTTTGCTTAAATCATGTCATTAGGTGGTCAAAGTTTTGTAATTGTCAATAAATTCTTCTTCTATACCAATTATTGACCACATTCATTACTTGACTCAAATCTTGTCATTAGGAGACCAAAATTATGGGATGCAATTAAGTCTCCGACATTATATCATATTATACCATACCAAAGAAAAGATTATCCTACCAAGATGCATATTCACATTCATTACCTTGCCAAATCATGACACTAAATGACCAAAGTTAAGGAACCCAATTTAAATTCCTCCTACATTAAAATCACCTCACTCAATCCCATTTAATTGCCTCACAATCACATTAGCAACATCCACATATCATACACTAAAGTCTTGCCAATTGGGAGCCAAAATAGTGGACCTAAATTGGACACTCTTCCTCACATTAAAACCACATTACACCATACAAAAAAAGGATTACCTTACACTTTACGTTGTTGAAAATCTTCTCACACATCACACACACATTTTTCGAAACCTTCAAGGCAAAGGAAGATGAGATTTTGTGCTATTTTCTACAACCTGTAATTCGCTCAATCACGCCTCGAAAGTAAGTAGGTTTTTGCTACAACTTCATTTCGTTTTCAAAATATTAATTATGATTTAAATTCTCGATTGAACATCAAACATGAAATTATGTTTTTAAATCTAAACAAGTATGTGACATGATCGTGAATGAAAGGACATTACAGAGCAATCTTTTGAATCAAATAACTCGTTATGTGGATATGCGCAAGATATGTGTTTATGTGTAAGAAATGTGTTTATGTGCCAAGATCTATGTGATTTGACAAAGATGTATTAAAGGATTTTTGCTATGATTATATGTATATTTTTACTATGTTCAATCGACCCCTACTTGCTGAGTGTTTTCCTAAACGCTCACCTACCTCCCTTCCCTGACAAAGACGAAAAGAAGAGATCGAGGAAGAAGAACAAGAATAATTTTTGGAGATGATGATCCACGGAGAACCTTCAAGAAAATTTATTAGTTTTATTTACGCTTCCGTATCTTTGATTTAATCCTAGACAATAGTATTTTGTAATAGCAATTGTAAGGACAATTTAATGATTTTGGAATAAATAGACTGATTTTGTCAAAGATCTGTATACGAGGCTTGTTGTATTCGAATTTCATATTTGGATTCAACGCCGGTGTCATACGCTCCGATCTCGGGGCATGACAATTTAAATCTTAAAAAAAAAACCTACGCTAAAGCTACAGTGTTGTGCTAACAATGGCGCAACACTGTAGCGGGAGCTAGATTCAACTGGCGCCAGCACCATTTTTTGCGCCGATTGGAAATGCTCTTAAGATATCTATATTTACGAAGAAAGATTATACCTACGCTAAAGCTACAGTGTTGCGCTAACAATGGCGCAGCACTGTAGCGGGCGCCAGATTCAACTGGCGCCAGCGCCATTTTTTGCGCCGGTTGGAAATGCTCTTAAGATATCTATATTTACGAAGAAAGATTTTACCTACGCTAAAGCTACAGTGTTGCGCTAACAATGGCGCAACACTGTAGCGGGCGCTAGATTCAACTGGCGCCAGCGCCATTTTTTGCTTCGATTGGAAATGCTCTTAAGATATCTATATTTAAGAAGAAATATTATAGGTATCCATACTGTAGAAAAAAAATGTATTATAACTTGTTGCATTTATTTTAAACAATAATAGATGCACCCCATAAGATTAGAATATCACTATCTCTAGTTTGTGATAGATATAGAAATAAAATACTATTATGTCAGTTATGATTTGACATAAAAATACAAAATAGGTGATGTAGACATTATTGTTAAACTATAAGTGCAGAATTCGTTATTGTGCATAGATTAGAAGAAATGTTTTTTAAAAAAACTATAAATTTTAGACCTTAAATTAAATTTAGAAATATGAAAAGTTCAATAAATTCATTGAGTTATTGAAACACGTAATAAACGCTAAAATTAAAATGCGTGGTTGTATCTAAAATTGGTCAAATAATAATATGCTATATACGTAGGCCATTAAAATTAAATATGATTGGTTGTATATTTAATTGGTGCAATTAATTGATTAATTAACTAACTAGTAGACCAATAAACTTGCATAGGGTCTAATTAAAAGGTGTGGGTCAAAAGCCCACGATGCATTTTCATATTTAATACCTAACAATTATGATTGAATCTGTTAAAACAATAATTTATCAAATAAATAATGGATGATTTGAATTATGATATATGGCTAGACTCAATTGATATTCGACATTTTTTCTAACTAGCAAGTGCCTGAAAGTAAGAATAAATAAATGAATGAAGGAACAACAGATGAAACCTTTTCGATGCTTTGAAATATATATATATAGTATAGATAAAGGCCTAAGAAGAACATAAGGGTCTTTAGCTTATACAAATAAGAAATAAGAAATAAGGATGCAACTCTAACACTCCCCCTCAAACTTGATATATGTCAACCATGTTAAGCTTGTGTTGAGAAAATAACGACATATTTTATTTGGCCAGATATGTGGCAACAAAAAATAAATATGGAATAAAGACACAAGATTTATGTGGTTCGGCAAAAATAAGCCTACGTCCACGGGGCTGCCACAGATATTTTACTGAAGAAAAATATACAAGTGTTTACAAACAGTAACAACACTCAATCAAAAAAATATTCAAAAAATTATGCACTATTTTCTCACTAGTATTCGTACTCTGATTGCACTCGGTGTTGTATTTTGTTCACTATAATTTTTGGTGTGCTTTACTGAATGAATTACACATCTATTTATAGAAAAATCTTCACTACAAAGTTGGCAATTTTTCTTCACGCGGTGCCAGTTTTTCTTCACGTGTTAAATCAATTGGCGGCCAAATTTCTTTGTTTTAAAGAAGAAGAAGTGGGCCATCAGCTTTTTCAATCTTCTTTTTTTGCTTTTCAAAATTTTCTTCGGTGGGGACCGTCAACTTTTGACTAACAATCTCCACTTGAAGGATGATCCCAATCTGTCTTAACACCTTGATCAATGCAACAGCCTATTCTGGTCTGTTAATCTAGCAAGCCAACTGAAGTTAGCACAACTTCAGTTTATCAATGGTCACCACCTTCATTAACATATCTGCTGGATCTTTACTTCCTTGGATCTTCTCTAATGTTTGCACGTCATTTTCAAGTAGAGACCCGATGAAGTGATAACGAAGACCAATGTGTTTTGTTCTAGAGTGGAATACTGAATTCTTTGCCAGATGTATTGCACTCTGGCTATCACTATACAAAACATTATTCTTCTGGTTGAATCCCAGCTCTGTTAACAAACCTTGAAGCCATATCAACTCTTTACTGGCTTTTGTCACTGTAACATACTCATCATCTGTAGTGGATAAAGTTACAATCTTTTGTATCTGCGACATCCAACTAACCACTGCAGTTCCAACAGTGAATGTGTAACCCGTGGTGCTTCTCTGGTGATCGACATCACCTCCATAGTCTGCATCTACATAACCTTGTACTTTTTAATTCTCATTTTCCAAAGTACAAACACTTCTTTGCAGTGCCTCGTAGATATATCAAAATCCAATTAACTACTACCCAATGAGCCTTTCCCGGATTTAACATAAACCTGCTAACAACTCCCACTGCATGGCCAATGTCTGGCCTTGTACAGACTATCACGTACATCAAACTCCCAATGGCTGAAGCGTAAGGAACTTTAGACATGGATTCTTTTCTTCCTCCGTCTGAGGACACTGGTCCTTGGATAGGCGAAAATGACTAGCCAAAGGTGTGCTAACTGACTTGGCGTCGCCAATGGTGAATCTCTGCAGAACACGATTGATGTACTCCGCCTGAGATAACTGCAAAATTCCCGTTTGCTTATCTCTTGTGATTTGCATTCCAAGTATCTTTCTTACTGGACTAAAGTCCTTCATGTCAAATTCACAACTGCTATTTCTGGTTTCTGATCTCGTCCATCAGGACCAGCTACTAACATATCATCGACATAGAGTAGCAAAATGATATCACTACACTTATATTTCTTGAAGTAGCAATAATGGTCGGCGTTGCACTTCTGGAAACCTTCATTGTGCCTAAAGTCGTCAAACTTCAAGTACCCCTGCCTTAGAGCTAGTCTTAGGCCGTACACTCTCTTTTTCAATTTGCACACCTACTCCACCTCTCGCTCTACGAAACCTTCTGGTTGAAACATATAGATCTCCTTATCAATGTCTCCGTGAAGAAACACAATCTTCATGTCCAATTGCTCAAGATAGAGGTTTTCACTTGCAACAATACTCAATACAATCCTAATAATATTGAGATTCACAAATGGAGCAAAAATTTCTAAGTAGTAAACTCCTTCTTTTGTTGGAATCTTTTGACGACTAGTCAAGCTTTGTGTCTCTTGGAACCATCATGCTCCTCCTTCACCCGATACACCCATTTGTTGTGAAGTATCTTTTTATCCATAGGTAACTCAACAAGTTCCCATGTCTGATTGGACATTAAAGACTTCATTTCGTCTTTCATGGCAAGCTCCCACTTGTCGGCATCTTTGGTCTGACATGCTTCCTAGTAGCATTAAAGCTCACTGGCATCAATTAGCAACATATAGTTCATGTACCTTATGTTAGGTACATGAGGCCTAGAACTCCTTATCAATTCAAGAACTGGAGCAAAAGACTGTGATGTATCAGACTGCTGCTCGCTATCTTGATCAATTGATTACCCTACTGAGGAATCTAAACTATCTGCTCCACGTGACTTTCCGGGACATCGTCCACTTCTGCATACACTGGCTCACTCTATTATGGGTCACTGACAACTGTGTTATGTCTGTCCTTAAACATCACTCGTTCGTTGAAGATTACATCTCTGCAGCGGACCATCTTCTTGTTTTTATTATCCCAAAAGCGGTAGACAAACTCATCTTCAACATAACCAATGAAAGTGCACTTCTTTGATTTGGGTCAAGTTTATTTCTATGTGCATCACTAATATGCACATATGCTACACAACCGAAAACTTTAATATGAGAGGTTTACGTCTTTTTCGCTCCATTCATCTTCTGGTATTATGTGCTCCAATGGTATCGATGGACCTCGGTTAATCAAGTAAGCTGCTGTGTTGACTACTTCTGCCCAGAACTGCTTTGGCAGACCTGATTGTACCCGCATACTTCTGACTCGTTCTGTCAACGTCCGATTCATACGCTTAGCTACACAATTGTGTTGAGACGTACCAGGCACGGTCCTCTCCATTTTGATCCAGTGCTCATAACAGAACTTCTTGAATCTGGTGTCTTCATTTTCACCACCATTGTCGGTTCTGAGCTTCTTTATTTTCAACTAAGGGTGCTTAACGGATCGGTCCGGTCCAGAACCAAACGGTTCCGGATCCTTTAAGCACGGAACCGGTCCATTAAGGAGGCAGATCGGACCCGGTTCCTGTTCCAACCAGTTCCGGGTCGATCCGATCCGAACCGGTTTTTTCTTTTTTTCAAATTTTTTTTTAACATTTTTTTTATGTTGTAAATGTTCCCCAATATTCATCACAAATTCAATATATTTCTTCTTTATTTCATAATATAGATGCATACAAATAATTGTAAAGAGATGGCAATTGAAAATCTAAATAAAAAAATATTACTATTTAGCACTCTTCATAATTGATAAGTATTGTTTTGGCGTTCTCTTCTTCTTGCTCGTCATAATTATTTACGAATTCGTCAACCGCCCCATCTCTTATGTTCTTACATTCTGCTTCAAACAAATCTTTAAGTATCGAGAGCATGCATAACAAATCAGCAGATAGACTACTTCTGTATTCTCCAATAATTCGGCCACATGTTGAGAATGCCGATTCAGAAGCGACGCTTGAAGCTTGTACCGCATACACGTCTCTAGCTATTTTAGCCAAGATAGGGAATTGTGCTGCATTTGTCTTCCACCACTGTAAGACATCGAAGTTGTCTTCTGTTAGAAATTGATAATTCAGATAACTTTGCAACTCAGTCGACGTGCTAGTAGAAGGTCAGTTTCCTTTAAGTTTTTTCCTGCCCAGCATTCTAAGCAAATTGATGCCCCACATTTAGATTGAGCTTGGGGTTGTTCTTTAGCAGGCCTTTGTTGCGATGATTCACTTGCCTGTTGATTATAATACAATTGAAACATATTTTTGAGAGATTGCATTGTATACGTCTTTTGATCGTTAACAACCTTCCCCAAAAATTTAGCATAATATTAAAAAAATATCTCAAATGAAAATAAACATTGACTAGGATCTATCAATGTTACGATGCAGTGTACGTGTGAGATTTGTTCCCAATACTTTATAAATTTAGTTTCCATTGTAGTAACAAAAGCATGCAAGTCATAGTCATCTCTAAATTCTATAAACGTATCAAACATGTTAAAGGAAGAAAATAAACTAAAGTTGGATAAGTAACACCGGAGAAGCGGTCCGTCGCTTCTTTGAAAGTACCTAACAATGATACACAATTTTCAACAAATTCCCAATCTCATTAGTCAAATAAATACTTTCATCGCTATCAGGCATTTGATAAGAATTATAAAATAGAGTTAAAATATCTTTGTAAGGTAACATAGCATTCAACATATTGTACAACGAATTCCACCTAGTTTCTATTAGTGATGGAAAAAGAAGATGCTTTTGTAGGGTCTTCCTATCTTAACATCATATTATACACGTATTATGGACTAAACATGCATTCATAACATCTTAGGGTTCCGGTTGTAGCTTTGAGCTAATAAGATTACAGGCCAAAATAAAATTTCAAAAGCTGATTAATTACATTCTCAATAATGAATGTTAAAGCTATATATTTACAATACTCATAGAGTAGAAACTATTAAAATCCTGTATCCTATATTCATCTTGCTCCTTTTAGCTCACTGCCTCAACCCGGCCCTAGGCCCTTCGGTCCAAAAGTGTACCTACAGGAACAACCCATCATGAGCATGTACATCATTACTTAACATCATAAGGTGATGGCATATAAATAAATGCATGAAAATAATCGTAACATATACTGGTTATTCGTATTAACACACTTAGTTGTCCCTGTTTCATAGTCATGCATATGGGCATCTTACCCTATCGTATGGCATATCATATCATAATCATCGTGTGGCATCTTACCACATGGGCATCTTACCCTATCGTATGGCATCTTACCATATCATAAACATCGTGTGGCATCATACCACGTGGGCATCTTACCCTATCGTATGGCATCTTACCATATCATAAACATCGTGCGTGTAGCATCTTACCACGTGGGCATCTTACCCTATCGTATGGCATCTTACCATATCATAAACATCGTATCATTGTATAAACATCATATAAACATCATCATTTCATAGACATCATCATCAACTTACTTATCATTATCATCATCATAAACATCGTAATTACTTATACAATTATTGCGTAGTCATAGTATAAGAATATGTTACCGTCCGATGCCCGTACCTTAATTCCAAAAGTGGAGAAATTGGAGAACTTTATCTCCTTGATGTCGTTGGCACCTGGGATGGTTCTACACAACCATACAAATCAATATTAGAAGCTAAATAATAGCCAAATACCAAAAAATCATCAAAAATCATCATTTTCCACTTTTTAAACAGTGGCGATCGATCGCTGCATCGAGGCGATCGATCGCGAGCCTTACCGATCGATCGCTTCGATGTAGCAATCGAACGCTTGACCCTTCTGCCTCGCGACGATCGATCGCTACATATACGGCGATCGATCGCCCGCTATACAAATCGCCACTGGCCTTCGCGATCGATCGCTGCCCACTGTGCGTGCGATTTCTCCATTTTTGCACCATAAAAACTTCACCATCCTCCACAACTCTTATACCATCAACCCAAAAACATAAAAAACACTTCAAACCTTCATTTTACATCTTTAAACAACTAAAAATCCTACACCCATCCAAACATCATACCAATCCAAAATAAATCCATTCCAAACAATCAAAACACCCATTTCAAAACCAAACCAAACATCATAAAAACTTTAGGAAGGGTCCCATACCTCTTGAAGACTCCAAATCTTAACAAAAATCCCACAAACAAAAGTTTTGTGGAGCTTCCTCCTTCTTCCTTTGAAGAATTTCGAAAATGGCAAATGGGTTAGGGTTTGAGAGTGATTTGGGGATTTAAAGTGAAAAGGTGAAGTGAATAAAGTGATGGGTATAGTGGGAGGTTGTGGGGTTAAAGTATTAAAATTGTACCCCAAAGTTAACATGATGTATAAAATACCCCAACATGGTATTTTAAAAGCATTTTGCAAAAATGAACCAAACTTCCATTAAATTTATACTTTCCTCATAATTAACAATCAATACAATTAAATCATGTTAACACCTCATTTTCTAACATGCATAACATGCACCCTGAAATGCAACCCCGGGTCACGCCTATCATGTGACTAAGCATTTCAACATGATAATTAATTTCAACACATAAATCAATTATCAACATAATTCATCATATAAACATAATTAATGCCCAGATTGCAATTAATTAATTTTGGGGCATCACAATACTCCCCTACTTATAAGATTTCGTCCTCGAAATCGCATGCACTCCCCAAAAAGAAACTAAACATAAATCATACAAGAAAATAGTTTCGGGTAATGCTGCACCATATGCCGTTCCGTCTCCCACGTAGCCTCCTCGACACCCCGACGATCCCACTGAACTTTGACCATCGGTATAACCTTGCTTCGTAATCTGCGATCCTCACGATCCAGAATTCTGACCGGTCGTTCTACGTAGGATACATCTGAGTCCAACTGCACTTCAGTAGGCTGTAATACATGAGACGGATCTGGCTCATACTTCCGCAACATAGAGACATGAAAGACATCATGAATACCAGATAGAGACGGCGGTAGAGCCAAACGGTAGGCCAAAGTACCGATACGCTGCAATACTTCATATGGACCAACATACCTCGGGGATAACTTCCCCCGCATACCAAAACGAACTACACCCCTGAAGGGTGAGATTTTCAAGAAGACCTTGTCTCCTACTTGGAATTCTAGCGGTCGCCGTCGCTTATTGGCATATGCTGCTTGCCTATCCTGTGGCGTATCATCTTAATCTTTTCTTCCATATCCTTAATCATATCCGGTCCTCCGACCACTTTACTAGTCAAGTCCTCCCAATACAGCGGTGATCTACATCATCGTCCGTAAAGAGCTTCAAAAGGGGCCATTTGAATGCTCGCCTGGTAGCTGTTATTATAGGAGAACTCCACCAATGGCACTGCATCCTGCCATGGAGTATCAAACTCCAGAACACATGCCCTCAACATGTTTTCGAGCTTCTGAATGGTACGCTCTGTCTGGCTATCTGTCTGAGGGTGATAAGCTGTACTCAGTCTCACTTCTGTGCCCAAAGCTGTCTGGAGACCCTCCCAGAAATGAGAAGTAAACCTTGGGTCCCTGTCAGACACAATCGAGACTGGAACTCCATGCAACCTCACTACATCCGTACATATAATTGGACCATCATTAGGTATGAAAAAGTCATACAGTAAGGGATGAAATGAGCCACCTTCGTTAGCCTATCCACGATCACCCAGATTGCATCAAATCCAGAGGCCGTCCTTGGCAAGTGGGTCACGAAGTCCATAGATATGTGCTCCCACTTCCACTTAGGTACTTCCAAGCTCTTCAGCTCGCCACCAGGCCTCTGTCTTTCTGCCTTTACCTTGTGGCAGATCAAACATCTTTTAACAAAAGAGATCACATCACGCTTCATGCGTCTCCACCAGAATTGAGGTCCTTATACATTTTTCTTCCTCCTGGGTGAACACTGAACCGGCTCCCGTGAGCTCGCTCCAAGATTCCTCTACGCAACTCCGGCGTACATGGAACTACCCATCGGTCACCGAGTCTCAGAGAACCATCCTCAGCCACTCTAAACTTGCTGTCCTCGAAGTACTATCGATGACCATCTTTGAACCTCATCATCCGATCTCTGGGCTTTCCTGATAGCCTCAAATATGTCTGGCTCAGCCAATAAGGTCGACACTCGCACTGGCGACGTGTCCACATCGAAATCATAGCCCAGATGGCAATAAGAAGTCATCATAGCTGATAAACACATAGCGTCCTCAGCAGTACTCTTCACTTTCCGACTTAAGGCGTCTGCTATCAAATTTGCTTTACCAGGATGGTACTCAATCTCACAGTCATAATCCTTGAGTAAATCCATCCATCTTCTTTGCCTCATATTCAGTTCCGCTTGGGTGAATAAGAACTTCAAACTCTTATGGTCCTTATAGATGGTAAACGAAGTACCATAGAGATAATGCCGCCAAATCTTCAAGGCGAAAATGATGGCCTCCAGTTCCAGATCATGAACTGGGTATCTGGTCTCATGAGGCTTCAACTGCCTCGAAGCATAAGCCACCACGTGCTTCTCCTGCATCAATACACAGCCCAAACCCAATGATGCGTCTGTGTACAAAGCAAACCTCTTATTCTCAGAAGGAATTACCAATACAGGTGCCGTAGTCAAACGACGCTTCAGTTCTTGGAAGCTTTCCTCACAAGCTTCGGACCAATAGAACGGGACTCCCTTCTGAGTCAGTTGCGTCAACGGCTTAGCGATATTAGAAAATCCATCGACGAAACGTCGGTAATAACCCGCTAAACCAAGGAAGCTCCGTATCTCGGGCACAGAAGTGGGTGCAGCCCACTCCATCACAGCCTCAATCTTCTTGGGATCCACAGATATTCCACTGCTAGATATAACATGGCCCAAGAACACCACACTGCTCAACCAGAACTCGCACTTGCTAAGCTTTGCATATAACTGATGATCCCTAAGGATCTGGAGTACTGTCCTCAAGTGCTTCACGTGTTCCTCTTCGGTCCGAGAATAAATGAGTATATCGTCAATGAAAACAATGACGAATTGATCCAAATACGGATGGAACACCCTGTTCATCAGGCTCATAAAAACAGTTGGGGCATTCGTCACCCCAAAAGCATGACTAGGAATTCATAGTGCCCATACCTAGTCCTGAAAGTTGTCTTCGGTACATCATCTTCCCTTACCCGAATCTGATGATACCCCGACCTCAGATCGATCTTACTGTAGAGCCTCGTACCCTGCAACTGGTCAAACAAATCATCGATCCTCGGAAGTGGATACTTATTCTTCACTGTGGCTTTGTTCAGTTGTCAGTAATCGATGCACAGACGCATCGAACCATCTTTCTTCTTAACAAATAGGACTGGTACACCCCAGGGCGATACGCTAGGGCGTATGTAACCCTTATCAAAGAGCTCTTGCAACTGAATCTTTAACTCTCTTAACTCTGCTGGTGCCATCCTATACGGGGCACGAGAAATGGCTGACGTCCCTGGTAGTAACTCAATCCCAAACTCGACCTCTCTCGTCGGTGGGAATCCGGGAATCTCTTCGGGAAAGACATCAGGAAACTCCGCCACTACGGGCACATCCTCAACTTTTAATTCTTCCTTCTTTTCAGTAATATCCACGGCATAGATGAGATATCCGGTATGGCCTCGTTCCAACAACTGTGCCATCCTGACAGCAGATATCAATGGGATCTTTGAACGAGAACCATCCCCATAGAATGTCCAATAGACTCCCATATCAGATCTAAATCGGACAGTCCTCTGCCTGCAGTTCACAACTGCCTGATACCTGTTCAGAACATCAATGCCTACAATGCAGTCAAAGTCTGACATTCCCAGAACGATCAAATCTGACCTTAGCTCGTTATCCTCAAAATAAATGAGGCCATCATAGACAATCTGATCAGTAATCAAACTTCTTCCAGGGGGGTCGAAACTACAAGAGGCGTGGACGACGGAGAAGTGCATATGTGGTGCCTTTCCACAAAACTTGCCGACACAAAAGAGTGTGACGCACCTGTGTCGATCAATATAAAAGCAGGGTGCGTAAATAAAAGACACGTACCCGCTATAACCTCCTCCGGGGCCGCTGTAGCCTGCTCCCTCCTTAATGCATAAACTTGCCCCTGAGGTGGCCCCATGGGCTTACCTCCATACTGCCTCGGTGCAAAAGGTGGTCTGTGCTGTGCTGCTCTGTCCGCAGGCCTCCCCGCAGAGTTCTGTTGTCTTCCCCTGTTGGGACACTGTCGGGCAAAGTGGCCTTTGTCGCCACAAACATAACATCCTACACAGTCTTTCGCCAAATGTGGTTGCCCACAAAGAGTGCACTGGACCTTCCCGAATCTGTCTCCCTGAGACTGCCCTCTTCCAGATGGGGCATCGTTCCTACGACTTCCTTTCCATCGGTTCTCGGGCTTCTTACCACTGAATCTCGACGCTGAAGTGTTCCCCCTAGGCTTAAACTGATCACCCCTGGGCTTCAAATTGTCAGAAGTAGATTTCTTAGGGGGTGCTGGAGGTGGTACGGTATCAGGGTATGCACCAACTCCCAGTTCAGCTAGCTCATCCCGTGAAAGGGCGTCATCAAAACAAGCAGGGCCATAAGTGATCACCCAGTCATACAGTTCAGGCCTCAAGCACTTCATGAAGTTCCTCATCTTCGCTTGAGTGCTTGCAGCAATGTGAGGTACATATCTGAGCAATGAACAGTATTGAAGAGCATAATCTGACACAGGTATGTTACCTTGCTTGAGGTTAGTAAACTCATCTTCATTGGCCTGTCGTTCAGCAGCTGAGAAGTAGCGGGTCAGAAACCGAGTCCTGAACAGCTTCCAATTGATCTCCTGACCCCGAGCCTCTTGCTCTATCACTGTGGTCTTCCACCACATCAGTGCCTTCTTGGCCAATTGGAAATCTGCTAGCCTTATCCAGGCTGTCTTAGTACAAGGAGCTGCCACAAATATCTGTTCTATTCTCTCCAACCATTCCTCAGCCATCTCCCCAGTCTCAGTTCCTTTGAACATCGGGGGTCGGTATGTCAGAAATTGAGCCAAACTTAGCTCTCCCGGTAATAACTGTTGTTCAGAAGGTTCTTCACCCAAGGCTGGCGGTGGTAGGGGATTCGTACGCCCAGCACTTGCATTAACACTTACCGCATCGCCCACTTCCACATTTGCTGCCATACTGCAAGACAAGGATTAACAACAATACCCAAAAGCAGTTCATATAATACATCGTTAGAGAAACAAAACATGTTAGTATAACATCATATACTTCATATACAATACATGCACAAAACATGTTTAAAATTGAGCAGCTAGCTAACTCATTGCTAAGGCTACCCTTCACTCATTCCCGGGTTATCTAACCACTGCTCTGTACCACTAATGTAGGGTCTTCCTACCTTAACATCATATTATACACGTATTATGGACTAAACATGCATTCATAACATCTTAGGGTTCCGTTGTAGCTTTGAGCTAATAAGATTACAGGCCAAAATAAAATTTCAAAAGCTGATTAATTACATTCTCAATAATGAATGTTAAAGCTATAGATTTACACTACTCCTAGAGTAGAGACTATCAAAAATCATGTATCCTATATTCATCTTGCTCCTTTTAGCTCACTGCCTCAACCCGACCCTAGGCCCTTCGGTCCAAAAGTGTACCTACAGGAACAACCCATCATGAGCATGTACATCATTACTTAGCATCATAAGGTGATGGCATATAAATAAATGCATGAAAATAATCGTAACATATACTTCCTGGTTATTCGTATTAACACACTTAGTTGTCCCTGTTTCATAGTCATGCATATGGGCATCTTACCCTATCGTATGGCATCTTACCATATCATAATCATCGTGTGGCATCTTACCACGTGGGCATCTTACCCTATCGTATGGCATCTTACTGATCGCTTATTTTTTAAACAGAAATTTCTCAGTGTAGCGATTCTACCGCAAGTGCACGGTGTCAAGTTTTAGTATAATGATAATATAAGTACGGATTGTCGAACCCACGAGGACTAGTAAATAATTACCAAACTCCACTAGTTTAACTATATTTAGCCTACGAAAATTGGTTATAACTAATTAACTAATTTAACTAATTAACTCAATAATAAATCCAAACAAACGATAGAGAATGAGAATGAAATCAATAGAGACAATTATCAAGACATTCGGTTCATCTATGCAATCATCCCCCACAATTCGCCTATTAGTTAAGAATTAATTCAAACAATCTAAGGTGACGAAATTTCCTAATTCACTTGCTATACCTTGGTCCGGCTATAACAAATCTAATATTAACGTAACAATAATCCACTCTCGTACCCTTATTGAACAATTAATATCGTAAATCAATCTATGAAAACTTCTAGCCTTCGATTTTGGTAAATCTATTGCTATCACACGTGTGCTAGATTTTACTTGGTCCGTCTCAACCTAAAACCCACGGCAAAGATCACTTTATCGAATCACAATATCCTATGGTCAATTCAATTGCAATTTAATATCATTCAAGGATGGCCAAACCCTTAAAAGCATGAAGAACAATGATCTAAACACATAGATATATAAGAATCAATCAAAACATTAAAAGTACATCATGGGTTCATAACATGGGATCCCCTAAGTCTTGATAACAAACTTAGTCTAGCAACATATTTAAAATCAAATGCAATATCATGTATTTCAACATCAAAAGCATAAGAAAATTAAATATAATCAAACAAAGTTTAGAAATACGGATAAACAAGTGTTGAATCACGTCGTCGACCGTAGTTCCGTCTCTCGCTTTGTTTCACTGTACGTGTATGATCTCCTTCACCAATCTTCCTCACGTGAATTCCTTCTCTTGCTGCTTCGTGCATCTCCTCTCTTCTCCTCGTCGATCTCTCGTTGCTGCCCCTTTTCCTTCACCCGTGTGTCTCCTGGAAACTCTCGTCTCTCCTCACGTTTCTCTCTTATCTGATCTCGCCTTCCTCAATCTGTTCACGTCACTCCCTAGTTCCTCCGCTTCTTCCCTGATATCGTTTGCTGTTCACTCTTCCTGTTCTCTCGGTCTCTCTCGTTCTCTCTCGAATTCTGCACGTCTCTTTATCTTTATATTGTGCTCACGTAACTTCTGTTTTTCCATTCCCGTGGCTCTCTCTAATATATCTGGATTGATTCCAAGTCTCGTAAGTTGGTTGCTCTACGGAGACGGGTCTTTCTCAATCTCTTATGCTCTTTTAAATCCTCTATTATCATATATTATAATATAATATTTCATCCATGTTCGATAATATCCGGTTGTGCTCGGTTTGGTCCTTTTTCATCATTTTAAGCTTAATTCCTCAACTTCTATACATTTGGACATGGATTCCTGAAATAAACAAATATATACCAAAACACGTAATATTTTCCAGGAATCGCTATAAAAACGCCTCTAATCATATATCAAAATAAGTGTAAAAACACTTATCACTTACCATATCATAAACATCGTGTGGCATCTTACCTCGTGGGCATCTTACCCTATCGTATGACATCTTACCATATCATAAACATCGTGTGGCATCTTACCACGTGGGCATCTTACCCTATCGTATGGCATCTTACCATATCATAAACATCGTGTGGCATCTTACCACGTGGGCATCTTACCCTATCGTATGGCATCTTACCATATCATAAACATCGTATCATTGTATAAACATCATATAAACATCATAATTTCATAGACATCATCATCAACTTACTTATCATCATCATAAACATCGTAATTACTTAAACAATTATTGCGTAGTCATAGTATAAGAATATGTTACCGTCCGATGCCCATACGTTTCTTACGTACCTTAATTCCAAAAGTGGAGAAATTGGAGAACTTTATCTCCTTGATGTCGTTGGCACCTGGGATGGTTCTACACAACCATACAAATCAATATTAGAAGGTAAATAATAGCCAAATACCAGAAAAATCATCAAAAATCATCATTTTCCACTTTTTAAACAGTGGCGATCGATTGCTGCATCGAGGCGATCGATCGCGAGCCTTACCGATCGATCGCTTCGATGTAGCAATCGAACGCTTGACCATTCTGCCTCGCGGCGATCGATCGCTACATATATGGCGATCGATCGCCCGCTATACAAATCGCCACTGGCCTTCGGCGATCGATCGCTGCGTTCGTAGCGATCGATCGCTGCCCACTGTGCGTGCGATTTCTCCATTTTTGCACCATAAAAACTTCACCATCCTCCACAACTCTTATACCATCAACCCAAAAACATAAAAACACTTCAAACCTTCATTTTACATCTTTAAACAACTAAAAATCCTACACCCATCCAAACATCATACCAATCCAAAATAAATCCATTCCAAACAATCAAAACCCATTTCAAAACAAAACCAAACATCATAAAAACTTTAGGAAGGGTCCCATACCTCTTGAAGACTCCAAATCTTAACAAAAATCCCACAAACAAAAGTTTTGTGGAGCTTCCTCCTTCTTCCTTTGATGAATTTCGAAAATGGCAAATGGGTTAGGGTTTGAGAGTGATTTGGGGATTTAAAGTGAAAAGGTGAAGTGAATAAAGTGATGGGTATAGTGGGAGGTTGTGGGGTTAAAGTATTAAAATTGTACCCCAAAGTTAACATGATGTATAAAATACCCCAACATGGTATTTTAAAAGCATTTTACAAAAATGCACCAAACTTCCATTAAATTTATACTTTCCTCATAATTAACAATCAATACAATTAAATCATGTTAACACCTCATTTTCTAACATGCATAACATGCACCCTGAAATGCAACCCCGGGTCACGCCTATCATGTGACTAAGCATTTCAACATGATAATTAATTTCAACACATAAATCAATTATCAACATAATTCATCATATAAACATAATTAATGCCCAGATTACAATTAATTAATTTCGGAGCATCACAGCTTTAAACCATTAGATAAACATAATTGTTTCCAATCACGCTTAACAAAACTCTTGCGTAATCATGTAGCGCAGTATTTCATTTTCTCAATACATGCTGAGTGATTGTCCTCATAAACAACTTTAACAGCCAAATTAATCACATGACATGCACATCTAACATGAAAAAAACACCATCAAGCATTGGTTTCAGATATGTCTTTAAATCACGCATCACAGCATTGTTATTTGTAGCGTTGTCTAATATGATTGAAAATACCTTATATTGAATTCCATAATGTCTACAAGTGTTGGACCCATATTTAGCAATTACATAACCAGTATATGCACAATCTAACTCATCTAAAGACAAAATCTATTTTTGCATACACCAATTATCATCAATCCAATGACAAGTGACAACAAGATATGAATCCGAATTTACATTTGTCAAAATATCGGTTGTTAAGCTAACCCTACAAGGCAAACTAGAAAGATGTTAAAACAATGTATTTCTATATTCAACAAATACATCCATACGATTTCTTTTTAGTGTGTGCCTAGAAATATGTTTAAACATGGGTTGTATAGACGAAGCAAATTAAATAAAACCAGCATGTTCAGCTTGTATAAAATGAAGTTCACATCTAATCACATATCTGACAAGTGACCTACGGTTAATTTCAGCAGTTAAAATAAAATTTGTGCCAGTGAGAACAATAATTTGTGCTTGTGTTGCTTCTCGACCTAATGGTTGTAATGTTGTCTCATCAAAATTATGTTTTTTACTAATATTTTTTAAATGTTCATGTGCCTCCACTGGCACCACCATCTTTATATGAATATTGTATCTTACATAATTTACATATTGCAACAGATTCATTAATACATTCTTTTTGAGCGAGTTCAAAGTGATCCCATATCTTACTTCTTTTGGCACGAGTCGATTGTCTATTCGCTGTTGTAGTGGCTCCAATGACACCACTTGTTGTCTCTCTTGGGCTTGGGCAGCAGGAGGTTCGACAGGTTGTTCGGGTTGTTACGGTTCGACGTTCATAGAGGAACCACCAACATTGAAGTCAGCAAAAAAATCATAACTTTCATTTAACTCGGGAATTGGCACAAGCAAATTCATTGCCGAAGATGAACTCAGTGATAGACGATCGGGGACGAGACCCCGAATGCGACCCCAGCTACGACCAACGCCGCAGCTAGTGCTAGATGAAGATGCTATTATTATCTAAGTAAATTGTAGATAGCACAATTGAGAGGAAAAAAATGAGATTGAAGTATACAACTTTGCAGGAATGAATTGTGAAGATTTACAAAACACAACACCCATATTTATAGTATTTTTTTTTAAAAAAAATAAAATAAAGGAAAATGAACGTTGGCAACGGCTAAAGAGCAGATGCGAACGTTCAGCATGGCACCGGCTATAAATCCATTGTCATGCTGACAAAATTGATTTTTTTTAAATACTACCGATTCCGATTTCGGAATCGGAACCAAACCGGTAGCACCGGAACCGGTGGTGCTACCAGTTTGGTTTTCCAGAACCGCCCAGCCCGGTTTCATACCGGTTTCGGGACGATTCAGAACCGGTTAGTCCAGTTCCGGTTTTGGACCGGACTAACCGGTTCGGTTCCGGGCCGGGTCTGAATTGACCCGACCCGATAAGCACCCCTAAATTTCAACCTCTCTCATATTCAACCATTGCTTTCCAAATCTCGAAAGCCTCAAATACTTCTGATTTATGTTTCAGAAAGTAAACCTATCCTTTTCTGGAGTGATCATCACTGAAAGTCACAAAGTAGTGTTTCCCACTAATTGATGAGACAGTCGTTGGTCCCCAAACATCAGAGTGAACTAGTTCAACATTCTCATTCTTTGGGTTCCCGTACTTGTTTGAAAGCTAACTCTTTTTTTTTGCTTTCTAAAAATACCTCTTTCACGCGTGTCAATATCAATTGACTGAAGACTCGGTAGTTTCCCCTTTGAGTGTATAACCTTCATTCCTATTTAACTCATGTGGCCAAGTCTCTGGTGCCATAGAGTAAGACTGTCTGTGTCTGCTGCAATTGCAAGTGAACAATGTGCTCTTGCTGTCATTTAAAGAGTACCACTCTTATTGTCTCGAGCAATTATCATTGCACCTTTTGATATCTTCCAAGTATCACCGTGAAAGACTGTTGTATATTCTTCACTGGCCAAAGACTCTTCCAAGTAGCATGGAATGATGCTCCGGAGTCTAACACCAAAGACTCTTCCTTGCTCTATAACGAACATATTAATGCAACATCTCTAGAAGAAACGTTTGCTTCTGCCTTCGCTTCCTGATTTTTCAGTGCATTTTTGCACTGATTTTTAAAATGCCCGGGCAACCCGCATTTCCAACACTCAATAGTCTTTGAGTTCTGAGAATTAGGGGGTTCCTAGATTTAGACCTCCTGTCCTTTTGTTTGCCACGTCCACCTCATTTGTTTGATTTTATACCTCTTGACTCAGTATGTAATACTGAAGAGGTTGATGATTCATTCGAATCTTTCCGTCT
Organism: Haberlea rhodopensis; assembly: GCA_907163345.1. Lineage (NCBI taxonomy): Eukaryota > Viridiplantae > Streptophyta > Magnoliopsida > Lamiales > Gesneriaceae > Haberlea > Haberlea rhodopensis. Next base: position 989,755 of record CAJQUN010000125.1, on the reverse strand, counting down.
GATCTCTTCACTGAGCACCAGATCGCGAACATCATCAAATTTCAACTTAGTACTTCCTGATGAGCTACTCGTAGCTGTAACAGTATCATTCCAGCTTTCCGGTAGGGAAGATAAAAGTATTAATGCTCCTACTTCATCATCAAAATCAATGTTAACTGAACTCAATTGGGTTGTCACTGTATTGAGTTCATTGAGGTGTTGAGCTATCGACCCGCCTTCTACCATCCGCAAATTGAACAACCGCCTTATCAAATGGACTTTGTTTGAAGCTGATGGCTTCTCGTACATGCTTGAAAGCATAAGACCCACAATGTTCTTTTATTTTGCTATGTTGAAAGAAATTGTAAGGACCCTCCGCCCTTAACCAACTATTAGTGCATTATTAAAAATAATGGTGCATACTTTTTCCAGATTAGGGAATTCTCGTACATGCTTCAGTAACCTTGACATGCCATCTATAAATTTTTGACATTAATCCACATAATGTTCAATTCCCAATATAGCTCAACTAACATAAGCATACACCTCATAATACACTAACATTTTCTCAATTCATTATGCAATTCCCTTAATTAAATTGCATGCAAATCATAAATGAAAAGAGATATCACATAACTCTTATACAAATCATATACACATATCTAAATGCTCACAGACGAGCATTGAACCCATAAATGTGTATCAACTGTATAAGAAGTATTATTCAAACCAACATCGATACCCAGTTCCTAGGAGTATCCCCATCCAGTAGCTCGAACTCATCCTCCAAGCCAATGATGTACATGTTCTATCTGTTTCAACAGAAACAGCCCCACACAGGGTGAGCATACCCATAGCACAATCTCAATATCATAAATTACACAATTCATAATTTACAGAATGTAAAGTTGCGAATTCAGAAAATATTTCCTGTATATACCGTTACCATATAGAATTTCACATGTTGTTCCTGTTCTCACAATAACTAAAATCATCAAATCCAAAATCATTTAATCATTACATTGATTTCATTCTCAAACCAAACATTTCATAATCAGTTATAGCTCAATTGTTACAATCATGCTTACAGAAATCAAGTATCACAATCTCATTCTAACGTATAACGTCGCTCGCTCAACAGCGGCAGTACTCTAACCTTTCGCACGCTCAACAGTGGCGGCATCATAACCAATGCTTGCTCCACAGCGACATCATATTACTCGTTACTCGCTCAACGATGATATTTCCACAATTCATAACACATATTCTTTAGCACAACAATAATATACAATTTATCAATCATGACCATAATATGTCTAACTATGCTCGTAAGTCATACGTACCTTATGATCCAATAGCAAGAGCTAATCCTTGCATTTGCCCCGAGATTCCGTGAATTAATGCGGAATACAGTTAATAATTCATAATTAATTTCGTGCCAGCAAACACAAGCCCGAGCATGTTTACAACCCCCAAAAACATCATCACCCATGATGATTAACCATTTAAAAGACCCGGCAAAGCATACATCGAAAACTCAACACAAAATAATTTTCCCAAAAAAATGCACAGGCGATCGATCGCCTCATTTCAAGCGATCGATCGCTTCACTGTTCAATTTGGCCGTTGCCCCTTGGTGATCGATCACCTCATTTCAAGCGATCGATCGCTTCACTGTTCAATTTGGCCACTGCCCCTTGGTGATCGATCACCTCATTTCAAGCGATCGATCGCTTCACTGTTCATCATCTTCAAAATTTTCCAAACGATGCGGCGATCGATCGCTCCGTCCTGTTTCAGCCAAAAATGGCGTTTTTCGAGCAAACACTTCCAAATCAACAAACCCAACACCCCCTACTACATAAATCCTCAAATGAACACAATAATACACAACATATTACCATAACCAAAAATCTCTAACACTCAAAACTCAAACCCAACTCATATCTTCACCAAATTCTACAAAACTACTATCAAAACCTTCACAATCAAGAAGTGAAGATGATTACCTAGTTAGTTGCACAAGAATCCCGCTCATCATCGAGCTCCATCCAATTTTGTTCAAGGATTACAAAGGGGAGATGGTGGGGGAAAGAGGAGGGAAGCGAGAGAGGGAGAGAGAGAAATGTGAGTACAATGACTGAACACCGAGTCCACTTGGTATATATAGTACCAAGGCTCCAAAATCTCAAGTCCTCGACAAATACATCATGACTCATTAGAAATCATCTGTGTTCAATAATTACCTCTCAATCTCAATTTCCATTACTAGCCCAACACAAAGCACTCCAGACCCTAGATCCCACAAAAACATAATTCCAAGGTTTATCACCACGATGAGAATACAATCTCAACCCTTGGATCAAACAACCCCAAATACCGGATTTAAAATCCTCCGGAGTCTCAACACTACCTCACTTACAAGTAATTAAGGATTACAGCCACCTCAGGGTTAATACAGTTACATTCTTCAATTCAGTAACTATGATTTAAACATATTAATTAGTCTCGTTTGATTTACTCCAAAACTGAGTCCGAATACAAAGTGACACTCATTCATAATTATCACATCATTGGTTTAATTAAGGTACTTAAGTTCCATGCATAACAGCAACGTTGTGTGACAACGTCAGTCGGATAACTCTGAGGGCTTCTCTATCTAGAAGAGACCATTCTTCGTCTTTCATGCCTATTGGTTTCACACACGAGAGAGGTTGATAAATGCCTTTTGATACATATAGTCTTCTATGCATTTTCCAAAAGCCAAAGTCCGAACCATGAACTTTTCAATATTTATTTTTCCTCCATCTGCCGCCATTACTACCACTAGAACTTCACAGGATTGCTGTTTTGACAATTTTGAGAATCACCGTGTTATTGAGAACACCGCTGTGGATAAATTTTGTGTCGCTGACCAAAATTTCATTATTCATGTGACTAGTACTCACCAAAAAATTGACAAAATTAACAATCTGGCTCTGATACCAGTTGTTGGGAAAATAACACCATATTTTCTTTGATTAGATATGTGGGAGCAAAAAATAAATGCGGAATAAAGACACAAGATTTACATGGTTCGGCGAAAATAAGCCTACGTCCACAGGGCTGCTGCAAATCTTTTACTGAAGAAAAATATACAAGTATTTACAAACACTAACAATACTCAATCTGAAAAATACTCAGAAAATTATGCATTATTTTTTCACTAGTTTTGTTACTCTGATTGCAATCGGTGTTGTATTTTGCTCTATAATCTTTGGTGTGCTTTACTTAATGAATTACATATCTATTTACACAAAATTCTTCACGAAAAAATTGGTCAATGTTTCTTCAAGCGGTGCCAATTTTTCTTCACGCGTTAAAGCAAATGGCCAGCCAAATTTCTTTGTTTCCAAAAAAAAAAAACGTGGGCCGGCAGCTTATTCAACCTTTTTTTTTGCTTTTCCATTGGTGGGGACCTCCAGCTTTTGAATAACAGCTTGGACAATAAATAATTATGTTGTCCCTTTCCTAATGCTTTGGTGAAGATATCCGATGGTTGTGCATTCGATATGTGCTTTGTCTTGATGACTTTTTCTCGAATTTTCTCTCTTACAAAATAGCAATCAATTTCTATATGTTTCGTTCTTTTATAATACAATGGATTTGCTGCAATTTGAATAACAACTTTATTGTCACAATGCAAGGATATTGGTAGAGTCACATGTACTCCCATATCACTCAACAAAACAATGATCCAAGTTATCTCACACAATGTAGCAGCCATAGACCGCTATTTGGCTTCTGCCGATGAAAGAGAAACAGTGGCATGCTTCTTTGTCTTCCACGCTAACAAGGAATCTCCCAACTTAATACAATATTTAGTAACCGACTTCCTACTCATTGGACATGTACCCCAATCCGAGTCACAATATGCGGACAATATGAACGGGCTTTGAAAAGACAAAAGAATTCCAAGTCCAGATGAAGATTTCACATACTTCAGAATTCTCATAGCAGCATCCATATGGGATGTTTTAGGCTGATTCATGAACTGGCTGAAGACTTGTACAGCATAACAAAAGTTTGGACTAGTTTATGTAAGGTATAGGAGCCTTCCAATTACTCTTTGATATTCTCCTACATCATCAAGTGTTGGATCACATGCTCCCTCTTGTGTTTTGTTGTCAGCATAGTCTTTTGTAGTTAGTCTTAGGTTCTGCTCCATAGGAGTTCCATATGGCTTTCCTCTAGATAATCCCATGTATGCAATTTGTTCCAAAGCATATTTTCTTTGATTTAAGCAGATTCCTTTATTTGATCGTGCTACTTCAATACCAAGAAAGTAAGGCAACTCTCCTAACTCCTTGATATGAATGACAATGTTCAAATGTTTCTTAAGATCCAAAATAGATGCAACATTATTTCTTGTTATCACAATGTCATCAACATATACTAATAGCAATGTGATAGACTGATTTTCCTTCTTGACAAACAATAAATGGTCATGGTTTGATTGAAAAAAACCAGCTAGCTTCTTAATAGCCACAAACTTTAAATTCCATTGTCTAGATGTCTGTTTAAGTCCATATAAGGAATTGAGTAGTCTACCCACCTTTGGTCCCTTACCAAACTCCCCTGAGTACCAAATTCGTGAGACAAAGCCATATAAATTTCTTCATCAAAGTCACCATGAAGAAATGCATTTGTGATATCTAACTGATATAGAGGCCAATTCAAGATGGCTGGTGTGAAATGTATGTGATGCCTCGAAATAATCCATGTGTTAATAACTGGAGTTTATCATTATGCGTTAATTATCGTATGTTTTAGACTTGGAATCGGGTTGAACCGATAATGATAGAATACATGGAAGGCATGACTGTGATGCATGGTAGAACACATGGAGTAAATTTGACATAGCATGAGTTATTACTAAGTATATATACAAGAAATCAGATTTTAAAACTCGTACTACACCTAAACTCACCTAGAAATCTTTACAAAGTCTCTCCAACACTCTTGTGTTATCTTTTATTGGTTTTAGCTTGGAATCAAGTTAAACTCTTACTGTTAGATTGAAAGTGAAGTTATTTGGTAAGAAGATAATGTATATTAGTTTGTTTCTAAGCCATTTGATCCTTAGAACATGTTCAATCAAGTTTTTATGTTTTTGATTTGTCATGTTCAATCAAGTTTTTATGTTTTTGATATGGATTGAATTAAAGAAAAGAAACATGATTTATGAAAAAAAGAAGTACATCTGATGATGTAGAATTGTATGAAGTTTTGGGAGTATGATTTGAGGTGTAGAGATTAAACCATGAAGATATGTATGAAAATCGCCATGTTCTGAAAATTGCAGAGCATCATGATCGATCGTGAGCCATGTGGTGATCGATCGCATGAGGGTAAGAACAAGTGAGGCAGTGTGTTGAGTGATCGATCGTTTACTCAGACCGATTGATCTTGTGGTGGCGATCGATCGCATGAAGAGGCGAAATCGATCGCCGATGAGGTAGAGATCTTGATAAAATTTAATGGCATGACGCGATCGATCGCGTGTCAGTGACCGATCAATCGCGTGGTAAGAGATCGATCCTGTGATGAGAGGAGATCGATCGTGTACTGGACAGTAGGTTTAGTGAAGGGCGAAGCGATCGATCGCCTGTTGAGGACCGATCGATCGCCTGTGATGTAATTTTGAAAAATATTATGTATGCTTAGAATGTTATCATTGAACCTATTATAACACTGAATTGTTGATATTCATGTAGCACCATCCTAGGGGACAGGTAAGAGAGAAGGTTAATCAATAACTCCTGATTTTCTATATTTTGGAAAAGGACGACAGGTACGTGTATACGTATGAGTATATATATATAATGAACATATGTGGTGACTGTATATATTATGATGATTGGATGCCACTGAAGCATGATGAGATGATGATGTTGAGGCGTGTGATTGATGTTGTGAGGCATGATGCTATTGAGGCATGAGATATGACTGTTATAACGCGTGAGATGGACATATGATATATGCTGCTAATATGACATATTGAGCAGAAATGCAATATCATATATGCTCCGTTATAACATGGTGACATATTAATATATTGTGATCTGTTATTTAATATGTGTACATGAACAATAAATGAGGAATGTTTAAATGTATGAAATATACGAAGTATTTTAGAATACAGTATTTGGGCATTGTTATTGATGTTGAATTATGATTATCGTCTATATACTCATGTTGTATGGTTGTTCTGTAGGTACTCATAAACCGGGGAGGTCGGGGATGTGAGATCACTATTTTGTTGTACAAAACTAGAATGATGAATGGAAGGACAATTTAGAAGATTTTGAATTCTAAATGTTGCAAATTATGCTATGTAAATTATTAGTGGGAATAATGTAATAGTAGATGCAAGAGAAATTTTAATCAGTATGCATGTGTATTATCTTAATCCTGGTAATAGTGGAAATGATAATGATGTAATCATATACCTATTTGAGGATTAAAGGTAATGAAACCCCACAATGTAAGTGAAGGTCCTCGTTATTGAAAATCATGTTTAACTTCTCAAATTAATTACAAATAATTTGTATATTAATTTGGTAATTAATTAAAATTTAATTAATTATAAGTGAAAAACAATAAATGAATTCCAACAATATTGAATATGTTTAGGATATGTTGTAATTTTGTTTAGATATTTTAATCGTAGTTTCATAATTTGTATTTATATAATTAAATTACACTTTATTAGATTATCATTTTCAAACATGATATTGATTGTTGCTATGTCCTTTGCAAGTGCAAGAAAGTCAGATAAAGGGTACAAATAATTGAGTTTTTGCGTGAGGGTGAGTCATTTCTTCAGTCCTTTAAAATCGAACGTGTGTCTTGTTTATCTTTTCCCTTTCCCTACTGTAAAAATTGATATATGCTTGAAAAACACACAATTTCATTTCAAATTTGGCACAAAAAATCAGTAACATAAACCGAGCAAAAAGGGAATAAAGGCTTCGACAAATTCATGTGTCATTCGTTTGAGCAATTGAACATCGAACTAATAAAATGATTAGTTGATTTTAATTAGAGATTGAATTGATAATTATTTGTGCAGTAGAATATACTTTATGATTGTTCTTGTAATGGAATAACATGTACTTGCATCTTTGTCCTTGAGAATTGAATGGTGCGCTGTGATTTGAAATATGAAAGCACCTCACGTATTATTATCCTTCACTATAACTTAATTATGAAATTATATAACAATTAAAGGGTCAACTTGAATTCTGATTTTGGTTTTGATTTGCAGCTCTTGTTCTGATTTGTGAGCTGATTTTGTTTCTTTCTGGATAAAGAAAATTATTCTTTTGTATGTGCTTCAGATTTTAAGATGCCAATGAATTAAAAAGAACAAAATAAATAAATACATTGCATAGTTAAATCACACCGAAGATTTGGATAAAATATTAGTTTGTATTGGTGTGAGTTGTAACTTTAAGACTAAATTATCGAATTTCATATTAGAAAATTGAATTAACTTATTATGAAAAGAATTACTGAAAGTATGTGTTATTTGATTCTATGTAGTTAGCACTTGGAAAAGATATTGGTTCTCACGTTGATCAAAATTAAAATATCAAGGTATGTTGCGATCGCGTAACATACAATATGTTACTGTATCAATTGATATATGATATGCTGAATTATGGGAATTACGTGGTTACGTGATTTATTTAAATTATGTGACATTCATATCATTCCTGATTTGGTACATCGGTACATGAAAATAAATGTTTTGTTAACACACATCATTTTTATACATACACAGATGCATGACAGACACGTTTAGATACGATTCTTCGATAACTGATATTTTGATTCTGTCAATTATTGGGGATTAGTACTGCAACACTATGTTGACATTACATGGCCCGATAAGCATAGGGAATCGTGGTCCCCTCTAATTGTTACGATTTGTTGAGACGGGGATTGGTGACACCTTGTTGATGTTATCTGTCTGGATATCCTTATATGATTATGTGATGTCAGGACCTGGGGTTGGTGACGCTTTGCCGATCCTTTGGATACCCTATAGGCTTTGACAGACTCGAGCTATTCTGATCTGTTTGAACTTTTATTCCTTGATTCAGATATACCCAGTGGATGAGTGTATGATATGATACCGACATGATATGACATGACATGCATTGCATTGCATTGCATTTCATATCATTTTATAGATACATGTTGTATTTCTTTTGATCGTTCTATATTGAGCTTTTGCTCACCACGTAAGAGGGTTGTTTTTGTTTTTGTGTGTGGATAATGACAGGTAGTACGGGTTGCCAGGACCCCAGAGAGGGCACGTCCGGTGGGAGCCACACTTGAGAGGTCATTTATCCTTTTATCCCAGTAGTATATGTACCAGGGGTGTGTCCTAGGGGTGTGTGAGGAGTTTAGGTATATTTATTTGATTTCAGTCCAGTATGGTTATGTGTTTAGTTTTGATTTGGCTATGTTGGTATATTGATGGATATGAAATTGATGGTATCTATATATATTTTCGGTATATATTTATTGATACTTGTGGTATGTTCGTTGTGCGATGATATTATGCCGAATTTTTTAGGGCCACATGTTAATAAATGCTAAACTAATCTTCCGCTGTTTACGCTATAATTATCATTGTGTGATCATTAATGATATAATTAGGATTGAGCCCTCACAGTAAATCATAGCCAATGGTTATGGGTCAAGTGACAACCGGGGATGATGAAGTAGAATTAGGACCTATACATGTGAATTAAACTCCAAGGTCTATGATTTCTGGATATCATGAGTTGTTGGAAACGTACCTTTTGGAGTTACGGTGTGTGAAAGCTTCTTTTCTTATAGTGGTTGGCGGCAATACCATCTTCTCCGGGGTTTCTACCTCTTTATCACTCCTCGATGCGACTACAGTCATGTTCACCCTTGGATTCACCACCGTTTGGGAGGTTAGACTGTTTGATGCTCGTGCTACTAACCTATTCATCGTTATTGCTAGTTACCTCACTTGAGTACACAAATTCTGAATGCTAGCCCTGGTTTCCTGTTGAAATTTCAAATTACTATTATCAAGTTCTTTAATAATATCCTCTAAAAAATCACAAGGAGTAGGGATTTGAGGGGGTTGTGGTCTAGGCTGATATGACGATCTGTATGGAGGTGGGTTGGATTGCATGTATGGAGGTGGGTTGGCTCATCGATTGATTATCATGGAGAAGATTTGGATGATCCCGAATTGTATGTGTTCAGGTATGGGTCATAATTCCACTTTAGTTATCCCAAAAGGTGACCCACTGCATTCACTTGCTGAATGAGTGTTTCTTAAAGCATGGGACATGTGTTTATTGTATAACCTATTACCAAACATATCCCACAAACATGTGCACTATGTCCATTTACTATATAGCAATTTGTAGCACAAGAGAGGCAAGTTCTGTCAGTCTCCTGTTTTCCGTCATGGTGTCTCGTTGCTCCTTAGTGGTTCGAGATTTGATGTTTTCAGAAATTTACCTGTAAGCACGAACAAACCAAAGTAGTACTAGATAATAAAATTAAAAAAATGTGAACACAAAAATATATAACACCTCATTGGCAACGACGTCAAAATTTGGAGTGTAGTTATCGTGTACGCCCAAATTAAACCCCACTCAATCCACAAGATATGTGTTATTTCAAATCCATTCTCAAATTAAATCCTTTCATTCAAATGAAACCCATACATCCAAACACAACCTAATGTTAATTTCCATTCACAACTTTTGTATTTTTTGATAATAAATTAAACCCCACTCAATCCACAAGATTGATAACAATAATGTAGTAGTGTGAGTAGGGATCGATCCCACGAGTAGGTATTAATCTTTGTGTTAACAAAATCAAAAAACAAAACATTAAAATAAAGATGGGGCTTGTGAGTGAATTATAACTAAAAGCAATTTGAATAAACTATTAAAAGCGATTCTTGGTATAAGTCAACTCTAACTTGGATATTATCATCTATTTAATCGATTCTCAAAAGACTCAATTTTATTTGAATATTATCATTTGAAAATTCAATTCCTCCATGTAGAACCCCAACTCCTAATCTCATCATTAGTACATTATATCGTCATTTGTGTATAAATTTTTTTATATAAGAGAACTCTCATTTCATACATCATAAATACGGTATGACTTCTAGAAAACATATGACAGAGTTTCCCCGCAATTTTGACTACCAATAACACAAATATATAACACCAATATATATCTATGTCTCATTCCTCAATCAATAACCAATCAACAAAATCAATCCCAATTACTCAATTCCTAAATCATTTTCCTCAAAACATAAGTACATAAATCAGCTAACAAAAGGGAAACTTCGAAATATTTATACAGACCATACATGCAGCAGTCCGCTCACAGGCGAGTCGTGAATAATTATTATAAATCATTCTCCCTCATCTACCATTACGATGTAATGTCTCCGTAGACAAGGCTATCCAATAAACTCGAACTTAATTTCAGGAACACGTCGTACATGTTTTACCTGTTTCAATAGAAACCACACACCATACAAGGTGAACATACTCTGACAATATGATCATAATCATAATAATAAATAAAATTGTAATGTAACCAAGTAAGATTATTAAAAATTTATCTATATACTCCCTGAATGCATCTAAACCACTTAAGCTTCTTGAACCGTTCCTGTTTCAACATTCCACAATTGCATAATCATCAAATCAATATTGTTAATTAAAAACACAATACTTCTCATTGAGATTTTGTTGCACTGAAACCAACCACATATTGTGAAGGCAATCACGCTAAAGCTATTATACTCAACTCACATGCCCCACGCACATTTACGTATACCATATAGCTCAACTCTATCAGGATCACATACATCTACGTATCCACTATAACTCAAGTCATATACCCAAATCACATACATTTACATATCCACTACTAACATGTATTCAACTAGTTCTCATGTTCAGTTACTTATATCCGAACATTACGTTCAATGGTAGCGTTTATCGCGTACGCCCAAATTAACCCTCTCAAGTTAATAACAGTAATGAATGTAGTAGCGTGAGTAGGGATCGATCCCACGAGGAAGGTTATATCTTTGTGTTAACTTATGCAAACTAAAATAAGTAGCCCAAGCGTTCTAGTTTAACCCTTATCAAACAATCAATCAAAATACAAGCGATTAAGATTTAAATCGATGATAGCATATGAACTAGTGAGATCGATGAAGCTAAACAACATAATCCAAGCGTCTATGTTTAATCTACTCAATTGTTTTTCCTAAGAATTAACAAACTCACAAGCGGAATTTAATTAATCTTAGTTGCATCGTAAATTAGAGGGATCAAACGATTCCGTATTTGATATCTAATTTAGCGTTAAATTGTATGAACGATAGCTAGGTGATCAATCCAACAATCATGCATAACAATTATGAAAAATCAAATAAAAAAAAACAATTGATACTCAAAGAAAATCAACAATCAAAACTTATCTCACAAGAATCGTAAACATCCAATGTATCGTTTTCCTAAACCGAGAATCACAAAAGTATTTAGCTACTCATAACTAGATTAAAAACAATCAAAATTAATCTAGAAAGCATCAAACTAATAGGAAAAGAAAAAGTTACTAAAAGGAAGCACGATTCCGGCTTGTCGATTCCGTCCTCGTTCTTCAAGCGTTCTTCACAAAAATTCAAAGAAGAAATATCTAAAATCTCCAAATTATTCTAAGGTATGAAATTATCCTTAATATGAGGTAAAAATCGTGTATATGAGGTATGGAGGCTGATGGAGTAGGGTAAAATCCATGTGAGAAGGAAAGAAATCAAGTTTTTACACTTTCCAAAACTCTGCTGGCGTAGCTACGCCTGAAAGTGGCGTAAAGACGCCTGGTGACGTGTCACAAAAATGGCTTTCTGCCTTTCTGGCGTAATTACGCCTCATAATGGCGTAGCTATGCCTGTCCATGCCGTAGCGTTGGCGTAATTACGCCTGTGAATAGCGTAATTACGCCTGTCCTCCATTTTTCTGGCGAGTTTCGTATTTTGGCCGTAACTTTCTCGTCCAAACTCCGAATTTGATGAATCAGCTGTCCACGCGAAGATAACTCAAAGTTATACAACTTTTCTATGGACCACATTTCTAAACGATGGCTGGAACATATAGAAAGTTGAGGAGAAAGGAGCAACATGTGTCTTGGATTCCGGTTTTTTCCTCTTTTCTTCAACTTTATTGCTTCTTTCATCATTTTAGCTTGATTTCTTCACATTTCCCTACATTTACACAAATATACGATTAGGTAGCATATGTATCAATTTATCAATCAAAATATACCAAATCGTAGATAATTAAGCGCAATAGATGTGTCTATTTCAAGTCACATCAAACACCCCCATACTTACTCTTTACTCGACCTCGAGTAAATCAGATAAAACTACAATATTTTTTCTTGGCTCATAGGTTCATAACAAAGCAACTTGTCCTCACTTTAATGCCTCAACAATTTTAACATGCACAGTATTGAAAGGCGGTGAAAAGTTAACAGTGGAACAAGTTCAATCCCTATACATTTCATACTCAACAAAATAGTGAACGTGTGTGTGTGGTCATAAACAAGTGTTGTGTACAAATTATAGTTCCAAAATATGTAAATCCACAATAGTTCAAGTCATACACTAACACAAGTATAAGCTCACTTGCACACTCTTCTCCACTATCTTAGCTACTTTGCAAACATAAATCAAGTAGGTCTTTATTAGCTTGTAGCTTGGCCTAGGTATTGGCTTATGAAAGAAAGGATAAAGATATATCAAGTAAGAGAGTATGATGATATGCACACTAAAACTTCTCTTCTTGCATGAATTTTTCAAACCTTGTTCATTTTTTTTTTCAAGGTTTATTTCAACAATTTTTCAATCTTTTGTGCCTTGGCTCCCCTCGGAGTCATATTTTTATCAAATTTCTCAAGGCATTCCTTTTCTTTCATGTATTTCATTCTTTTGACAATAACGTTCACAAATATAATTCAATGAATTTCCTAGTGCATTTGAATGAAATACATCATACTCCCTTAAAAGGTATGGATTAAAAGCATATTTAGGCTAAAATGGTAGGATGATAAGCTAGTCAAGGAATGTTGAATGAGGGTCTTTAGTATGCTTAGCATACTACCATTCTTTTACATTAAAGCTCAAAAAGGGTACTAGTGATTGATTTTCTTTACATGGTAGGCTTGAAAGGCTCAAACGCATCAAAGATTGCCTATATCACTTTCATGTTCGCAAGTAGTCTAGACATACGCCTCAAAGAGCATGTAGTTAAGTTCTAGCATGTATTAGAGACTTCTTAAGACTATCACAAAGTTCACACAATCTTCACTAAGCTATGCACACTTCACAAGCCATGACAATAATGTGCTCAAAATATTCAACTACTAAGTTAAAGTAAACTTTGCATTAGAGTTCAAAGTGTTCCAAGGTTAACAATTCACCTATGTTCAAAAGCATGCATGATATCAATTAGGTTTCATCATGGGCTAGTGAATCTAAGCATGTGTTCATTACTAACTATGAGCTCAAAATTTTCAAATTTTTGATTTTTTTTGTATTTTTGTAATAGAAAAACAATAACACACTACTAATCCCTCCCCCATACTTAAATCGTACATTGTCCCCAATGTAAGACAAAAATACAAGAAAAGAGAATCTAACTACTAAAGCAAAAATAAATAAATAAAAGGGAGAAAGGAAACTAACTCCCCTTGGGTTGCCTCCCAAGCAGCGCCTCTGTTTAACGTCGGTGGCCCGACGCCAGTCCTCTATCAAGGTGGGTGATGCGGTGTCGTTCTGTCCTTCCTTAACCACCTCAATATCTTCTTCACTCCTCTGTATTTCGGCTTGTTGCTCTTTAAGTGGTCGTCCCCAGTCTTTGTTACTCCTCCAGCATTTGTTGCTTGCTTTGGTCGATCCGGAGGGTGCTTCTTTTCAATGGTATGATCTTGCAAGTTAGAAAAGAGAGGGTCAGCAGTATCATGAGTAGATAAAGCGGCAACATTATGAACATTATGCACAAAATGAGAATCTATACCTCCGTTGTCATCAAGGCCATCAGTAGCCTTTCCCATCTCCCACAATTCATCATTATCAAAATCAGAATCATATGCATCATTTATATCAATAGCGTAACTAGAATGCTTGTGAGTTTTAATGGGTTCATAGATATTAAATTTTGCAATTTCACCATTAGACTCTATTGTAAACAGGCCGCTATTCACGTCGATCACAGATTTTGATGTTTTCAAGAATGGTCTCCCTAAAAGGATGGGTCTGGATGGATCACCATTTTCCATGTCTAAGACATAGAAATCGGCGGGGAAGACCAAGTTCTCTACATGCATAAGTACATCTTCTACTAACCCCTAGGAATAACCGTGGACCTATCAGCTAATTGAATCACAGTATGGTCTTGTTTCAAAGGGCCGGGTTTCAGTTGAGTGTAGATTGAGTAAGGCATGACATTAATGGACGATCCTAAATCTAGCATTGCCTTATCAATTCTAGTGGTTCCAATCACACAAGGGATATAAAACATACCAGGGTCCTTACACTTTGTGCGAATGCTTCTTTGGATGTCCGCGGAAACATTCTCACCTAACTCAATCTTGGGGTACCCCTTTGCCTTCCTTGTTCTTACCCACTTTCCATACCTCCTTCAAAAATCTCGCACATCGAGGTATCTTCATCATGGCTTCATGTAGTGGAGCGTTTGCATCACATCGTCGGAAAGTCTCGTAGAGTTCCTTGATATCCTCATCTTTCCTATTTTCCTTAAAAGCAAGGGGGAATGGGGGTTCAATTTTATATTCAGAAAATTTAGAGAACTTACCCCGTGGTTCCTCCTCTTGTATGGGCTCTTCAACGTCCTTCTCCATCTCCTTCATCTCTTTCGCATCTTCTCTTCCGGGTGGTGTCAGTACCACTTTCTCATCATCTTCATCTTCGCTCATCTTCAAAGTGATGGCACTCACATTCTCCCTTGGGTTCACTACTGGTTGTGACGGGAGAGTGTTTGATCTTTGAGAATCGATGCGATTTATTGTTGTTGCCATCTGACCCATTTGAGTAGTCAAGCTTTGGATGCTTGCTCTCGTCTCCTGTTGAAATTTTAGAGATTCAGTAGCAAGTTCCTTAACAATATTTTCTAAATACTCACCAGGTGTTGGGGTTGGAATGGCTTGTTGTGGCCTTTGGAGTGGTGGCCTATATGGTGGTGGATGTTGTTGCATCTGTGGCTCATTTTGATTCCCATATCTCAAATTTGGATCGCCACCCCGGGTTGTAAGTGTTAGAATAGGGATCATACTTGTTGTGGTTGTCCTGGAAATCCGCCTGCCGCATTTGCTTCCTCAATTGAAGGTTCTTGAAGTGTGGGGCAAGCGTCAGTTGGATGACTCGGTAGTGCACAAATTCCACATACCTTAGCACTTTGTCCCATTCCGATCGCAAGTTGTTTCACAATACCTGTTAAATCAATCAATTGTTGTTCGAGGCTAGAAACATTTACCTCGCCTTGCTTCCTAAGTTTATGGTCCGATCGAGCAGTTCCAAACTGTTGAGAGTTGGCTGCCATGTTCGCAATCAAGTGTTTTGCTTCCGTTGGCGTCTTATCTACAAATGCTCCTCCACTAGCAGCATCCACCAAATTCCTGTCATTTGGCAAAAGACCCTCATAAAAATATTGAATCAGTAAATGTTCACTTATCTGATGTTGAGGGCAGCTTGCACAAAGCTTCTTGAAGCGCTCCCAATATTCATGCAGTGATTCCTCTTGGAGTTGTCGAATGCCATATATATCTTTGCGGATATTCGTCGCTCTTGATGCAGGAAAGTATTTCTCCAAGAAGGTTCTTTTCAGCTCGTTCCATGTAGTGATGGATCCAGAAGGTAAATAGAAGAGCCAATCTTTAGCCGCGTCCTTCAAAGAGAACGGAAAAGCTCGTAATTTGATTTGTTCCTCGGTTATTCCAGTCGGCTTCATTGTAGTGCACACTACATGGAATTCCATCAAATGCTTATGCGGATCCTCACCTGCAAGGCCATGAAAAGAAGGTAAAAGATGTATTAGGCCAGATTTTAATTCAAAATTTATATTAGTAGCAAGTGTAGGAAAGGTTATGCAGAGAGGCTGCTGATCCAAAGTAGGATTCGCTAGCTGTCGTAGGCTTTGATTCTCTGCCATGATGGTTCTTTCCTCTTCTTCTTTCACTTTTTTTCAATTTTCTCTTCTTAGGTGGTATAAAGTCCTTTCTATCTCGGGATCGTATTGATGTTCGTCCTCCTCAAATGAAAAATCGCCTGCGTGCATGAACAAACAGGTAAAAAGCACGGGAAGAAGAATATCAATAAAAATTAACACAAATTAATAAAATTGCCTTCCCCGGCAACGGCGCCAAAATTTGGTAGTGTTTATCGCGTACGCCCAAATTAACCCTCTCAAGTTAATAACAGTAATGAATGTAGTAGCGTGAGTAGGGATCGATCCCACGAGGAAGGTTATATCTTTGTGTTAACTTATGCAAACTAAAATAAAAAGGGGTTTTTGAAATCAATTGAATAATACTACTACTATGATGCAAAATTAAACTAGATGAATTAACTTATGAGAAAAGAGCGATTCTCGGTTTTCGGTTAACTTTACAATTGGCGTTTACTATCTTGATCATCGATCTTCACATACGATTCAATTCTCATATGAATATTCATCGTGGACGTTTAATCCAATAATCAAAGTCCTATCTCACCTTAAGTTTAGTTAAGTAGTCCAAGCGTTCTAGTTTAACCCTTATCAAACAATCAATCAAAATACAAGCGATTAAGATTTAAATCGATGATAGCATATGAACTAGTGAGATCGATGAAGCTAAACAACATAATCCAAGCGTCTATGTTTAATCTAGTCAATTGTTTTTCCTAAGAATTAACAAACTCACAAGCGGAATTTAATTAATCTTAGTTGCTTCGTAAATTAGAGGGATCAAACGATTCCGTATTTGATATCTAATTTAGCGTTAAATTGTATGAACGATAGCTAGGTGATCAATCCAACAATCATGCATAACAATTATGAAAAATCAAATAAAAAAAAAACAATTGATACTCAAAGAAAATCAACAATCAAAACTTAGCTCACAAGAATCGTAAACATCCAATGTATCGTTTTCCTAAACCGAGAATCACAAAAGTATTTAGCTACTCATAACTAGATTAAAAACAATCAAAATTAATCTAGAAAGCATCAAACTAATAGGAAAAGAAAAAGTTACTAAAAGGAAGCACGATTCCGGCTTGTCGATTCCGTCCTCGTTCTTCAAGCGTTCTTCACAAAAATTCAAAGAAGAAATATCTAAAATCTCCAAATTATTCTAAGGTATGAAATTATCCTTAATATGAGGTAAAAATCGTGTATATGAGGTATGGAGGCTGATGGAGTAGGGTAAAATCCATGTGAGAAGGAAAGAAATCAAGTTTTTACACTTTCCAAAACTCTGCTGGCGTAGCTACGCCTGAAAGTGGCGTAAAGACGCCTGGTGACGTGTCACAAAAATGGCTTTCTGCCTTTCTGGCATAATTACGCCTCATAATGGCGTAGCTACGCCTGTCCATGCCGTAGCGTTGGCGTAATTACGCCTGTTAATGGCGTAATTACGCCTGTCCTCCATTTTTCTGGCGAGTTTCGTATTTTGGCCGTAACTTTCTCGTCCGAACTCCGAATTTGATGAATCAGCTGTCCACGCGAAGATAACTCAAAGTTCTACAACTTTTCTATGGACCACATTTCTAAAAGATGGCTGGAACATATAGAAAGTTGAGGAGAAAGGAGCAACATGTGTCTTGGATTCCGGTTTTTTCCTCTTTTCTTCAACTTTATTGCTTCTTTCATCATTTTAGCTTGACTTCTTCACATTTCCCTACATTTACACAAATATACGATTAGGTAGCATATGTATCAATTTATCAATCAAAATATACCAAATCGTAGATAATTAAGCGCAATAGATGTGTCTATTTCTAGTCACATCATTCAACAACATATATCTACATGAATATAATTACTTCATACGTTACCTGCTCGTACGTCACTACGTACCTTAAGATTGACAATATGATCTAGACATTCTCCACAACCGGTGGCTCGTACCATATCTATATTGAATATCAATACAATATTAATATTTAGCAACAACCCTCAACAATCTTGCTATATTACAAAAAAGCTGTCATGCCTCCTATCGTACTCCTTCGCAATTTCTCGTACTCCGTAAACTATTTGAACCATCACATTATATTCTATATTCATTTGAGTTATCAATTAACTCGATCGAATAGTACATAACTTCCTAAGGTTCAATTAATGCCAATACTGCTCATAGAGATCAATCTCTATTTTTATGGCGACCAATCTCTGTTTTCAGGACCAATATCCATTTTTAGGCGATCAATCTCTGTTTTCAGGGATCAATCTCCCTTTTCAGGCGATCAATCTCTGATTGCAGGTTCTTCATCTTCGATTTTTCTATTTTTTTTATTGTTTTGCTATGACTTTGTTCCAACATTTTCTCGTTATTTCATGCCATTTTCCTTCTCATAGCACTCATCCTTATCTGGATTCCTGTATACACAAAAACAAACACAAAACGCATAATTCTGATAGAAAAACCAACATCATTCCAAAAGAAATGAAAGAAATAACAAGTGTAAAAACGCACTTATCAAACCCCCTAAACTTAGATTTTTGCTAGTCCCGAGCAAAATTAAGAACGAAAGAAGAGAAACAAACATGAAAACAAAACAAATTCAAAAGACTCAAGTTGTGCAACGATCAATCATGATTGGCCTCAGAGATTTATGGTCTAGTATTCAACTCAATTTTCATGCCACCCTCAATCGAAAGAGATTTGTATTCACATATTTCAATAGGGATCTGTACTGTATCACTTTGGTTTCAAACTTATTGTCCAATAGAAGAATATGCTTATAAGAAGAATGCACAATATCAGTCAAGGTAATGAGACACGTGTGTGTGTGAATGTCAACGCATACTCATCAAACATGTCTCTCGAGAGTCCATATGCTTAGCTTTTGTAACCTTTCCCACTAGTATATTGGACGAACATGACTCGGTCAATAGGTCTTTCTAAGCTTGTAATGCATGGTTTCAGCTCATGGCTTCAACAAAAAGGATAATGTTTTCATTAAACCAAAGTGGGTTACTAAGGAATAAATGATGTTATTAGGTGGCTAGAAAGGCTCAAGCTATTCAAAAATCGCCTAAATCATTCATAAGTCATATAACATCCGTATTTCACCTCGAAGGGTATTTAAGCTAGTTCTAGACTATTCTCAGTTCACATTCAAATTGTATGATTTGACTATCGTGCTCGCTTATCGTCTCAAAACCCCGGATATAAACAAAGGTAATAGAAAAAATGAATGAAATTTTACAATTGATATGCAATTCATTCATGCCCACTATTTTTTTTAGCCTCAAAAGGGCTCCAACAGCAATTTGTATCAATGAATAAAGGCCCAACTCAATTCCAAAGATTGCCTATACCATTAATATGCTCACTTATACATTGGAGGTTTATACATTGGAGGTTTCACAGGTTGAGTGTCATGCTGCTCCTTTTCGACCTCCTTAGAGTAATGTATCTGTTACAAGTTGTGGCGTCCTCGTTACTTAATTCGTTATGTACCAATTCATTATACATATGTGAGTCGGAATTAAGTAATAACACAAAATAATTAAGAGTTTTACTATGTCAATTGTTACAGCAGCTACAAAATCATGTCATCATATACATCACATGTACAGATAAACAACCTAAATCAATTCCAATCCTAATCAGTGGTTCAGCTCGCAGCAAAAGTCGACTCACAATCTCGTCTTCCCACGTCCATGAGTCCCTACAGAAACAATCACACAGCATAAGTATTGATAGACAACTATCTCAGTTCTATATCAATAAGACAACATGATACAATAAATAACCATCGTATAATCGCTACTGTGATTGTTCTGTATCATGCATCTCAAAAGGAAAATATGTCATGACTTGTCTCACTCATCATCCTGTTATAACGGGACATATATGATATGCCTCTCAGCTCAATATGTCAGTGGCTCAACCTTCACATCCCATATTAGCAGCACACATCATATTTTCGTCCTCACACATTATAACAGCTAAAACATATACTCAACAAGAGCATACCTCTCATGCCAAAGCATATGCTCAACAGTAGCATACCTCTCATGGCATCAACCTCAACCACATGAATGTATACCAGTATGAATGTATACTCATATGATTCCAACAATCATATAATGTCATCTCATAATATAGAAGCAACATCACATCAATCAGTATTCAATACTCATACATCAACACGTACCTTTAGTGCAATACAAAATATCTAATCTCCGGCGTCAGTATTTAACCGCCTCTCTGTCCTGTCCCCTGTGATGAAGCTACATGATAATCAACAATATACAATGTTATAATAGGCTTCATCATCAATTTCCGCAAAATATAACATTTTTTAGAATACCAACCCTAGCGATCGATCGCTCATCATCACCGATCGATCGCCAAAAAATTCTGTTTCAGCGTGATCGATCTCTATGTCTTATGCGATCGTTCTCTTCGCTCGCGATCGATCGGCTAAGACACGTGATCGATCGCTACAGCCTTTACAAAACATTTCGTCTCAATGCGGTTGATCTCTTCTTTCACTCGATCGATTGCTTAACACACCGCCTCTCTTGTGTTCAGCCTCGAGCGATCGATCGCTACATGGCTAGCGATCGATCGCTATGCTTTGTAAAATTCAGAACATGTCTATTTCAAGTCTATCTTCTTGGTGCTTCTCCTACACCTAAATTCCTAGCATCAGAAAGTGATAACTTCATACTATGACCACATATGAACATGTTTGCATCACATTACAACTTGTTTTGTTGATTAAACCTCACTTGTTTCAACATATCAGCATAACATGCTTTAATTCTTCATAACTCGAGACAACCAAAGAAATACACTATCTAGCATGATAAACCATTGAATTCTTACTCTCCTTACCAATTAATCCACTTCCTATTTTTCTATAAAATTCCTTGCAAACTCACTTCCAAGACAAGAGTGCAAGAGCAAGCAAGGGTTTGAGAGGAGCTTGTGTAGTAATTTGTGAGTAAGAAGTGGTGTTTGTATGTGTTTCATATCTGATTTGGCTCTATATTCTAACCTCAAATGCAAATACAAATTCAAGTACACTTTGCTCAAATGCATGTGAAATTCATCAATATAGTAGCCCACTACACATCTCATGCATCTAAGTTCTCTTGTCCATACAACAAGACATGCACCAACATGGCAAACCAATACATAATTATATGTCTATGTTCTCAACTCAACATATGTAATGTCTTATCATACTTGTCATCTCTTTATCACACTCGGTTCAACCCAAACTGGAGTCCACATCATCTCGTAATTATCACATAATTACGAATAATCACATCAACCATATATGATTCATATCGAGGCATTACAATTCTTCCATACTAATTAAATTCCGTCCTCGAAATTGATTATACATAGTATGACTGCAATACAACAAACATATCCTCAGTTATATGTTTAACACCACAAAACTTGCAGTAATATGAATGCTCACCAGTATCAACAACAATATAAAAACATACCAGAGAATATATCGGGATACCGTTGCATCATATGCTGCTCCGTCTCCCACGTTGCCTCCTAGACACCCCACATATCCCACTGTACCTTCACCATTGGTATCTCTTTTTGCAATTTCCGCTATGCTCTATCCAAGATCTTAACTGGTCGTTCCACATAGGACACGCCTGTATCCAGCTGTACTTTAGACGGTTGCAATACATGACTCGGATCAGGTTCATATTTCCTCAACAGCGAAACATGAAACACATCATGGATACAACTCAGTAATGGTGGTAGTGCCAGTCGGTAAGCCAACGTACCATTCCGTTGCAATTTTCATACGGACCAATATATCGTGGTGACAACTTTCCACGCATACCAAATCATACCACACCTTTAAATGGTGATATTTTCAAGACCACTCTTTAACCAACTTGGAATTCAAGTGGCATATGTCGCTTATTCGCATAAGCGACTTGTCTATCCTGAACAGCTTTTAATTTCAATCTGACCAGTTTCACTTTCTCTTCCATTTTATGTATCATGTCTGGTCCATTTATTGAAGACTGATCAACATCATCCCAATACAATAGCGATCTACATCGTCGTCCATGCAGTGCCTCAAACGGTGCCATCTGTATACTAGTTTGATAACTATTATTGTACGAGAACTCAACTAATGGCAACGACTCTTGCCAAGAGTTATCAAACTCTAATACACATGCACATAACATATCCTCAAGTGTTTGTATTGTACGCTCTGTATGACCATCTGCCTGAGGATGATACACTGTACTCAATCGTACTTCAGTCCCCATTGCCGATGTAGCCCTTCCCAAAAATGAGAAGCAAACCTCGGATCTCGGTCAGACACAATTGAAACTGGTATTCCATGTAGTCTCACTACATTTTGAATATATAATTGAGCCATTCTCACGTAGGTAAACATCATACAGTATGGTATGAAATGAGCTACTTTTCTCAGTCTGTCAACGACTACCCAATAACATCAGAACCAGAAGAAGTCTTTGGCAAATGGGTCACAAAAGCCATCGTGATATGTTCCCATTTCCATTAAGGAATTTCTAAACTCATCAATTCACCTCCTGGTCTCTGTCTCTCTGCTTTCATCTGTTGACAAATCAAACATCATTTCACAAACTCAAGCACATCCTGTTTCACGCTTTTCCACCAGAATTGTGTACGCAAATCTTTGTACATTTTCTTTCCTCCAGGATGTATACTATATCTACTACAATGGGCACGTTGTAGTAGTTCTTGGCGTAGCCCCAATGTAGCAAGCACTATCCAACACTTTGCATATTTTAAACTTCCATCCGTTGTTATGACAAAAGGAGATGTTTTGCCTTGACTTATCACATTGTACTTCATCATCAGTGGTTTGTGATGTTCTAATCTTCTCAAAGATATCGGGTTCAACCAACAGTGTTGATACCCTTACAGGCAATGTCACTGCATCAAACTCATAACCCAATGTACAACACGAAGTCATCACAGCTGATTAGTGAATCATATCATTGGAAGGGTACTGTACCTTTCGACTTAAGGCATCAACTGTCAGATTGGCCTTTCCTGGATGATATTGGATCTCACAATCATAATCTTTCAAGAGATCCATCAATCGTCTTTGTCTCATGTTCAACTCTGTTTGAGTGAACACAAATTTCAAACTTTTATTATTCGTATATATGGTAAAGGACGTACCATATAAATAATGTCGCCATATCTTAAAAGAAAAGACTATGGCTGCCAACTCCAGATCATGCACTGGATAGTTTATTTCATGTGGCTTCAATTGTCTTGATGCATATGCCACAACATGTTTATCCTGCATCAATACACAACCTAAACCAAGTAATGATGCATCAATATAAAGAGCAAACATGTCATGCTCTGATGGAATAATCAACACCGGAGCAGTGGTCAATTGATGTTTCAATTCTTGAAAGCTATGCTCAAAAGCATCTGACCATCTGAAAGATACTCCCTTCTGTATCAGTTGTGTTAATGGTTTGGCAATCTTTGAAAAGCCTTCAACAAATCATCTGTAGTATCCTGCCAAACCCAAGAAACTACGATAGGTGCTGACCAATTCAAGACTGCTTCTATCTTTTTTGGATCTACTGATATATCATATTTGGAGATCACATGTCCCAGAATGACTACACTGTTCAAACAAAACTCACACTTGCTGAGTTTGGCGTATAAATGATTTGTTCTCAGAATTTGCAACACCATATGCAAATGTTGGACATGCTCTGCTTCACTCCGGGTATTCCTAAAAAACCTGATTCATTAAACTCATGAAGACAACTGGAGCATTCGTTACACCAATGGCATAACCAAGAATTCATAATGTCCATAGCGA
The DNA here is from genome assembly GCA_907163345.1 of Haberlea rhodopensis. Taxonomy (NCBI): domain Eukaryota; kingdom Viridiplantae; phylum Streptophyta; class Magnoliopsida; order Lamiales; family Gesneriaceae; genus Haberlea; species Haberlea rhodopensis. The sequence continues at coordinate 965,571 of CAJQUN010000125.1, read as the reverse complement.
GTTCTGAATGCTGTCTTCTGTACATCTCCTTCCCGCACACTATTTGTTGATATCCGGATCTCAAATCAATCTTAGAATAGATCACCGATCCTGCTGATCAAATAAATCATCAAAATGGGGAAGAGGATATTTATTCTTAATTGTACCTTGTTCAACTCTTTGTAGTCAATGCACAATCGCATTGATCATCTTTCTTCTTTACAAACAATACCGGAGCACCCCAAGGCGATAAACTAGGACGTATGCATCCCTTGTCCAGTAAATCTTGCAACTGAGTTTTCAACTCTCGCAGTTCAGTTGGTGCCATGCGATATGGCTCGTGAAATGGCAGAGGTACCAGGTAGCAATTCAATTCCAAATTCCACATCACGACTTGGTGGAAATCAATGAATCTCATCTGGAAATACATCGATGTATTTTGCAACCACTGGTATCTCTTCTATTCGTCGTTCCACTTTCTTGTCTGTTATATCCACATCGTAAATCAAATATCCCGTGTATCCACGTTCTAACAACCGTGACATTCTAATCGCAGATATCAAAGGAATCTTTGCACGAGATCCCTATCCATAGATCCATTGGTTTCTAGAGTCAGACTGAAATTTCACTATCTTCTGACAACAATCCACAATAGTTTGATATCTACTCAACACATCAATACTCAGAATACAGTCACAATCCGTCATATCTAACACAATTAAATCTGCATGTATTCCATAGTCATCATCAAACTGAATAGAACAAGCATATACAATCTTACAAGTCATCACAGTAGTTCCCATGTGTGTCGAGACATATAGAGGCATCAACAATGGAGACGAGCATATATGATACCGTTCACTAAACGCTTGTGCAATAAATGAATGTGATGCACCATTATCAATCAATATAAAAGCCGGATAAATAAATAAATAACACTTACCCGCTATCACATTATCCGGAGCTGCCCTTGCTTGCTCCTTGTTTAGTGCATAGACCTGAACTTGAGGCGGCCATGCTCTATGTCCCCCAGTAGTCCGAGGTACAAACTGTGGTCTTTGCTGCACTGTACTGTCTGATACACTCCCTCTGGCCTGGCCTCCAGCTTGAGCACAATCTCGTGTGTCCCGTCCTACCACATCCATAACAAACTGGACCATCAATACGTGGAAATATCGTCTATAATGGGGTCCACCATAATTAAAGCATCTTAAGCCTCTATTACTGCAACTACTGCTGCCTTGAGGCTGTCCCTTGACACCTCGTTTGCCCCCTTTCCGGGTACCAAATTTCTTACCACCAAATCTCGAGGAAGATGTACCTCATTGTGATGATTTAAACTGACCTCCTCTGGGTCTCATGCTGTCTGATGTAGGTTTCTGAACTTGTCCTACATCCTTATATGCCCCAATGCCAATCTCAGCCATCTCGGCCCTAGTCAGTTCCTCTTCAAACAAAGTAGGGTTATTAGAAATAACCCTATCAAACAACTCAGGCCTTAGGCCTTTTATAAAGTGTCTGATCTTTGCTTTCGTGTTTGCAGCTGTATGAGGTACATACCTAAAAAAAGAAGAGTATTGCAAAGCATAATCAGATACCTTCTTGGTTCACTGTTTCAAATTATTGAACTCATCTTCTTTCAACTGTCTACCAGCAACAAAAAAATAATGATCAAGAAAGCGGGTTAGAACACATCCCAATCAACAACCTGTCCTTGAGCTCTCAATTCAAACAATGTCGCTTTCCACCACATCATTACTTTCTTAGCCAACTGGAACTCAGCTAAACGTAACCAGACTGATTTGGTGCATGGTGCTGACATAAAGATCTGTTCAATACGTTCTAGCCATTCCTCAGGCCGTTCCTCAGATTCAGTACCCTCAAATCAAGGAGACTGGTAGCTCAGAAATTGAGTCAGTGTCAACTCTGTAGGTAACAATACATGTTCTACTGGTCCTTGCCCAACTAATGGTGGTCGCACAGGTACCAAACCAACACTAGCATTGCCACTCATGGCATCCCCAATGTCATCTTGAGGTACTCTGTCTACCATTACTGCACAACAGGGGTTAACAATAACATTTAAATATAGAAAGCATGTTAATCTACCATCATATCAAAGATATCAACATGCTTTCAAATGATTAGGTAACTCCCTAACTCACTTCCTCTACCATTGTTCACCCACTTCTCGAACCACTGCTCTGATACCACTAATGCGTGGTCCTCATTACTTAATTCATTATGTATCAATTCATTATACATATGTGAGTCGGTATTAAGTAATAACACAAACTGATTAAGAGTTTTTCCTATGTCAATTGTTACAGCAATTACAAAATCCTGTCATCATATACATCACATGTACAAATAAACAACCTAAATCAGTTCCAATCCTAATCAGTGGTTCAGCTCGAAGCAAAAATCGACTCACAATCCCGGCCTCCCACGTTTATGAGTCCCTAAAGAAACAATCACACAACATGAGTATTGATAGACAACTATCTCAGTTCTATATCAATAAGACAACATGATACGATATATAACCATCGTAAAATCGCTACTGTGATTGTTCTGTATCATGCATCTCAATATGCAAATATGTCATGACTTGTCTCACTCATCATCCTGTTATAAAGGGACATATATGGTATGCCTCTCAGCTCAATATGTCAGTGGCTCAACCTTTACATCCCATATTAGCAGCACATATCATATTTCCGTCCTCACACGTAACAGCTAAAGCATATACTCAACAAGAGCATACCTCTCATGCCAAAGCATATGCTCAACAATAGCATACCTCTCATGGCATCAACCTCAACCACATGAATGTATACCAACATGAATGTAAACTCAGATGATTCCAACAATCATATAATGTCATCTCATCATATAGAAGCAACATCACGTCAATCAGTATTCAATACTCGTATGTCAACACGTACCTATAATGCAATACAAAATATCTAATCTCAGGCGTCAGTATTTAACCGCCTCTCTGTCCTGTCCCCTGTGATGAAGCTACATGATAATCAACAATATACAATGTTATAATAGGCTTCATCATCAATTTCCACAAAATATAACATTTTTCAAAATTCCAACCTTAGCAATCGATCGCTGGTAGCGCTTATCGCGTACGCCCAAATTAACCCTTCTCAAGTTAATAGCAAAAGTATGTAGTAGCGAGAGTAGGGATCGATCCCACAGGGAAGATAGTATTTTTTTCGTGTCAATTTAAAAACGAATAGTAAAAAGGGGGGTTTTGAGTTGAGTGATTACTACTAAGCAAATTTTAAGAATTAAACTAATTAACGAGATTAACTAAAACGGTTAAAACTTATGAGAATGAAGCGATTCTTTGTTTTCGGTCAACTTTACTTTTGGAAAATTCTCTCTTGATCATCAAATCACTAACATTCGAATTCTTTCAATTATTCATCGATTCAATTTGAATTCCTACCCAACTTAATCGTAGTCAAAGAGAAAACAGCATTCAATCCGACCCTTATCAAATCTAATCAAAACTACAGCCGTTAATGATTAAATCAATGATAGATTTCAAAACTAGTGAGTCCGATAAATCTAATCAATAGAAACTACAGCCGTCAATTATTGATTACCCAATCGTTTCTCCTAAGAATTCAATAACACCTACATCCGGTAATTATTAATCTTAGTTGCTTCTTAATTAGCTATCGATTATGCATGTGAATACTAGGTGATCAATCTAATAAACAAACACAATAATCATTGAAATCGAAACCAAGAAACAGAATTGAAATCGAAATTAAATTCAATAAACAAACCAAAATTCTCACAAGAGATTCAAATCCAAAAGCAAAGTATCCCTTCAACCAAGAATCTATGAGTTTAGCCTAGCATAATTGAATCTAAAATTAACAAAAACTAATTCGAAAACATTAAATAAACAAAGGAAAAGAAATTACTAAGAGGAATCACGATTCCAGCTTGTCGATTCCTGCTCCGTTCTTCGCGTTGTTCTTGACAAAACTTGAAAGAAAATTATTCTAAAAATTGAAAAATCTATTCTAAGCTCTCAAAAATCTCCTAAAGAGGCTAATTTTCGAGTATCAAGAGGTATGGTGGCTGATAGGTAGGTTAAATTATATGTAGGAAGGAAAGAAATCAAGTCTTTACACTTTCCAAAACTCTACAGGCGTAGCTACGCCATAAAATGGCGTAAAGACGCCTGATGACGTGTCAAAAATATGGCTTCCTGCATTTATGGCTTATTTATGCCTCCGGATGGCGTAATTACGCCTGTCCATGCCGTAGCGTTGGCATAATTACGCCTGTCCTCAATTTTTCTGGCGAGTTTTGTATTTTGGCCGTAACTTTCTCGTACAAACTCCGAATTTGATGAATCAGCTGTCCACGCGAAGATAACTAAAAGTTCTACAACTCTTTTATGGGCCATATTTCCAAAACATGGCTCAAACATATAGAAATTTGAGGAGAAAGGAGCAACATGTGTCTTGGATTCTGGTTTTTTCCTCTTTTCTTCAACTTTAGTCATTCTTTCATCATTTTAGCTTGATTTCTTCACATTTCCCTACATTTACACAAATATACTATCAGGTAGCATATGTATCAATTTATCAATCAAAATATACCAAATCGTAGATAATTATGCGCAATAGATGTGTCTATTTCTAGTCACGTCAAACACCCCCATACTTACTCTTTACTCGACCTCGAGTAAATCAGATAAAACTACAATATTTTTTTCTTGGCTCATAGCATCATAATAACTAACTTATTCTCACTTTAATGCCTCAACAATTTTAAACATGCATAGTGATGAAAGGTGGTGAAAAGTTAATAATGGAACAAGTTCAATCCCTAAACATTTCGTACCCAACAAAGCAGTGAACGTGTGTGTGTGGTCATAAACAAGTGTTTGTGTACAAATTATAGATCCAAAAGATGCAAATCCACAATAGTTCAAGTCATACACTAACACAAGTATAAGCTCACTTGCACACTCTTCTCCATTATCTTAGCTACTTTGCAAACATAAATCAAGTAGGTCTTTATTAGCTTGTAGCTTGGCCTAGGTATTGGCTTATGAAAAAAAGGATAAAGATATATCAAACAAGAGAGTATGATGAAATGCACACTAAAACTTCTCTTCTTGCATGAATTTTCCAAACCTTGTTCATTTTTCAAGGTTTATTTCAACATTTTTTTCTTCTTTTGTGTGTCTTGGCTCCCCTTGGAGTCATATTTGTATCAAATTTCTCAAGGCATTCCTTTTCTTTCATGTATTTCATTCTTTTGACAATAAAGTTCACAAATATAATTCAATGAATACCCAAGTGCATGTGAATGAAATACATCATACTCCCTTAAAAGGTATGAATTGAAATAATATTTAGGCTAAAAGGATAGGATGATAAGCTAGTCAATGAAAGTTGAATGGGGGTCTTTAGTATGCTTAGCATACTACCATTCTTTTACATTAGAGCTAAAAAATTGTACTAGAGATTGATTTTTTTTACATGGTAGGCTTGAAAGGCACAAACGTATCAAAGATCGCCTATATCACTTTCATGTTTGCAAGTAGTCTAGACATATGCCTCAAAGAGCATGTAGTTAAGTTCTAGCATGTATTAGAGACTTCTTAAGACTATCACAAAATTCACACAATCTTCACTAAGCTATGCACACTTCACAAGCCATGACAATAATGTGCTCAAAATATTCAACTACTAAGTTAAAGTAAACTTTGCATTAGAGTTCAAAGTGTTCCAAGGTTAACAATTCGCCTATGTTCAAAAGCATGCATGATATCAATTAGGTTTCATCATGGGCTAGTGATTCTAAGCATGTGTTCATTACTAACTATGAGCTCAAAATTTTCAAATTTTTTGATTTTTTTGTATTTTTGAAATAAGAAAAACAATAACACACCACTAATCCCTCCCCATACTTAAATCTTACATTGTCCCCAATGTAAGGCAAAAATACAAGAAAAGAGAAAAGTTTAAACTAAAAATCAATAAAACTAAAAAGGTAAAAGGGAAACTAACTCCCCTTGGGTTGCCTCCCAAGCAGCGCCTCTGTTTAACGTCGGTGGCCCGACGCCAGTCCTCTATTGTCATGCCTCGGTTTGTTGGATATACATATGATATGATTATGGTGTAATTATATCAAATAGTGGTATGTTAATGGGGGTTCGGGTGGAACCAATAATGAAGAAATACATGTATATAATGATATATGGCAAGGAATGAAACATGATGTACAAAATGTAGTGCAAAGAAATGATATGAATTATAGTATGCATTTGATATGAATTTCTTATGCCTTTACCTTTCATTAAGGTTGCATTAGCATGTGAATTTGAAATTGGATTGTATTTACATGTACATGTTAATTAACATGTAATTATCCCTAAATGGTATGATAGCAAGTGAATTAGGGAACTAAGGATCTATATCAAGTGGATTAGGGAGGTGGAATCACATAATACACCATTTTACACCTACAAATCTCTACCAAGCTCCTCTCCATCTCTTTCAACTTTCTTGTGGTTTAAGCTTGGGATTCACTTGTAAATTGAGCTAGGAAGGTGTGTGAAGTGCTTTCTTACTATCTTGGTAAGAATTTCATGGTTTTACACTTGAATTATGTAATTGGTATTGATTTATGTGAAGGGGAATATCAATTATTGATGCTTAGAATCATAACTTGTTTCTTTGCCAATAATTGGATTCTAGGATGCTAGGAACATGTTTATATGATACTAGGGAGTGCATGAATCATGGTTACATGATAGGAAATGAGTTGTGCAAGAAGTACCATGAAGATAAGCTCAAAATCGCCATTGTCTCATTTTTTCTGATCGCGCCGATCGATCGGCATGTGATCTCGATCGATCGCCGCGAACAGTAAAGTTTTAAGGCGGTTTGAGCATGTGGCGATCGATCGGTGATTTTGTTCGATCGATCGGTGAAGAGTGAACAGTTCGGCGATCGATCGAGAATTTGGGGCGATCGATCGGTGATGGCAGAATGTTGAAAAATGTTATTTTTTTGTAGAATTTGATTTTTATGCCTATGATAACATGATATACTGTTGGCATTGTTGTAGCATCATCTCAGGGGACAGGACAACGAGGCACTTAGCCAGTGACGCCTAATTTATCTCGTTTGTGTCGCAGTACATGTACGTGTTGACGTACGGAGTATAGATATTGTGTGATGATGTTATGAGATTGATATCATATGAATTGTGTTATGTTGTTATCATATGATTGGTAGTATCATATGCCTGTACATTCATGGATATCATAGGTATGTGAGATATACGCCTGGTTTGGGTATATGCTCGGTTATGTATTTGAGATATATGCCTGGTTTGGATATATGCTCGGCTATGTGACATAGAGATATATGCCTGGTTTGGATATATGCTCGGTTATGTGACATAGAGATATACGCCTGGTTTGGGTATATGCTCGGTTATGCGATATAGCGATATATGCCGGTTTTTGGATATATGCTATGGCTATTATCATTTGAGGACGGTAGCTATGATATTGTACTGCTAATATGAAGATGTGAGGTGGTTCCACTGACATATTGAGCTGAATAGGCATATCATTTTAGTCTCGTGATAATAGGGTATGTGTTGAGACATGTCATGACATGGTGCATTTGTGGATGCATGAGACAGAACATTCACATTAGATGATTTATTGTGCTTTATCATTGTTATTGATATTGTGTTGTGATATTGCACCGAGATAGTTGTTTATCTATACTCACGTTTTGTGAATGTTTCTGTAGGATTGCATAGACGTGGGAATCGTGAGTCTTATTCCGCTGCGAGGTGAACCACTGCATAGGAGTTGTACTGGCTTAGGTTGTTCATTGTACATGTAATGTATATGTAGACAACTCATTTAGTTTGGTTTTTGTACTCAGGATTTGGTACTGTAACAACTTAACTAGTAAAATACTCTAAATCAGTGTATGTTCTTACTTAATTCAGACTCACATATGTATGTTAACTGGATACATAATGAATTAAGTAACGAGGACCCCACATTAGTGGTATCAGAGCAGTGGTTCGAGAACGGGGTGAACATGGATAGAGGAAGTGTATTAGGGAGTTACCTAAACACTTTGAGAATGGTAATAGCATGTTAGGAGTTGGAATATGATGTTATTCTAACATGTTATATACTTGTAATGTTATTGTTAACCCTTGTTATACAGCTATGACAGACAGAGGGTATCATGAGGATGTTGGGGATGCCCTGAGTGGCAATACTAGTGTGAGGATGGTGCCTGTGCCACCACCACCGATTGAGCAAGGACCAGTGGAACAGGTACTGTTGCCTGGAGAATTGACTTTGACGCAGTTTCTGAGTTATCAGCCACCCAGGTTTGAGGGGACTGAATCAGGGAAACTGGCAGAGGAGTGGCTGGAACGTGTGGAACAGATCTTTGTGTCAGTACCGTGTGCCAAGACTGCTTGGTTACGTTTAGCTGAATTCCAGTTAGCCAAGAAAGCTATGATGTGGTGGAAATCCACAGTACTTGAGTTGAGGGCTCAAGGACATACAGTGAACTGGGATGTGTTTAGAACAAAGTTTCTGGAGCATTATTTCTCTGTTGCTGCAAGGCAGAGGAAAGAAGATGAATTTACAAATTTGAGACAGGGAGCAATGACAGTATCTGATTATGCTAGTGAATTATTCTTCTTTGCTCCGGTATGTGCCACATATTGCTGTGAACACCAAAGCTAAGATCAGACAGTTTGTGAAAGGGTTGAGGCCTGAATTGTTTGATAGGGTAATGTCCAATAACCCTACATCATATGAAGAAGCATTGACTAGAGCGGAGATGGCTGAGATTGCTGTAGGGGTATATACAGATGTTGGACAAGCCCAACCACCTACATCGGACAGTATGAGACCTAGAGGGGAATCATTTAAATCACCACGAGGTGGTGCATCTTCATCTAGGTTTAGTGGAAAATGTTTTGGACCACGGAAAGGGGATGACCGAAAATCTAAGGGACAGTTCCAAGGTAGTAGTAGTGGCAGTGGTGTGCAATGCTTTAAATGTGGTGGACCACATTTGAAACGAGATTGTCCTCAATTGAATCCAGTAGTTTGTTTCCATTGTGGGAGGCCCGGACATGTGATCCGTGATTGTCCTCAAGTGGGTGGACAACAGAGGAGAGGACCCATGTCAGAGAATACAGTGCAGCAGAGACCACAGGGTGTACCATAGTCTGGTGGAGGACAGAGGACAGGAACACCTCAGGCTCAGGTGTATGCACTGAACAGGGAGGAAGCAGAGGCAGCTCCTGATGATGTGATAGCGGGTAAGTGTACTTTGTTTACTTATCCTGCTTTACTGTTGATTGATACTGGTGCATCACATTCTTTTATTGCACAAGCTTTTATTGATCGGTATCATATATGCTCGTCTCCACTGTTGATGCCTCTTTATGTTTCGACACCCATGGGAACTACTGTGATGACTTGTCAGAGTGTGTCTGATTGTGCTATTCAGTTTGAGTCTGACTATGGCTTTCAAGCTGATTTGATTGTGTTAGACATGTCAGATTTTGATTGCATTCTTGGAATTGATGTGTTGAGTAAATATCACTCTGTTGTGGATTGTAGTCAGAAGATAGTGAGATTTCAGTCTGATACTGGAAATCAATGGTTATTCTATGGCCAGGGATCGAGGGCAAAGATTCCTTTGATATCAGCAATCCGAATGTCGCGTTTGTTAGAGCGTGGACATACGGGTTATTTGATTTATGCCCTTGATATCACGGAACAGAAACTAGAAAGAAAAGTGGAGGAGATACCAGTAGTTGCAGAATATGCGGATGTGTTTCCAGATGAGATACCTGGATTCCCACCGAGTCGAGAAGTGGAATTTGGTATTGATTTGATACCTGGTACTTCTGCAATTTCACGGGCTCCTTATCGGATGGCACCAACTGAATTGAAAGAGTTGAAAACTCAATTGCAAGATTTATTGGACAAGGGGTACATACGTCCTAGTGTATCGCCTTGGGGTGCTCCGGTTTTATTTGTGAAGAAGAAGGATGGGACAATGAGATTGTGTATTGATTATAGACATTTGAACAAGGTAACCATAAAGAATAAATATCCTCTTCCTCGTATTGATGATTTGTTTGATCAGTTGCAGGGATCAATGATTTATTCTAAGATTGATTTGAGGTCAGGATATCATCAAATACGTGTGAGGGAAGGAGATATACAGAAGACAGGATTCAGAACTCATTATGGACATTATGAGTTTCTGGTAATGCCATTTGGAGTGACAAATGCTCCTGCTGTCTTTATGAGTTTAATGAATCGTGTGTTTCAGGAATACCTTGATCGATTTGTCATTGTCTTTATCGATGATATACTGATCTATTCACGGAGTGCTGCAGAACATGTTCAACATTTGCATATGATATTGCAATTGTTGAGGACACATCAATTGTATGCCAAACTCAGTAAGTGTGAGTTTTGGTTGACTAGTGTCGGCTTTTTAGGACATGTTATTTCCGAGGAAGGTATATCAGTTGATCCAAAGAAAGTGGAAGCAGTGTTGAATTGGTCAGCACCTACTTCTGTGCCAGAGATTCGTAGTTTCTTGGGTTTGGCTGGATATTATCGACGGTTCGTTGAAGGATTTTCAGCGATTGCCAAACCATTGACACATTTGACACAGAAGGGAGTATCATTTCAATGGTCAGAGGCTTGTGAGCGTAGTTTTCAGGAATTAAAACATCGATTGACTACAGCTCCAGTCTTGATCATTCCATCAGAGCATGATAGGTTTGCAGTATATACTGATGCATCTTTACTTGGTTTGGGTTGTGTATTGATGCAGGACAAACATGTAGTGGCTTATGCATCACGACAGTTGAAGCCACATGAAATGCGATATCCAGTACATGATCTGGAATTGGCTGCCATTGTCTTTGCATTGAAGATATGGCGACATTATTTATATGGTACGTCGTTTACCATATACACAGATCATAAGAGTTTAAAATTTCTATTCATTCAAGCGGAGTTAAATATGAGACAAAGGAGATGGATGGATCTGTTGAAAGATTATGATTGTGAGATTGAATATCATCCAGGAAAAGCTAATCTTACAGCAGATGCCTTGAGTCGAAAGGTACATCACATGGCTGATGAGGTGATTCATTTATCCGCATTGATGACTTCTTGTTGTACTTTGGGTTATGATTTTGATATGGAACTAGTGCCAGTAAGGTATCAACATTGTTGGTTGAACCCGACATTTTTGAGAAAATCAGAACGGCACAAATGACTGATGATAAGTACAACAATGGAAGGAAAGGATAAGTCAAGGACAATTCTCTCACTTTGTACTTACAAGTGATGGAACGTTGAAATACAGAAATTGTTGGGTAGTACCTGCTTCATTAGGACTACGCCAAGAACTACTACAACGTGCTCATTGTAGTAGATACAGTATACATCCTGGAGGGAAGAAAATGTATCATGTTTTACGTACACAACTTTGGTGGAAACGTATGAAACAGGATGTGTTGAGCTTTGTGAAACGATGTTTGATCTGTCAACAAGTGAAAGCGGAAAAGACAGAGACCAGGAGGTGAATTACATAATTTGGAAATTCCTCAGTGGAAATGGGAACATATCACGATGGATTTTGTGACTCATTTGCCACGGACGTCTTCTGGTTGCGATGCTATTTGGGTGATCGTTGATCGACTCACCAAAGTATCTCATTTTGTGCCATATTGTATGACGTGTACATATCTAAGAATGGCACAGTTATACATTCAACATGTAGTGAGACTACATGGTATTCCAGTTTCCATTGTATCGGATAGGGATCCGAGATTTACTTCTCATTTCTGGGAAGGGTTACAGACAGCGTTGGGAACTGAAGTGCGGTTGAGTACAGCATATCATCCTCAGACAGATGGACAAACAGAGCGTACGATACAGACGCTTGAGGATATGTTGCGTGCCTGTGTATTAGAGTTTGATACTTCTTGGCAAGAGTCGTTGCCATTAGTGGAATTTTCATATAACAACAGTTATCAATCTAGTATACAGATGGCACCATTTGAGGCTTTGTATGGGCGACGATGTAGATCGCCATTGTATTGGGATGATGTGGATCAGTCTACTTTACATGGACCAGATATGATTCATGAAATGGAAGAGAAAGTAAAGGTCATTCGATTGAAACTTAAAGCTGCTCAGGATAGACAGGCGGCGTATGCCAATAAGCGACGTAGACCACTTGAATTTCAAGTTGGTGACCGTGTGTTCTTAAAAATCTCACCTTTTAAAGGTGTAGTACGGTTTGGTATGCGTGGAAAATTGTCTCCACGGTATGTTGGTCCATATGAGGTGTTGCAACGTATTGGTACGTTGGCATATCGCTTAGCACTACCACCGGCCTTGAGTAGTATTCATGATGTTTTTCATGTGTCACTGTTGAGAAAGTATGAACCAGATCCGAGTCATGTATTACAGTTACCTGATGTACAGTTGGATACAGATGTGTCGTATGAGGAACGACCGGTTATGATCTTGGATCGAGCTGAACGCAGGTTGCGTAATAAGGTGATTCCTATGGTTAAAGTACAGTGGGACAGAAGGGGTGTCGAAGAGGCGACGTGGGAGACGGAGCAGCATATGATGCAACGGTATCCGGATTTGTTTTCTGGTATGATTTTACAGTTTTATGGTACTGTTGCATACATGATCGTGTTTCCTATTTTCATATCGTAGGATTGTTGAGTTGTATATCTCATATGCATGTATTCTGTCTGTATATGCAATTTCGAGGACGAAATTCAATGAGTGGGGGAGAATTGTCATGCCTCGGTTTGTTGGATATACATATGATATGATTATGGTGTAATTATATCAAATAGTGGTATGTTAATGGGGGTTCGGGTGGAACCAATAATGAAGAAATACATGTATATAATGATATATGGCAAGGAATGAAACATGATGTACAAAATGTAGTGCAAAGAAATGATATGAATTATAGTGTGCATTTGATATGAATTTCTTATGCCTTTACCTTTCATTAAGGTTGCATTAGCATGTGAATTTGAAATTGGATTGTATTTACATGTACATGTTAATTAACATGTAATTATCCCTAAATGGTATGATAGCAAGTGAATTAGGGAACTAAGGATCTATATCAAGTGGATTAGGGAGGTGGAATCACATAATACACCATTTTACACCTACAGATCTCTACCAAGCTCCTCTCCATCTCTTTCAACTTTCTTGTGGTTTAAGCTTGGGATTCACTTGTAAATTGAGCTAGGAAGGTGTGTGAAGTGCTTTCTTACTATCTTGGTAAGAATTTCATGGTTTTACACTTGAATTATGTAATTGGTATTGATTTATGTGAAGGGGAATATCAATTATTGATGCTTAGAATCATAACTTGTTTCTTTGCCAAGAATTGGATTCTAGGATGCTAAGAACATGTTTATATGATACTAGGGAGTGCATGAATCATGGTTACATGATAGGAAATGAGTTGTGCAAGAAGTACCATGAAGATAAGCTCAAAATCGCCATTGTCTCATTTTTTCTGATCGCGCCGATCGATCGGCATGTGATCTCGATCGATCGCCGCGAACATTAAAGTTTTAAGGCGGTTTGAGCATGTGGCGATCGATCGGTGATTTTGTTCGATCGATCGGTGAAGAGTGAACAGTTCGGCGATCGATCGAGAATTTGGGGCGATCGATCGGTGATGGCAGAATGTTGAAAAATGTTATTTTTTTGTAGAATTTGATTTTTATGCCTATGATAACATGATATATTGTTGGCATTGTTGTAGCATCATCTCAGGGGACAGGACAACGAGGCACTTAGCCAGTGACGCCTAATTTATCTCGTTTGTGTCGCAGTACAGGTACGTGTTGACGTACGGAGTATAGATATTGTGTGATGATGTTATGAGATTGATATCATATGAATTGTGTTATGTTGTTATCATATGATTGGTAGTATCATATGCCTGTACATTCATGGATATCATAGGTATGTGAGATATACGCCTGGTTTGGGTATATGCTCGGTTATGTATTTGAGATATATGCCTGGTTTGGATATATGCTCGGCTATGTGACATAGAGATATATGCCTGGTTTGGATATATGCTCGGTTATGTGACATAGAGATATACGTCTGGTTTGGGTATATGCTCGGTTATGCGATATAGCGATATATGCCGGTTTTTGGATATATGCTATGGCTATTATCATTTGAGGACGGTGCTATGATTTGTACTGCTAATATGAAGATGTGAGGTGGTTCCACTGACATATTGAGCTGAATAGGCATATCATTTTAGTCTCGTGATAATAGGGTATGTGTTGAGACATGTCATGACATGGTGCATTTGTGGATGCATGAGACAGAACATTCACATTAGATGATTTATTGTGCTTTATCATTGTTATTGATATTGTGTTGTGATATTGCACCGAGATAGTTGTTTATCTATACTCACGTTTTGTGAATGTTTCTGTAGGATTGCATAGACGTGGGAATCGTGATTCTTATTCCGCTGCGAGGTGAACCACTGCATAGGAGTTGTACTGGCTTAGGTTGTTCATTGTACATGTAATGTATATGTAGACAACTCATTTAGTTTGGTTTTTGTACTCAGGATTTGGTACTGTAACAACTTAACTAATGTATGTTCTTACTTAATTCAGACTCACATATGTATGTTAACTGGATACATAATGAATTAAGTAACGAGGACCCCACATCTATCAAGGTGGGTGATGCTGTTTCACTCTATCTTTCCTCTTCCACCTCAATATCTTCTTCACTCCTCGGTATTTCGGCTTGTTGCTCTTTGAGTGGTCGTCCCCAGTCTTTGCTCCTTCGTCACTTGATTGACATGGTCGATCCCGATGGTGCTTCTTTCCAACGGTACGATCCTGCAAGTGAGAAATAAGAGGGTCATCAGTATCGTGAGTATATAACGCAGCAATAGTATGAACAGTATGCACTAAGTTATAATCCATACCTCTCTTGTCGTCAAGGCCATCAGTAGCCTTTCCCATTTCCCACAACTCATCATTATCAAAATCCGAATCATAATCATCATGTCTGCCAATAGTGTAACTAGAATGCTCAAGAGTCTTAATGGGTTCATAGATGTTGAATTTTGCAACTTTACCATTAGACTCCAATGTTATCATACCGCTATTCATATCGATTACTGATTTGATGTTTTCAAGAATGGCCTCCCTAAAAGGATTAGACTAGATGGATCACCATTTTTCATGTCTAAGACATAGAAATCGACTGGGAAAACCAAGTTCTCTACATGCACGATTACGTCCTCTATTATTCCCCTAGGTATGACCGTGGACTTATCAGCTAAATGAATCACAGTGTCATTTCTTTTTTAAAAGTCCCGGTTTTAGTTGAGAATAGATTGAGTAAGGCATGACATTTATAGAATATCCTAAATCAAGCATAGCCTTCTCAATCCTATTAGCATTAATCATACATGGGATGAAAAACATATCAGGGTCCTTGCATTTAGTGGGGATGCTTCTTTGGATGTCCGCCGAAACATTCTCATCTAGCTCGACCTTGGGCTGCCCTTCGCGTTCCTTGCACTTATCATCTTTCTTGGCTTCCTTGAGTGGATCTTTTTCATTACAGCGTGGGGACATCTCGTAGAGCCTCTTGAGTCCCTTGTCCTTCAAATTCATCTTCAATGCAATGGGGAATGGGGGTTCACTTTTATATTCAGAAAAGTTGGGGAACTTACCTCGTGGTTCCTCCTCTTGCATGGGTTCTTCAACTTCTTTCTCCTTCTCCATCTTCACTTGTTATTGGGTGGCGTCAGTACCACCTCTTCTTCAGCTGTATCTCCACTCACATTCACAGTGATAGCGCTCACATTCTCCCTGGGGGTTCACCTCCGGTTGTGAAGGCAATCCATTGGAGATTCTTGCTTCGATCTTGCTGAGCGAAGTTGCCAATTGTCCTATCTACGTAGTCAGGCTCTGGATGCTCGCCCTCGTCTCCTGTTGAAATTGTAAGCTATTTTCAGCAATAACTTTGATGCTATGTTCTAACCTGTCAGAAAGAGGGTGCGCTGGAAGTGGTGGAGGTCTCTGGTATTGCTGTCTATAAGGTAGGGGTTGGTTCATCTATGGGTTTCCATAACCTTGGTTCGGATGATCCTGCCAACCTTGATTGTAATTGCTCGATGGATTACCATAGCTCCTTTGTGGGAGACCTGGGAATACTCCCGCAGGCATTCACATTCTCAGCGGCTGTCTCTTGTAGTGAGGGGCATGCGTCCGTGGGATGGTTCGCAGCCAGACAGATTCCACACGGCTTTATCTTCCCTACATTTCCACCTGCAAGACCACGCACAAGAAAAGTTAGGTCAATCAGTTGTTGTTCCAGGTTTGATACGTTTACCTCTTTTCTTTGCGGTTGTCCATGGCGAACATGTCCAAACTATTGGGAGTTGGCCGCCATGTTAGCTATCAAGCTCCTCGCCTCCTCCGCTGTCTTCTCGATAAATGCTCCTCCGCTTGCCGCATCCACCAAGTTCCTGTCACCAGAAAGCAAACCTTCATAGAAATATTGAATCAGCAGATGTTCACTTATCTGATGTTGTGGACAACTTGCACACAACTTCTTGAATCGTTCCCAGTACTCATGCAGTGACTCCTCGTGGAACTGCTTCAAGCCGTAGATCTCCTTCCTTATATTAGTCGCCCTTGAAGCAGGAAAATACTTCTCATGGAATACTCTTTGTAAGTCCGTCCACGTGGTGATCGATCCGGATGGTAAGTAGAATAGCCAGTCCTTTGCAGCGTCCTTTAGAGAAAATGGAAAGGCTCTTAACTTTATTTGATCCTCAGTGATTCTGGTCGGCTTCATAGTAGTGCACACCACGTGGAATTCCATTAAATGCTTGTGCGGGTTTTCTCCTGCAAGACCATGAAAAGCTGGCAATAAGTGAATTAAACTAGACTTGAGTTCGAAATTTACGTTATTAGTCAGGGCAGGGAAAGTGATGTAGAGAGGTTGTTGATCCAAGTTAGGATTCGCCAACTGCCTCAAGCTTTGATTCGCAGCCATCATGTTCCTCTCTTCTTCCTCAAGTAACCTTGTTCTCTTATTCTCCGATGTAGTGTCCTCTCGATCTCAGGATCGTAGTAAAAATTCTCTTCGTGATCAGAGGGTTCACCTGTACTCATCAATAAACCACAGTAGTAGTGCGGGATAACAACTAAAATAAAAATAAAAAAAAAATTTAACACGAAATTATACCAATGCCTTCCCCGGCAACGGCGCCAAAATTTGGTAGCGCTTATCGCGTACGCCCAAATTAACCCTTCTCAAGTTAATAGCAAAAGTATGTAGTAGCGAGAGTAGGGATCGATCCCACAGGGAAGGTAGTATTTTTCGTGTCAATTTAAAAACGAATAGTTAAAAGGGGGGTTTTGAGTTGAGTGATTACTACTAAGCAAATTTTAAGAATTAAACTAATTAACGAGATTAACTAAAACGGTTAAAACTTATGAGAATGAAGCGATTCTTGGTTTTCGGTCAACTTTACTTTTGGAAAATTCTCTCTTGATCCTCAAATCACTAACATTCGAATTCTTTCAATTATTCATCGATTGGAATTTGAATTCCTACCCACCTTAATCGTAGTCAAAGAGAAAACAACATTCAATCCGACCCTTATCAAATCTCTAATCAAAACTACAGCCGTTAATGATTAAATCAATGATAGATTTCAAAACTAGTGAGTTCGATAAATCTAATCAATAGAAACTACAGCCGTTAATTATTGATTACCCAATCTTTTCTCCTAAGAATTCAATAACACCTACAGCCGGTAATTATTAATCTTAGTTGCTTCTTAATTAGCTATCGATTATGCATGTGAATACTAGGTGATCAATCTAATAAACAAACACAATAATCATTGAAATCAAAACCAAGAAACAGAATTGAAATCAAAATTAAATTCAATAAACAAACCAAAATTCTCACAAGAGATTCAAATCCAAAAGCAAGTATCCCTTCAACCAAGAATCTATGAGTTTAGCCTAGCATAATTGAATCTAAAATTAACAAAAACTGATTCGAAAACATTAAATAACAAAGGAAAAGAAATTTCTAAGACGAATCACGATTCCGGCTTGTCGATTCCGGCTACGTTCTTCGCGTTGTTCTTGACAAAACTTGAAAGAAAATTATTCTAAAAATTGAAAAATCTATTCTAAGCTCTCAAAAATCTCCTAAAGAGGCTAATTTTTGAGTATCAAGAGGTATGGTGGCTGATGGGTAGGTTAAATTATATGTAGGAAGGAAAGAAATCAAGTCTTTACACTTTCCAAAACTCTACAGGCGTAGCTACGCCAGAAAATGGCGTAAAGACGCCTGATGACGTGTCAAAAATATGGATTCCCGCGTTTATGGTTTATTTACGCCTCCGAATGGCGTAATTACGCCTGTCCATGCCATAGCGTTGGCGTAATTACGCCTGATAATGGCGTAATTACGCATGTCCTCCATTTTTCTGGCGAGTTTTGTATTTTGGCCGTAACTTTCTCTTACAAACTCCGAATTTGATGAATCAGCTGTCCACGCGAAGATAACTCAAAGTTATACAACTGTTATATGGACCACATTTCCAAAACATGGTTCTAACATATAGAAATTTGAGTAGAAAGGAGCAACATGTGTCTTGGATTCTTGTTTTTTCCTCTTTTCTTCAACTTTAGTCATTCTTTCATCATTTTAGCTTGATTTCTTCACATTTCCCTACATTTACACAAATATACGATTAGGTAGCATATGTATCAATTTATCAATCAAAATATACCAAATCGTAGATAATTAAGCGCAATAGATGTGTCTATTTTTAGTCACATCAATCGCTCATCATCACTGATTGATCGCCAAAACGTTCTGTTTCAGGGCCATCAATCTCTATGTCTTATGCGATCGATCTCCTCGCTCGCGATCGATCGGCTAAGACACGTGATCGATCGCTACAGCCTTTACAAAATATTATGTCTCAATGCGATCGATCTCTTCTTTCACGCGATTGATCGCTTAACACACTGCCTCTCTTGTGTTTAGCCTCGAGCGATCGATCGCTATTCTCTGTAAAATTCAAAACATGGCGATTTCAAGTCTATCTTCTTGGTGCTTCTCCTACAACTCAATTCCTAGTATCAAAATGTGATAACTTATTACCACATATGAACATGTTTGCATCACATATTACAACTTGTTTTGTTGATTAAACCTCTCTTGTTTCAACATATCGACATAACATGCTTTAATTCTTCATAACTCAAGACAACCAAAGAAATACACTATCTAGCATGATAAACCATTGAATTGTTACTCTCCTTACCAATTAATCCACTTCCTATTTGTCTATAAAGTTCCTTTCAAACTCACTTCCAAGACAAGAGTGCAAGAGCAAGCAAGGGTTTGAGAGGAGCTTGTGTAGTGATTTGTGAGTGAGAAGTGGTGTTTGTATGTGTTTCATATCTGATTTGGCTCTATATTCTAACCTCAAATGCAAATACAAATTCAGGTACACTTTGCTCAAATGCATGTGAAATTCATCAATATAGTAGCCCACTACACATCTCATGCATCTAAGATCTCTTGTCCATACAACAAGATATATGTAATGTCTTATCATACTTGTCATCTATTTATCACACTCGGTTCAACCCGAACTGGAGTCCACATCATTTTGTAATTATCACATAATTACGAAATAATCACATCAAGCATATATGATTCATATCGAGGCATTACAAGTATATACACTTTTATTTGTCAATGCTCGTCTGTGAGTATGTCAATATTTGTATATGGGTTGTATAAGTATCTTGATGTGTCTCTTCATTTGAATGTGGCATGCAATTTAACTGAGAGTAAGTATTGCATGATGAATTGAGAATATGTCATTAGTGCAATAATGACTGTATACTTATATGAATTGAGTATTGTCGAGAATTGAGAGGGATTTCGTTCAAAAATTTTATGGAAGTCTTATGATAACGAAGCATGTATGATCATCCCCAGATGATATGAATGTATACACTAATGAACAATGATAAGAGTTGGGGTCTTACAGTAAGAATGTGAAGCAGCAGATAATAGTTACAAGCAAAATTATTAAGACAAATGTAAATCTACTTGTTTTGTACATTAAATACATCATGTAAAGAAATTAATAGTTAGTTTTGTGTATCAAAAGAAACTATCATATATTATTAGTAGTATTTTATATTGTTACTATTAAATAATACTATTTGTTAGGATCGACGTTGTGTTTAGAAGAAGGGTTGAATAAACACTAGCTCAAATTATATTTTCTTCGGGTTACAGCAGACTATTAAGTACTGCGGTAGGGTCTCAATATAATGTAAGGTAGTGGAAAACTAATAAATAGTGCCAAAGGTGTCCACCGGTCTTGTGAATATTTAATTGAAGGCAAAAACAAAATGTAGTAAAGTATATAACAGAAAGGATATGACACAAGGATTGTTTCTCAAAGTTCGAAGCACAAATGCTTCTATGTCTCTCATTCTTCCTTTACAGGAATGTTACACTAGAAGACTTTGGTTTACAATTTTCCGTATACAACCTACTTAGGCACCCACATAGATTGCCTAAACTCCTAGCCACACAGAATCACAACTGTTACAAATGATTTCAGGACAACGTCTGAGTATTACAATGATTTTCTCAGCACTCTTCTCAAAATATATAAAACTTGTTTATATGTGAGTGTTCTTGAGAAGTAGACTTGAATACCTAGATATTCAAGATCACGTTGAAGTCTCAGATACTGCTCTTCAAAACATCAGAATATTTCAATGAATGTTTATGAAGAGTTTTGTTTTGCTTGTTTCACAAGAGTAGAGGATTCAAAGAGTCAGAGAGTGCTTTCTTCAATTTGTTTGTTGACGTATTTATAGACTTGAATATATAACGATAACTATTCTTGAAATGGAAAGAATCGCTTGAAATCAACTTCCTGATTTACGTCCAACTTCTTTTTGTCTTCTTTCCAATTCCGTTCACAACGGCTAGTTTATTCTGACGAGATTGGTGGTGCGGCGCTCTATTGTACTGTTGTCAGAATAAGCATGTTTAGGCTCATTGTCCTGTTGCACTCTTACTTCTGCTGATTTTCTCCTTGGTGACTTAATCTGCTGGACTAAAGTCTTCTCAAACTTCTGCTGGTTTCTTTCAGATAACTTACCAGTGGACTTAGATTACTCTTGATCCAATAGACTTTACTCTTCTTATCCAGTAGACTTCTAATATACTTTTCTTATCCAGTAGAATTCTAATCTACTGTTCTTATCCAGTAGACTTATAATCTTCTTATCCAGTAGGCTTCTACTCTTTGCATCCGGTAGACGACGATTGAAGTAGTAGACTTATAATCTACACTTCTTATCCAATAGACTTCTCATCTTCTTATCCAGTAGGGTTCTACTCTTTGCATCCGGCAGATGATTGTTGAAGCAGTAGACTATATCTTCCGGTAGATCTTTGCAGAGTCAGTTGGTAGGCTTCTTGTCTATAGACTTCTTTGATGCAGTACACGCTTCAAGCGGTAGATATTATTTATCACCAAAACTTTGAAATATGTTTCCAACAATTTGCCCATTTTTGGTGATGACAAAACTTGGCAGTGGGGTCTTTAGCTTGAGCGTTGAAAAGCAGATATACCTGATAAGAATTATAATACAGCAGTAGAGAATAACAATATATCTGTTAGGTAAATAGGCAAATTACAAGAATTAATCAAGCTGAAAAAGAATTTCATTTTTATATAAAATGAATTCGGTTACAATCCTCACAACTGTCCTTAAAACAATCCTAAAGTGACATAGTCAACTTGAGAAACATAGCCAGTAGAGCAGATTACAAATGTAGGAACCTAGCTATGTTTCAAAGCTAATTATAAAAAGAGAAAATGCAGTAACCATGGCATTGGAATAACTGAATGAAGATCTAGAAAGTAAAATCCAAGTTATCTCTTCCAAGCTGCTTGTCTTCCCCCTTTTTGTCATCACACTCTCTTTTCGGCCTTTTCGGATTCAAGCTTGGTAACAAGAGTAAGTCCAAATTCTATAATAAAGAGCAAGAGCTAGTCAGAAGAGTGTTAGATAAGTAATCAACCCATGTCGGGTTGAATTAGATAAGTAATAAACCAATGTAAAGGATTGCAGAAGGCTTAAAGCAAAATATAAGCATAATAGAGTGATTCAGTTACCAAGGAAGAAAGTATGAGGAAAATACTGTAGATCGATGTAACACATCAACGAGTGTTACTCAATTCTAAATGTAAAGCAGAGGATAAGATTTTGACAGATTTTTTTAAAAAGACGACAAAATAAAATAAAGATACATTACACTGAGCGACCAAATCAAGGTCTGTTACGGTCAAAAGGTTATGGATCTTCAGAGGTTGGTGACTGCCTTGGTGTTTGTGTACTCTGCTGGGATTGAGGTATCTGTTGATCCGTCCTTGATTAGGTTTGCTGGGTCCAGTACTCTGAATGAGGTGATGAACATCAGAGATGTGAGATGCAAATGCTGCTTATATATTAGTCAGCTGGTCTGAGAAAGCAAAATTCATATGTTGATAGAAAATATGAGACTAGAGAAGCTTCAAGAAATTGTTAGTGTCGGTAGATATGTATAAAGTAAAAAAAAAAGGGCTGGTTGAAGGCGAATGAGAGAGGTAACGTCATGCTATGATTAAAATGGGACCGAATTAATTGAACTTAATAATTAATAAACGTTTGAATCCGACGTTCCGATTGGTTAATAATGAAGGATTGTGTGATGTCCCCGAAATGATTAATTGCAATTAAAGCATTAATTATGTTTATATGATGAATTATTAAGATGATTAAGTTGTGCGTGGAAAATGAAGTGTTAGCATGATTTAATTGTGTTGATTTTAATTATGAGGAAGGTATGAATTTAATGAAGTTGGTTGCATTTTTGTAAAAATGCTTTTAAAATACCAAGTTGGGATGTTTAATACATCATGTTAAGTTTGGGGTATGATTTTAAATTAGTCCACAACCCCTTTTTAACCCATCACTCATCACTTAAACCCCCACTTTACCTTTATTCTTTTTAAAACCCCCCAACTCATCCTCAACCCAAAACCTTGCCACATTTTCGAAATCCTTCAAAGGAGGAAGGAGGAAGCTCCAAAAAACTTGAGTTTGTGTGATTTTTAACAAGATTTGGAGTCTTCAAGAGGTATGGAACTCTTCCTAAAGTTTTGATGATGTTTGGATTTGAAATGGGGTGATTTTTGAAGTGATTATGTGGGTTGTTTTGATGTATGTGTTGTATGGGTTTGGGGTATGGTTTTATGAGGTTTTTGTGATGATAAGTTGTTGGGATGTATTTGGTTTAAGATGTATTGGTTTATTTGGAAGTTTTGTGCCAAAAAAATGGAGTTTACCAGAAAATATCGCGGCGACCGATCGATCGGTAGCAGGGCGACGATCGATCGGTGCAAGTGCGAAACGAGGGGTGAAATTTCTCTGCTTACCGATCGATCGGTAAAAGCGACCGATCGATCGGTGGATGGCTAGCGATCGATCGGTATCTTGGACCGATCGATCGGTAAAAGCCGTAGCTTAAAATGGAAATCATGAACAGTTACCGATCGATCGGTAAGGATGACCGATCGATCGGTAGAGCGTTTTTGCTGAAAATTATTTCCTTGGCATGATTGATGGAATTTTTGGAATTAGGCTATTATTTAGCTTCTAATATTGATTTGCATGGTTGTGTAGAACCATCCCAGGTACCCACAACATCCAGGAGATAAAGCTCTCCAAATTCTCCACTTTTGGGAATTAAGGTACGTAAGAAACGTACGGGCATCGGACGGTAAACCATGCTCTTACATATGATGTTTATAATGATGATGTTATGATGATGATGTTTATGATAAGTAAGTTTATGATGATGAAGTTTATGATAAGTAAGTTTATGATGATGATGTTATGATGATGATGTTTATGATAAGTAAGTTTATGATGATGATGTTATGATGATGATGTTTATGATAAGTAAGTTTATGATGATGTGATACGATGTTTATTATGTGGTAAGATGCCACGGGGTAAGATGCCTATATGGTAAGAGGCCATACGATTTGATTATGTGGTAAGATGCCACAGGGTAAGATGCCCATATGGTAAGAGGCCATACTCCTATATTATGATCATACTATGATTGCATAAGAATTTACGATACCATGATGATGTGTATAATGAATAAAGATGATAAGATGTTTAAGATGATGTTATGATAAGTAAGTTCACGATGAAGATGATTTTATAATGAATAAAGATGATAAGATGTTTAAGATGATGTTATGATAAACGAGATGATTTTATGATGAATAAAGATGATAAGATACCTACGATGATGTTATGATGAATAAAGATGATTTTATGATGAATAAAGATGACAAGATGCTTACGATGATGTTATGATAAAAGAAGATGATATGACGTTACTATAACGATTATGATGAGACGTTGATGACTATAAGATGATAATGCTTATATGATAATGATGTTTACAAGATGATGATGTCTATGAGATGCTATGATGTTTATGATGAATATGAAACTATGTTATTAAGAATGGTTGAATGTCCGGTGGTTATTATGGGCAAGCGAGGAAGGTCTTGCCGCTCACATAACTGAGCGATGGGGTACATCCGCTATCAAGGTGTAGCGAGGGGTATCATCCGCTGAGCGATGGGGTACATCCGCTATCAAGGCGTAGCGATGTGTATCATCCGCTGAATAAAGAGATACATCCGCTATCAAGGCGTAGCGATGGGTATCATAAGATGTGTTATGTCGAGCGAGGGGGCCAATTGTACCGCTGTCATGATAAAACCGGGACAGTTCCACTTCTAAATAACATAGTTTGATGTGATCATATATGTGAAGTATGATTTTAATCATTATGCCGAGAACTAACGATTATATGCATGACTATGAAACAGGGACAACCAAAGAGGGTTAATGCGATTAACCAGGAAGTATACGTTACCCATTTACTTCATGCATTTAATTATATGCCATTACCCTATGATGTTGAGTAATGATATATATGCTCACGATGAGTTGTTCCTGTAGGTACACATTTGGATTTGGAGGGCTATGGGCAGGGTTGAAGAAGTGAGCTTCGAGATGCCTTATGAATTAGGATTCAGGATTTGGTATAGTCTCTACTCCAGGAGTAGTATAATTCTATAGCGCCATCCATTTGAGAATGTAATTAATTTGCTTGAAGTTTTATTTTGGCCTGTAATCCTAATAACTCACGTAATAACCGGAGCCCTAAGCTGTATGTAATGCATGTTTAGCCCTAATTATTTCTTGCTTATGATGTTAAGGTAGGAAGGCCCTACAGATTGTTACGAGTAGCCAGTGTAAATGGTAATATCCACTGATATATAGAGTCTAATGGTCAAGTAGCATTTTGTGCTTTTATTTTATCTGGTATGTCCCTCGTGCGCGGAGGTCATGCCGAAATTTTTAGAGCCACTTTTTTGGGAGGACATTTAAATAATCTTTCGTTGTTTACAAATAAAAATATCATTATGTGATAATTAAACAATTGATTAGGAACGGGTCCTCACATTATGGTGATCACCCCATTCATTATTAATTCTCGTACATATGTGTGCTCAGTCGTAAATGTCTATATTTTAAATTATATACATCATTATATTTTCTAGACATTGTGGCTTGACTGTCACAGTACAAAGATATGGCAGACATTGGTTGTGACCACAACTCAATATCTAATAATAGATCTCTTATCCATTCTGCTTCTTTGCCTACGGTAACAAGGGCTATCAACTCATATTCCATGGTCGAATGTGCAATACAAGTTTGTTTCTTAGATGACCAACTTATAGCCCCTCCTCCTAATGAAAAAATCCATTTAGAGGTTGATTTACTTTCATTTATACTAGACATCCAACTTGCATCACAATATCCTTCTAGCACACTTGGATAATCATTATACACTAATTTTAATTCCTTGGTTCTTTTGAGATATCCAAGAATTCTGGCAAATGCTTTCCAATGTTGTGTGCTAGGTTTTGCTGTAAATCTCGACATCATGTTTACAGCAAAAGCTATATCTGGACGTGTACATTGTGTGGCATACATGAGATTTCCAATGGCACTAGCACAGTCTAATTGAGCAATAACTCGCTCATTATTTTCTTGAAGTCTCACACTAGAATCAATTGGAGTATTAGCTTCTTTTATATTGAGGTACTTGAATTTATCAAGCATCTTTTCAATATAATGAGTCTGATTTCATGTCTCTCAACTTTAATTCCTAAAATAGTATCTACTTCATTTCAGTCTTTCATCTTAAATACTGAAGTCAGATACATTTTAGTTTCTTCAATACCATTCATATTGGTACTAGCAATTAACAAGTCATCAACATAGAGACATAAGATTACTCCATATTCCTTGGTCATCTTGCAATAAATGCATTTATCGGCGTTGTTATGTCTAAAACCATTTGCTAAGATTGCCACAACAATTTTCTTGTGCCACTGTTTTGGTGCTTGCTTTAAACCATAAAGGGACTTAACTAATTTGCATACTTTATTTCATTTCCAGGAAGCACAAAACCCTCGGGTTGTTCTATGTATACTTCCTCGGTTAAGTCTCCATTTAGAAATGCAGTTTTAATATACATTTGATGGAGACAGAATTTATATATTGAAGCAAGTGCAAATAACACTCTTATGGATATTGTTCTTGCAACAGGAGCGTAGGTATCAAAATAATATATTCCTTCTTTTTTGTGTGAATCCTTTAGCTACTAAACATGCCTTGAAAGTTTGTGTAGAACCATCGGTTCCATATTTTCTAAGCACACATCAGTATCGTCTAGTCCTGGTTCTGGAATTGGCTGCAAGTTTGAATCCGGAAGATAGAACAGATTCAGTGAGGTTAGAAGCCATGACACCCAATCTTGCCACGATAGTTCGTTCCATCAAAACGGTCGAGTTTCATGGATTTATTCTCTCGAAACTTGAAGTTCACACTTGGATTCAATTCTGCCTCCATTAGGATATTGTTTCTCGATTGTTAATAAAAATAATTGAAGACAGAATACAATAGCCTTGAGGCGTGAGAATCACTATCCGATAAACAATATTTCCACACTATTGAAATATGTTTCGCAAGCAATACAGATTATCGCAACTATGGACATGATGGGTGGCAACATTATAGCAAGACCTATGTACAACTGTTCCGATCAAGGCGACAGGCCCGGTAACAAGCTGGCGATGAACCGAAAATGGTACCCACAAATAGGCACAAAACCAGAATATGAATTAGAAAGAACAAACAAGAAACAGTATTAACCAGGCGGCTGAATCAATCATTGGATAAAACAAGTATCATATTAATGTTAATAAAAATAATTGAAGACGGAATACAATAGCCTTGAGGCGTGAGAATCACTATCCGATAAACAATATTTTTACACCATAGAAATATGTTTCGCAGTATACAACAAGGCAAGAGAACTCTAATGAGAAAATACACAAAGTTTGTAAAAGTGAGAAGTTCTCCATATTTTCTTCTATTCATAGAATGAAGATGTCTTTTACAAAGAGTCCACAACTATTCGAAATGAACCATCACAACCATTTGAAGTGAATAATCACCACCATTCGGGATGAATCATCACAACCATTCTTAATGAATCAATGCATCCATTCAAAATGGCTGCAACGGTCACAACTATTCTAATAAAATTGTCTTTCCAATATATTTTATGTTTTAACAAATTAATTGGAAGATCAAGCCCAAGATACCTCAAGTGCCCAAGTGCCAATCTTGACTTGTAAATACATAGTCCAAACCCACTTTTATTGAGCCCAATGGTAATCTACTAGTCAAGCCATTTCTTAAGCCATACTAATTTAAATCTTAATAGTGGGTATTCCTTTCTAAGCATCTATTATACACAATATTCTTCCAATGTGGGATTTTCATATCTCACTTATTCCTTTCATACAAAGTATACAACAATCCCCCACTAATTTGTATGTAATATTTCATCTTGACAAATATTATGAATACAAAGAGGTCTCTTTCGATTTGGACGCCCAATTAGTGTGCATATGTCAAAGTTTTTAACCAAGTTAATAGTATCTTATTGAGATTGAACCTTGACTCCTACTGCTAAAGCCGAACATATGACACACATAATACTTGTCTTAGAATTCTCAAAAGATTCTCAACTCAACCTTAGATCTATTATATATGGCCATGTGGTAATCCTGATTCAATGACCATTTATAAGAATAACACATAACCTTATTGAAGCGGCACAAATTCTATGTCCACATAGGTCAAGTCTCTACTTTATCTCAACTGCTAAATACACAAATATTTATGTAGACTTCATTAAAGGCATAAACCCTATCCTCTACTCGTGAGCAACTGTCAGCACTAGTCAATACTCCTAAACACATGACGGTAATTTGTTGTTACCCATTGAACTTTAAAGTTTAGCTTTTACTAATTAAAAGTTGGGTTTCTATTTCCGGTGTTTAATGTTATTTTAGTCACATACCACTTGCGGTACTTTTCACTAAATCTCTTGCAAGTGCCTTAGTGAGAGGATCCACTAAGTTTTCTCCAAACTTCACTTGGTGATCACCCCATTCATTATTAATTCTCTTATATATGTGTGTCTCAGCCGTAAATTTCTAGATTTTCCATTATATACATCATTATATGCTCTAGACATTGTGGCTTGACTGTCCCAGTACAAAGATATAGCAGACATCGGTTGTGGCCACAACTTAATATCTAATAATAGATCTCTTATCTATTCTCCTGCAATACAAGTTTGTTTCATAGATTCCCATCTTTGGTTCTTTTGAGATATCTAAGAATTCTTGCAATTGCCTTTCCAATGTTGTGTGCTAGGTTTTGCTGTAAATCTCGACATCATGTTTACAGCAAAAGCTATATCTGGACTTGTACAATGTGTGGCATACATCAGACTTCCAATGGCACTAGCATACTCTAATTGAGCAATAACTCGCTCATTATTTTCTTGAAGTCTCACACTAGAGTCAATTGGAGTATTAGCTTCTTTTATATTGAGGTACTTGAATTTATCAAGCATATCCCATTTCATGTCTCTCAACTTTATTTCCTAAAATAGTATCTACTTCATTTAAGTCTTTCATCTTAAATACTGAAGTCAGATACATTTTAGTTTCTTCAATACCATTCATATTGGTACTAACAATTAACAAGTCATCAACATAGAGACATAAGATTACTCCATATTCCTTGGTCATCTTTCAATAAATGCATTTATCAGCACTGTTATGTCTAAAACCATTTGCTAAGATTGCCACATCAAATTTCTTGTGCCACAGTTTTGGTGCTTGCTTTAAACAATAAAGTGGCTTAACTAATTTGCATACTTTATTTTCATTTCCAGGAAGCACAGAACCCTCGGGTTGCTCCATGTATACTTCCTCGGTTAAGTCTCCATTTAGAAATGAAGTTTAACATCCATTTGATGGATATATGATTTATATATTGAAGCAAGTGCAAATAACACTCTTATGAATGTTTTTCTTGCAACAGGAGCGGAGGTATCAAAATAATATATTCCTTCTTTTTTTTGTGAATCCTTTAGCGACTAACCTGGCCTTGAAACTTTGTATAGAACCACCGGTTCCGTATTTCTTTCTAAACACACATCAGTATCGTCTAGTCCTGGTTTTGGAATTGGCTGCAAATTTGAATCCAAAAGATAGAATAGATTCAGTGAGGTTAGAAGCCATGACATCCGATCTTGCCACCTTGGATAGTCCGTATTTCTTTCTAAACACACATCACTATCACAACTATGGAAATGATGGGTGGCAACATTATATCAAGACCTGTGTACAACTGTTCCGATCAAGGCGACAGGCCCGATAACAAGCTGGCGATGACCCGAAAATGGTATACACAGATAGGCACAAAACCAGAATATGAATTAGAAAGAAAAAACAAGAAAACAGTATTAACCAAGCGGCTAAATCAATCATTGGATAGAACAAGTATGACCGTATTAATGTTAATAAAAATAATCGAAGACAGAATACAATAGCCTTGAGGTGTGAGAATCACTATCCGATAAACAATATTTTCAAACTATAGAAATATGTTTGCAGGATACAACAAGGCAAGAATACTATAATGAGAAAATACATGAAGTTTCTAAAAGTGAGAAGTTCTCCATCTTTTCTTCTATTTATAGAATGAATATGTCTTTTACAAAGAGTAACAACTATTCGAAATGAACCATCACAACCATTTGAAGTGAACATCAGAACCATTCGGGATGAATCATCACAACCATTCTTAATGAATCAATGCATCTTTTCAAAATGGCTGCATCAGTCACAACTATTCGAATAAAGTGTCTTTTCAATATATTTTCGGTGTAAACAAATTAAAAATTAAAAATCCAAAAATATAAATTAATTGGAAGATCAAGGCCAAGATGCCCCAAGTGCCCAAGTACAAATCTTGACTTATTAATACATAGTCCAATCCCACTTTTATTGAGCCCATTGGTAATCCACTAGTCAAGCCAATTCTTAAGCCATACTAATTTAAATCTTACTAGTGGGTATCTCTTTATAAGCATATATTATACTCAATATTCTTCCAATGTGGGATTTTCATATCTCACTTATTCCTTACATACAAATTATACAACGATCACCCACTAATTTTTATGTAATATTTCATCTTGACAAATATTATGAATACAAAGAGGTATCTTTCGATTTGGATCCCCAATTAGTGTGCATATGTCAATGTTTTTAACAAAGTTAATGATATCTAACAGAGATTGAATATTAACTCCTATTGTTAAAATCTAACATATGACACACATAATACTTGTCATAGAATTCTCAACAGATTCTAAACTCAACCTTAGCACTATTACATATGGCAATGTGGTAATCCTAATTGAGCAATAACTAACTCATTATTTTCTTGACGTCTCGCACTAGAATCAATTGGAGTATTAGCTTATTTTATATTGAGGTACTTGAATTTATCAAGCATCTTTTCAATATAATGAGTCTGATTTAAAGCATATCCCCTTTCATGTCTCTCAACTTTAATTCCTAAAATAGTATATACTTCATTTAAGACTTTCGTCTCAAATACTGAAGTCAGATACATTTTAGTTTCTTCAATACCATTCATATTGGTACTAACAATTAACAAGTCATCAACATAGAGACATAAGATTACTCCATATTCCTTGGTCATCTTGCATTAAATGCATTCATCATCACGGTTATGTCTTAAACCATTTGCTAAGATTGTCGCATCAAATTTCTTTTGCAACTGTTTTGGTGCTTGATTTAAACCATAAAGGGACTTAACTAATTTGCATACCTTATATACTTCCTCGGTTAAGTCTCCATTTAGAAATGCAGTTTTAACATCCATTTGATGGATATATGATTTATATATTGAAGCAAGTGCAAATAACACTCTTATGGATGTTGTTCTTGCAACAGGAGCGTAGGTATCAAAATAATATATTTCCTTCTTTTTTGTGTGAATCCTTTAGCTACTAACCTTGCCATTAAAGTTTGTATAGAACCATTGGTTCCATATTTCTTTCTAAACACACATCAGTATCATCTAGTCCTGGTTCTGGAATTGGCTGCAAGTTTGAATCCAGAAGATAGAACAGATTCAGTGAGGTTAGAAGCCATGACATCATACTTGCCACCTTGGATAGTTCGTTCCATCAAAACGGTCGAGTTTCATGGATTCATTCTCTCGAAACATGAAGTTCACACTTGGATTCAATTTTGCCTCCATTAGGACATTGTTTATCGATTGTTAGTAAAAATAATTGAAGACAGAATAAGCCTTGATGCATGAGAATCATTATCCGATAAACAATATTTCCACACTTTAGAAATATGTTTCGCAGGCAATATAGATTATCGCAACTATGGACATGATGGGTGGCAACATTATAGCAAGACCTGTGTACAACTGTTCCGATCAAGGCAATATGCCCGATAACAAGCTAGCGATGACTCGAAAATGGTATACATATATAGGCACAAAACCAGAATATGAATTTGAAAGAACAAACAAGAAACAGTATTAACCAGGCGGCTGAATCAATCATTGGATAGAACAAGTATGATCGTATTAATGTTAACAAATATAATTGAAGACAGAATACAATAACCTTGAGGCGTGAGAATCACTATCCGATAAACAATATTTTTGCACTATAGAAATATGTTTCGCGGGATACAACAAGGCAAGAGAACTCTGATGAGAAAATACATGAAGTTTCTAAAAGTGAGAAGTTCTCCATCTTTTCTTCTATTTATAGAATGAAGATGTCTTTTACAAAGAGTCGCAACTATTCAAAATGAACCATCACAACCATTTGAAATGAATCATCACAACCATTCGGTATGACTCATCACAATCATTCTTAATGAATCAATGCATCCATTAAAATGGCTACAACAGTCACAACTATTCTAACAAAAGTGTATTTCCAATATATTTTTGGTTTTACCAAATTAAAAATTAAAAATCCAAAAATATAAATTAATTGGAAGATCAAGCCCAAGATGCCCCAAGTGCCCAAGTGCCAATCTTGACTTGTAAATACATAGTCCAAACCCACTTTTATTGAGACCATTGGTAATCCACTAGTAAAGCCAATTCTTAAGCCATACTAATTTAATGTATCTCTTTCTAAGCATCTATTATACACAATATTCTTCCAATGTGGGATTTTCATATCTCACTTATTCCTTACGTACAAATTATACAACAATCCCCACTAATTTGTATGTAATATTTCATCTTGACAAATATTTTGAATACAAAGAGGTATCTTTCGATTTGGACCCCCAATTAGTGTGCATATGTCAAAGTTTTTAACGAAGTTAATGGTATCTAATAGAGATTGAACCTTAACTCCTATTGTTAAAACCGAACATATGACACACATAATACTTGTCTTAGTATTCTCAATAGATTCTCAACTCAACCTTAGCACTCTTATATATGGCCATGTGATAATCCTGATTCAATGAAAATTTATAAGAGTAACACATATCCTTATTGAAGGCGGCACCACTTCTATGTCCACATCGGTGAAGTCTCTACTTTGTGTCAGCTGCTAAAGACACAAATATTTATGTAGACTTCATTAAAGGCATAAAGCATATCCTCTACTCGCGAGCAACTGTCAGCACTAGTCTTATAAATAGTTATGAGACTCTACTAACTCCTAAACACATGACGGTAATTTGTTGTTACCCATTGAACTTTTAAAGTTTAGCTTTTACAATTAAAAGTTGGGTTTCCATTTCTGGTGTTTAATGTTATTTTAGTCCCATACCACTTGCGATACTTTTCACTAAATCTCTTGCAAGTGCCATAATGAGAGGATCCACTAAGTTTTCTCCAGACTTCACATATATTATGGTGGTCACCCAATTCATCATTAATTGTCTTACATATTTGTGTCTCAACCGTAAATGTCTAGATTTTCCATTATATACATTATTATATGCTCTAGACATTGTGGCTTGACTGTCACAGTACCAAGATATAGCAGACATCGGTTGTGGCCACAACTCAATATCTAATAATAGATCTCTTATCCATTCTGCTTCTTTGCCGGCGACAGCAAGGGCTATCAACACAGATTCCATGGTCGAATGTGCAATACAAGTTTGTTTCTTAGATGCCCAACTTATAGCCCCTCATCCTAATCAAAATATCCATCCAGAGGTTGATTTATAGCCTCTCGTTATTTCCGTATTTCTAAACTTTGTTTGTTTCTATTTGATTTTCTTATGCTTTTGATGTTGGAAAACACAATTTTGCATTTGATTTTGAATATGTTTCTAGGATAAGTTTTGTTCTCAAGACTTAGGGGATCCCATTTTTTGAACCCACAATTTTAATTAAATTTTAATTGATTCTTACAAATTCTTTAAGTTTAATTTGTTGTGTTCATGTTTTCAATGAATTAATATCCTTGATTAATTATTTATTGCAACTGAATTGACCATAGGAGATTGTGATACGATATAGTAAATTAAGCCGTGGTTTTCAAACTGATATCGAAAGATAAAGTCAAATGCATGTGTGATAGCAACAGATTACCAAAATCGAAAGCTAGAAGTTTTCATAGATCAACTTACAATATTGAGTGTTAAATAAGTGCATGATCATTGCCTTATTGCATCTTAGTATTAAACTTGTTGTAACAGACCAAGGTATAATAAGTGCTTTATGAAAACTTGTCATCTTAGAACATAAGAATTTAATTCTTAACTATAGGGGAACTAGTGGGGTATTGCTTGGGTGAACCGAAAATCTTGATAATTGTCTCTATTGATTCTAATCTTATTCGTTCTTGCTTGTTGGGTTGATTATCGAGTTAATTAGTCAATTTAGTTATCGTAGGCTAAATATAGTTCACTAGTGGAGTTTGATAATTATTTCCTAGTCCTCGTGGGATCGACAATCCATACTTTTTCATATCATTATACTAAAACTTGACACCTTGCATTTGCGGTACGCAATCGCTACACTGAAAAATATTATTTGAAATAATAGCAATCAAGTTTTTGGCGCCGTTCCCGGGGACTACTTTTAATAATATCAAACGAGATTACTTGACTGTAGTTTAGTCATTTAATTTTTTTATTTTCAATTTTTTTCCCATTCTCTCTACTGTTCTACTGTTTGTGTTCTTTTTGGTTGATTGTTACAGGTTGTTATCTCTTGGTGCGTGCTAAGGAGTAGCAACCCTACACTTGAGCCCTTTGATCCCGAGATTGAACGCACTTGTCAAAGGAGGCTAAGGAAAGCAAGAACACACATGGTTAATACCGAGGAGATTCCGGTACCACAAGTTGCAAAATCACTCATGGACTATGCACACCCTGCATTACATTGATCAATGTTGAGTATCACGAGACCAACCATACAGGCTAAAAATTTTGAGATCCAGCTTGCTATCATACAGATGATCCAACATTCGGTCCAGTTTGGGGGAGCAGCTACTGACGATCCAAATGCCCACATCTCCAACTTTTTGGAGATTTGTGATACATTCAAGCATAATGGCGTTACTGACGATGTCATCAGGTTATGTTTGTTTCTCTTTTCTTTACGAGATAAAGCTAAATCTTCGTTACAATCGTTGCCTGCAGGTTCTATTACTACGTGGGATGGAATGTCGTAGTTGTTCTTGTCAAAATTCTTTCCACCATCCAAGACGGCCAAGATGCGCAATGACATCACTACTTTTTCCCAATATGATCCAGAGACACTGTATGAGGCTTGGGAGCGCTTCAAAGATCTGTTGCGGAGATGCCCACATCATGGCCTCCCTAACTGGCTGCAGGTACAAACATTATATAACGGTTTATTTTCTGATAATCGTTCTATGATTGATGCAGCGTCAGGAGGAACTGTGATGAGGAATACACCCGAGGAGGCTTATACGCTGTTGGAGGAGATGGCTGCTAATAGCTGTCAATGGCAGTCCGACAGGAACATGCCAAAGAAGCAAGCCAGAGTGCTATCAAGTGAGTGAAGTCACTGCCCCAGCTGCCCAATTGGAAGCGCTAAACAAGAAGATCGATAGTTTGAGCATGCACGCAATGCAAGTTCAAACTGTTACATGTGAGCTTTGCAAAGGAGAACATCCGAGCACTGAATGCCAAGTAGGTAACCATTTCGTTACAACTAATGAAGCTGTTAATGTTGTAGAGAACCGACCACCACAGACCTACCCCTACCCAAATACATAAAATACTGGGCCGAGGAACTATCCCCAACCACCACCGGGGTATGCACCAAAGTCAAGCATGGAAGAGACTTTAACCAAGTTCATATCGTCAGCTGAAAAAAGGATGAACAATCACGAGGCATCGATAAAGAACTTGGAAGTCCAAGTGGGACAGCTAGCAAAGATCATAGCCGGACGAGCACAAGGAACACTTCCTAGTGACACTGAGACAAATCCGAGGGAGCAAGTCCATGCCATCATGTCGAGGAGTGTAAAGGAGGTCGCTGAGAAGAAGGATATACAAGTTGAGTTAAAAGGCAAGGCGGACATAGACAAAGGTAAGTCTTCTAAGACCCCTATACCCATCACACCTGCTAAGGTAGATATCCCACCCCCATTCCCCGCAGCATATAAGAGAGCAAAGTTAGATGCTAAATTTGCTAAGTTTTTAGATTTGATAAAGAATCTCCATATTGAGATCTCTTTTATTGATGCTATTCAGCACATACCGAATTATGCTAAGCTTTTAAAGGAGATTCTGTCAAAAAAGCGGAAACTGGGAGAGCATGAGATGAAAAACTTAACTGAGGAGTTTTCTGCTGTCATTCAAAATGATTCACCTCCAAAGTTAAAGGATCCAGGGAGTTTCACTATTGCAAAATCAATTCTAGATCTTTTAATAAATCTTTATGTGATTTGGGGTCTAAGTGTCAATTTAATGCATTTGTCTGTGTACAGGAAGCTGGGCTTAGGAGAGCTCAAAGCGATCAATGTTTCACTACAGATGGTGGACAAGTCCATCAACTACCCTCATGGGATAGTGGAGGATGTGCCGATCAAGGTTGATAAATTCATCATTCCGGTGGATTTTATCGTGTTGGACATAACTGAAGATGCAGACATGCCTCTGATTCTAGGAAGACCGTTCCTAGCTACTGGAAGGGCATTGATTGATGTCCAAGAAGGGAAGTTGATCCTCCGAGTAGGGGGCATCAAGTTACTTTTGATATGTTCAAAGATTTAAACAATACATGCACTGAGCACTGATGTTTTAATATCAATATAATTGATACATTATATATTGATGCGATGCAGCTTAAGAGCGAGAAGAAGGTGGAAGTCACATCAAATGGCCATCAAGGAGGAGGTAAATTCCGTGAGAGTGATTTGGTGCAAATGAATAGGAAAAAAATGCGACTTTTTCCGTGGAAGTCGGATGCACCATGGGCTGGACCTTTTCAAAGTTGTCAATGTTCTACCATGCTACACTATTAACTTAAGGGATGACCAAGGGGCACTGTTCACGGTCAAAGAGAAGTGGTTACGACACTACCACAAGGATGATGGGAAATCACCCCCCACTGCCCCTGGCGGCACTTGAGCTTACATGGTAAAAGTCCAGCTTGGAACTATAACTCAATAACTTTTTCTTATACTTTTGCTTTGTTTTTGGTTTGCTTTTGTTTATATTTTGGCGAAACTCCATGCATGTTGTGATTTGTCCAAAACTATACCCCACGAGCTGACGAGGAATTGGACAACGATCATTGACGGTCATTGTCAAAGGTAAATGCTTTGTCTCATTTTCCACGCCTAGTACATTGAGGACAATGCATGCATTAAGTTTGGGGGAGTACATTACCGTGTCATGCTTCTTATTTGGAAATCGATCGTTTCTTGAGCACCAACAAAAATTTTAAGATAAGAATGAATCATAGTAGTGGTCTCTATTCCTGATATTAGTATCACTATGCATGTCAACTTGAGTTTTGATGATTGTAAGACTGTTTGTGAATATCTTGTTTGAGTAGCATGTCTAAGATGAGGAATTTATTAAGCACATTTGAGTCATAATCTCGTGAATTGCATTTTTAATAGTGATAATCTTTGTTAACTTGATGAATTGCATTTGAGCATCTTAGAGTACCTTAGAACCTATTTGATGATGACACTTTGAGGCGAAATTTTATAGTCATGAAGTTGACATGGAAATGATTTAGGCGATCTTTGGACCGTTTGAGCCTTTCAAGCTTACCATGATATATATCAATTTCTAGTGTCCAATTTTGAGCCTAATTGAAAAAGATTGGAGTATGTTAACATACTATTAACCTCCATTCAACATTTTTCTTGGCAACTCATTATACCCACTTAATTGAGCCTAAATTGAAAATTTATCCTTACCATAAGGGAGTATATTGAATCTCATTAGATGCACATGAATTTCTATATTTTGATGAGATTATTGGAAAAAAATTGATGAATGAGAAAAGAAAAGAATAGAAAAGCCTTGAAAAAAAATTGACTAAATAAGACCCAAAGTGGCCAAGGCTAAAAGAAAAAGAAGAGAAGCTCAATTTAGTGCTAAAAATATGAACAATTACATGCTTATACTTTCTTCTTTGTGTTATCCTATCTTTTCTTTGAAGCCAACACCTAGGCATAACATTACAAGCTTAAAAAGACCTATTGATCCAAGTCTAGGGTGACTACATTAGTGGGGAAGTTGTTTGAAAATAGCCCTATGGAATGCTCAAAGATAATCTTACTTTTCATTGACTAGCATGGTTTGATCTATGAAATTTGCATGGAACTTGAAAATGACAATAGCACACACACATGTTCTGATTTGGAGACATGTTTCTCGAACTATGAGAAAACACAACCTGTTGAACATTTTTGATTGATTTTTGTTTGTATGTAAGTGAGATGTCTGAGTTACTTGATTGACTGTGAATTGGTTTATTTGAATTATCAATATTGAACTCCACACTTTGATCTTATTTCTTGCTCGAGACGATCAAGTTTAAGCCATACTAATTTAAATCTTACTAGTGGGTATCTCTTTATAAGCATCTATGTGGGATTTTCATATCTCACTTATTCCTTACATACAAATTATACAACAACCCCCCACTATATTGTATGTAATATTTCATCTTGACAAATATTATGAATACAAAGAGGTATCTTTCGATTTGGACCCCCAATTAGTGTGCATATGTCAACGTTTTTAACGAAGTTAATGGTATCTAATAGAGATTGAACCTTAACTCCTATTGTTAAAACCGAACATATGACACACATAATACTTGTCTTAGAATTCTCAAAAGATTCTCAACTCAACCTTAGCACTATTATATATGGCCATGTACTAATCCTGATTCAATGAACATTATTAGAATAACACATATCCTTATTGAAGCGGCACCACTTCTATGTCCACATACGTGAAGTCTCTACTTTGTCTCAGCTGCTAATTATGTAGACTTCATTAAAGACATAAAGCATATCCTCTACTCGCGAGCAACTGTCAGCACTAGTCTTATAAATAGTTATGAGACTCTACTAGTACTCCTAAACACATGACGGTAATTTGTTGTTACCCATTGAACTTTTAAAGTTTAGCTTTTACTAATTACAAGTTGGGTTTCCATTTCCGGTGTTTAATGTTATTTTAGTCCCATACCACTTGCGATACTTTTCACTAAATCTCTTGCAAGTGCCTTTGTAAGAGGATCCACTAAGTTTTCTCCAGACTTCACATATATTATGGTGATCACCCCGTTCATTATTAATTCTCTTACATATGTGTGTCTCAGCCGTAAATGTCTAGATTTTCCATTATATACATCACTATATGCTCTAGACATTGTGGCTCGACTGTCACAGTACAAAGATATAGCAGACATCGGTTGTGGCCACAACTCAATATCCAATAATAGATCTCGTATCCATTCTGCTTCTTTGCATGCGGCAGCAAGGGCTATAAACTCAGATTCCATGGTCGAATGTGCAATACAAGTTTGTTTCTTAGATGCCAACTTATAGCCCCTCCTCCTAATGGAAAAATCCATCCAGAGGTTGATTTACTTTCATTTATACTAGACATCCAACTTGCATCACAATATCCTCACACTTGGATAATCATTATACACTAATTTTAATTCCTTGGTTCTTTTGCGATATCCAAGAATTCTGGCAATTGCTTTCCAATGTTGTCTGCTAGGTTTTGCTGTAAATCTCGACATCATGTTTACAGCAAAAGCTATATCTGGACTTGTACAATGTGTGGCATACATGGGACTTCCAATGACACTAGCATAGTAGCAATAACTCGCTCATTATTTTCTTGAAGTCTCACACTAGAATCAATTGGAGTATTAGCTTCTTTTATATTGAGGTACTTGAATTTATCAAGCATCTTTTCAATATAACGAGTCTGATTTAAAGCATATCCCCTTTCATGTCTCTCAACTTTAATTCCTAAAATAGTATCTACTTCATTTAAGTCTTTCATCTTAAATACTGAAGTCAGATACAGTTTAGTTTCTTCAATACCATTCATATTGGTACTAACAATTAACAAGTCATCAACATAGAGACATAAGATTACTCCATATTCCTTGGTCATCTTGCAATAAATGCATTTATCAGCATTGTTATGTCTAAAACAATTTGCTAAGATTGCCACATCAAATTTCTTGTGCCACTGTTTTGGTGCTTGCTTTAAACCATAAAGGGACTTAACTAATTTGCATACTTTATTTTCATTTCTAGGAAGCACAAAACCCTCGGGTTGCTCCATGTATACTTCCTCGGTTAAGTCTCCATTTAGAAATGCAGTTTTAACATCCATTTAACGAATATATCATTTATATATTGAAGCAAGTGCAAATAACACTCTTATGGATGTTGTTCTTGCAACAGGAGCGTAGGTATCAAAATAATATATCCCTTCTTTTGTGGGTGAATCCTTTAGCTACTAACCTTGCCTTGAAAGTTTGTATAGAACCATCGGCTCCAAATTTCTTTCTAAACGCACATCAGTATCGTCTAGTCCTGGTTCTGGAATTTGCTGCAAGTTTGAATCCAGAAGATAGAACAGATTCAGTGAGGTTAGAAGCCATGACATCCGATCTTGCCACCTTGGAAAACGGTCGAGTTTCATGGATTCCTTCTCTCGAAACTTGAAGTTCACACTTGGATTCAATTCTGCCTCCATTAGGATATTGTTTATCGATTGTTAATAAAAACAATTGAAGACATAATACAATAGCCTTGAGGCGTAAGAATCACTATCCGATAAACAATATTTCCACATTATAGAAATATGTTTCACAGGCAACACAGATTATCGCAACTATGGACATGATGATTGGCCACATTATAGCAAGACCTGTATACAACTGTTCCGATCAAGGCGACAGGCCCGATAACAAGCTGGCGATGACCCGAAAATGGTATACACAATTGGCACAACACCAGAATATGAAATAGAAAGAACAAACAAGGAAAACAGTTTTAACCAGGCGGCTGAATCAATCATTGGATAGAACAAGTATGATCGTATTAAGGTTAATAAAAATAATTTAAGACATAATACAATAGCCTTGAGGCGTGAGAGTCACTATCCGATAAATAATATTTCCATACTAATGTTTCGAACGATACAACAAGGCAAGAGAACTCTAATGAGAAAATACAAGAAGTTTCTAAAAGTGAGAAGTTCTCCATCTTTTCTTCTATTTATAGAATGACGATGTATTTTACAAAGAGTCACAACTATTCGAAATGAACCATCAGAACCATTTGAAGTGAATCATCACAACCATTTGTGATGAATCATCGCAACCAATCACCTTAGATTAGATAGAAAACAATGTGATAAAAGAGTTGAAGCATGATGCCGACAGTGATGCTATCCATGAGGTCTGGCTGCAGATCACGCCATTTGTAGGCGAAAGTCGAGCCGTATCAGGGCAAGAAGAGTTGAATCCAACGCGTCCAAGTCACCATCTTCATCTTAGCTTTCCACGCGGAGATAATACAATGATTATTTGCCGAAGAAGACAAGGTGGTGTTGGGAGAGCTGGAGGGTGCTGCAAGTGGATGATTTTCAGCGGTTGTCGAGTCGTGGCGGCAGTGAGGTCGCCGGCGCTCGGGGAGGAGAAGCTTGACTCTACTATAGCGAGCCGAAGATTATAATAGGAGAACATTGAATTGTTGCGTATTGGAAAGATTAGTATGTAAATAACCCGTGCAAGCTAGATATAATCTTCATGCATTTTGCATCCAAAATTTGGAAAACCAAAAGTAAAAAGTTTATAGCTTAATTCAAGGTTAATGTTATAATTTTTTTCTAAAACGTAAGATATATTCATTATTAAAACATAAAAAAACATGTGTTCTTTTTTGCAAATTACTATTCATGAAGGGTATTTCAGAAGTCATAAAATATATAGTGTAGAATCACTTAATATTAAGATTTAACATTTATTTGAGTAATGTTTTTATAAGACCATTGCACCGTATTATTGAAAATCATGTTTACATTCTTAATAATCATGAGATTCTTTTTTTATAAATCATATAATTGAGAATGATATTAGAAACATTATATTTTAATGAAGGTACGGACTAGTGCTTGAAACATTATATTTTAATGAATGTTTGAAACATGTGTTGGATCGGAGTGGATGACTGACACCTGTTACAATTTCTCACATAATTAATTACGTATTAGTCCAAATGAGATAAGATTAATTTAATTGAAAAACCAACTCATAGGAATACAACATTTATGCTTGAGTATGTCCGAGTCCTTTTAGAAGTATCACGAAGTATATCGTGCATGATGATTTTCCTGCACTGATAGATTGAGTTATTCAAAACCAAATGAAAGTTAAGACATAACCCTACAACTTTAATTCAGATCTCTTTAGCTAATTCGGCCACTTTATTATCCGAATTTCACGCATCAAGTGAGTTCTTATGTGCCTCAAATTTAAAATAAAAAAAAAAAAAAAAAAAAACAAATATTAGCAGACAAACAAAATGAGAGAGGATGAAGAAATTGATATTTTCTTCGAATTTTGGATCTTGGAACGTCGTTGATTGTTGAACAATTATATATCTGAAATCCTAGAGCTGTCAGTTTTAGTTTGAGGTATTTTCTTTCGGTTTTTCTTGCGTTAATCGAATGTTTTGTAATAATGCTATAAAATTATGAAATTGATGTATAGTATAGATTAGACGATGACAAGAATTTCTCGATTATGTTACATAATGGAATTTATCTGCATTTTTTCATGTTAAAAAATTATGAAACTTGAAATTATAAGTCGAATTCAATTATTTGAATTAGATAATAAATAGAAATGAGTTAAGATTTTTCACGACGAATTAAATATATTAATAGCATTATGATTGAATAAAATAGCGTATAATGAGTCAATGAATTGAAATATGTTATTATAGTTAAACGTGACGATTTTTTGTATTGAATGAAATTGAAAATATGCTAATATAGTTAGAAATGTGATGAATTTGTGTATTGCATGAACGTTTGTAACGTGTAGGTTAATTTTCGACATCGAAATTGTATCGGTTGGATGAACAAAGTTGAGTTCGTTATGGAAGATATAAGGTATGTTGCGATTAAATAATACACAACATATATTTATATAATTTGATATACAGTTTGATAAATCATGTGATCTACGTGGGATTATGTGACTATTGCCTAATTTAAATTATGTGTGAAATCTATGACATATATTTGACATATCGATGTATAAATTAAATGTTTTATCAAATAAATCACTTTTATACATACATTGATAAAGGACATACACGTTGAGCTACAATCCTTAAATATTGTCATATTTTGGACTATAGAATCAATCATCGGGGATTGGTACTATGATACTATGACTATCATTAAGTGACCTGAAAGGCATAGGGAATCATGGTCCCCTCTGATTGCTTGATTTGTTGAAACGTGGATTGGTAGTACCTTGTTGATGTCATCCGCCTAGATATCCCTATATGATAGGTTAGAGATGACAAACGGATTGGTCGTGTCATGGCCCGGCACACGATCCGTTATGACTCGTTTTGCCACAGTAGCGGGTCTTGTCAGGGCATTGTATTTGGCCAAAAAAATAATTTTAATTTTTTTAAAAAAACAATATATTAAAATAATAAAAAAATCTATGTGGGTCGTGGCGGCAAGACCTGCCACAGTGCTGGGCGATAAATTATTTTTGGCGGGCAAGTACCGAGCCGTCACACACGTTTTGTCATCTCTACCTGGGGTTGGTGGAACTCTGCCGATGTCATCCTCTGGATATCCTCTAGGCTAACAGGCTAGAGCTACTATAATATGTTTGAACTTTCGTTTATTGATTCCGGTATACCTAGTGGAGGAGTGTTTTATTTGACACCGACACGATATGCATTGGATTGTGATGTATATCGAAATAGACACATTTAATGCGTTAATTGTCAATGATTAGATGTGTTTTGATTGTCAATTTGATATATATGTTACATAATCATATAATGCTTGAATTTAGATGGAAATGAAGAAAACGAGCTAAAGAGGATGAATAAAGGTCAAGAAATAGCTTAGAGATGAAGAGGGAATCGAAGCGACCAAAAGGTGAAAGAAATGGACAAGAAGAGTCACGATCGATCTTGAGACAATGACCGATCGATCGGGAATTTATCAAC
Source organism: Haberlea rhodopensis (assembly GCA_907163345.1). NCBI lineage: Eukaryota > Viridiplantae > Streptophyta > Magnoliopsida > Lamiales > Gesneriaceae > Haberlea > Haberlea rhodopensis. Next base: position 921,035 of record CAJQUN010000125.1, on the reverse strand, counting down.
ACGTGATCAATCGGGAATGAAGGCTCGTCGATCGCTGAAAGACGTACTTTGAAAAATAAAATGCAATGAATTGCGAACGATTGTGACAAAAAGGGCAATCAATCGGCAAGAATCCTGAAAATACAGAAACTCGATTATTTCCTCCTTTAAAATATTTTGAGCTATTGTTCCAGCCACCAACTCCCATTACTCGAATTTCAGTCATTTTTCAGAAGATAGCTTAGTTTAGACTTAGATATAATTTTCTCTCAATTTTATTGGAGACGGTTACAAGGAATTTGGCACGAATGCGGGATTGACGATCTCGACTAGTGACGATCCGATTAGTTTTTCCTCTTTGCTTTTATTTAATGCTTTCTATAATAATTTTTGTATGTTTCAATCCGATTATGAGTAGCTATATACTCAAATTCTTGGTTGAGGAAAACAATACATTGGAATTTATGATTCTCATCAGGTTTATGTTCTTATTTATAGATTTTTATTGAGTATCAAGAGTTATTCTGATTTTATTGACAAGTTTGTTTTTTTATTATTAGATTGACAACATAATAATTTAGATACAACCTATTGCTAAATTATATATAAAATACATAATTGTTTTAATCCCTCTAATTTACGAACTAACTAAGATTGATAAATTTCAGCTTGTGAGTTTATTAAATTCTTAGGGAAGACGATTGACTAGAATAAACATAACCGCTTGTGCTTATGTTGTTTAGCTGATTCATTCTCACTAGTTTGAATGCTATCGTTGGTTTAAATCTTAATCGCTTGTATTTTGATTGATTAATGCTAAGGGTTGAATTAGAAAGCCTGACAAATTAACTACGAATAATGTGAGATATGAATTGGATTTCCAGTGATTAATATTCAATATAGAAATTAGAAAGCCTGACAAATTCCAATTGTAGTGTTGACTGAAAGCCAAGATTTGCTTTTTAATCTGATAATTTCATAATTTTGCGTTTAAAATTCTTAGTTATAATCCAATTCACAAAACCCCTTTTTTTTTGTTTGGTTTGAATTTCCTTTAACACAAGAATTGTACCTCCTCGTGGAATCGATCCCTACTCAAACTGCTACATAATTGTTATCAATCCATAGATTGAGTGGGGTTAATTTGGGCATACACGACTAACCCACCAAATTTTGGCGTCGGTGACGGGGAGGCATTTTCTTTTTTGTGTTAAATTTTTTTTTTATTCTCTAGTGCTCTTCTTGTTTGTTCATGCACGCATGAAGATCATCAAACTCAGAAGACTTCCAGTACGTGCCTGAAATTGAGAAGACTCCTCATAGATTGATGAATTCATGAAAAGATATGGCAGAAGTAGAACACACCACTGAATCCGACACAGTGGAAATTCCCACTGAAGAACCAATAATTACCATGGCATGAGAACACGAGTTTGGGATAACTGGCCAATCCAGATTTGAACCAACAACCTCTTTGCATTATTTTTCCTAATTTTGATGCAAATGTTAATTTTGAATTAAAATTTGGACTGATGCAACTTTTACCCTCTTTTTATAGCCTTGGAGATGAAGATCCCCATAAGCACTTAATGGAGTTTCATGTGGTTTGTACAACCATGAAGCCAAATGGAGTCACAGAGGAGCAAATCACCGTACGAGCCTTTCCTTTCTCCTTAAAGGATACTTCTAAGGATTGGTTATTCTATATACCTTCTGGCTCAATCACCACATTAACTGACTTGAAGAGGATCTTCCTAGAGAATTATTTATCATCATCGAGAACTACCGACATAAGGAAGGAAATCTATGGCATTAGACTATACACAAGAGAGTCACTCCACAAATACTAGGAACATTTAAAGAAGTTGTAGGCAAGCTACCCAGAACACCAGATAAGTAGACATCTCATAATTTGATACTTTTATGAAGGATTTTTGCCTAGTGAAAGGAACTTGGTAGATGCTGCAAGTGGTGGAGCGTTTGTTGATAAAACACCGGGAGATACAAGAAACTTAATAACCAACAATGCGGCCAATTCACGACAATTTGGCACCTTTCGAGCTGATCCAACACAGAGGAAGCAAAGCGAGGTAAGTGCTTCTAGCCTTGAACAACAACTTATTAGTCTAACCTCACTTGCACGTCAAATTGTTGTAGGTAATGGGCAGAGTGCCAAAGTATGTGGGATTTGTTCAATGCCTGGTCATGCCAAAGATAGTTGCCTCACACTTCAAGAAACATCTGTTGAACAAGTTAGTGCATTGGGTGGATTTTCGGGGCAACCACAATGCAAGTACGACCCCTATTTGATAAGTGTCATTTTTGAACTTATTTAGTTATGTTTTCTCGTTATATTGTACTGTGATTCATGAATGATATTACGTTATTTGGTATTAATTTACATGGTTTACGAATTTACGTAGAAATGCGAGGAATTGAGCTAAAAACGATGAAAAATGACTCAATTGAACTAACCAGTCAAAGACTGGACAAAATCTCAAGCTTGAATGAAAAGGCTCTACCGATCGATCAGTATCCTTATTCCCGATTGATCGGTGTATTTCAAACCTAAAAGGAAAAAAAATCCATGTTTTATCGATCGATCAGTAAGAGACGTAGCTTGATGAAAAAAATCTGGGAATTACCAATAGATCAGGAGCTACTTACCGATCGATCGGTTGACGCTGAATTTTGAAAAAAAATTGCCTTCTAGAGTTTGAGTCCTACCAGGAATCTACCTATTTTGTCATCCAATATATAAGGCTATCTTGGATGAATTTATCAGTTTTGTTTAACCGTATTTTGACCTAGGAGCCAGCCTCCATCTCATACCATAAATCCACCTTCACCAACCTTCATACCACCATTCATCCATATACATCCTAGGATTAGAACAAGCCAACAAGGAGATCCAAGGAGATGATCGAGAAGGAAGCAAGAGAGGAAGCTAGTATCTACGAACGGAGTCGACATCGGGAGTTTATCTTTGTCTTTAAACATTAGTTTTGTTTAGTTTTGCATTATTACTATTCAAACACATACAACCTAGGTTGGAGAGATCATCCAAACTTGAGCTATTTCAACCAATCAATGAATCATCATCCACCTCAAATGCAAGCCAATCCTCCACCATGTATACTGTAGGGTCTTCCTACCTTAATATCATTTAGTACACATAAATTGGACAGAACATGCATTTATAACCTTTTAAGGGTTCCGGTTGTAGTTTGAGCTAGGGAGATTACAGGCCAAAAATAAAGTTTTCAAAGCTATTTAATTACATTCCCAATAAAGAATGTTAAAACTATAGATTTACACTACTCCTAGAGTAGAGACTATCAAAAATCCTGCATCCTACGTTCATCATGCTCCCTTTAGCTCACTTCCTCAACCCGACCCTAGGCCCTTGGTCCAAAAGTGTACCTACAGGGATAACACATCATGAGCATTCATATATTTACTTAACATTATATAAAAGCATACAATAATGCATAACATCTTAGTTAAGTAAAAGTTATTGGTCGTCCTCCGACCTCCTTGGTTATCCCTGACTCTTATTCATATATTGGGGTGTCTTACCCCATTGTATGGCATCTTACCATATCATAATCATTGCGTGGCATCTTACCACGTGGGCATCTTACCCAATCATATGGCGTCTTACCATATTATAAACATTGCGTGGCATCTTACCATGTGGGCATCTTACCCAATCATATGGCGTCTTACCATATTATAAACATTGCGTGGCATCTTACCACGAGGGCATCTTACCCAATCCTATACTTTGGGTGGTGTCTTACCACATGGGCGTCTTACCCAATCATACACGTCGTATGACCTTATCATAAACTTCGTCATTATAGACGTCCTCATAACATCGTTATCATAAACATCATCTTAAGCATCATCATCGTAACATCATCATAAGCATCATCATTATAAATATCATCATAGATATCATCATCATAACATCATCTTAAACGTCATCATCGTAAACATCATCTTAAACATCATCATAATATGTAAGGGCATGGTTTACCGTCCGATGCTCGTACGTCTCTTACGTACCTTAATTCCCAAAAGTGGAGAATTTGGAGAGCTTTATCTCCTGGATGTTGTGGGCACCTGGGATGGTTCTACACAACCATACAAATTGATATTAGAAGCTAAACATAGTCCAATATCCAAAAAATCCCACAAAAAATCAAAAATCCACTTTTCTTCAGCTCGCGATCGATCGCCGCCCAGGCGCGATCGATCGCGAGACCACACTGGACGAGGGGGCAAAATTTCCTTCTTGGCGATCGATCGCCACTTTTGGCGCGATCGATCGCCAGGCTCGCCGATCGATCGCCCAAAAGTGGCGATCGATCGCCAAATGCCTCTGGCTGGTACTGGACGCTCGCGATCGATCGCCAAGGACGGGCGATCGATCGCCGAGTGCTGTACATCGAATTTTCGCCATTAATGCTCATTTTTCAAGCTCTTTCACATGCCACCCCAAAACCAAACTTCCATAAAACATCAATAACATCATAACCCACCAAAACCAACATAAAACACTTCAAAAATCATACCCCAACCATAAACAACACATACCCATACAAACCCACATAAAACATCAAAAACTTAACCCATCTCAACACCAAACATCATAAAACTTGTAGGAATGGTTCCATACCTCTTGTAGGCTCCAAATCCTAGCAAAGATCACACAAATAAGGATTTTGTGGAACTTTTCTCCTCCTCTTTTGGTGAGTCTCGAAAATGGGGTAGGGTTTGGGGTTGGGAGTGATTTGGGGGTTTAATAAAGTGAAATGGTAATGTGGGGGGGGTTAAAGTGATGTGTGAGGGATTTAAAAAGGGGTTGTAATAACTTAATAGAAATTGTACCCCATACTTAACATGATGTATAAAATACCCTACTTGGTATTTCAAAAGCATTTTACAACAATGCTCTAAACTTCATTTAAAATCACATCTTCCTCATATTTGATAATTTAACACAATTAATCATGTTAACATCTTAATACCCAACACATAAATCCATCAACACATGATACATCATATAACATAGTTAATGTCCAAGTTACCATTAATTAATTTCGGGGCATCACATTACTCCCCTACTTACAAGATTTCGTCCTCGAAATCGCATTCACTTACCCAAAAGAAACTAAACATAAACCATACCAGAAAATAGTTCCGGGTAATGTTGCATCATATGCCGCTCCGTCTCCCACGTAGCCTCCTCGACACCCCGACGATCCCACTGAACTTTGACCATCGGTATAACTTTGCTTCGTAATCTGCGATCCTCACGATCCAGAATTCTGACCGGTCATTCAACGTAGGATACATCTGAGTCTAACTGCACTTCAGTAGGCTGTAAAACATGAGACGGATCTGGCTCGTACTTTCTCAACATAGAAACATGGAAGACATCATGAATTCCGGATAAAGACGGCGGTAGAGCCAATCGGTAAGCCAAAGTGCCGATACGCTGTAACACCTCATACGGTCCAACATACCTCGGGGATAACTTCCCCCGCATACCAAATCGAACAACACCCCTGAAGGGTGAGATTTTCAAGAAGACCTTGTCTCCCACTTGAAATTCTAGCGGCCGTCGCCGCTTATTTGCATAGGCTGCTTGCCTATCTTGGGCCGCTTTCATCTTTAAGCGTATCATCTTAATCTTTTCCTCCATATCCTTAATCATATCCGGTCCTCCGACCGCTTTACTCGTCAAGTCCTCCCAATACAGCGGTGACCTACATCGTCGTCCGTACAGAGCTTCAAAAGGGGCCATTTGAATGCTTGCCTGGTAGCTGTTATTGTAGGAGAACTCTACCAGAGGTATAGACTCTTGCCACGGAGTATCAAACTCCAAAACACATGCCCTCAATATATCTTCGAGCGTTTGTATAGTACGCTCCGTTTGGCCATCAGTCTGAGGCTGATAAGCTGTACTTAGTCTCACCTCGGTGCCCAAAGCTGTCTGGAGACCCTCCCAGAAATGAGAAGTAAACCTTGGGTCTCTGTCAGACACGATCGAGACTGGAATCCCATGCAACCTCACTACATCCCGTACATATAATTGGGCCATCTTTAAATACGTGAAAGTCATACTGTAAGGGATGAAATGAGCTACCTTCGTCAGCCTATCTACGATCACCCAGATCGCATCAAATCCAGAGGCCGACCTTGGCAAGTGGGTCACGAAGTCCATAGATATATGCTCCCACTTCCACTTAGGTACCTCCAAGCTCTTCAGCTCGCCACCAGGCCTCTGCCTTTCTGCCTTTACTTGTTGGCAGATCAAACATCTCTTAACGAAGCTGATCACATCACGCTTCATGCGCTTCCACCAGAATTGACCACTTAGGTCCTTATGCATCTTTCTTCCTCCAGGGTGGATACTGAACCGGCTACTATGAGCCCGTTCTAAAATTCCTTTACGCAATCCTGGCGCATCTGGGACCACCCATCGGTTGCCCAATCTTAAAGAGTCATCTTCAGCCACACTAAACTTTGTTGGCTGACCTCGAAGTACTATTGATGACCATCTCTGAACTTCATCATCCAACCTCTGGGCTTTCCTGATTGCCTCAAATACGTCTGGCTCGGCCAATAAGGTCGACACTCGCACCGGCGACGTGTCTACATCGAAGTCATAGCCCAGATGGCAATAGGAAGTCATCAAAGCTGATAAACACATAACATCCTCAGCGGTGCTCTTCACCTTCCGACTTAAGGCGTCTGCTATCAAATTTGCCTTACCAGGATGGTACTCAATTTCACAGTCATAATCCTTGAGTAAATCCATCCACCTCCTTTGCCTCATATTCAACTCTGCCTGAGTGAACAAGAACTTCAGGCTCTTATGGTCCGTAAAAATGGTAAACGTAGTACCATAAAGGTAATGACGCCAAATCTTCAAGGCGAAAATGATAGCTGCCAGTTCCAGATCATGGACTGGGTACCTGGTCTCATGGGGCTTCAACTGTCTCGAAGCATAGGCTACCACTTGTCTGTCTTGCATCAGTACACCGCCCAAACCTTGCAACGATGCATCCGTGTACAAAGCAAACCTCTTGTCCTCAGACGGAATCACCAACACTGGTGCTGTCGTCAAACGACGCTTCAATTCTTGGAAGCTTGCCTCACAAGCTTCGGACCAGAAGAACGGGACCCCTTTCTGAGTCAGCTGTGTCAATGGCTTAGCGATCTTAGAAAATCCCTCGACAAAACGTCGGTAATAACCTGCTAAGCCAAGAAAACTCCGTATCTCGGGTACAGAAGTGGGTGCTGCCCACTCCATCACAGCTTCAATCTTCCTCGGATCCACAGATATCCCTTGGCTAGATATGACATGGCCTAGGAACACCACGCTGTCTAACCAGAATTCGCACTTGCTAAGCTTTGCATACAACTGATGATCCCTAAGGATCTGAAGTACTTCCTCAAGTGCCGTACATGATCTTCTTCGGTCCTAGAGTAGATGAGTATGTCGTCAATGAAAACTATGATGAATTGGTCCAAATATGGCTGGAACACCTTGTTCATCAAACTCATGAAAACAGCCGGGGCATTTGTCACCCCAAAAGGCATGACTAGGAATTCATAATGCCCATACCTAGTCCTGAAGGCTGTCTTCTGGACATCCTCTTCTCTTACTCGAATCTGATGGTACCCCGACCTCAGATCGATCTTACTGTAGAGCCTCGTACCCTGCAACTGATCAAACAAATCATCGATCCTCGGAAGTGGGTACTTATTCTTCACCGTAGCTTTGTTCAGTTGTCTGTAATCGATGCACAAACGCATCGAACCATCTTTCTTCTTCACAAATAACACTGGTGCTCCCCAGGGCGATACGCTAGGGCGTATATAGCCCTTATCAAGGAGTTCTTGCAACTGAATCTTTAATTCCCTTAGCTCCGCTGGTGCCATCCTATAAGGGGCACGAGAAATGGCAGACGTCCCTGGTAATAACTCAATCCCAAACTCGACCTCTCTCGTCGGTGGGAATCCGGGAATCTCCTCCGGAAAGACATCAGGAAACTCCGCCACTACGGGCACATCCTCAACTTTTACTTCTTCTTTCTTTTCCGTAACATCGACGGCATAAATGAGATATCCTGAATGACCTCGTTCCAACAACTGCGCCATCTTGACAGCAGATATCAATGGGATCTTAGAGCGAGAACCGTCCCCATAGAACGTCCATGGAACTCCCATATCGGATTTAAACCGTACAGTTCTCTGCCTGCAGTTCACAACTGCCTGATACCTGTTCAGAACATCAATGCCCAGGATGCAATCAAAATCTGACATTCCTAGAACAATCAAATCTGACCTTAGTTCCTTATCCTCAAAATAAATGAGGCCATTGTAGACGATCCGATCAGTAATCATACTTCTTCCAGTGGGGGTCGAGACTATAAGAGGCGTGGGCGACGGAGAAGTGCATAAGTGGTGCCTTTCCACAAAACTTGTCGACACAAAAGAGTGTGACGCACCTGTGTCGATCAATATAAAAGCAGGGTGCGTAAATAAAAGACACGTACCCGCTATAACCTCCTCCGGAGCCGCTGAAGCCTGCTCCCTTGTCAGTGCATAGACCTGTCCTTGAGGTGGCCCCATGGGCTGACCTCCATGCTGTCTCGGTACAAAGGGTGGTCTGTGCTGTGCTGTCCTATCTGCAGGCCTCCCCGCAGAACCCTGTTGACTTCCCCTGTTGGGACACTGTCTAGCAAAGTGGCCCTTGTCGCCACAAACATAGCACCCTATACAGTCTTTCGCCAGATGTGGTTGCCCACAAAGAGTGCATTGGATCCTCCCGGATCTGTCTCCCTGAGGCTGCCCCCTTCCAGATGGGGCATCACCTCTTCGGTTTCCTTTCCACCTATTGTCGGACTTCTTACCACTAAACCTTGATGCTGAGGAGTTCCCCCTTGACTTGAACTGATCATTCCTCGGCTTCAAATTATCCGGAGTGGATTTCTGAGAGGGTGCCGACGGTGGTACAACATCAGGGTATGCACCCACTCCTAGTTCGGCTAGCTCAGCCCTTGAGAGTGCATCATCAAAACAAGTAGGGCCATAAGTGATCACCCTATCGTATAGCTCCGGCCTCAGACCCTTCATGAAATTCCTCATCTTCGCTTGCGTGCTTGTGGCAATGTGAGGTACATATCGGAGCAAGGAGCAAAACTGAAGAGCATAATCCGATACCGACATATTACCTTGCTTGAGGTGAGTGAATTCATCTTCCTTAGCCTGTCGTGCTGCAGCCGAGAAATAACGGTTCAGGAAGCGAGTTCGAAACATTTTCCAGTTAACTTCATGACCTTGAGCCTCTTGCTCTACCACAGTGGTCTTCCACCACATTAGCGCCTTCTTGGCCAACTGGAACTCTGCTAACCGTATCCACGCTGTCTTCGCACATGGGGCTGCCACAAAGATTTGCTCTATTCTTTCTAACCATTCCTCCGCCCGTTCCCCAGTTTCGGTTCCTTCAAAGGTTGGGGGTCGGTAAGCAAGAAACTGAGTTAGGCTTAGTTCCCCTGGCAACAACTGTTGTTCGGCCGGTTCATCATCAAAAGCTGGCGGGGGTAGGGGATTCGTACGCCCCGCGCTTGCATTGACGCTCACTGCGTCACCTACCTCCACATTTGCTGCCATACTGCAACACAAGGATTAACAACAAGATCCAAAAGCAGTTCGTATAATACTTCGTTAGATAAACAAAACATGTTAGCATAACATCATATACTTCATATGCAACTTATGCACAAAACATGTTCGAAAGTAAGCACCTAGCTAACTTATTGCTAAGGCTACCCTTCACTCATCCCGGGTTATCTAACCACTGCTCTGATACCACTAATGTAGGGTCTTCCTACCTTAATATCATTTAGTACACATAAATTGGACAGAACATGCATTTATAACCTTTTAAGGGTTCCGGTTGTAGTTTGAGCTAGGGAGATTACAGGCCAAAAATAAAGTTTTCAAAGCTATTTAATTACATTCCCAATAAAGAATGTTAAAACTATAGATTTACACTACTCCTAGAGTAGAGACTATCAAAATCCTGCATCCTACGTTCATCATGCTCCCTTTAGCTCACTTCCTCAACCCGACCCTAGGCCCTTGGTCCAAAAGTGTACCTACAGGGATAACACATCATGAGCATTCATATATTTACTTAACATTATATAAAAGCATACAATAATGCATAACATCTTAGTTAAGTAAAAGTTATTGGTCGTCCTCCGACCTCCTTGGTTATCCCTGACTCTTATTCATATATTGGGGTGTCTTACCCCATTGTATGGCATCTTACCATATCATAATCATTGCGTGGCATCTTACCACGTGGGCATCTTACCCAATCATATGGCGTCTTACCATATTATAAACATTGCGTGGCATCTTACCATGTGGGCATCTTACCCAATCATATGGCGTCTTACCATATTATAAACATTGCGTGGCATCTTACCACGAGGGCATCTTACCCAATCCTATACTTTGGGTGGTGTCTTACCACATGGGCGTCTTACCCAATCATACACGTCGTATGACCTTATCATAAACTTCGTCATTATAGACGTCCTCATAACATCGTTATCATAAACATCATCTTAAGCATCATCATCGTAACATCATCATAAGCATCATCATTATAAATATCATCATAGATATCATCATCATAACATCATCTTAAACGTCATCATCGTAAACATCATCTTAAACATCATCATAATATGTAAGGGCATGGTTTACCGTCCGATGCTCGTACGTCTCTTACGTACCTTAATTCCCAAAAGTGGAGAATTTGGAGAGCTTTATCTCCTGGATGTTGTGGGCACCTGGGATGGTTCTACACAACCATACAAATTGATATTAGAAGCTAAACATAGTCCAATATCCAAAAAATCCCACAAAAAATCAAAAATCCACTTTTCTTCAGCTCGTGATCGATCGCCGCCCAGGCGCGATCGATCGCGAGACCACACTGGACGAGGGGGCAAAATTTCCTTCTTGGCGATCGATCGCCACTTTTGGCGCGATCGATCGCCAGGCTCGCCGATCGATCGCCCAAAAGTGGCGATCGATCGCCAAATGCCTCTGGCTGGTACTGGACGCTCGCGATCGATCGCCAAGGACGGGCGATCGATCGCCGAGTGCTGTACATCGAATTTTCGCCATTAATGCTCATTTTTCAAGCTCTTTCACATGCCACCCCAAAACCAAACTTCCATAAAACATCAATAACATCATAACCCACCAAAACCAACATAAAACACTTCAAAAATCATACCCCAACCATAAACAACACATACCCATACAAACCCACATAAAACATCAAAAACTTAACCCATCTCAACACCAAACATCATAAAACTTGTAGGAATGGTTCCATACCTCTTGTAGGCTCCAAATCCTAGCAAAGATCACACAAATAAGGATTTTGTGGAACTTTTCTCCTCCTCTTTTGGTGAGTCTCGAAAATGGGGTAGGGTTTGGGGTTGGGAGTGATTTGGGGGTTTAATAAAGTGAAATGGTAATGTGGGGGGGGGTTAAAGTGATGTGTGAGGGATTTAAAAAGGGGTTGTAATAACTTAATAGAAATTGTACCCCATACTTAACATGATGTATAAAATACCCTACTTGGTATTTCAAAAGCATTTTACAACAATGCTCTAAACTTCATTTAAAATCACATCTTCCTCATATTTGATAATTTAACACAATTAATCATGTTAACATCTTAATACCCAACACATAAATCCATCAACACATGATACATCATATAACATAGTTAATGTCCAAGTTACCATTAATTAATTTCGGGGCATCACATATACCGTCATTTCAAGCTAGACACAAGCCCCTCAGATTCCTACTCCTTGTGAGTTTCTAAAAAAAATAGTTAAATTTTTGCTAGTAATATTTTGAAATTTCTACAGGAGACAAGGACGAGTATTCAAAGCTTGACAATCAAATGGTTTAATTGGCGACATCGATCAATAGGTTGGAACCCAAGGGTCAAACTATCTATCATCTCAAATAGTGGTGAATCCATGAGAAAATGCAAATGCAATCACGTTGTGGAGCTGCGAGGAATTGAAGACTCCGGAAAAGGTGATACTAACACCATCCAAACCAGAGGAAGAGAAAGAAGCAAGAAATGAAGAAAAGGAACCTAGCCACAATGAGGTTCCAAAGTGTAACTCCCCTCCTTTATCTGAATATAAAATGAACCCCTTTCCCTCTTGCATTAAAAGACAGTATGAAAGATGAGAGCACCAATGAGCTCTACAATACTTTTTGAAGAAGATTCGAGGTGAACATTGCTTTGTTAGATGCTTTCAAGCAAGCAACTCGCTACGCTAAATTCTTGAAAGAATTTTTGCACTGAGAAAAGGAAACATGAATTGAAGGGGTGTTAAAAATTTGAATTGGGTGAGAATGTTTCTGTTGTCATCCAAAGGAAATTTCCCACATGGCTCCTCTCCTTGGAGGTGCCTTAAGTAGCTCTAAAAGGGGCCCCATAGGACTTATAGAGTCATTAAAGGAGTCCTTAAGGTAGTTGTAGTTCTTTAGTCCTTGTTGTATACCCGTTAGAGCCTTATAGTAGCTTACCCTTAGGTAGCTATATCTTAAAGCTCTTAGAAAGGTCTCGTGCATTCCCTCCGATCATTGTGGGGCTTAGTTAGCCCTTAGCTCCTAGAGAGGTCTATAGTACATTTCTGCTCCTCGACTAGAGGATCAGTCACTCCAATAACTCCTTCATAGATGTTTCTATTAGAGTTATTTTTGATACCCTCTTATTCTCAATCGCCGAAGGCTCACTTTGGGGTTCCATCCAACCACCACTTGCTAGCTCATTGTCCTGACGTTGTTTCATATCATGTATTATCTTATAATAAGAGTCAGAGATGACCTACTAAGTGAGTTAATTTGTTTTATAATTTCACAAGTAAGCTACAGGAAGGCGGCTCTTGCTAGGTTATAAGTCATGAAGGAAGACACAGTGCTTCTCGGGGCAGCTGCGCGCTACCTGTCTTATTTCATAGATAATTTCTATAACATGCTTTACTGGAAGAACGATGGCTCCATACCGGAATCTAGCTCTTTGCAGCACCGTATAATCAATGACTGCTCCTAAACTATAGGATCAACCACTTTACTGATAGCTACTTTAGAGATAGTTATAATGTATTCTTTGAAGAGGAGCTCGTTATTACAGTTATTTAGGGTATTCTCAATCGGTGAAGCCTCACAGTCGATTCGTTACTAATTCTGAACTATAGCATCAGTAACTGCCTAACTGCATAATAGCTTCTTATACGCTCGTGCTCCCCAACTAGAGAAGCCTGAGCTAGCTTTCAGAGATTTGATTCAATGTTGCCGAGAGCTCGGGATGTGAATCGGAAGCTGAGAGGCAACCCTCATCCCAACGGTACCATGCATCCAAGGATCCGGAGCCCTTAGTTAGAATTAATGGCTCCTCTCCTTTGATGTGCCTTAAGTAGCTCTAAAAGGGGCCCAGATATGTTCTCTATTCCTTGCGCAATTGGTAACACTAGACCTGAAAAGCCATGTTAGATTTATGAGCATCGAATGTCATGCCATATTCTATTTATGCTTCTCCAAAACTTGGCCCTTTGAGTAGCACTGGAGTAGTTATCCAATTGGCAGATAGGTCTAGTGCATACCCTGGGGGAGTGATAGAGGATGTTCTAGTACAAGTAAACAATTTGCTCTTTCTTGCTGAGTTACGTACTTGATATGGAAAATGGTGATAAGAGTAGCCCTATACTATTAGGAAGACCATTTCTGAAGATATGAAAGACTAAGATAGATGTTCATAGTGGCACACTTACTATGCAATTCGATGGATCCATCGTCAATTTTAATATCCATGGCACCATGTAATATCCATGTGGTAATTATGATACAATTCACTCTATCGATATTATTGATCACTTGTCACATGAAATTTTTGATCTTACAGGTAATGACAAATTGGAGGTCACCATCACAAGACCCATTGAATACGAAGATAAGGAATTGGCTCTGCACGATGAGTTGAAGGACACTATGACTACCTTGAACAATGTCCCTAAACTACCATCATCAGGTAATATTTCTTATGTTTCATTACAATTTCTAACACTAGGCCACTTCCATTTGTTCTACAGGCCCCTGTCATCAAGTTGAAACATCTACTTGACCATCTCAAATATGTGTTTCTTGGAGAAGAAAATGCACTACTATTCATCATCTTCAACAAGCTGGAAGACAGTCAAGAAAAGGAGCTTATTCGTGTGTTATAGGAGCACAAGACAGTAATTGGATGGACCATCGCCTACATCAAAAGAACCAGCTCTTCCACGTGAAAGCAAAGAATTCTACTCGTAGAAGGAGGGAGCCCTACACGTCAACCCCAAAAGAAGCTCAACATGTAAGGACCCTAGTTCCTTTACAGTTACTTTAGAGACAATTACAATAGGTTCTTCATCTGAGATCTTTCACTGCCGCTGCTTTAGTCCCTCACTCAGGAGATTCGAAACAACTCCTCCCCAAGAATCTGTTCCTGTCACTGCTGGTCTGGAGTAGGCACCAATGGAGCTAACGGTGTTGCCGATGTGTCTTTGGCTATTTTCTGTTACCTACAAGGAGTGGTCGAAGCCCCTCCGCTTCCTGAACCACTTTCTTACTTTTGGTTTACGTAGATTGTATGGGGCCCCTCTTATTTTCTATTGGATGGGGCCCCTGTATAATCAATATTCTGCACCAGTCTTTCCTGACGTCTATATCTAATCAAATAATAAGTATATTAATCATTTTATTAAAGGAATTCCACAATCTAGTAATGATCTTTTTTGGGTCTCATACCTCAAAGAATTATATCACTTTGTTCATACTTTAAGCCCTTTTCCACCTCCAAAATACATAAAATACAGCTTTTGACCTGACGTATATTTATAATATGTATATTCCAACATTCCATGCCTTGGGCTCCTTTTATTTCTGGAAGGTCATATTTGCTTTGGAACCAGATCACTTTCACTATGGTACTAAGTAGAGCTAACATGTATCATCAGAGTATAAAAGTTCGTGTTGATGCCTTGAGCCTTAAGAATTACATGCCAATTTAAGGACTTCCAAATGGATTAATTACATTCCCTACAAAATGAATGTTAATCACTATAGCTTTACACTACTCCTAGAGTAGAAACTATACAAAATAATCATGTCCTTCCATATCAAAAGCGCTCTTCACAAGCTCACCACCTCAACCCATTCTTAGCCCTTTTATGCCAAAATCTACCTACAGGAACAACCCCACCATGAGCATATACATCATTCATCAACAAAACTCAAGGACAATAATATAATTAATTGCATGAAACATTTATCTTGTATACACCCTGAGTTGCCGCGTTAATATAATTTTGTATGTCGTTCCTGTTCCAAAACTCATGTACATAGTCATTAGTTCATAATGTAAGTAATCAACTCCTCATTTCATTCACATACAAAAATATCCATCGCCAATCACTTATCTAATACAACCATTTCGGTCTTGTTATAACAGCGGTATTTTAGTACCCCTCGCTTCGACATATAGCGGCATCATATGATACCCCTCGCTTCGACATGACAGCGGCATAACCATCACTTCGACATGACAGCGGCAAATATCAAAATTCCATCTCTTCATATGACATCGGCAAGCAACATATTCCGCGCTCGAATATAACAACCACCGGAACATTCAACCATACTCAAACACATAACAACGCACCTTGCATAAACCCAATAGAGTAATTATATCACCAATTGCTCGTACGTCTCACTACGTACCTTTGTACCAAAATGTTGTGTGTCGTGGGACTTTATCTCCTAGGCTGTGTGGCCACCTGAGATGGTTCTACACATTCACACAAACCAATATTAGAAGCCAATAATAGTCCGATACCAAAAATCCCACAAAAGAACTAAAACACACACTCTTGGTGACTCGCGATCGATCGCTACATAGCCCCGATCGATCGCGAGATCACACTGCCCGAGCCAACATTTTTTTGTCTTCGGCAATCGATCGCCATGTTTGGCGTGATTGATCACGGTCGATCGCCCAAAATTGGCGATCGATCGCCAAATGCTTCTGCCGCGCACTGCTTGCGCGCGATCGATTGCCAAAAACGGGCGATCGATCGCCGCTACCTGTAACCCGAAAATCACCATTTTCATCCATTTCCTTCCCCAATCCACATCAACTCAAATACCCACAAACCCACAACATCAAAACACTAAAAATCCAAAAACAAACCATTTCTAAAATCCCAAAACCAAACCCATTTCAACACAAACCAAAAGAATAACAGAAGGAAGACATCATACCCCTTTTAAAGCTTCAATTCCTTCAAAGGATCCAACCAATGAAGGTTTTTCAAGGATTTCTCCTCCTCCTCCAAGCAAGGAAACGAGATGGGGGTTTGGGGATAGGGTTGGGAGAATTGTTTGATAAAGGGGTGATGGGAGGAATGGGGTAGTGGGGTATAATTGGGGTTAATTAAAACATTTACCCAATTAATGAACATGATGTATAAAATATCTCCAATATGATATTTTAAAGCATTTCCAAGAATGCACCAAAACTCCAATAAAACATGCTTTACCCAAAATAATTGTTACCCATCATATATAAATCATGCCTACACCAAATTTCCCAACATGCATCACAAGCACCCTGAAATGCATTATCAGGTCACACTCATCGCATGATTAATCATTTCACCATATTAATTAATTCAATACTAAATTAATTAACACCATAAATATCACATAAACATAATTAATGCCAAATGCACATAATTATTTCGGGGATATCACAATACTCCCCTACTTATAAGATTTCATCCTCGAAATCGCAAGCACTTACCCATCTGAAACAAAACATAAATCACATACCAGAAAATAGTCCAGGGTAGTGCTGCACCATATGCCGCTCCGTCTCCCACGTGGCCTCCTCGACACCCTGCGATCCCACTGAACTTTGACCATCGGTATCACTTTGTTCCGAAGTCTGCGATCAGCTCTATCCAAAATCCTGACTGGCCGCTCCACGTAAGACACATCAGAATCCAATTGCACCTCAGAAGGCTGCAACACATGTGACGGATCCGGCTCATACTTCCGCAACATAGATACATGAAACACGTCATGAATACCAGACAATGACGGTGGCAATGCCAGACGGTAAGCCAATGTACCAATGCGCTGTAAGATCTCAAACGGTCCCACATACCTCGGAGACAATTTCCCGCGCATACCAAACCGCACAACACCTCTGAAAGGTGAGATCTTCAAAAAGACATTGTCTCCCAACTGGAATTCCAGCTGCCTCCACCGTTTATTTGCATAGGCCGTCTGTCTATCCTGGGCTGCCTTCATTTTCTGTCGGAGAACTTTTATCTTATCCTCCATCTCCCGAATCAATTCGAGTCCTCCAACTAATTTACTAGTCAAACATCCCAGTATAATGGTGACCTACCACGCCGACCATATAGAGCCTCGAATGGAGACATCTGAATGCTTGCCTGATAGCTGTTATTATATGAGAACTCTACCAAGGCCAATGAATCTTGCCACGAGGCATCAAACTCTAACACACATGCCCGTAACATGTCCTTGAGCGTCTGTATAGTACGCTCGGTCTGACCATCCGTTTGGGGATGATATGACGTGCTTAATCTTACTTCAGTACCCAAAGCTGATTGAAGACCTCCCCAAAAGTGAGATGTGAATCGCGGATCTCGGTCAGACACAATAGACACTGGAATCACGTGCAGTCTCACTATATCCCGTACATACAACTGAGCCATCCTCAAGTACGTGAATGTCATACTATACGGAATAAAATGAGCCACTTTGGTCAATCTATCCACAATCACCCAAATGGCATCAAAACCAGAAGTAGTCCTCGGGAAGTGGGTCACAAAGTCCATGGATATGTGCTCCCACTTCCATTCCGGTATCTCTAAGCTCCTAAGCTCGCCACCAGGCCTCTGCCTTTCTGCCTTAACTTGTTGGCAGATCAAACACCTCTTAACGAAAGTGATAACATCACGCTTCATCCGTTTCCACCAAAATTGATCATATAGATCCTTATACATTTTCCTTCCGCCTGGGTGGATACTAAGCCTGCTGCTATGAGCTTGCTCTAAGATCCCTCTACGTAACTCGGAACTACCCAACGGTTACCGAGCCTCAAAGAACCATCTTCAGCCACCGGATTTTTGATGGCTGTCCATGAAGTACCAACGATGACCATCTTTGAATCTCATCATCTGCTTTCTGGGCTCTCCTGATATTCTCATAAATGTCTGGTCCTACCAATAAATTTAATACCCTTACCGGTGATGCATCCACATCAAAATCATATCCCAAATAGCAGTAATAAGTCATCATAGCCGGTAGATGTATGGTGTCCTCAGCAGTACACTTCACCTACCGGCTCAAGGCGTCTGCTGTCAAGTTCGCCTTTCCAGGATGGTACTCTATTTCACAATCGTAGTCCTTGAGTAAATCCATCCATCTCCTCTGTCTCATATTTAGCTACGCCTGAGTAAACAAGAACTTCAGGCTCTTATGATCCGTATAAATGGTAAACAACGTACCATACAAGTAATGCCACCAAATCTTCAAGGCAAAAATGATAGCCGCCAGCTCCAAGTCATGGACTGGATATCTAGTCTCATGCGGCTCCAACTGCCTCGATGCATAAGCTACCACATGCTTATCTTGCATCAACACACAACCCAAGCCCTGTAGTGATGCATCATTGTATAGAACTAACCTCTTGTTCTCTGTAGGAATCATTAATACTGGCACTGTCGTCAACCGATGCTTCAACTCTTGGAAGCTCTGCTCGCAAGCCTCAGACCAATAGAGTTACACTCCCTTTTGAGTCAACTGAGTCAATGGCTTAGCAATCTTAGAAAACCGCTTGACGAAGCGTCGGTAATAACCAGCAAAACCAAGGAAGCTCCGTATCTCGGGCACAGAAGTGGGTGCAGGCCACTCCATCACTGCCTCCACTTTCCTGGGATCTACTAATATCCCACTGCTTGAGATAATATGCCCCAAAAACACCACACTGCTCAACCATAATTCACACTTGCTTAGCATGGCAAACAACTGATTATCTCTTAGGATCTGGAGCACTGTCCGCAAGTGTTTCACATGCTCCTCCTCACTCCGAGAGTAGATAAGTATATCATCGATAAACAATATGGCAAACTGGTCAAGATATGGTTGGAACAGCTGGTTCATCAGACTCATGAAGACGGCCGGGGCGTTAGTCACACCGAACTGCATAACCAAAAACTCATAATGCCCATACCGAGTCCGGAATGCTGTCTTCTGAACATCCCCCTCTCGGACTCGAATCTAGTGGTATCCTGACCTCAAATCAATCTTGCTATACAGTTTTGTACCTTGCAACTGATCAAATAAGTCTTCAATCCTTGGGAGAGGATATTTGTTCTTCACCGTTGCCTTGTTCAGTTGCCGGTAATCGATGTACAGACGCATCGAACCATCCTTCTTCTTAACAAATAGAACCGGCGCGCCCCAAGGCGATACGCTAGGGCGTATATATCCCTTGTCAAGGAGTTCCTGCAACTGCCCCTTCAATTCCCTTAACTCCGCCGGTGCCATCCTATAAGGGACACGATAAAAAGCAGACATTCCTGGTAGTAACTCAATCCCAAACTCGACTTCTCTAGTCGGTGGAAACCCTGGGATTTCCTCCGGGAACACATCGGCAAACTCTGCCACCACGGGCACATCCTCAACCCTCAATTCTTCCTCCTTTTCAGCCAAGTCCATAACATAGATAAGGTAACCCGTATGCCCACGTTCCAATAACCGTGACATTTTGACAGCCGATACCCACAGAATCTTCGCATGAGAGCTGTTCCCATTGAAAGTCCACTGAATTCCCATATCAGATCGGAACCGAACCGTTCTCTGTCGGCAATCCACCGCTGCTTGATATTTGTTCAGTATATCGATGCCCACAATGCAATCAAAATCTGACATGTCCAAAACGATCAAATCCGTCTTCAATTCATTGCCCTCAAAATAAATGAGGAGTCAGCAAGGAACCGATCGGCAATAACATTCCTCCCGGTGGGTGTCGAGACCATAAGAGGCGTGGGTAACGGAGACGTGAACATACGATGTTTCTCCACAAAAACAATAGATACAAAAGAGTGGGAGGCACATGTATCTATCAAAATAAAAGCAGGGTACGTAAATAAATGCCACGTACCAGCCATCACCTCCTCTGGAGCTGCCTCGGCCTTCTCCCTGGTCAGTGCATAAACCTGCCCCTGAGGCGGTCCCATCGTCTAACTTCCCAATTGCCTTGAAGTATACTGCTGTCTTTGTTGTACTGACTCTGTCTGAGAATCTCCCTATAGTGTCTTGTTGTCCTCCCCGATTAGGACATTCCCGAGCAAAGTGGCCCCTTTTGCCACATTCATAACAAGCAGGGAACCTACTTACTTGTGTCTGTCCCCTATTTGATTGTGTATTGCTCCTGCGGTCCCCCATGCGACGAAAATCCTGTTGTCGACCACTGAATCTAGAAGATGATGAAGCTCCTCTTGACTTAAATTGGTCACCTCTTGGTTTCAGACTATCAGATGTTGATTTCTGTGGGGGCACTGGTGGTGGTATTGAGTCTGCATAAGCCCCCACTCCCAACTCTGCTAATTCGGCTCGTGAGAGAGCGTCGTCAAAGGAAGTAGGGCCATTAGTGATCACCCTATCATATAGCTCGGGCCTCAAACCTTTCAATAAGTGCCTCATCTTTGCTTGAGTATTAGTGGCGATGTGAGGCACATATCTCAGTAATGAAGAGTAGTGAAGAGCATAATCTGATACTGCCATGCTGCCCTGTTTTAGATTAGTGAATTCATCCTCTTTAATTTGTCGTGCAGCAACCGAGAAGTATCAGGTTAGGATCCGAGTCCTAATAACCCCCAACTTATTTCGTGTCCTTGAGCCTCTTGTTCCATTACTGTTGTCTTCCACCACATCAACGCCTTCTTGGCAAGTTGGAACTCCACTAATCTAATCCAAGCCGACTTTGCACAAGGGGCTGCTACAAAGATATGTTCTATTCTTTCCAACCATTCTTCGACCTGTTCCACCGTCTCAGTCCCCTCAAACATCGGTGGTCGGAATCCGATGAATTGGGTCAAGCCCAGTTCTCCTAGCAAAAATTGCTGTTCAGCCGGTTCTTGACCCAAGGCTGGCAGTGGTAGAGGATTGGTATGCCCAACACTTGCATTAACACTTACTGCTCGCCAATCTCAATGTTTGCTTCCATGCTGTAATACCAAAGTTAACAACCATACTAGAAACAATACATATGTTACACCGTTAGTTAACATGAATAACAATAAACATGTTAGTAAAACAATTATATACACAAATAAGCACCACATGCATAAACATGCTCATAAGTGAATACCTAGCCAACAAGTTGTTAAGGCTACCCTTCACTCATTCACGGGTTCTCTAACCACTGCTCAAATACCACTAATGTAAGGACCCTAGTTCCTTAAGTGTTAGAGTATAAAAGTTAGTGTTGAGGCCTTGAGCTTTAAGAATTACATGACAATTTAAGGACTTCCAAATGGATTAATTACATTCCCTAAAAAATGAATGTTAATTACTATAACTTTACACTACTCCTAGAGTAGAAACTATACAAAATAATCATGTCCTTCCATATCAAAAGCGCTCTTCACAAGCTCACCGCCTCAACCCATTCTTAGCCCCTTTTATGCCAAAATGTACCTACAGGAACAACCCCACCATGAGCATATACTCATGTACATAGTCATTAGTTCATACTGTAAGTGATCGACTCCGCATTTCATTCACATACAAAAATATCCATCGACAATCACTTGTCTAATACAACTATTCCGGTCTTGTTATAACATCGGTATTTTAGTACCCCTCGCTTCAACATATAGCAGCATCATATGATACCCCTCGCTTTGACATGACAGCGGCATAACCATCGCTTTGACATGACAGCGGCAAATATCATAATTCCATCGCTTCATATGACAGCGGCAAGCACCATATTCCTCGCTCGAATATAACAACCACCGGAACATTCAACCATACTCAAACTCATAACAATGCACCTTGTATAAACCCAATAGCATAATTGTATCACCAATTGCTCGTACGTCTCACTACGTACCTTTGTACCAAAATGTGGTGTGTCGTGGGACTTTATCTCCTAGGCTGTGTGGCCACCTGGGATGGTTCTACACATTCACACAAACCAATATTAGAAAGCCAATAATAGTCCGATACCAAAAATCCCACAAAAATGGGCGATCGATCGCCGCTACCTGTAACCCGAAAATCACCATTTTCATCCATTTTTTCCTTCCCCAATCCACATCAACACAAATACCCACAAACCCACAACATCAAAATACTAAAAACCTCCAATATACACCTTAACAACACCAAAAATCTAACACACAACCAATAACAACACAAACCCAAAAACAAACAATTTCTAAAATCCCAAAACCAAACCCATTTCAACACAAACCAAAAGAATAACACAAGGAAGACATCATACCCCTTTTAAAGCTTCAATTCCTTCCAAGGATCCAACTAATGAAGGTTTTGCAAGGATTTCTCCTCCTCCTCCTCCAAGCAAGGAAACGAGATGGGGGGTTTCGGGATAGGGTTGGGAGAATTGTTTGATAAAGGGGTGATGGGAGGAGTGGGGTTGTATTTTAAAAGCATTTCCAAGAATGCACCAAAACTCCAATAAAACATGCTTTACCCAAAATAATTGTTACCCATCATAAATAAATCATGCCTACGCCAAATTTTCCAACATGCATCACATGCACCCCGAAATCCATTACCATGTCACGCCCATCGCATGACTAATCATTTCACCGTATTAATTAATTCAATACTAAATTAATTAACACCATAAATATCACATAAACATAATTAATGCCCAAATGCACGTAATTATTTTAGGGATATCACACAACCCATCGATGATGGACGTAGTGAAGGATGAAATACTCAAGATCTTAGCAGTTGGGGTGATCTATCCTTTTTAAGAAAGTCAGTGGGTCAGCCTAGTACAAGTCGTCCCAAAAAAGACATGCATCATAGTTGTAAAAAACAAGAATGATGATTTGGTTCCCACTCATATTCAAAATAGGTGGAGGGTTTGTATTGATTATAGGAAGCTGAATGATGTGTCTTGAAAGGACCACTTTCCTATACCCGTAATTGATCAAATGCTTGAGAGGTTAGCTTGTCATTCATATTATTGTTTTTATGATGGATACTCTGGCAATTTTCAGATTGCTATTGCTTCGGAGGACCAAGAAAAGGTTACATTCACATGCATATTTCGCATACAGACGCATGCCCTTTGGACTTTGCAATGCCCCAGCTACGTTTCAACGGTTTGTGGTTAGTATATTTTCTGAATATATTGAGCAAATATTAGAAGGTGTTTTTGGATGATTTTGCTGTCGATGGTAATTCATTCAGTGATTGTTTGAGTAGCCTACATGCCTTGAAAAGGTGCATTTGAACTAACATTGTCTTGAATTCTGAAAAAAATGTCATTTTATGGTTGAACAATGTCTATTGTTGAGTCGGGTCATATATGCTAGTGGTATTGAGGTAAAAAAAAACTAAAATTGATATTATTCAGTCTTTACTTTATTTTGTGATGTGCGTACTTTTCTTGGCCATGGAGGTTTCTATAGGAGGTACATCAAAGACTTTGCAAAGATAGCTCCACCTTTGTGCAATCTATTACAAAAGGATGTTACTTTTGAAGTGGATGAGGCATGCAAGAAGGCATTTGATAGATTGAAGGAGTCTTTGACCCATCATCCCCCTGACTGGAGTAAGCAATTTGAGATCATGTGTGTGATACTCGAGTAAATATCATGTTTACAACATATTTTGAGATATGTATGTATGTAGGACATGATAGTAGGTATAAAAGTAAGACATTAGTTAATTAAGTAAATTTAAGTTACTTAAAGGACTTAATGTGTATAAGAAGAAAGTGGGAGGAGTAAATGGTAATATGAGGGAGGGTCAAGTTGATATCATGTGTAATCCTGAAGGATCACCATGCAAATAAACATCCTTATATTCCCAAATGTCAGAATCTGGAAAGGAATTTGATCCTTATCGCCTCATACAAGTTTTCTCCCATCTTTTGCTTTCATCTTGTGAACTGGCACAACAATTCTTCTTGGAAGTTTAGAAAGGGTTGGGGTAAGTAATTTCTTCTTCTTGCCTTCTTGTTACTGATTTGGGGAAATTTGGTATGAAGTATATGGTATTTTATTGTTGGCCTCAAAACACTTGAAAATGTGTATGTTGTATGTTGAACAAGGATAAAGGAATGTTGGTAAATTGTATGGAATGTAGTATGGATGATGTATGTGGTAGTAGAGGGGGAAAGAATGTGGAGAAGGTGCAAAAATGGTAAAAATGGACGAAAATCGCGTATACAGGTGTCACTGATCGATCGGGATCTCACGCCGATCGATCGGGAGTAAGGAGGAAAAGTTGCTGCCTCGGTCGATCGATCAAGCGTGTTGATCGATCGATCGACAAACGTTTCGCGATCGATCGGTAATAAATACCGATCGATCGATGAAGGCAGAACTTGCAATTTTTATTTGTTTGCTCTTTTCAAGTTATTATATGATGACATCGAGGATATGGTGCCTATTTCTTTGAGATTGAATAATAATTACTGATTCTCCTATGATGATATCTGTGTAGAGCCATCATAGACTACCGGTGGACAACGAATAGGGTGAAAGATCGTGTGGGTACTCACTCTACCTTTTGTTTCAGGTACGTGGGATGTACGAACATTTGTGTTATCATTCATACCTTATTGTGAATATTGTATGAAGTGGAATGAGTGAATCTCAACATATTGAGGCGGGTTGTGTATTATTGTGAGGCATGCCGTAATATAATATGTGGAGTTCTTATATGGAGTTGAAATGCAATATATATTGGCTACTCGTATGATGGGATCATAGTGAGCGTAATAGCAATGGTATATGTGCTACCCATATAAGACTAAGTATTATATGCAGCCTGCAGATTTGGAGATGGTCTCATTGGAATGAATGGATTATGAAATGTCATGACATTTACATTGCTTATAATTTGGAGAAAATGGTATATGTGCTACCCATATAAGACTAAGTATTATATGCAGCCTGCATATTTGGAGATGGTCTCATTGGAATGAATGGATTATGAAATGTCATGACATTTACATTGCTTATAATTTGGAGAAATTATATTATGTTTGAGTATGCTACAGGAACAACTAAAGGAACCCAAGATACAAATGAGATACAGGGATTTATAACTACTGTATTGGCGATTTAATTGTACTACTTGTTGCTTATATGTTAATTTCATAATGTAGAGTACAATGGTGTTCATGTATCTTTTGTGGGTTGTTCTGTAGGGACACTTTGGGCGAGGGAAGCCAGGATTGTGGGTCCTTTTTGCTGCATCAAAGATGATAAAGTAGTTGATTAGAGAAGACATGTATATGTTGACTGCATTTAAACTATGGCATGTAATTCGTCCATAATCAACTTAACTCTAGAAGTGCAATTATAGTTACTGTTCATATTTTATTATGTTATATTACGATTAAGGCAGTGAGGGCCTTACATTAGTGGTATCAGAGCATATCCCTGGGTGTTGGGTAGACTAGTGACCTAGTGAGGTCTAGGTGCACTGAGGAATGTGTTTTGCTTGCTATTTGTTGTTGTTTTTGATGTTTTGTATTAACAGGTCTATTGTGATGCTCTGTATGTACAAAGCATGGCTAATTTGCCAGAAGGTGTGGATGAAGCAATGAGTGTCAATGCCAGTGGTGGTCCAATTCCTGTGCCAACACCTCCAGTTGGTCAAGGACCGGTGGAACAAGTATTGTTACCAGGAGAATTGAGCTTAACAGTTTTTGAGTTATAACCCTCCAAAATTTGAGGGTATTGAAACTGGAGAGGAAGCTGAAGATTGGTTGGAACGGATAGAGCAGATATTTGTGTCCGCTCCTTGTGCTCGCACTGCATGGGTCCGTCCGATTGGCAGAATTTCAGTTAGCAAAGAAACCATATTTGTGGTGGAAAACGACAGTGCAAGAAGTACAAGCTCTGGGACAAGTAATTGACTGGAATGTTTTCCGCACCCGCTTCCTTAATCATTATTTTTCTGTTGCTGCAAGACAACTAAAAGGAGAGGAATTTACCGCACTGAAACAAGGAAATATGAGTGTAGCTGATTACACTAATCAATATTCTGCATTGTTACGATATGTACCCCATATCGCTACTAATGTGAAAGCCAAAGTGAGACATTTTCTGAGAGGCTTAAGGCCGGAACTCTTTGATCGAGTAACTTCACAGAACCCTACGTCCTTTGAAGAGGCTATGATGAGAGCAGAATTGGCTGAAATCGAAGTAAGTGCCTATAAAGAAAGAGCATCGTAACAGATCTGATAATCTGAAACCTAGAGGTGAACAATTTAAAGCAAGGGGTGGATCATCCTCATCATCCGTATCATCAAGATATATTGGTAAACAATTTGGTGGGAGTCAGTTGAACCGAGGACAAACACAGACTATGGGGAGTCGACTTATTCGGTGTTTTCATTGTGGAGGCCCACACTTAAAAAGAAATTGTCCAAGGTTGGAAAGCGTGGGCAGTGCTCCAAAATTAGATCATGTGACATGTTTTGTCTGTGGTGTGGTAGGCCATATAGCATCGAATCGTCCAAATCGTGTTGGATAGAGGGGAAGAGGAAAAGCATTGGAAAGTCAATCGCAACAGGGCTTACCTCCACGAACATTTGGGGGACCATCTGTTAGACCTTCTCAAGGTCAAGTGTATGCATTGAATCGAGAACAAGCAGAAGCGGCTCCAGAGGATGTCATCATGGGTAAGTGTTTATTATGTACTTTTCCTGCTTTAATGTTGATTGATACGGGTGCATCGCACTCTTTTGTTGCACGAAAGTTTGTATTGAAGCATAATATGCTTACGTCCCCATTGTTGATACCTCTGGTTATCTCGACACCCGCGGGAGAAAAGATTATAACAGATAGCATGTTACAGAATTCTGTTATTAGTTGTGATGAAAATTCTTTGAGGGCTGATTTACTGATTTTGGATATGTATGATTTTGATTGTATTGTTGGGATAGATATTTTGAATAACTATCAGGCTCTTGTGGATTGCTGTCATATAATAGTTCGATTCAAATCTGAATTGGGTCAGAGGTGGATCTTTTATGGTCAAGGTTCACGTTCCTTAGTTCCGTTGATTTCTATGATGAAAATGTCACGTTTGTTGGAACGTGGACACCTGAGCTATATGATTTATGCTATTGATATAGAAGAAAAAGGAGATAGATAAAAAGATGAAAGACATACCTAGTTGTTGCTGAATTTACAGATATCTTTCCGGATGAAATTCCAGGATTTCCACCAACTCGAGCAGTGGAATTTGAAATTGAATTGGTGCCAGGAACATCTCCAATTTCTCGAGCACCGTATAGAATGGCTCCAACTGAGTTTAAAGAGTTGAAGACTCAGCTGCAAGATTTATTGGATAAAGGATATATACGACCTAGTGTTTATCCTTAGCGTGCACCAGTGTTGTTTGTAAAGAAGAAAGATGGGTCGACTCGACTATGTATTGATTATAGACAACTGAACAAGGTGACCGTGAAGAATAAATATCCTTTACCGCGTATTGTTGATTTATTTGATCAATTACAAGGGTCTGCAGTCTATTCTAAGATAGATTTAAGGTCAGGGTATCATCAAATACAAGTTAAACAGGCAGATGTACAGAAAACAGCATTCCGAACTCGCTATGGTCACTATGAATTTTTAGTCATGCCATTCGGGGTAACTAACGCTCCAGCTGTTTTTATGAGCCTAATGAATCAGGTTTTCCATGCTTGTCTGGATCAATTTGTGATTGTGTTTGTAGATGACATTTTGATTTATTCCAGAAATGACACGGACCATGCTCAACATTTACGACTTGTACTACAAATTTTGCGAGAAAATCAATTATATGCCAAATTTAGATGTGATTTTTGGTTGAGCAGTGTGAAATATTTAGGACATGTGATATCACGAGAAGGTATTGCAGTAGACCCGATGAAAATAGAGGTTGTGGTAAATTGGTCAGCGCCTACTTCAGTGCCAGAAATTCGCAGTTTTCTAGGCTTGGCTGGCTATTACCGACGTTTTGTTGGAGGTTTTTCCAAAATTCCTAAGCCATTGTCACAATTGACACAAAAAGGAATGCCTTTTATCTGGTCTGATCAATGTGAATAGAGTTTTCAAGAATTAAAATATCGATTGACTACTGCTCCGATTTTGATTATTCCAAATGAGCATGAACAATTTACTTTGTATACGGATGCATCGTTACAAGGATTGGGATGTGTATTGATGCAAAAGCAACATGTAGTAGCGTATGCTTCACGACAGTTGAAGTCCCATGAAATTCGATACCCATTGCATGATTTGGAACTTGCTGCAATAATTTTTGCTCTGAAGATTTGGAGACATTATTTGTACGGGACTAAATTTACTATTGTCACTGATCATAAAGTCTAAAGTTTCTATTTACTCTGGCTGAAAATATGAGACAGAGACGATGGATGGACTTACTGAAAGATTATGACTGTGAAATAGCATATCATCCGGGTCGAGCTAATTTGACAGCTGATGCATTGAGTCGTAAAGTCAGAGTGACGGCTGATGATGTAAGCAGATTATCAACATTAACGACTGCATCTTGTCATTTAGGATATGATTTTTATATTGTTACATCACCTGTGCGAGTATCAACATTACTGGTAGAACCTGTTCTCTTTGAGCAAATCAGAGAAGCCCAGAAAACCGATGAGGAAGTTCTACAATGGAAACAGATCCTAGCACAAGATCAAGTATCTAAATTTTGTATAGCAGAGGATGGTAGTTTACGATTACAAGATCGGTGGGTAATTCCTAACAAGTGTGACATGCGTCAAAATTTACTACATCAAGCTCATTGTAGTAAATACAGCATGCATCCTGGTGGTAAGAAAATGTATCGAGATTTGTCTTCTCAATTTTATTGGAAAGGAATGAAACGTGAGATAGTAGACTTTGTAAAACAATGTTTAATATGTCAACAAGTAAAAGCAGAAAGGAAGAGACCAGGTGGTGAATTACAAAGCATAACAGTACCGATGTGGAAGTGGGATCATATATCAATGGATTTTGTAACTCATCTCCCAAGAACTCCTTCGGGGTATGATGCGATTTGGGTTATTATAGACAGATTATCAAAGGTAGCGCATTTCATACCATATAATATGAGTTTTACATTTGTGAAAATGGCACATTTATATATTCGAGATGTGGTACGGTTGCATGGAATTCCTATATCCATTATATCTGATAGAGATCCGAGATTCACTTCACACTTTTGGGAAGGTTTACAAACAGCCATGGCGACTGAAGTACGACTGAGTACATCCTATCATCCACAAACGGATGGATAGACTGAACGTACTATACAGACGTTAGAAGACATGCTACGAGCATGTGTGTTGGAATTTGAATCTACATGGCAAGAGGCTCTTCCTTTGATTGAGTTTTCATATAACAATAGTTACCAAGTGAGCATACAAATGGCTCCATTTGAAGCTTTGTATGGAAAATGTTGTCGGTCTCCTTTATGTTGGGATGACACAGATAAAATCTCGGTGAGTGGACCTGATATGATTAGGGAAATGGATGAGAAAGTGAAACTCATACGACAGCGAATGAAAACGGCTCAAGATAGACAAGCAATGTATGCCAATAAGAGGCAGAGGCCCTTAGAATTTAAAGTTGGTGATAAGGTATTTTTAAAGATTTCACCTCTTAAAGGTGTTATTCGTTTTGGCGTAAAAGGAAAATTATCACCACGGTACGTTGGCCCGTATGAAGTATTACAACGAATTGGCTCATTGGCTTATCGTTTAGCATTGTCGCCCTCTCTATATGGTATACACGACGTCTTTCATGTATCAATGTTACGTAAATATGAACCTGATCCACTTCATGTCTTACAACCATCAGAAGTACAATTGGAATCGAATATTTCTTATGTGGAACGTCCAATGTGCATTTTAGATCACGCTGAACGTAAACTTCATAGTAAAATGATTCCTATGGTAAAGGTTCAATGGGAAAAACGGGGTGTCGAGAGGCAACATGGGAGACGGAACAGCATATACGACAACTCTATCCTGAATTGTTTGACGGTATGTGTGTTTATATGTTTTTGTTTTACATTCGATTTCGGGTCGAAATCTTTTATGGTGGGAAGAATTGTGATACTCGACTAAATATCATGTTTACAACATATTTTGAGATATGTATGTATGTAGGACATGATAGTAGGTATAAAAGTAAGACATTAGTTAATTAAGTAAATTTAAGTTACTTAAAGGACTTAATGTGTATATGAAGAAAGTGGGAGGAGTAAATGGTAATATGAGGGAGGGTCAAGTTGATATCATGTGTAATCCTGAAGGATCACCATGCAAATAAACATCCTTATATTCCCAAATATCAGAATCTGGAAAGGAATTTGATCCTTATCGCCTCATACAAGTTTTCTCCCATCTTTTGCTTTCATCTTGTGAATTGGCACAACAATTCTTCTTGGAAGTTTAGAAAGGTTTGGGGTAAGTAATTTCTTCTTCTTGCCTTCTTGTTACTGATTTGGGGAAATTTGGTATGAAGTATATGGTATTTTATTGTTGGCCTCAAAACACTTGAAATTGTGTATGTTGTATGTTGAACAAGGATAAAGGAATGTTGGTAAATTGTATGGAATATAGTATGGATGATGTATGTGGTAGTAGAGGGGGAAAGAATGTGGAGAAGGTGCCAAAATGGTAAAAAGGGACGAAAATCGCGTATACAGGGGTCACCGATCGATCGGGATCTCACGCCGATCGATCGGGAGTAAGGAGGAAAAGTTGTTGCCTCGGTCGATCTATCGAGCGTGTTGATCGATCGATCGACAGACGTTTCGCGATCGATCGGTAATAAATACCGATCGATCAGTGAAGGCAGAACTTGCAATTTTTATTTGTTTGCTCTTTTCAAGTTATTATATGATGACATCGAGGATATGGTGCCTATTTCTTTGAGATTGAATAATAATTACTGATTCTCCTATGATGATATCTGTGTAGAGCCATCACAGACTACCGGTGGACAACGAATAGGGTGAAAGATCGTGTGGGTACTCACTCTACCTTTTATTTCATGTACGTGGGACGTACGGACATTTGTGTTATCATTCATACCTTATTGTGAATATTGTATGAAGTGGAATGAGTGAATCTCAACTTATTGAGGCGGGTGTTGTATTATTTGCGAGGCATGCCGTAATATAATATGTGGAGTTCTTATATGGAGTTGAAATGCAATATAAATTGGCTACTCGTATGATGGGATCATAGTGAGCGTAATAGCAATGGTATATGTGCTACCCATATGAGACTAAGTATTATATGCAGCCTGCAGATTTGGAGATGGTCTCATTGGAATGAGTGGATTATGAAATGTCATGACATTTACATTGTTTATAATTTGGAGAAATTATATTATGTTTGAGTATGCTACAGGAACAACTAAAGGAACCAAAATACAAATGAGATACAGGTAGTTTTATAACTACTGTATTGGCCATTTAATTGTACTACTTGTTGCTTATCTGTTAATTTCATAATGTAGAGTACAATGGTGTTTATGTATCTTTTGTGGGTTGTTCTGTAGGGACATTTTGGGCGAGGGAAGCCAGGATTGTGGGTCCTTTTTGCTGCATCAAATATCATAAAGTAGTTGATTAGAGAAGACATGTATATTTTGACTGCATTTAAACTATGGCATGTAATTCGTAAATACATAGTTGTGGTCCATAATCAACTTAACTCTAGAAGTGCAATTATAGTTACTGTTCATATTTTATTATGTTATATTACGATTAAGGCAGTGAGGGCCTTACAATGTGTGACGCCAGTGACTACACAGTTGGCGTTGTTTGGGGCCAAAAAGTGGAGAATGCATCTTATGCCATCTATTATGCCTCCAAAACCTTGATGATGCTCAACGAAACTACTCTACTACTGAAAAAGAACTTTTGGCAGTTGTTGCCCTTGAGAAATTTAGATCTTATTTACTTGGTACTGAAGTCATTATTTATTTTGACAACGCAACTCTTCTCTACTTAATGGCGAAGAAGGAAGCAAAACCAAGACTAACATGATGTATTTTACTCTCAAGCGAGTTCGATTTAGAGATCAAAGACAAGAGAGTGGGATCGAGAATAGAGTGATGGATCGCTTGAGTCACCTTGCCCATGTGGAAGATGAACTATGCTTGAAAGAGGAGTTTCCTGACAAACAACAGTTTTCCACAAGCATCAACTCACCCTGGTATGCACATAATGTAATTTTTTTAGCCACTAAGGCTTTACCATCTGATATGTCTAAGGCTAAAACAACAAAGATCAGGAGTAACGCCAAGTACTATGTTTGGGATGACCCTTACTTATGGAAGCATTGTGCACCAAGTAATATGACTATACATTCCTGAAAGCGAAGTAATGCCTATACTGAAATTTTGCCATTCATATGCTTGTGGCGGCCACTTTGGAGCCAAAAGAACATCACGAAAAAGTACTAGACTGTGGTTTCTTTTGGCCATCCTTATGTTTCGAAGTGGGTGGAAGTTATAGCCACCCAGACTGACAATTTTAAAGTGGTTGTAGGCTTTATTAAATTTTGTTTCTAGATTTGGATCCCAGGACAATCATAAGCGATAGAGGTACCCATTTTTTGCAATCACGCGGTGGAAGGATTACTGAAGAAATACCACGTCACACACAAGGTATCAACTGCATACCATCCTCAAAACCAATGGACAAGTTGAAGTGTCAAATCGAGAAGGCAAGTCCATCTTGGAGAAAACAGTGAATCCGACAAGAAAAGACTGGAGTTTGAGGTTGGACGATACACTTTGGGCTTACAGGACCGCATACAACAGATAAGTATGTCTCCTTATAGGCTTTGGGAAACTTGTCATCTTCCTGTATAGTTTGAGCACAGAGCACATTGGGATATCAAGAAATTCAACATGGAAATTGATGAGAGTGACGAGCATAGGAAGCTGCAATTGCAAAAATTGAATAAATACGCAATGAAGCCAATGAAAGTACAAAGATCTACAAAAAGAAGACGAAGGCTTTTCATGACAAAATGATTTCGAGGAAGGAATTTGAAGTTGGTCAAAAATCCATCCTCTATCTTTCATACCTTCGCCTATTGTGAGGGATCGTTCCCAATCAAGTGTGTAATCCACGCAATGGTTATTTTACAGTAAACAGTGGAAGATTATTTAAATTTTACTAACAGTGGCCCTAAAAAAATTTCGGCATGACCTCCCCGCACGAGGGACATACCAAAAATAAAACACATATAACAATATCCCCAGTGCTGAAAGTAAATACATAATACCATACCTGTTGGGATATGCCCTAAGACATATCATTAGATTATGGTTTATGACATACAATGTAATATGATTTTATGAATGGCAATTCATTATTATATATTGTTCTTTAACTGTGCAATGTGAATTAATATATATGTTAATGTCCTTAGAATAATATTGTATTATTCTTAAAGATGTCCCTAGTCAAGTATTATCATGAATAGGGATAATGATAATACGTAGAGACTAGTATGTGTTGATTGATGAACTGTTCATTGATATAAGATATCAAATCAACACATGGGTACATGTTAGAGAACGATGTACTGGATAGACCCACCATGAGAATGCAACATGGATAGTTATATGATTGTCATATGCAATTCTCATAGTGATAATAATGTATGTAATCCTTACGACTTGTGATCATCAGAGATCCCAACATAAGGAGTTATGTATCTTGATATTGTCAAACGTTACCCGTAGGTAAACTATAAAGGCGACTATTGGATACACTACGAATTATGTAGAGGGATGTTGACTGATCGAGATAGGATTTGTCCCTCCTATATAACAGGAGATGTGTTTGGCCCTTGATCAAGTGAAAACTAAAATGCATGGCCATGCTCGAATGAGTCGATATGAGATATCGATCTTATTCGTTTATTCTAGTTCTACTTGGGGATCAAGAAATAAAGATTGAATATACGAGTATGACTATTCCATGACTCGTGTTCAATCTAAACACATGGACAAAGGGATTAAGTACATGGTTAATATTATCACAAGTTCTAAAGGTTATGTCGAGTCATTGACATTCTTGTAATTTGGGTAGCCTTGATGTGTTGCTAGACACCGCTCTTTGCTTGTAACGTAAAATGAGATTTTATGTCACTGCCAACATTACAAGATCATATCGGGTCACACAAAAGATTAAATCGAGAAGGGAAATTAAATTCATGGGATGAATTAAATAATTAAGAGGAGTCTTAATTAATTAATAATTATAAGGATTAAATTATAATCATGGGCTTAAGCCATGAGGCTTTATGAAAGCTTTTAATTAAATCCTATATAATGATATACAAGGTTATGATCAAATGGTTAATCATACAATTCATTCCTTGATATCAAAAACCTAGCCACAAAAGAAAAGGCTTTCGGCCGCCTCTTGCTCGATCATCACCGCTGCCGCCGCCGCCGTGATCTTCGACAATTCTGGCCATCGTCTAGCGGTTTAGAACCGTGTGACTTTACTTCGTTTGTAAACAAGTCTAGCAACTTGTTTTAAACATCCCTTTTCGTTTAATCATGTGGATACCGTTGAGGCAAGACCTTGGAGGTGTTGCTCGAGACTCGGAGATCGTTGAACGAGGTGCTTCGTGGAAACTGCTCAAACACGCTACAAGGGTGAGACTTTTGTAAAACCTTCATCCGATATAAATCCCTATGTATAGATCCGGTGTCTAGTAATCCAAATTTTATTATTCCGCTGCGTTGTATGCTTTATGGATTACTTACAGTGGTATCAGAGCCGTGTACAAGGCTCATATCGGATTTATGTAGGTTAAATAGTTTAATCATATTTAGATTAATATTGCATGCTATTTAAAACTGTATGAACATATATGATATGTTAATATTTAGTTTGTGAAATTATCATGATATTATATTTGATATAATTGATGTTTAATGTATACGATACACGAAGCGAATAATCAAATATATTGATCAATGTTTCGGCCACCCCTAGCATATTGACCCACGGCTTAGCCACATGAGGGCTAGGGTTTTCGAACCCTTGGCTCGAGATGGCCTAGTCGTTGTGGCTCATGTTCATGCATGGAGGTTTCGAGACGTGGATGAGTTTTGAACTCTTTGGCTCGATAATGGTTCACACATGCATGGATTAGTGGCTTCAGCACATGCGAGCCAGGGTTTTCGAACCCTTGGCTCGAGATGGTTGAGCCAACCCCGTGCATGGCCTGACCGTGACTCGTGGCTAACAAATTCCATTGTTTCAATCGAGATGGCTCGATGAAAACTCAAGATGGTGCGAGGCGGCTAGGGTTTGGAACCCTAGCGCCGCCGCCACTCGAGCATGGTTCGGCCATGGGCTAGGGTTTCGAACCCTAGGCCCATAATTGGTCCAGGTGTATTTGGTTGGTTCGAACCATGGTGGTTCGTGACTTAGTCGCTTAAGTTCGAGGCATGTGATGTCCCGAGCGTACGATAATTTTTCAAAAATTATTTTACAGTTTTAATTAGAATTAAATTTAAAATATTTAGAATTTAATTAATTAAATGTTAAAGCATGCTTTATGTGTTGTTTGAGCATCGTGCATGGTTATAGCCCTTTGACCTATTAGATAGGATTTGTGAATGTTTGTAATTTATAATACGACCTGCGTGTCGTGCCTTCTCTATTTTATTCTAAATTTTGTCCCTCCTCTATGTTCCCCTCGAATGTGAATCGAGGAATTCTATATCTTGTAAATAGTATAGTTTAATTGATTGATGGTGATCAATGAAGATGGAGCATCGTGTCGGGATGAGGAGGCCATTCACAAATTGGAGCCAAAGGAAGGTGCTTGTGTAGTTACCTTAGGTTGACTCTTAGGTTTTTCTCATTGGCTTGAGAAAATCGTTAGTAGGGGCTATAACCATGTCACGTTTAATTATGTATGTTGATGCATGATTTATCTTATGTTTTAGATTGATAATTGTATTACACGTATATGTAGATATGTATACAACTATATGTAGTGGACATATTTTAAATTATCAAACTAATCATGAGATCAATAAATCCCTCTAAAATATTAAGTTTTAGATGTCTTCCAAAATTAAAAGTACTCGTCAAAAACTTTGATTGTACATGTGTGGGTTTGCCAAAGCAAAGCACCATGGCAATCTTAGTAAGGCGCGAAGGATAAAAGTGATATCCGTTATACTTTAAATTGGGTACGACTTAACTAGGTTATCTCAATAGGATTGGGAACCTAGAGGCATGGGTTGGATAATAATTCATTTGATGAATTGAACAAAGTGTTGTTCGTCCAACTATCCAAGAATTATATGTGATGTAATTGACAAAGTGTTGTCTACCTAAATAACCGAGTCTTGGGCGATTAGCCAAAGCTAACTCAAGATTAGGCGAAATATGGATCTTGGCCCACTAAAAGTTTCGAGGGTTGATATTTTTTTTTAACAAAATAGTGGGAGTATCATTTAATATAAGAACATGTTAAATGATTAAATCATAAACTTATTTTGCATATTTATATTGTAGATATCCATGGCAACTAACAACGTAACAAGCACTTTATCACTGTGATCGGTCCTTGAGAAGGACAAATTAAATGGGACAAATTTCCTAGACTGGCATAGGAACTTGAGGATAGTCCTCAAACAAGAAAAGAAACAATATGCCCTAGAGGGACCCTTACTTGCTGAGGAACCTCCCCTAACGGCTACAAGAGCCGAAAAAGATGCTTACAAGAAGCATCAAAGTGACGCACTTGATGTGGGTGCCTTATGCTTGCCACCATGAACTCTGACCTTCAGAAGCAACATGAGGAAATGGAGGCGTTTGATATGATCGAGCACCTTAAGCAACTGTACCAACAACAAGCAAGACAAGAGAGGTATGACGTCTCTAAGGCGTTATTCCAGTGTAGAATGGTAGAATGAAGTCTGGTTGGAACTCATGTACTCAATATGATTGGGTATATTGAGAATCTAGAAAAGCTGGGTTTTCCCTTGGACCAAGAGTTGGCCAGTGACGTGATCTTGCAATCATTGCCTGAAAGCTTCAGTCAATTTGTTTTAAATTACAATATGATTGAAATTGAGAAGACACTACCACAGTTACTTGGCATGCTTAGAACTTTTGAAGCAAATAGCAAGAAGTCTAAACCTACAAATATTCTTATTGTGAATAAGAACAAAGGAAAGACTAAAGCTAAGAACTTCAAGAAGAACAAGAATGTCTTTGTTAAATCTAAGCCAAAGTCATCTGCACTGAAACCAAAGGGAGGGATAGCGAAGGAAGGGAACTGTTTCCATTGCGGTGAGACCGGCCATTGGAAAAGAAACTGCAAAGTATATCTGGAGGATCTAAAGAAAGGAAGTGTGACTTCCACTTCAGGTATTATTGTTATAGAAGTCAATTTATCTACTTCTTCATCATGGGTATTAGATACTAGGATGTGGATCTCACATTTGTGTAAATGTGCAGGACCTCAAAAAGAGTAGATTGTTGGCGAAAGGCGAAGTTGATCTCCGAGTTGGAAATGGAGCAAGAGTTGCTGCATTAGCTATAGGAGATTATTATTTATCTTTGCCTTCTGGTTTATCGTTGATTTTAAAAGACTGTTATTTTGTGCCATCCATTACCAAAAACATAATTTCTATTTCTTGTTTAGACAAGTGTGGGTTTTTATTTATGATAAAGGACAACTGTTGTTCTATTTATTTAAATGATATGTTTTATGATAGTGCACAAATGGTGAATGGTCTTTATTTATTAAATCTTGATATGCCTATCTATAACATAAATACTAAAAGGATTAAAAATAATGATTGTAATCCGACTTATCTCTGGCACTGTCGCTTGGGCCACATAAACGAGAACCGCATATCTAAACTTCATAAGGATGGAGTATTAGATTCATTTGATTTTGAATCATATGAAACATGCGAATCTTGTTTAATGGGCAAGATGACTAAAGCCCCTTTCAAGGGACATGTTGAAAGTGCAAATGTTTTATTGGGACTAATACATAGTGATGTATGTGGACCAATAAGTACACAAGCTAGAGGTGGTTTTCAATAATTTGTTACATTTACTGATGACCTCAGTAGATATGGGTATGTGTACCTAATGAAACATAAGCATGAAACCTTTGAAAAGTTCAAAGATTTCAAGAATGAAGTACAAAACCAACTTGGCAAAAGTATCAAAATCCTTCGATCAGATCGAGGAGGTGAATACTTAAGCCAAGAGTTTCATGACTATCTAAAGGAGTGTGGGATAGTCCCACAACTCACTCCTCCGTATACTCCACAATGGAATGGTGTATCCGAGAGGAGAAATCGAACCTTGTTGGACATGGTTAGATCAATGATGAGTCATGCAGATCTTCCGATATCGTTTTGGGGACACGCTCTAGAAACAACGATTTTCTTACTGGACCGTGTTCCATCTAAATCAGTGGAAAAGACACCATATGAGATATGGACTGGGAAGCGTCCTAGTATGTCTTTTATGAAGATTTGGGGTTGTGAGGCTTTCGTTAGACGTCACGCCACTAACAAACTTGGACCCAAATCTGATAAGTGTTTATTTGTGGGGTATCCTAAGGAAACGAAAGGATACTATTTCTATTATCCCACCGAGAACAAAGTAGTTGTTGCTCGGACTGGTGTATTTCTTGAAAGAGAATTTATTTCTAGAAAAAACCAGTGGGAGAAAATAGAACTTAGTGAAGTTCAACCACAAGAAAACACTGAACCTGAGATTGAGATGGAAACAGAGCAAACACCGCAAGCTGTTGTGGAAGAAGTACCTGCTCAAGAGACACAAGCCCAGCGTAGGTTTGTAAGAGAACACCGGGAGCCACAGAGATATGGATTTCTTGTGACTCAACAAGGTGACTTACTACTTATTGATGAGGATTAGCCGTCATCTTATCAACAAGCTATAATGGGCAATGATTCTGAGAAATGGCAAGAGGCCATGAAATCTGAGATGGAATCCATGTATGCAAACCAAGTATGGACTTTGGTTGATCCACCTGAAGGGGTACGACCCATAGGGTGCAAATGGATTTTCAAGAAAAAGACCGATATGGATGGTAATGTACAAACCTATAAAGGTCGGCTGGTTGCAAAAGGATTCAAACAAATTCATGGTATTGACTATGATGAAACATTTTCACCAGTGGCCATGGTTAAATCCATAAGGATCTTACTTGCAATAGCTGCATTTCATGATTATGAAATCTGGCAGATGGATGTCAAAACAGCTTTCCTTAATGGAAATCTACTCGAGGATGTGTACATGACACAGCCCGAGGGTTTTGTCGATCCAAAGGATGCTGGAAAGATATGCAAGCTACAAGGATCCATTTATGGATTGAAGCAAGCTTCTCGGAGTTGGAATCTTCGTTTTGATGATGCAATCAAAGAGTTTGGTTTTATCAAAAACGTTGATGAACCTTGTGTCTACAAGAAGGTCAGTGGGAGCATAATCATTTTCCTAGTGTTGTATGTAGATGACATACTTCTCATTGGGAATGATATCCCTGCCTTACAATCTGTAAAGATTTGGCTAGGGAACTGCTTTTCGATGAAAGACTTGGGAGAAGCCACCTATGTATTAGGAATCAATATCTATAGAGATAGATCGAGAAGGCTTCTCGGCCTAAGTCGAAGTACATACATAGACAAAGTGCTTAAAAGGTTTAGCATGCAAGAATCAAAGAAAGGATTCGTGCCTATGACACATGGTATATATCTCTCGAAGGAACAGTGACCTTCAACACCAGATGAGAGACAACGCATGAGTAAGATTCCATATGCGTCAGCTATTGGATCTATCATGTATGCCATGATATGTACTCGTCCCGATGTATCGTATGCTTTGAGCATGACGAGCAGATATCAAGTTGATCCAGGTGAAGGTCACTGGATTGCTGTCAAGAATATCCTGAAGTACTTGAGAAGAACTAAGGATACATTCTTGATTTATGGAGGTGAGGAAGAGCTCAATGTAATGGGTTACACTGATGCAAGCTTCCAAACCGACAAAGATGATTATCGATCGCAATCTGGATATGTGTATTGCCTAAATGGAGGTGCTGTGAGCTGGAAGAGTTCAAAGCAAGAAACAGTAGCCTATTCTACAACGAAAGGTGAGTATATTGCTGCCTCGGATGCAGCAAAGGAAGCTGTTTGGATTAGGAAGTTCATTTCTGAACTTGGAGTGATGCCTAGCATTAAAGATCCGATAGAACTCTATTGTGACAACAATGGAGCGATCGCATTGGCTAAGGAACCTAGATCTCACCAAAGATCCAAGCACATACTTCGGCGCTTTCATTTCATTCGAGAAATCGTTGAAAGGGGAGATGTTAAAATATGCAAAGTACCGACAGATGATAACGTATCTGACCCATTGACGAAGCCACTGTCACAGCAGAAGCATGATTGTCATACTAGATCTCTAGGCATTAGGTATATGTCTGAGTGGTCTTAGTGCAAGTGGGAGATTTGTTGGGATATGCCCTAAGACATATCATTAGATGATTGTTTATGACCTACAATGTGATATGATTTTATGAATGGCAATTCATTATTATATATTATTCTTTTAACTGTGCAATGTGAATTAATATATATGTTAATGTCCTTAGAATAATATTGTATTATTCTTAAAGATGTCCCTAGTCAAGTATTATCATGAATAGGGATAATGATAATACGTAGAGACTAGTATGTGTTGATTGATGAACTGTTCATTGATATGAGATATCAAATCAACACATGGGTACATGTTAGAGAACGATGTACTGGACAGACCCACCATGAGAATGCAACATGGATAGTTATATGATTGTCATATGCAATTCTCATAGTGATAATAATGTATGTAATCCTTACGACTTGTGATCATCAGAGATCCCAACATAAGGAGTTATGTATCTTGATATTGTCAAACGTTACCCGTAACAGGGTAAACTATAAAGGCGACTATTGGATACACTAAGAATTATGTAGAGGGATGTTGACTGATCGAGATAGGATTTGTCCCTCCTATATAACAGGAGATGTGTTTGGCCCTTGATCAAGTGAGAACTAAAATGCATGGCCATGCTCGAATGAGTCGATATGAGATATCGAGCTTATTCGTTTATTCTAGTTCTACTTGGGGATCAAGAAATAAAGATTGAATATACGAGTATGACTATTCCATGACTCATGTTCAATCTAAACACATGGACAAAGGGATTAAGTTACATGGTTAATATTATCACAAGTTCTAGAGGTTATTTCGAGTCATTGACACTCTTGTAATTTGGGTAGCCTTGATGTGTTGCTAGACACCGCTCTTTGCTTATAACGTAAAATGAGATTTTATGTCACTGCCAACATTACAAGATCCTATCGGGTCGCACAAAAGATTAAATCGAGAAGGGAAATTAAATTCATGGGATGAATTAAATAATTAAGAGGAGTCTTAATTAATTAATAATTATAAGGATTAAATTATAATCATGGGCTTAAGCCCATGAGGCTTTATGAAAGCTTTTAATTAAATCCTATATAATGATATTCAAGGTTATGATCAAATGGTTAGTCATACAATTCATTCCTTGATATCAAAAACCTAGCCACAAAAGAAAAGGCTTTCGGCCGCCTCTTGCTCGATCATCACCGCTGCCGCCGCCGCCTTGATCTTCGACAATTCCGGCCATCGTCTAGCGGTTTAGAACCGTGTGACTTTGCTTCGTTTGTAAACAAGTCTAGCAACTTGTTTTAAACATTCCTTTTCGTTTAATCGTGTGGATACCGTTGAGGCAAGACCTTGGAGGTGTTGCTCGAGACTCGGAGATCGTGAACGAGGTGCTTCGTGGAAACTGCTCAAACACGCTACGAGGGTGAGACTTTTGTAAAACCTTCATCCGATATGAATCCCTATATATAGATCCGGTGTCTAGTAATCCAAATTTTATTATTCCGCTGCGTTGTATGCTTTATGGATTACTTACAATACCATGCACAAATAGGCATCCAGTTCATAATCCATACTAAAAATATTTACATCATATCATACAATGCACAATAAGCCTCCAACACACATTTCATACTCAAAATATTTACATAATACCTTCATAAGAAAATAAACACTGAATATCAACAAATATTCAAGACTGAACTGAAATAACTTAATTTACATAGTTATACAATCCAGGACACACCCTGACATAAATTAACTATCCTACGACTGGGATGGACAAAGAAACAACCTTAGGATGGCTTCCGTCGAGCATTCCCTCTTTGGGATCTTGGTTACATGTACTACCTGCCATTGTCCACACACAAGACAAAAACAGCCCACCTTGGGGGTGAGCCAAAGCCCAATATGGAACTTTCAAGTAATTACAACATGTATCTATAAAATGTGATATATGATGTAACACAATGCAATGTATTGCAATGAATGTAAGGTACAATTCATCTCAAGATATCAAACGTTCGGAATTCAAGGAAATAGGCATCAACAATATCAAGCTCGTGCAGAGGGTGGCGACACACAC
Organism: Haberlea rhodopensis; assembly: GCA_907163345.1. Lineage (NCBI taxonomy): Eukaryota > Viridiplantae > Streptophyta > Magnoliopsida > Lamiales > Gesneriaceae > Haberlea > Haberlea rhodopensis. The sequence goes on along the minus strand of CAJQUN010000125.1, from coordinate 877,999 downwards.
ACTATGCTACGACATCTTTCGTCGTGCATGTGCTGTGCTCAACATCCCTCGTGTCTAGGTCCTGCGACAACGCGCGTGATACAGTTACTACCTAGACTGTCTGTCATCGTCGTGGCCACCGTTTCCATGACACTATAAATCTCATCATAATCAAATGGTATCAAAGGAGCAATAAGATCAAAATGATAGGCACAACGTGTATGTCATGTATTGATGTATATCTGTTAAAATGTTGTGTGTTAACAAAACATTTATTTTCATACAATGTCAAATCATGTATATCATGAGTGCTCCATAATTCAAGTAAAACCACGTAGCCAATTAATATCACATTGTTCACATAATTTCAGCAAATCATGTATCAAATAATACAGATACATGTGGTATGTTACCGGTCATAACATACCTTAATCATGTATCAAAATAATTTCTAAAGTCAACATACCATGACAAAATCATACCATAATTCATTCAACAATTAAAGCTCAAAATAAAGGCCAAATTCGAACTAAAATCTGGAAAAATCGAAATCAAGTTTACCCATTTTTCATGAACAATAACCGCAAGCTTCAGGGGCCGTTTCCGGTGGCCCGCGGCGGCGAGAATGGCCGAGAGCATAGGCAAAACATCGGTCAAGATGAGGGGAAGGAATTAGACATGCATGCTCGAACCAATTCATGGGTAACTAAAGAAATCGAACCAAAATTCTTAAAAACCCTAACAGACGCGAACTCACTATTTTCTGGCAAAATCCGATGGATTCTCGATGGTAAACGATGATTGCTTGGTATGGAAACGTGCGCTAGTGAGTTGACTACCGGTGGTAGGTCTGGTTCATCAGATGGTGGCCGGACAGCGGCGAGCGCACACCTTTATGGTGAGTGGTCGGATGCGAACGCAGGGAGGGAGAAGGAGAGAAATGAAGTCGCGGATCTGGTACATGTTTTTACATATTTTAGTGTGAAAATCACCTTGCACCCAAATTAATAGTATCCTGGCTCAGTTATGTACATCGAAGTGTCACCGATGTACTGATACACTAAATGTGCAGTCGACATATGGGATTTATATTCACTACTATAATACAAAATTAAATTCTTCATTTTAATAATTTATTTTTTAAAAATATTATCGGAGTTTATTCGACCGTTTCAAAATTATCTCATGTTCCGATATAATTGTCAGTTGACTTTCATATTGCCAATTTCACCTCAAATTAATTAATCTTCAAATTGATTATTTAATAAATTCACAAATTATATTTAATTAACATTAATCAAATCTCCGAGTCTTACTCTCCCTGGCTTATCGAATCTCAAACATAGATCTGTATTATTAACATAATTAAAACGAAAAATCAACATATGGATCAGAAATACAATAGGATACATTGAATACAATGGAACTGAATCAAACAACTGTGGATAAGATTCTCATATATTGGTTTCAATTCTCAAGTAGATTATTCTACATCATATCTTGTTCATCGTACTTGTACTAATGGAACAGGTGTATTGAGTAATACTTTATCCTTTAAATACATAATGCAAACAAGATGTTTGACACGAATTATCAAGTTCAACCTCATCAGGTTAAAAGACATAATGGATCTGGTTAATATATTCGCAACATAGAAACATGAAAGAGACATTGTAAAAGACCGACAAAGCTGGTGGCATTGCTAATCTATAAGCATCTCCCACTCGATTCAGAATTTTGTATAGACTCGATAAAGAATCTTGTACTGACCAATGCATTGAGGTGATAGTTTGCCTCGCATGTCAAAAATGATTGGTGACTCTAAAATGAGAAATTTTCAGAAACACGGGATCTCCTTTCTGAAATTCTATGGGTCATCTTCGCTTAGTAGCATAATTTGCTCGACAATCATGTGCGTCCTTCATCCACTGTCTGACCAACTGAACATTAATATGTCCAGTAAGTTGTTTTCATCGATTACTTCCCAAAATAGGGAAGATTTACATATTTTCTCCTATAATACTTCAAAAGGTGTCAAATCTATGACGTTTGGTGGATAATTTGTAGGAAAATTCGATTAACGGCAAAGCTTCCTGCCCTCCAAAGTTAAAATCATTCGCCGTAGTACGTAGCATATCCTCGATAAACAAGAGAGTTATATTCATAAAAAGATATCAATAATGTTCAAAACAGCATCACGGTCTCTGGGTGCTCGAGGAAGATGGGTCACAAAATCCATAGCAATATGTTCTCAATCCCATTGGGTAATTTCAAGGCCAGGAAGCAACCCTCCGAGTTTTATTCATTTGCTTTAAACCTGCCGACAACCTCAACATTTGAAAATAAATTCAGTAATGCCTCATCTCATACATCTCGATCGGAATTGTGGTCTCAGAGTCATATACATCTTTCGCCTTCAGGGTAGATACTATGTTCACAATTATGTACTTCACGAATAATGACAGAGGTCAGATCGGAATTATCAGGAACAACTTATCAAACATTAAGTCATAAAGAACTATCAGAAGAAGTTTGAAAGCGATATGGATGTCCTATAGATACAAGTTCTTAAGATTTCTGAGTTCGAATCATTGCGTTTGGCTTTTCATATCTTAGAGATTAATTCCGGCTCAACTTGCAATGGTGAGACAATTATAGAATTTCTATACGAGTGAAAAGTTCAGTCAGAAGTACAGATATCCTCATGTACCTTGGAAATATGGCCAGAAACTAGAACATACGTGGACTTTACGACTTATGGCAGCCGTAGCGACATTCACTCGTATAGGGTGATACTAGATTTTATTATTGAAATCTTCAAAATATTCATATTCCTGTGTGGCCTCGTATTAAGATTGGATTGAAAGAATAGATAATTTAAGCTCTTGTGGTCCGAATAAAGAATAATTTTTCTCCCGTATAAGCAAAACATTTATTACCATTTCAAAAGTATATACAGGGTCTCAAGGAAACTAACTTCACACTCATCTAACCAAATACATTTTTCACTTTTATGTGTCAGTTGAATAATAGGTGTAGCCATTTTTCAAAAACAAAACCTTTCGATAAAACGATGTTCAGAATCCTGCTAACCTTGTCATGGTCCTACAGTTACATCTACAACGCTCATACATATCCAGTTATAGTGTAAATCTTAACAGCTAACCATTTTATGTTCAAGTTTTTATCAAGAATAATAATTTTATTATATCTCCCGCACAATGACTAAATCGAACCATTAAGCAAGATATTTGCATCAATATATCAACGGATACTTGAATCGTATTGCAACAGATTTTCGAACAACATGCAGCATGATTTTTCGACAATAAGGTGCTCCAAAACCATGACAAAATCATACCATAATTCATTCAACAATTAAAGATCAAAATGAAGGCCAAAAATTTGAATTAAAATCTGGAAAAATCGAAACAAGTTTACCCATTTTTTGTGAACAGTAACCGTAAGCTTCACGGGCCGTTTTTGGTGGCTCACGATAGCGAGAATGGCGGGGAGCATAGGAAAAACATTTGGTCAAGATGAGGGGAAGGAGTTAGACATGCATGCTCGAACCAATTCATGGATAACTAAAGATATCAAACCAGAATTGGGAAAAACCCTAACAGATGCGAACTCACTATTTTTTGGCAAAATCCGATGGATTCACGGTGGTAAACGATGATTGCTTGGTATGGAAGCGTGCGCTAGTGAGTTGGCTACACGGTGGTAGGTTTGGTTTGTCGGATGGTGGCCGGACGGCGGCGGGTGCATGCCTTTTGTGGTGAGTGGTCGGACGCAAGAGCAGGGAGGGAGATGGGGAGAAATGAAGTCACGGATCTGGTACGTGTTTTGACACATTATAACGTGTGTAAATGGCCTCGCACCCAAATCAATAGTATCCTAGCTCAGTTATGTACATCGAAGTGTCACCGGTGTACTGATACACTAAATGTATAGTCGACATTTGAGATTTATATTCACTACTATAATACAAAATTAGATTCTTCATTTAAATAATTTATTTTTTTAAAATATTATTGGAGTTTATTCGACCATTTTAAAATTATCTCATTTCCGATTTAATTATCAGTTGACGTTCATATTATCAATTTCACCTCTTATTAATTAATATTCAATATATTATTAATTAATTCACAAATTATATTTAATTAACATTAATCAAATTTCGGGGTCTTACCCATTCCAAGATAAGTTGCGTTCTCGATAGGTTTAACCTTTTCTAGTCACTATTGTTTTCCCTCATGGTGAAGTTGAGATTCAAAGCTTGGAATTTTCAAAGACGTTCAAAGTAAACGGTCATAGACTGAAACACTACTATGAAGGTTTCCAAGCCAAGGAAGTGGGAGAAATAGATCTCGATGATCCACCTGGTATCGATTGAATAAGGAAGCACTAGAGTCGGGCCACAGATGATAAATAGAGGTGCTGCTTAGAATACAACCCAATGAGAGTTTTCTTTCTCTTTGACTGTGTGTTTTGTCTAGTTTTTTTTTTTTTTTTATATCTTTGTATTACATTGGGGATGATGTAACATTTAATTATGTGGGAAATATTAGTAATGTTTTGCTCTTCATTATTGCAAAAATCCAAAAAATCTAAATATTTGAAAATTGTAGAGCTTATAGTTACTAGTGAACATAAACTTTAGATTCACTAGCCTATGATGATACCTAACTGATAGCATGCATGCTCTTGAAAAATAGTTGAATTGCTAACTCTAGAACGTTTTGAACTCTAATACAAATTATACTTTGACATAGTAGTTGAATATTTTGAGCACGAAATTGTCATAACTCGTGAAGTGTGTATAGCGTCATGAAAGTCATGTGAACTTTGTGGTAGTCTTAGGAAGTCATTGCAAGCTAGAACTTAAGTACAAAATCTTTTATGCGTAAATCTTGACTACTTGCAAGCATGAAAATGATATAGGCAATCATTGATACGTCTGAGCCTTTCAAGCTTACCATGTAAACAAAATTAACCCTAGTGTCCATTTTGAGCCTTAATGCAAAAGAATGGTTGTATGCTAAGAATACAAACAACCCCCATTCAACAATACTTGGCTAGCTTATCATCGTGCTAATGATCCTAAATTGATTTTCAATCCATATATTTGAAGGGAGTATGATGTGTTTCATTCACATGCACTTGTGTTATCATGATTTATATGTTATTGAGCTTAATTACCAAAAGAGTGAGATGCCATGGAAAAAAGGACAAAAATATGACTCCAAGAGAACCAAGGCAAAAAAGAGAAAAATGAAATAATCCTTGAAAAAAAACCAATGTTCGAAAAAAGTCATGCAAGAAGAAAAAAGCTTATATTGTGCATATCATTATACTATCTTGTTTGTGTTATCTCCTTTCTTTTATAAGCCAATACCTAAGCTAAGCTACAAACCAATAAATACCTACTTGATTTGTGTTTCCAAGTAGCTAAGAGAGTGGAGAAGTGTATCCACGTGAGTTTATACTTGTGTTAGTGTGCAACTTGAACTATTGTGGGGTTTACATTGATTAGATCTACTATGTGTATGACACTTTCTTACGACCACGCACACTTTTGCTTTTTATACATATGTTACATAATCATATTGAAGTGATCCAATATTTCGTTATTCGGTAAAGTAGGTGCAATAGAAAATAAATAGGAGACACCACAATTTTTTACGTGGAAAACCCCTGAAACGAGGGAAAAAACCGCGGGACCTAGTCCAATATAAAATTCCACTATAAACAATGATTTTTTTTACCGTGGATACATACAAGAAAGAAGCCAAATAAATCAAAGGAAAATAAGCCTTATACCAGGGATGAAAGGGTCGAGAGGCGAGTCCTCTCTTCCTTCTTTTAGTCTAGCCTATATCCCTTGCTGCCCATTGGTCGCGCTTATCGTGTACGCCCAAATTAACCATTCCCAATTAACAACAAATTAATGTAGCAGTGTAAGTAGGGATCGATCTCAAGGGGAAGGACGGATATTTGTACTAACAAGTGTCAAAATAGAGTGGGATTTGAGAGTAGTAATTATCTAAAATTATGTATGATGCAAGATTGAAATAAAATAGTAATAAATTAATTAAAGAGAGATCTTGGTTTTGGTCGACGCTACAATCGGAATTCGATTATTCATTCATCGATTTTCTCACATATGTAATTTTTATGCATGAATATTCACAATTGAAGATTTAACTCCTATCATACCTTAAGTTTAGTTAAATCGAAAACAACATCCAAATTTAACCCTTATCGATTAATCAACCCTAACAACAGCAATTAAGATTTAAACTAATGATAGCATATGAACAAGTAGGATTGGTGAAGCTAAACAACATAAACAACAGCAGTTATGTTTAATCTAGTCAAAAGTTTTCCCTAGGAATTTAATAACCTCAACAGCAGAGAATTATCAATCCTAGTTGCTTCTCAAATTCAATTAATCAAACAATTACGGATTTCATATCAAACTTAGCATTAGAATGTATGAAAATTATTAAGTAGCTAATCTAAGAGTCAACAATACAATCATGACAAGAACACAAGAAAAACTTATGATATTCAAAATCATCAATTCAAAACAACAATCTCTTGAATAAATTGAACTCCAATGGTTTTGTCTTCCTCGACCGAGAGGATGAGTTTAGCTACTCATAATCAATGCAAAAATAACAAAATAATGTATGAAAAACATAAAGAAAACTAAGACAAAGTAGAAGAATCGCCACGCATCGAGGTTGCAATCCCGCCTTTGTGTCGAGCCTTCAATCCGTCTTCAAAACTTCAAGTAAATTATTGTTCTAAGTCTAAACTATGAATAATCTGAATTATAATTAATGATATCTGATTTAAGGTCCCCAAATTCGAGTAAATAGGGTGGGAATAGGATATAGTAGGTAAAAATCTATCCAAGATGGTAAAAATCAAGTTTCCTAATTTTTGAGGATTCTGGTCTCTCGATCGATCGAGCTTTTCTCTCGATCGATTGAGTTTTTTCTGCCTTGCTCGATCGATCGAGCTCCTCTGGTCGATCGATCGAGCACTCGCACATTTTGTTGCTTAAATTTTCTGTCTTGGTCTATCGATCGAGCTCTTCTGGGCGATTGATCGAGCACCTCATATAATTTTTATGCATTTCTTGATCCTTATTCGCCTTTTTAGCTCGATTTCTTCAAATCCACCTATATTTACACAATTATACGATTAGGTAGCATATGCATTAAATTATCCATCAAAACATACCAAATCGTAGACAATTAAGCGCAATAGATGTGTCTATTTCTAGTCACATCAAACTCAACATACTTAATCTTTACTCGACCTCGAGTAAATCAGACAAAACTACAATATTTTTGTTGGCTCATAGATTCATAACAAACTAACATATCCTCACTTTAATGCCTCAAAATTTTTAAACATGCATAGTAATGAAAGGCGGTGAAAAGTTAATAGTGGAACAAGTTCAATCCCCAAACATTTCACACCCAACAAAGTAGTGAACGTGTGTATGTGGTCATAAACAAGTGTCATGTAAAATGATAGATCCAATAAATGTAACACGCAATAGTTCAAATTGTACATCAACACAAGTATAAGCTCACTTGCACACTCTTCTCCACTATCTTAGCTACTTTGCAAACACAAATCAAGTAAGTCTTTATTAGCTTGTATCTTGGCCTAGGTATTATCTTATGAAAGAAAGCCTAAGGTGTATCAAACAAGAGTATATAATGATATGCACAATTAAAACTTCTCTCCTTGCATGATTTTTTCAACTTTGTTCATTTTCACACCTTGTATGTTTTTGCAAGGTATATTTCAATCGTTTTTTTCACTTTTGTGCCTTGGCTCACCTTGGAGTCATGTTTTTATCTATTTTCTCAAGGCATCCCTTTTTCTTTCATGCATTTCATTCTTTTGATAATGAAGCTCGCAAACATTTGAATTATTGAATACATAAGTGCATGTGAATGAAACACATCATACTCCCTTCAAAGGTGTGGATTAAAATCGCATTTAGGCTTATTAACGAAGGATGATAAGCTAGTCAAAGAATGTCGAATGGGGGTCGTTTGTACGCTTAGCATACAACCATTCTTTTGCACTAAAGCTCAAAAAGGGTACTAGTTATTGATTTTCTTACATGGTAGGCTTGAAAGGCTCAAACGCATCAAAGATCGCATATATCACTTTCATGTTTGCAAGTAGTCTAGACATACGCCTCAAAGAGCATGTGGTTATGTTCTAGAATGTATTAGAGACTTCTTAAGACTATCACAAAGTTTACACAATCTTCACTAAGTTATGCACACTTCACAAGTCATGAAGGATTCGTGCTCAAAATATTTAATTACTAAGTCAAAGCACACTTTGCATTAGAGTTCAAAGTGTTCCAAGGTTAACAATTCACCTATGTTAAAAACATGCATGCTATCAATTAGGTTTCATCATGGGCTAGTGATTCTAAGCATGCATTCATTACCAACTATGAGCTCAAAATTTTTAAATTTTTCGATTTTTTTATTTTATTTTTGTAATAGGAAAGCAATAACACACCACTAATCCCTCCCCCATACTTAAATCTTAAATTGTCCCCAATGTAAGGCAAAAAATACAAGAAAAGAGAAAAGTCTAACTAATAAAGCAATAAAAATAAAAAGGATAAGGGAAACTAACTCCCATTTGGTTGCCTCCCAAACAGAGCTCTATTTAACGTCGGGGGCCGACGTCAGTCTTTCATCATTCGACCCCAGGTGGGTCTTCCAGTGCCAATTTAACCGCTCCCTCGTCTTGCATTACATCGTAATAGTGTTTCAGTCGATGGCCATTCACCTTGAATTTCTTCGTTGTGTTCAAGCTTTGAATTTTCACTGTACCAGAAGAAGAAACATTATTAACTAGATAAGGCCCATTCCATTTAGAACGTAACTACTCGAGAAGAGTCGAAGGAGTGAGTGATAGAGTAGGACTTTTGACCAACTTCGAACGTCCTTCTCGAGACCATCTTATCGTGAAATGCCTTTGTCTTCTCTTTATAAATTCTTGAACTTGTATACGCATCATTTCAGATCTCCTCCAATTCTTACAACTGCAACTTCCTATGCTCACCACTTGCATCCAACTTCATGTTCAAGTTCTTGATAGCCCAATATGCCCTATGCTCTTAGCACATCGTCCAAACGTAAGCTTCAATCTTTCCTCGTAGGGTTACAGTCTTCTCTAAGATGGATTTGACCTCTCGATTGAACACCTCGGCTTGCCTTGTTTGAGGATGGTAGGTGGTGGAAACCTTATGTGTTACATGATATTTCTTCAACAAACATACAATCTTCCTATTGCAAAAATGGGTGCCTCTGTCACTGATGATTTCCTTTGGGATTCCAAACCTAGAGAAAATGTTGTGTTTCAAGAATCCTGCAACTACGGTAGAGTCATTAGTCTGGGGGCTATGGCTTCCACCCATTTTGAAACATAGCCGACTGCAAGCAAAATATATATATTACCATAAGAGATAGGAAAAGGTCCCATGAAGTTGATGCCCCATACGTCGAAAATTTCACAAATGAGTATGGGTTGTTGGGGCTCCTTGCGTTGAGAGATGTTACCTATCTTTTGGCATTCGTTGCATGACTTGCAAAGGTATGCGTGTCTCAAAATAGGGATGGCCAGAAGAAGCCACGTTCACGTACGTTTCGTGAAGTCCTCTTGACTCCAAAGTGTCCTCCACATGCATAAGCATGGCAAAATTTAAGTATTGAAATTACCTCATGGTCAGTGACACATAGTCTAATGACTTGGTCGGCGCAGTGCTTCCAAAGATATGGATCATCCCATACATAGTCCTTAGCATCGCTTTCGATCTTCACTTTCTTGGCCCTAGATATATCAGCAGGAAATTGATTAGTGGCCAAATAATTAACAATATCAGTGTACCATGGGAATTTTGCATGAAGGGAGAAAAGATGCTCGTCAGGAAATTCTTATTTTAGGCACAATTCATCATCGATATGTGGTAGACGACTCAAGTGGTCCGTTACGGTGTTTTCAGTCCCCTTCTTGTCTTGGATCTCCTCCAAATCAAACTCGCTCAATAGTAAGATCTATCTTATCAGTCGTGGCTTTGCTTCTTTATTCTTCATCGAGTACCTGAGTGCTGCATGATCAGAGAACACGACAACTTTAGTACCAAGAAAATATGATCTAAATTTTTCAAGAGCAAAAAAAAAAAAAAAACAGCTAAAAACTCCTTTTCAGTAGTGGTGTAGTTGAGTTGGGCATCATTCAAGGTCTTGGATGCGTAGTAGATAACATGAGAAACTTTTCCAATTCTTTGACACCCCACAGCACAATCACTAGTATCGCACATTATCTCAAATGGCTTGTTCCAGTCAGGTGGTTGAATGATGGGTGCGGATGTCAAAGATGTCTTCAATGTGTCAAAGGCCATCTTGAATGCCTCATCAAACTAATACCACTTTCTTTTGCAACAATTTACACAATGGTGATGCAATCTTGGCGAAGTCCTTGATGTATCTCTTATAGAAACCTGCATGGCCAAGAAAGGAACGTACATCCCGCACACAAATAGGGTAGGGTAGAGTTTGAATTTTGTCAATTTTTGCTTTATCTACCTCCATACATTTGGAAGAAACGACATGGCCCAACACTATACCTTGTTCTACCATAAAATGACATTTTTCAGAATTGAGGACAATGTTAGTATACAACGCTTAAGGACAAGCGTAAGGTTAGTTAAACAAGCATTGAAGGAGTCACCATAAATAGTAAAGTCATCCATAAAAACCTCTAATATATGCTCGGTGTACTCGGAAAATATACTAACCATACACAGTTGAAAAGTGCCGGTGCGTTGCAAAGTCCAAAGGGCATGCGCCTATAAGCGAAGGTTCCAAAGGGGCATGTAAACGTTGTCTTTTCTTGATCCTCCGGTGCGATAGCAATCTGAAAATAACCAGAATATCCATCAAGAAAGCAATAATAAGAGTGGCATGCTAACATTTCAAGCACTTGATCAATGAATGGTAAAGGAAAGTGGTCCTTGCGGGTCACGGCATTCAGCTTCCGATAGTCAATGCAAACTCTCCATCCATTTTGAATGCGGGTGGTGACCAATTCATTGTCCTTGTTTTTCAACACTGTGATGCCAGTCTTCTTTGGTACCACTTGGATCGGGCTGACCCATTGACTGTCAGAAATGGGGTATATCGCTCCAAAGGCAAGGAGTATGATGATCTCTTCCTTCACAACTTCCATCATTGGTGGGTTAAGTTTTCGTTGTGGTTGGCGTGGAGGCTTACTTCCATCTTCAAGTAGGATCCTATGCATGCATGTAGAGGGGCTTATTCCTTTATATATGCAATGGTCCATCCGATGGCGGTTTTGTGCTCCTTGATCACTTGAATGAGTTCTTTCTCTTGGTCATCTCCCAACTTGCTAGAGATAATTACTGATAGTGTACCTCCTTCTCCAAGGAATACATACTTTAGTTGGCTTGGTAATTGCTTCAACTCAAAGGTGGGTGCTTGCGATACAGAAGGTAGTGGCCTAGTGTTAGAAATGGGTAATGAAACAAATGAAACGTTACCTTGTATCTCAGGCGTCGTATCCAAGGTGATGACGGTTTTCTCTACTTTGTCTCCAATTGAAAACTCTTCCTCAAGATGGGTGAGTGGTGTTGTTAGGGCTATCTCCAATTCCTCTTTACCTGCAAGCTCAAAAATACTTTGGGACAAGTAATCAATAATATGGATAGAACAAACAGTATAATCATCGTCACAAGGATATTTCAAGGCGTCATGTATATTATATTTAACAACTTCACCATCAAATTTCATAGCGAGTGTTCCACTATGAACGTCTATCTTAGTCTTAGAAGTCTTCAAAAAGGGTCTTCCCAACAATACTGGACTAATATTGTCACCATTTGCCATGTCAAGCACATAAAAATCCGCGGGAAAAACCAAATCATTTACTTGCACCAACACATCCTCTAGAATTCCTTTAGGGTATGCATTAGACCTATCTGCTAATTGGACAATCACCCTAGTCTCTAGAGCCTGATTATATTTATCTGCTCGGGGTATTTTTTTGGGGAGCCCGATCGTATTTATCTGCTCATAATATTTTCCCTGAAGCCCGATCATATTCATCTGCTCGGAATATTTCCTTTTATGCTGGAGTTCAGACATATTTTAGCAGCCCAGGCTGCTTATTATTTCGGGATATTTCTTATCCCAGAAGAGCTTTATTTGCTCGAGATAGTATTCCAGATGATTTTTATTTGATCAGTCTTTGTTTGATTGGGATATTTCTTATTCCAGTAAGGCTCTATTTGCTCGTGATAATTATTAGCTCTGCATATTGTTGTTCGGATGAGCTTTATTTGCTGGTGATAATTATTAGCTCTCGAGATTAGTTGAGCTTTATTTGATCCGGGTGTTTTTTTATTGGATCTCACCCGTCAATATTTGAAGTCAACATAGTATTCAGTTGGCTCAATCATCTCAGGATGAGTTTTGTATTTCATTATGTATTTCAAATATCATTGCTTGAAGCGGGCTCGAGCGACTTATAAAGTCTACAAAGCTGAACTCAGCTTATTTTTATTCGAGCAGATTTCTCACAGTTTGGTTTTCTCTGGGATTTCTGCCTACCTATCAGTGGATATTACCTTGGATTTATTTACCATTTTGTTTTTATTGGAGGGTTTCAACCCTAAAAATTCACAAGTTTCGAAAAATACACTGAAATGACAACTATGATTTTACCTGATGTATATAAACCAAGATCTCGACTTTGCTCATCTTGTGATACTTCAGGGGGTGATGTGATGTGGTGGGAAAATTAGACCACCGGGTAAACTCATTGCCAAACAGGACGATAATGATCGAACAAAAAATGCCCGAAGAGGATGATATTCTGCTCGATCTCACGTGGTTAAATGGTGTCTTATAATGAACAGATAGTCGTATAATAGTCATGTTGTAATGAAACAAATGCATACTCAAATAAGGAGGTGACACAATGATATCATTCCAGGCTATACCCGCTGGAAGTGTATCAGTAGATATTATACCCCCTCCGCCTTCGGGCAAAGCAAAATGAGTTTCGCAAGCGAGACACTCAAATACGAATGTTCTCTGCTCACAACCTTAAATCATATTTACTGAATCAAAACAAACATTGCATCTAAAATAATTTGTCACATGATAAAATGTTATTCATAGCGGCTAATCAACCCGGATTTCCCGGACATGATTTGAGTAGAACATGCCATAAACAAAAGAACAATGAGTGGAGCTAGAAGTTGGGCGCACAATTAGTGGGGGGGGAATGGATGATCATGGGAGCAATTGTGGAGCACGATTGGGGGAGAAAATGGAGAGAATTATAGGATACATTCTTCCACTTTCCCATTTTCTCCTTGACTTCCGGAGATCATCCAGAGATGGGTGATGTGACTAGAAATAGACACATCTATTGCGCTTAATTGTCTACAGTTTGGTATGTTTTGATGGGTAATTTAATACATATGCTACCTAATCGTATAATTGTGTAAATGTAGGCGGAATCGAAGAAATCGCGCTAAAAAAGGCGAATAAGGATCAAGAAATGCATTGGAGTTGACAAGGGATCAAGCAAAATGCATAAAAATTATATGAGGTGCTCGATCAATTGCCCATAAGAGCTCGATCGATCGAGCAAGGCAGAAAATTTAAGCAACAAAATATGTGAGTTCTCGATCGGTCGACCAGAGGAGCTCGATCGATCGAGCAAGGCAGAAAAATCTCGATCGATCGAGAGAAGAGCTCGGTCGATCGAGAGAACAGAATCCTCAAAAATTAGAAAACCCGATTTTTACCAATCTTGGATAGATTTTTATCTACTATATCCGATTCCCACCCTATTTACTCGAATTTGGGGACCTTAAATCAGATATCCTTCATTATAATTCAGATTATTCATAGTTTAGACTTAGAACAATAATTTACTTTGAAGTTCAAACAGGTAAATACGATCAGGCTCTAGGGAAAATATCCCGAGCAGATAAATTTAATCAGGCTCCAGGAAAATATCCCGAACTCAAACACTTTGGCAATTTTAGGTTTAAACATAGACCAAACATCCAGATCCCATGGATAAACTACTAAAATTCCGAACAAGCTCCATGCTCCCTAACACAATCACTTAGGCAATTTTAGGTTTAAACATGGACCAAACATCTCGATCCCATGAATAAACTAATAAAATTCCGAACAAGCTCGATACTCCTGAGCACAATCTCTTAAGCCAATTTAGGTTTAAACATGGACCAAACATCACTATCCCATGAATAAACTAATAAAATTCCGAACAACCTCTATACTCCCGAGCACAATCAATTAGGCAATTTTAGGTTTAAACATGGACCAAACATCTCAATCTCATGAATAAACTAATAAAATTCCGAACAAGCTCGATACTCCCGAGCATTATCACTTAGGCAATTTTTGGTTTAAACATGGACCAAACATCCCAATCCCATGAATAAACTAATAAAGTTCCGAACAAGCTTGATACCCGAGCACCATAAATCAGTCATGTTTTAGGTTCAAATACGAACCAAGCATCACGATCCCCCATTTAACCCTCCAACAACAGACAATGATAGAACAAGCTCGACACCTGAGCAACAATAACATGTACTCAAACATCCTGAACACCAATAAAATAAACTCGACACCCGAGCACCAAAACTCAATCACGTTTTAGGTTCAAATACAATCCAAACATCCAGATCCAGCATTTAACCCTCCAACAACGGACAATAATAGAACATGCTTGACCATCTTGAGCAAAATAGAACGTACTCGAACATCCAAGCATTAATAAACATGCTCGAACTTCCTGAGCTTATTGAATAGGGACTTATTGCTAGATTGCACGCCTGAGCTCGATGTAATAGGGTCTTACTGCTAGATTGCATGCACGGGCTCTATGTAATAAGGTCTTACTGCTAGATTGCATGCCCGAGCTCAATGTAATAGGGCCTTACTGCTAGATTGCATGTATGAGCTCGATGTAATAGGGTCTTACTGCTAGATTGTATGCTCGAGATCGATATAATTGGGTCTTACTGCTAGAATGCATGCCCGAGCCATAATGCACTAAAGTCGCCTGAAATAGTGCATCACAAAATGCATATAGAAATTTAAAGTAACAGTTGGGAAGAAATAACCGTAAACATGGGCATGCAAATTGAGCATCGAAGACGAGGTCAACTATTAGGCTTAGAATGTCATGAGCTCAGTAGCAACGAGCTGGAGGCCGAGGACCCTAGTCTGAACGATGAATGAGATTCCTAATGTGCTACTCCGAGATTGGAGTTGGCCCAATGTTTCGATCTATGCATACCTAGGCGACATGAGCCGAGCACGGGCACGGTGCATGTCATCAAGTATAACATGTCCCGAGCTCCGTATAAAGTACTGCAAAATACGAAACATATAAAATCCAATAATAATATATGGTAATTTAAATGCACGTCGTAACATGTGTAATATCCAAATTCATGTGACGGTGAAATGCTGAGCACGTGAAGCTTTTTATGCACATATGAGATATAGTCAATAATATATCCCAAGTGGGTGGCCCATTGCAAGAAATGCAAATAACTCATCATAATAATTCTTGAGTCCAACATAGGTTTATTAGCCACCAAATGTTGAATTCCTCTCTCAAATATTATGTGATAACCTTGAATTAATCATGTGCATTATGGTTTTAATGTTGATTATGAGGTTAATATGGTGTTATAATTATATGTGGTTGTGAAATGTAATGGCAATGCGATGGACATGAACTAGTTATACATTTCAGGGTGCATGTGATACATTGTGTGGAATTAGTAAATTTGGCATGGTGCAATTGGGCTTTGTTCTAGTAATCTAGAAAAGCATGTTTAATTATAATTATGGTGCATTTGATTGGTTAAATGCTTTAAAATATCAAGTGAGGATATTTGTTACATCATGCTAAATACTTGGACATCACTTTTTATTAAATCCCTTCACCTTCCCCTACTACACTCATTCCCAACCACGCATATCCCTCTCACTCAGCTCTCTCCCCAAAACCCTCTCTTTAATCGTTTCAAGCAAGGAGAAAGGAGAAAAGATTTCCAAAACTTGCATTGCTTTATTCTTTGCTAGGATTTGAGGTTTAAGTGGTAAGGAACCTCCCTTGTTTATGTTTGAACATGTTAAGTGGGTTTTGGGTTTATGTTTTTTGGGTAAATGGAGGGTTTGTTGTGAAAAGTAATGTGTATTGTTGGTTTATGGGATTTTTATGGATATTGATGTGTATTATGTGGTATATTGAAGTATTTGTGATGTTGGATTGAAGGGATGTGGTGTAATGTGGTTTGGTGTGGTTTTAAGGTGTAAAAATGGTGGATTTTCGGATTTGCAGGCTCGCCAATCGATCTGGAAAACTCTCGATCGATCGCGCGCTGAAGGAGCCAAGTCAGGGCGAAAATGCTCTGTTCGATCGATCGATGAAAATTCTCGATCGATCGATGAGGGTCGGAGATCGATCAAGAACACCTTCTAGATCGATCGAGAATGACATAAATTTGGTGCAAATAATGGTTGCCTCGCGATCGATCAAGCGCTAGGGCCGATCGATCGCGAGGGCGTGAATGATGTTAATGTTGGATTTTTGGTATTTGGTTAGGATTTTTGTGATGGTATATTATATGGCTTCTAATATTGGATTGTGCAATTTTGTAGAGCCTTCCCAGGTGGCGGCACAAAGCATGGGATAAAAACTCTGTAAACACCCCAACATTTTGGAAGAAAGGAACGTAGAGAGACGTACGAGCATCGATGGCAAAATGTATTTTTACGTATTGAATAATGCATTGTGGATGCATGGATTGGATGCTTGGTGTATATTATTGTGAGTCATTGTTATATTCGAGTGATGATTATAATGCTTGCCGCTGTCATTTCGAAGTGAGGAATAGAGTACTTGACATTGTCATATCGTAGCGATGGAACATAATATTTGCCGTTAATATGTTGATGTGAGGATAATGTCGCTGGCATATTGGAGCGGGGGATATTATAATGCCGATGATATGTCAAAGCGAGGGGTATTATAAATGCTGTTGTTATGTCGAGGCGAGGGGCATTAGAATGCCACTGTTATAACAAGACTGTGAATTGGTTATTTATGATGGTACGGAAGGTTTTCGTATTAACGGTTTATGCATTTTTACATTTTGATCATATTGTTGTGAATATGATTTATTATATGCTCATGTGTTGGGGTTGTTCCTGTAAGATCTTTTGGCAAGCAGAGCTAAGGCAGGGTTGATATGGTGAGCTGTGTGAGGACTAGTGCTACTGGCCTAGAAGAAAAGGAATTCTTTTGTATAGTATCTACGCAGGAGTAGTGTAAATCTATAACGCATTACATTCATTTTGTTGGGAATGTAATTAATTCTTTTGGTGTTGAAATTTTTATTTTGGCATGTAAATCTCAAAGCTCATTAAATCAACATGAACCCTTATACTCTAATGAATGGATGAATAGCTCTCTTTACTCTCTTAAATCGCACTTAAGGTAGTGAGGCCTTACATTAGTGGTATTAGAGCAGTGGTTAGAGAACCAGGGTTGAGCGAAATGCATTTTAGTGCATATTTGAGTATATGTGTATTATACTAACATGCTTGTGATATCGATATTCATGTGATGATAACTAATGGTGTGTTGCATGAATTGATTATGATTATTAATGTTAACCCCTGTATTATAGCATGGCATCCAGAAACTCTGAGCACCTCAATGAAGAGGCGGGGGATGCCAGAAGTGTGAATGCGGGCCTTGCGCAGACTAATCCTCTCCCTCCACCAGTTGTGGGTCTGGAACCAATTGCACAGCAGTTACTGCCCGGGGAATTGAGTCTGACGCAGTTCTTAACCTTCCATCCGCCTTGTTTCGAGGGGATTGAGTCTGGGGAAGAGGCTGAAGAGTGGCTCGAGAGGATTGAGCAAATATTCATGTCGGCACCCTGTGCCAAGACTGCCTGGCTGAGGTTGGCCAAGTTTCAGTTGGCCAAGAAGTCTTCTATGTGGTGGAAGACGTCAGTTATGGAGTTGAGAGCTCAGGGAGTATTAGTGGATTGGAGCTTATCATGACCCAGTTTTTGAACCGGTACTTTTTGGCGGATGCTAGGCAGATGAAGGATGATGAGTATACCAACTTAAAGCAGGGCAACATGACAGTTTCTGACTACGCCCTACAATACTCATCACTATTGAGGTATGTACCTCATATAGCCACAAACGATCTTGCGAAGATTAGGCATTTTTCTGAAGGATTTGAGGCTGGAGCTATTTGACAGGGTTCTTTCTAATAACCCCAGCTCTTTCGATGATGCTCTCACACGAGGGGAACTAGCGGAGATTGGAGTAAGTTTCTACAAGGATGTTGTACCCCCACATGTGCCACCATAGATGCCAATGTCTGATAGTCTGAGACCACGAAGGGATCAGTTTAAATATAGTGGAACTTCATCATCTCCAGATTTAGTGGAAAGCAATCTGACAATCGACGAATGGGGGAGCGAAGGAGTAATGCACCGACCAATAGGGGACCAACACAAGCGAGTAGGACTGGGGAAGTGAGATGTTATTACTGTGGAGGACCACACTTGATGAGAGATTGCTCAACTTGTTATAGTTGTGGCAAGATGGGCCACATTGCTCGAAATTGTCCTAATCGTGGAGGACAGTCGGACCTTAGGGAGAACAGGGGAAGATTTGTTGATAGAGCAGTTGTGAGGGCCCGATCCTAATGTGGTGTTTAATTAACACATAATGATTAATTTGCGTAAACAGCGGAAGATTTATTTCAAAGGTCTTATCAAATGGCCCTAAAAAAATTTCGCTTTTAGGTGATACATATATAGTGATACTGAAAATACGTAATTCCAGTTTCCAATTTAACACGTTGAGCATAACATCCATATCAAGTATAAATCAACCAGTAGTAGAATACTTAAAATACAGATACTCGGGGCATACCCCGGTACTTCAAAACATAATTAAAATTATTCTAACAACTACTGGGACGCAAAACATAAAATATAAACCTGAGCTCGCTCTCAAGGAGCTCTGGTATCTCTCGATGCGTCGCTGCAAGCATCATCACTATGTCCTCCTGTAAAGTCTGTCATGTCCGAACAACAAAAGACATGACAGCCCCCACAAAGGGGGTCAGTACCCCAGTACGAGAAATAAATAAATCATGTCAAGTGACAAAGTATCATGCAATGCATACCATATATGAATGCGATGTATGAATGGGTACAAGGAATCGAATATCAAGATACCAAAAATCGGAGTCCAAAGGAAGGTATCATCAAATCATCAAAGCTCGAGCAGAGGGTGACAATATACGTACATTTCGCTAGGAAAACTCATCCTATGTACGTTACTGCATCCAACCCTCGTGTCTACGTCCGGTCGCACCTGCACGTGACTACGGTTACTACCTATACTGCCTGTCATCGCCATGCTCGTCGTACCCGACACTCAGAGTAAGTCAACTCAGTCAAATCATGGATATCAAATGAATGATAGATCAATATGATATGCCCATGAATCATTTATGCATCAAATGACATATGCAACTCAATATATCATGCAATCTCATGTGAAAGTATATACAAATCATGTAATTTCACATATCATGTAATCCAAGACATTCATCATGTCATATAGTCACATAAGAATCATATAGTGACAAATAAGTCATATAAATCAAATAATGACATATAAGGCCATACATTAGCATCATT
Source organism: Haberlea rhodopensis (assembly GCA_907163345.1). NCBI lineage: Eukaryota > Viridiplantae > Streptophyta > Magnoliopsida > Lamiales > Gesneriaceae > Haberlea > Haberlea rhodopensis. The sequence continues at coordinate 858,135 of CAJQUN010000125.1, read as the reverse complement.
ATACGTCTTTGTCAGACGTCATGATAAAACTCATTTCAACGTACCTCAAACAAATAGCTAATTACCAAGTGATCCTCGACTCAATCTTAGGATTAATAAACCTGGCCATAACAGTTCCAAATACAACATAATGTCACATACTAGCCTTAAACATATGAAAATAAAACTCAAACTTAGACCCAAAACCAATTCTCTAAATTTCAGCCTGCGCAACCGTAGAGATCGGCTCATAACTTGTTCGATACTTAATAAAATTCACATGGGTCCAATTTATTTTCAAAGCTAACTCAAAAATGAACATTTCATCAGTTCAACTCATCTTCAAATTCGTTCATTTAGCCTAGGTAAAATGGCCAAGAACAATCTGCTGGAAAACAGGACAATTCACCAAATTCCAGCCTGACCCATTTTCGTATAAAATTCGTAATAAATTCATATGATTTCCAAATGACTTGAGGCTAGTTCGAAAATCACAAAACCCCAAAGTACTACAGTTCATATATGAAGTCCAGAAGCTAGTTCGCTCATCTAGCGGCACATGCAAAACAAAGTATGGCAGTTTTAAAAATACTTATACACTCTGTTTTGACAGAGTGAGCAGTTCTAGGAAAAAGTGCATATCTTGAACAAATAAACTTCAAATCATGTGAGGCCAGTTTCTAATGCACCAAATCCTCAAATTCTTGAAGGTATCTACTCTCCCATGCCAAGAGTTCACTAATTCACCATTGCATGTGAATTCTTATGGCTAAATCTCTAACAAAATGAGGATGGGATTTTCGAAATTATGAGGGTGAAAGTCAGATTGTTTGGGAGAGAAATGGGTAAAATTTAAGCATTAAAAAAATGAATAGTAGGCGTGAGTTGCTATGTACTAGCCATGCAATATTTTAATGTTTTAATTGTTTGGTATACCAAGTGTTCAAAATGGTGGTTTAATGATGTGTTTTGCATGGTGTTGGACAAGATTTGCATTCCAATTTGTATTATTTTGATGTATTTTATCTGATTAAAAAAATACGGTGTTGTGATCCGGAACACCTCGATTCGAATTCTTCGCTTTTAGTCGTCCGGGTTTGCTTAATCATTAATAAACCGGATTAATCATAATTACATAGCAATGGGGCCTTACACTTCTTCCCCTCTTAAAAATGATTTCGTCCTCGAAATCTCAAAACTGCGTATAACTCAATAAATTAAATCATATGAGATGTCTCAATCTCATTCATAGATACATAATAATCATCATGTATCAATAACAACTGATGTGATCGTGTCAACGATATACCACTGAATCAACTTCTCTAAGATTCCACAAAGTTCCAAATATCGAGGCAACAGCATACCTCACTTAACGAATCATATTGATCATCGCAAAGGTAATATCTTCATATTTTTCTGATTCAACTCGAAGTCTAACGATATATTTCTCTTTGGCGTAGCAAATCTGCTCACCTTAAGCCAAATTTCAATCGTTTCCGCATAAATTTTATCGTTCCTGGCATTTTCTCAACAATCTCAAGTTATGCCAAAAATTTCTTATCAACTTTCTATCATCATCTCAGCGATCGGTAATTCTGGCTCTACAAAGCCTGAACCGATATCATCCCAAAAGTTATCTGAAATTTAAGGTATAGGAACATTTTACTGGTGAATAGTGATTTTTTGTCAAATCTCACTAAAGTCATCACTATTAATCGAGAGATAACTTCCAGAGTCTGGATAATTCTCTCAGTTTGTCCATCAGTTTGCGTATGATAAGCAATACTCATTGCTAACTTATTACCCATGAATTCTGAAAACAGATTTATTGGATAGTATCCTTGATCTCTATCCGATACAATTGTTACAGAAACTCACTGCAACTAAACCACATCTTAAACATTTCATTTTCTCATAGACATATAGACTATCATATGAACTCAATAGCTTGTATTGAATAGTCAATCAATTCCGATTCAACTTGTTTCACAATCTCTGTTTGATCTAAACGATTTGAGCTATAAAACTCAAAGCTAGAAATTTCCCAAATTCATTGTGGCACTTACAAAATCCATAGTATTCCAATAGGTATCGTCTTTTATCTTGAACTGTTGACATGCCAAACAATTTGCCACGAAATTTCCAAAATTTCTTTCTTTATACCATCCCGTCAGAAATAGGATCTCAAGAATGATATATCTCATCATTCCCAGAATAACACTATGTCATCTATAGTGTGCTTTCAACAGTAACACTTCCTTCGAATCGGTAGGATTCGATGCTATGTACTGATTGTTTAATCGTAACCCACCACTGAATGGCTTCCTAAAATCTCGTTGGCTGATGAGACATAACCAATTCTTCGATCAATATTTGTATGGTACGTTTTTCGAGTCTTTCCGATCTTCGAAATTTGAGGTGATCAAATTGCAAAGCATATATTGATGCTATCATTGCACCTTGCACTTTTCGGTTCATTGCATCTGCTACTAGTTTCATTTTCCCTGATTGATATTGACTATCAAAGTAAAATTCTTTAATAAATTTAGTCATCTCTTCTATCTCAAGTTCAACTCTGACTGAATAATAGATATTTAAACTCCCAAATCAGAGTGTATTATTAATTGTTTGCCTTCCAGACACGTTGCCACATCTTCAAGGCAAAAATAATGGCTGCAAACTCAATTTCATGAACAAAATATCATAATTATTTCAACTTCAACCATCTTAAGGCATATGCAATCATCTCCTCATGATGCATCAGAACATATCTCATATCTTTGACCAATTTACAAAACTACATATTCCCCTGACCAGTTCAACAAAATCAACATTGGGGCTATAGTCCTCTTTAGTTTCAGTTATGAAAACTGCTTTCACATTCATCTGACCAAACGAACTCAAATTTCTTCTTGGTCAATTGGTTTATCCTTCCATAAAGCCTGTAATATCTGGCCAAACTCGTAAAACTTCGTATCTTGAGTACACTTGTTGGTCTTAGCCCAATGTAGTACTACTTATACTTTACTGGGATCAACAGGTATCCTGTGAGCTGTATCACCTATCCCAAAATAACATTCAATTCAACCAAGATTTACACTTCGATAACTTGGTATACAATCTGAGCTTCACGAAGCGTCTGAATCATCAATCGCAGATGTTCTGTGTGGTTCCTTCCGGATCTCAAATACACTAGTATACCACTGATGAATATGATTACAATTCCATTTAAAAGTTACGGAATACTCTATTCATCAAATTCATAAACTCTACTGATATAGTTGTCAGACCACACGGCATTACCAAAAATTCCAAATGCCTATATCTGGTTTGACCATTTACCTAGAGAACATTTTCTCTTCTGACTCAAACTGATGGTAACCAGATTTTAAAATCATTCTTCTTATACATCGAAGTTTTGTACAACTAATTAAATACTTCTCAATCTTAGGTAGTGGGTATTTATTCTTGACAATAGCCCGATCCAACTACCTTTAGTCGATAATATCATATTTCTTCTTCACGAACAATACTGATGTTTCCTTAAGTGACATACTCAGACATACGTACTCGTATCAAGGAAATTCTGCAACTATTCTTCTGTATCTGTCAACTTTGCTGATGACATTCCATACAGTACTTTCGATATCGAATCTATTCCTTGGCATCAACGAACAGTTAAAATCGATTTCCTTCTTTAGTGAAAATTCTTTCATTTCCTCAGGAAAATCTTGGTAGGTTTTCTTACCTCTATAATATCAGTCAACCTCGACTCTTTTTTTTTTTTTAAGCATCAACTGCTTATTATCAAATATCCCTCATTTCCAAGTATTGCAACCACAATATGTTCATAGCTGATACTATCAGTATCTTAGCTTGTTATTCGTGGCGATAAACATTTCATTTGTATCCAGAAGACGGTTAAAAATTCATTATACCCTGAAATCAACTTACGATATCCTCAAAATTTATCAGAGTATCCATGCCCTTGATACAATCAAAACCATATTTCGACAACATCATTTAATTCAAATCCACAACACTATCAACAAACTGTAATCTGTAGTTCATTGTTGCAAGTGTGGATAGTATAATTATCACTGCTGGTGTATTTTCCTAATCATCATTATCAATGCACATTTGATGCAATATATGAAACCAATGATTTTATCTCAAATCAAACTTGTGCCATGTGACCAATACACAACATGTATCTGTGATCACTAGCATCTCTATCATTGCCAAAATCGAAATGGTTATATATCCTGGAGACATCTCAATCCCATTGTCAAGGTATACTCTCTGGTCTACAGGTAATTAACTGCTGCTGAAACTGAGTGGTCGTAAAGAATAACCACCATGATATCTACCCCTAGCTCAGGGTATTTGTTGTTATGGCTGCATCTATCCGTAACGGACATGCTTTGACTGGCCACAATCTGTATCAGTTCTTCTTATTCTTTCACATGGATGAGTAAATATTTACATCCACGGTGACCTCAAAAGATTTGGTAATCTACAACCTCATAGTCCCTTTAGAACTACTAGAGCTGGATAAATTTGAGTGATACTTCTGAAACTTTTCCAGGACTACTTGGATTATCCCAATGATAGTCACTTCATTAATCTTTAATCCAGTTCTAATTACTTCGCACCACATTGGTGTCTTATTCCTTAGTCAAAATCTAATCTCTTCACTAGTGAATAGCTATTGAGATTAAGCAGATATTTTCATTTCTCAAGTCCACGATAATCAATTAACGTTTTCTATGTCATCAACACCATTACTCTATTCATAGTTCGGACACAAAAACTGGAACTGAATCACGACAGTCCCCTAAATCAAGTCCTCATTCAAACCAATTCTCGTTGTTTCTCACAACAACTACACTCCATTCTTCAGTTGAAATATTGCTAGTTTCAATATTCACAAGTTCTAAATTATCATCTTGGCGTACACAGGTTTTGACGTAAACTCATACGTATAACCTTGGTCTTTCAGACTCAAATTCCCGATGAAAAACAACAAAGCGTGGGGTTAGTTAGTTCTAGTGTCATCCCACTAATCACAAGGATTCAATCCCAAGGTGATAAATAATATTCCCAATAATGAACGCATTATCACTAAGGTATAATTCAATTAACAGTTTGCAGTGCCTACAGGTTCACTAGATAGCTATTACAGTTCATACCACTGTTACCTGTCCAAACACTAACTGTCCAACATAATTCATATATCTCAAGTCAAATCCGGTCAGCAACTATCAGTGCTAACAAATAAATTTTTCAAATTCTTCAGAATATATGCAACTCAGCATTCAAATTCTCTAGATTATATGCAACTCAGCATATTCAAATTTTCAGAGACATGGCATCTAGTTATCCCTGCTTAGTAATCTATTACATGTCTAACATCTCAAAATCTAACATGTAATCATAGCAGGGAAGAGCATATAAAATTACATAGTCAGACACATGCACAAACAATTCATTTGTGTCTATATTCAGTGTCATAACGCTAGTTCGAGCATATCCCAGATATATGCTCTGATACCATAATGTGAGGGCCCGATCCTAATGTGGTGTTTAATTAACACATAATGATTAATTTGCGTAAACAGCGGAAGATTATTTCAAAGGTCTTATCAAATGGCCCTAAAATTTTTTCGCTTTTAGGTGATATATATATAGTGATACTGAAAATACGTAATTCCAGTTTCCAATTTAACACGTTGAGCATAACATCCATATCAAGTATAAATCAACCAGTAGTAGAATACTTAAAATACAGATACTCGGGGCATACCCCGGTAATTCAAAACATAATTAAAATTATTCTAACAACTACTGGGACGCAAAACATAAAATATAAACCTGAGCTCGCTCTCAAGGAGCTCTGGTATCTCTCGATGCGTCGCTGCAAGCATCATCACTATGTCCTCCTGTAAAGTCTGTCATGTCCGAACAACAAAAGACATGACAGCCCCCACAAAGAGGGTCAGTACCCCAGTACGAGAAATAAATAAATCATGTCAAGTGACAAAGTATCATGCAATGCATACCATGTATGAATGCGATGTATGAATGGGTACAAGGAATCGAATATCAAGATACCAAAAATCGGAGTCCAAAGGAAGGTATCATCAAATCATCAAAGCTCGAGCATAGGGTGACAATATACGTACATCGCGCTAGAAAAACTCATCCTATGTACGTTACTGCATCCAACCCTCGTGTCTAGGTCCGGTCGCACCTGCACGTGACTACAGTTACTACCTATACTGCCTGTCATCGCCATGCTCGTCGTACCCGACACTCAGAGTAAGTCAACTCAGTCAAATCATGGATATCAAAGAAATGATAGATCAATATGATATGCCCATGAATCATTTATGCATCAAATGACATATGCAACTCAATATATCCAATCTCATGTGAAAGTATATACAAATCATGTAATTTCACATATCATGTAATCCAAGACATTCATCATGTCATATAGTCACATAAGAATCATATAGTGACAAATAAGTCATATAAATCAAATAATGACATATAAGGCCATACATTAGCATCATTATACGTCTTTGTCAGACGTCATGATAAAACTCATTTCAACGTACCTCAAACAAATAGCTAATTACCAAGTGATCCTCGACTCAATCTTAGGATTAATAAACCTGGCCATAACAGTTCCAAATACAACATAATGTCACATACTAGCCTTAAACATATGAAAATAAAACTCAAACTTAGACCCAAAACCAATTCTCTAAATTTCAGCCTGCGCAACCGTAGAGATCGGCTCATAACTTGTTCGATACTTAATAAAATTCACATGGGTCCAATTTATTTTCAAAGATAACTCAAAAATGAACATTTCATCAGTTCAACTCATCTTCAAATTCGTTCATTTAGCCTAGGTAAAATGGCCAAGAACAATCTGCTGGAAAACAGGACAATTCACCAAATTCCAGCCTGACCCATTTTCGTATAAAATTCGTAATAAATTCATATGATTTCCAAATGACTTGAGGCTAGTTCAAAAATCACAAAAGCCCAAAGTACTACAGTTCATATATGAAGTCCAGAAGCTAGTTCGCTCATCTAGCGGCACATGCAAAACAAAGTATGGCAGTTTTAAAAATACTTATACACTCTGTTTTGACAGAGTGAGCAGTTCTAGGAAAAAGTGCATATCTTGAACAAATAAACTTCAAATCATGTGAGGCCAGTTTCTAATGCAAGATAACTCAAAGGTTTACAACTTTTATTCAGACACCAAGGTCAAACTCGTAGCACATTTGGCCCAGATTTACCAAGAACACACTGCATGTGCAACCCGCTTACATGCATGTTCCAGATTGTTCACCTTGTGGTAAAAACATCATAACTCATTCATTTTAAGTCCAAATCATCTCAAAATTTAACCACAGGACGACAACACATATATCTACAACTTGTGTTTGAGGCTCAAAGTCAGATTCGGAAGTTAAAAAAATCGAAAATACAGAACAATCTACTGCATGCAACAACATTTGTGCAGATTCTGTTTTAACAAAATGACACCAACAATTTCATGTCTCCTCCTAAATTTCGACCCAAATTCTACAAAATTCAACTAAATGAATATAAGAACAAGTTCATACCCTTGTAGACTCAATAATTCCACCATGGCTTCTTCCTAGCACCAAATCCTCAAATTCTTGAAGGTATCTACTCTCCCATGCCAAGAGTTCACTAATTCACCATTGCATGTGAATTCTTATGGCTAAATCTCTCACAAAATGAGGATGGGATTTTCGAAATTATGAGGGTGAAAGTCAGATTGTTTGGGAGAGAAATGGGTAAAATTTAAGCATTAAAAAAATGAGTAGTAGGCGTGAGTTGCTATGTACTAGCCATGCAATATTTTAATGTTCTAATTGTTTGGTATACCAAGTGTTCAAAATGGTGGTTTAATGATGTGTTTTGCATGGTGTTGGACAAGATTTGCATTCCAATTTGTATTATTTGATGTATTTTATCTGATTAAAAAAATACGGTGTTGTGATCCGGAACACCTCGATTCGAATTCTTCGCTTTTACTCGTCCGGGTTTGCTTAATCATTAATAAACCGGATTAATCATAATTACATAGCAATGGGGCCTTACACTACAGCAGAGGCAACCAATCATGCCTCGACAGTTGGGTGGTCAGACTGTGGGACCACCTCAGGAGCAAGTCTATGCACTGACAAGTGAGCAGGCCGAGGCAGCTTCAGAGGAAGTGATTGCGGGTAAGTGCTATTTATTTACCTACCCTGCTTTTATTTTGATAGATACAGGTGCTTTCCATTCCTTTGTTTCTGTTGGCTTTGTCGAGAAATATCATATGCGCCCATCTCTGTTGCCCACGCCTCTTCTGGTCTCGTCACCCACTAGGATGAATGTGATTGCTGACCGAGTATTATCTGACTGCCTCATTTATTTTGAGGGAAACGATCTGAAGGCAGACTTGATCGTGTTGGACATGGCGGATTTTGATTGTATTGTTGGCATAGATGTGCTGAGCAGATATCATGCAGTGGTTGATTGCCGGCAGAGGACCGTGCGCTTCCGATATGATCAGGGGATTCGGTGGATGTTTTATGGAACTGGTTCTCGTCCAAAGATTCCGTTTATTTCTGCTATTAAAATGTCACGGTTATTAGAATGTGGACATGCGGGTTATCTTATCTATGCTATGGATGTTGCAGAAAAGAGGAAAGAGGTGAGGATTGAGGAAATACCCGTGGTTGTGGAATTTACCGATGTGTTTCCGGATGAAATTCCAGGTTTTCCGCCGAGTCGGGAGGTTGAATTTGGGATTGAGTTACTACCAGGCACGTCCGCTATTTCTCATGCCCCTTATAGAATGTCACCGGCGGAATTGAGAGAACTGAAGGTTCAGTTGCAGGAGCTTCTTGATAAATGATACATACGCCCTAGTGTGTCGCCTTGGGGTACACCGATCTTATTTGTAAAGAAGAAGGATGGCTCGATGCGCTTGTGCATCGATTATACACAGTTGAACAAGGTGACGGTGAAGAACAAGTACCCTCTTCCGCGGCTTGATGATCTGTTTGATCAGTTGCTGATCGTTTTTATTTTAAACAGTTATTTTTGGTGTAGCGATTCTATACCGCGAGTGCACGGTGTCAATTTTAGTATAATGAAATTAGAAGTACGAGTGTCGAACCCACGGGAACTAGTAAATAAGTACCACGTTCGATTAGATTAAATATATTTAACCTACGATTATGGAATGATTAACAAATTAATTGACTCAAATATTGACAAATAAATATCAACCTCGTGTCCTTATTGAATGATTAATACCGAAAAACGTTTTGTGAAAACTACTAGCCTTCGATTGGTAAATCTATTGCTATCACACGTGTGCTAGATTTTACTTGGTCCGTCTCAACCTAAAACCCACGGCCTAATTTACTACGTCGTATCGTAATCTCCTATGGTCAATTCAATCACGATTACCAAAATCATGCAAAAGGTAGCTAATCTTTTACAAGCATTAAAAACAAAAATTATGCACAAAGATCATGGAAATCGAATCATAACCGATAATTAACTGAAGGGTTCAAACATGGATCCCCTTTGTATTGATAAACAAAATTAGCCAACAGTCATATTCAAATTATAATGCAAAAATATGTCTTTAAACAAATTCAACATCAAAATCTGAAATTCAAAATAACTAGTTCAGAAATACTAAGATAACGAGGATGTCACTCCGTGCGTCGCTCCGTTCTTCCGTTCCTTGCATTGCTCTTGCTCTTCAATAAATTGTGGTATGTTTTGTTGTGGATTGAGGAAGAAGAGGCTGCCCTTAGGTCTCAGAAAAAGTGTCAAAAGTCTTCTAATTTTCGTGCCTAGGTCTGATAAGTAAAGAAAATCCGAGTAAGGAGGAGTCCACCTTGAACCAAACATGGAAAGTCTTTTTTTTTTCATAAAACACTTATCGGTGATCGATCTTCGTTCAGTGCCGATCGATCGCCACTTCCTATTGGACGTTCATAGCCAAAATATTAATATCCGTGATTGATCTTGGCTTCCCACCGATTGATCGCGAGAATGCTCTGTACATTGGCGATCGATCTCATTATTTGTTGATTGATCACCAATATAATCTGCTTGGTTCCTCAATTCATAGCTCCACGATCGATCGCGGTGTTTATGTTGATCGATCGCCGAGCTAATAAGAATTCTAACTTTTAGATGTCAGTCCACCTTTCAACATCTTCGTTCGGTTTGGTCCTTTTCCAACATTTTTAGCTTGTGTTGGGAAAACATTTCTAAGTTTTGGTGATTACAAGACATCTACCGGATGGACATCTACTGGACATACATCTACCGGATGGACATCTACCGGATGGACATCTACTGAACGACATCTACCGGATGGACATCTACTGGACAGACATCTACTGGCATCTACCGGATGGACATCTACTGGATGGACATCTACCGGATGGACATCTACTGGATGGACATCTACTGGACGAATATGTACTGGACGAACATCTACCGGATGGACATCTACTGTATAGATATCTACTAGATGGACATCTACCGGACGAACATCTACCTGATACACACATATACCAGATACATGCATCTACTGAACAAAGACATCTACTGAGTACAGAAGAATGAACGATCATTTGAAAGAAGAAAACCAGCAGACGTCTAACTATCCAGTAAGTGCACAAAGCAACAAGACAAAACAAGTACAACCTATTCTGACAAAAGTACAACAGAGTGCCGCACCTTACTATATCTCCGCCACCATTAGCGTCAGAATAAAAGAGCTGTTGCATAACAAAATAGGAAAGAAGACAATCAGAATTTGGAATGAAGACAAGGAATTAATCTCTTCTAAATATAGAAAAGATGCCATTAGACCACTGAGTCTATAAATACATCCAAGTGAAGAATGAAGAGGTTAGCTGAACCATCTGATCAAACACAAGAAAAACATTAACATCAAAGCTAATCATTTCATTGATATACTCTGAAGTTTCAGCAAGAGCAGAAAAGAACTACTACTGTAATCTCGAAAGCTTAACTACAACTGAGTCTAATGCTCAAAGAACTCTCGAAGCAAAATAGTTTTCATATCTCATGTGAGTGTTACAGAATACATTGTAAACAACTTAGAAAGTTGTAATTGCTAGGAGTTTAAGCCAAGCTGTGTGAGTGCCTAAGGAGGTTGTATACTGTAAAGTTTAAACCAAAGTCTTCTAGTGTAACCTTCCTGCAAAGGAAGAAGGGGAGACGTAGAAGCGTTGTGGTTCAAACTTCCAGAAACAATATTTGTGTCATTTACTTACTGCAATTTACCATTCAGTTATTACCACTCACAAGTCCAGCAGATGTCTTCCGCACTATTATCAGTGTCTGCTGACTTGTAATATATTGAGAAGCTACTGCAGCACCTAACAGTCTACAGCAAACTGAGTAAAATCTAAATTAAATCTAGTGTTTATTCAATCCTCCTCCCCCCCCCCCCCCCCCCCTCTAAACACTACCCCGATCCTAACAAGTGGTATCAGAGCTTAGGTCTTCTCAATCTTGAGAATTACTAAAAACTGATGGCCTCATTCAGCAAGATTCCCATGTTCAAGAAGGATGAATACGATGACTGGAGAATTCGTATGCAAGCACATCTGAGTGCCCAAGACGATGACATGTGGTTCGTCATCACTGATGGACCAATGAAGATCATGAACATCAATACAGCAGCTGCCATTACTGGTGGTGGACCTCAAATGGTCGAGAGGGACAGAGCTTCCTGGACAAATGAAGAAAAGAAAAAAGCAAATCTGGACAATGTGGCCAAATACATATTGTTCTAAAGACTTAAACAAGATAGATCTACATGATTTATTTGCTGACTTAAAAGCATACGAGTTTGAACTAAGCATTCGGATTGAAGATGAACCCAGCACCAGTCAACCAACCAAAGCCCTTACTGCATCAGAAGCTCTGCCTACCACAACAAAGATGACTCCTGAACAAATATGCAATGATGCAATGGTGTTGTTTGTCAAAAAAATTGGAAAATTTATGAAAAAGAATCAAAAGACCTATCAATCTTATCCAAGGAAGCAGAACTTCAAAAATAGATCAGATGACGATGTTCGTGTCTATTTCAACTGTCTTAAGCCAGGACATTTTATTTCGGACTGTCCTAAGCCAAAGAAAGATGATCAAAAGAGAGGATCAATGACTATAGAAAGTCGAAGGAAAATAGAAGATCATCCAGAAGGGACAAAGACCAGAAAGTACTGGTGGCTGAAAAAAACAAGAGTACATGGGATGATTCAGAATCAGAATCAGAAAAATCTACCAGCTCATCCAGTGAGAGTGAAGATGAAAAAGTTCATTGTCTGATGGTCAACGATGACTGTGAGGTAACTGATTCTAATCTCTCTGAATTTACACATAACGAACTCACCAACGCATTGCAGGAAATGATTAATGAGTATCAGATGCTGTATGAATCCTTCGAGAATTATAAGACCGAACTCAATCCCAACGAAACAGCAAAACAACAAACTTGATTGTGAACAATCAAAAGAGTTGGAATGCTTAAGGGAAAAACTAAGTCACTCGAGAAAGAAAGGGATGAAGCAACATGTGCACACCAGAAACTCATTAAGCTGGTTCGCACATGGAACGCATCTACTGCCAGAAAAGATGAAATGCTTGAATCGATAAGGCTTGCTGGTGATCTTACCGGTATAGGCTACTCTAACAATGATAGTAACTCATCTGGCATCAAATCTCAACTGTGTCTAGAAAAGAACAAGATTGAACCAATGAATTTTGTAAGATCAAGCACAGTATATGAACCAAGTGAGTTGGTTAAGGAAGCTGTTAAGTCAATACTCATCAAGGAACGGGCATCACACAAAGGTATCGGTTATGTTGAGCCAAGAGAGAAAGCCAGACCGGGGCAAAAGTTTAGAAATAAACATAATCCCACAGGTCAGGCAACTCGAGAGGTAAAACCCAACTGGTACTATAATTGTATGCATGTCCAGAAGAGGTATATGCTTCCCAACAGAAACCAAAAAGCTAAACAACATGTATACACTCACTATCACACACATCACCCAGGAACACCTTCACAACTTCACACACATTTCAGGACACACACAGACTCAAACAATTCAAGGTTATATAAGCGTGGGTCTCGAAAGGACTAATCCTGTCTGGACCCAAGTAGTATTGGGTACCAATCATATTATCGCTTTAATTGCAGAAAACTAGAATCCATCAAGTTGGGAGCTCAGAGTGGTTTCTGTACAGTGGATGTTCTAGACACATGACAGGAAATGCGTGCTTATTGTCCAAACTGATTGACACCACCGGACCTAGAATAACTTTTGGCGACAACGCGAAAGGTAGAACCATGGGTAAGGGTAAGATTATCTACGGTGATATTATTATTAAAGATATTCTGTTGGTTGAAAATTTATGTTATAACTTGATTAGCATCAGTCAACTCTGTGACAATGGTCACTCTGTAGAATTCAACCACCACACATGTACAATCAGATCTACTGATGGCAGTACATTGCTTGTAGGAAGAATGCATGAGAACACATATAAGATTGACTGTACCTTAATCAGCATACCTCTTCTACTTGCTTTGCTGCCTTGAATGTTTCCAAAAACTGGCTTTGGCACAAGCGATTGAGTGACTTAAACTTTAAAATATTGTCAGTCTACGTAAGCTTTATCTAGTCATTAGACTGCACCAAATAGAGTTCTCGAAGGACAAGATCTGCTCAGCATGCCAACTTGGTAAGCAAATCTGATCCTCCTTTAAGAACAAAGGGAGTAAATCTTCTTCTCGGTGCCTAGAGTTGCTGCATATGGATCTTTTTGGTCCTATACCAGTAACAAGTCTAGGGGTAATGAAGTATATCTTGGTGTTAATAGACGATTACTCTCGTTTTACGTGGGTCTTGTTTCTAAGTGGCAAAGATCAGGCTATTCCAAAGCTGATCAAACTACCGAAAAGACTCCAAAATGAGAAATCATGTGGGATAGATAGAATTCGTAGTGATAAAGGTACCGAGTTTACCAATCAATCACTCGAATCATATCTAGATGCCTTGGTATTAAACACGAATACTCAGCTGCAAGAACCCCACAGCAAAATGGAGTTGCTGAGCGTAGGAACCACACTTTGAAAGAGGCTGCACGAACTATGCTCGCAGAATCAGATATTTCATAGAGATTTTGGGCAGAAGCTGTCAACACGGCATGTTATACGCAGAACAGATCGATTATTAATAACGAGCAAATAAAACCCCTTACGAGATCTGGAATGGCAGTAAGCCAAATATTTCTTATTTCCATGTGTTTGGTTGCCATAACAATGGAAAGACTCATCTAACCGCTTTTAATGCTAAATCTGATGTTGGAATATTTCTTGGATACTCTACAGTTAGCAAAGCATTCAGAGTCTTTAATAATAGAACACTTATTGTAGAAGAATCTGTGCATGTAAAATTTGATGAATCTGCTATTTGTACTGTATTTGATCTGCAAATCAACAACTTAAGCAACCTCCTGGATTGGAAAGCCATCAGCAGCCTTCTTCCATTTTTCGTCTAAACAAAGCTTTGTATGGTTTAAAGCAAGCTCCCCGCGCATGGTATGAAACTCTGTCAAAATATTTGACTGAGCATAACTTCACCATAGGCATGGTGGACAAGACCCTGTTCCAATTCATAAAGGGTGACCATACTCTGCTAGTTCAAATTTATGTTGATGATATTATTTTCGGGAGTACTAACTCAAATTTTGCGAAAGATTTTCAAAATAATGCAGGATCAATTTGAGATGAGCATGATGGGAGAATTATCATTTTTCTTAGGATTGCAAGTCAAGCAATCCAGTGACGGAATTCTTATAACTCAGTCTAAATATACCAAGGAACTGCTGAAGAAGTATGTGATGAGTACAAGTTCAGCAGATGCCACTCCAATGAGCTCATCTGCAAAACTCGACTTGGATAATTTAGGCATACCAGTCGAAGTAACAATGTATCGGTATTATCGGATCCTTACTTTACTTGATAGCCAGCTGACCAGACATCATGTTTGCAGTCTGTATGTGTGCTCGTTTCCAAGGATATCCCAAGCAATCACACTTCACTGCTGTCAAAAGGATTCTCAAATATCTAAAAGGCATTGAAAATGTTGGTCTCTGGTATCCAAGAGACTCAATGTTTAATCTGATTGGATATTCAGATGCTGACTACGCAGGATGCAAAATTGATAGGAAAAGTACCAGTGGAGATTGTTAATTTCTCGGAGATAGATTAATCTCGTGGGGTTGCAAGAAGTAGACATCCATAGCAACTTCTACTGCAAAGGCCGAGTGCCTTGCTACTGGAAGCTGCTGTGCTCAACTGCTCTGGATTCAACAGCAACTGTAAGATTATGGAACAGAATCCACTGAGGCACCAATCGTTTGTGATAATACATCTGTCATAGCTATCACGTACAACCCTGTTCTTCATACTCGCACCAAGCATATTGATATCCATCATCATTTCATTAGAGATCACGTTATGAAGAAAGATATTCGGCTAGAATACATATCCACCGAACAACAAGCAGCAGACATCTTCACAAAACCCCTACCTGACGCTAAGTTCTCCTATTTTTGAAATATTCTTGGCTTAATTGAAATAAACCTTGATTGCGATTATTTTTGTATGATGAATTCAGGGGGAATTACTTAATAGAAACTGCATGAATTTAGGGGGAATGTTAGTTAACGATTTTTTTAAAAAAAGGTCTATTGAAGCTTAGCTGGTAAAACAATAGTCTGCTGCAGTAGATGTTACCTTACCAGTAGGACTCTACAGACCAGTAGATGTTACCTTACCAGTAGGACTCTACATACCAGTAGATGTTACCTTACCAGTAGGACTCTACATATCAGCAGACTTTATCAAGTATGCCTTGCTGACAATAACTTTCGATAACTATTAACCTACTGGAACGTCGGAATTCAAATTTAATTTTATATAAAAATAAAGTATTTCAATCCCGCCCAAATCTTGTCCTTTTATTTATTTTTTAAAAATTTCCGCTCATCTACAGTACGACGTTACATCTACTCTTTCTTTCACCGCCTTTATCATTCTCATTTTTCTCTTACTTGTATCTTTTCCAAACTTACTGCGCTAACTTTCTTCCCAGAAACTCTTACTCTTTAGGTCATCTGATTCTTTGTATCTACACCAAAATGTCAAAGAATACCCAGCCCAGCTTCGTCACAAATGCTATTCACATGGATTTTCATTCAATTTCCACCAACTCTGATGAAGACATCAAAGAAGTTTTTCAAAACTGGACACCTCTGGACTTCTGGTGATACTCAGTCAAGCTCCTACATTCTACAAAGAAGCTCTCCAAGAATTCTTCGCCAGTGCCAAAATTGTAGACGACTCAGTGGTGGCGTCCATCTCTGGTCATCTTGTCACCATTACTCAACTGGACTTTGCCACCCACTTATGTCTTCCTTCTACTGGACTCACAGACTTCTCCACCGTTTCAATGGCCACTCTGGAAGAAATGCGCACCATCTTCTCAGACTCTGACGCTCGTCTGTGACGTCCCCCCCTTTAAAAAGATTTTAATGAAGAGTCATTTCTGCCAACTGGCTGATGTCATCTCCAAAGGCCTTCTATGCAAAGCTGGATCTTTTGATGTCATCACCCCAGAGAAGTTTGATGTTATGAGTGCCATTGTCAAAGGGTTAGATGTAAATTGGTCAGTCGTTCTGTTTCAGGTTCTTATCGGACCAGTAACATTAGGGAAGGGTCAATCGGGTTTTGCTCTTCCTCTCAGCCGCATCTTTGACAGTAAACATATTAAGGCGGGGGCTTTATCCACTCTTCATCCAGGGAAACTTGTCACTGCCAAATAGCTCCAAATTCACCGTCAACGAGTTGGTAGAGAAGTTGGTCTGATGAAGCGGCGGACAACTCAAGTTGTAAGTGACTCTGAACAGACAATATCTGAGTCTGCTGAGTCATCACCTCCTCCCCCTCCTAAAAGGCCAAGAACTAGAAAAGGGTCCTACTGTCCTCAAGCAGCAAGTTATTGCTACTACTTCAACTGCTGCTGGCACCATCTCTACTGCAGCTCCGGCAGTGGTTACCACCACTTCTAGGGAGACAAGTCCCATAAATCCTCCACCAGAGGAACCAGCTGCATCAGCTGCCTCTTTGGCCATGGTACTCACTGAACCTGCCGCTCCAACTGACCACTCCTCCAAACTTGTGAGTTCTCAACAAGTACCTGGCTCTATCAGCTTTTGGAAACCAAAGTCTACATGTCCTTATTGTCACCCTAAGGACACTACCACCGG
Organism: Haberlea rhodopensis; assembly: GCA_907163345.1. Taxonomy (NCBI): domain Eukaryota; kingdom Viridiplantae; phylum Streptophyta; class Magnoliopsida; order Lamiales; family Gesneriaceae; genus Haberlea; species Haberlea rhodopensis. The sequence goes on along the minus strand of CAJQUN010000125.1, from coordinate 840,708 downwards.
AAATGGCAAAGCAGTTATGGGACCAATGTCCACCCCAGTCGCATTTGAAATTCAAATGGTCATGGATGAAGTAGAAGCCAAGCTGCAACCGCAGCTTGCAATATTCGCTTCGATGGGTGGCGGCGTGTCTAAAACTTCGCTTCGATTACTTCTCTCCCATACTTGAACAGGCACGGCTAGATGAGAATCTCATCCTGGCCTACCTTCAGCTCACTGATACTGAGAAGAGTTTGAAGCTTCGTGATCTTTTCCGCATGATGAATTATGTGGGAGAACTTCAAGCTCTTGTTCATTCGAGGCTCCTGCAGTTTAACATTGACTCTAGCACATCAAATCACGATCGGGTTGTTCTAAATGCATTAGGACCCAAGCTTGATATGGCTGAGCATGCTCTCATGATCTCAGAATCTCAACAGGTCCACACTCTTGCTCTGCCTTACCAATAGATGAAAGTCCAACTCCTACTGACTTGGACATAGTTCCTACCACCCCACCTGAAGTCTCTGTCGTAGATCCTTCTCAAACCGCTCCTACCCCTGACCCGCTTATCACCTCTGCTCCAGGTTCTGTCAGTGATCAACCTTTACAAGTGCTGGATGTGGATCCTATTAATGTTGAGGCTGTTATACATATTGTGGTTCATCAAGTTACCGTCTCCTCAGATAATGATGAACATAGCGAGTCTTCACCAAACTCTGCTGATCGTACTTCGTCCTCTATAGCTGAGCTGGAGCACGCTGCTACTGGCATAGATGCCATTGATACCGTCATAACAACTGTACCACCCACTGAAGCTACTGTTATTTTGACCACTGCTGATATTGAGGGTCCTCCCGGCGTCGTCACCACAAATGCTGAAACAAACGGATGCCCTGGATCAATCATTGGAACATGATCCTCCTGAGAATTTCTTCGATTTTTCCACTCACATTCCTCTTGAAGGACCTCCTAGTATTGCTGATCAACTGGGGCATCTGTCCAATGTAATCTCTGAGCTAGCCAGTGATGTAAACAAGCTGAAACAAGAAGAACACACTGCTAGACTTATCATTGGGGGCCACCAGCAGCATACCGACTCCCAATTTCAGCAGGTGTATCGTGACCTAAGCAATCTCTTGGATAGGGCAGGCTCGTCTTCAGATTACCCAGCAAAATGAATCTCTTTATACTGCCATCTCACTGGCACTTGAAGACAAAATTGAGGATGCCAAGAAAGCACTCTCCGATCAGCTGGCTAATATGCAGGCGGCTTTTGCTTCACAGATATAGGATTTGAGCAACAGTCTACCAGTTGTTCTTCAAACCACTAGACGCCTACCGGAGCCCACAGACCTGCTCTCTTGCACAGACGAGAACCGGATCCAGCTCAACGATCCTCTGTTGCAGCTGATGAGTCAAGTCGGTCAAGACCTCCCTCCTAGCAACGGTCCCACAGTCCACGACAACCTTCTGCTGGCACACCTTCTTCCACCCGTGACTAATCCAAGCATTGGCTCGGGCGAAAACAGTAACATTTTTTTTGTCTTCTATTGTTAATAATTATCTGTTTATTATCAATCTTCATTATTCTGGCAATTCTTATCTACCTTATATGCACTACTTTCCGCATGACATGACATCTCATACTGCAACTTGCTAATTTTTCACTATAAATAGCATGCTAGTTCCTCCTGCTAAACTCATCAAACATGCTTAACTTAACTAGTTCCCTACTGGTCTTGCAACTTCTCTGCATCGATTCTTCATTGTTCATTACTTATCTAAATCAACCATCCATGGGTTGATTACTTATCTAACCACCCATCTATGCTAGCTCCAGCTTCCTGGACCAGGTGCTTCTCCACCAGCCTGGAATTTGGGCAGCAGATGCCTGGGTGCTGATGACAAAAAGGGGGAAGACAGAGAAGTTTCATTAAAGACAGAGACCTTGATAAATGAACAGAGGACTACTTTGAAGATAAAGTTGGTTTTCTAGGTTTTCTTTTGTTCTAAGCCTCTCTGTATGCACTTTCTCTCCCCCTCCCTTTGTCAACAACTCTGAAACTAGCTGGCTCGAATCATTCCACACTAGCTATGTTTCTCAAGTTGTCTTTACCCAGTTGAATAGATTGTATAAATAGGTTTGCTGAAAGATTTGTAAGATGTAGGATGTAATCAGAATTCATTTTAAATAAAAATGACATTCTTTTAAATACTCAGTTTGATTACTACTTGTAATCTGCTTATCTATCTAACAAATTGCAAGTCTACGATGTTTTGTTTCTAAGTCTTAACAGAAGTTGTTGTTCAATATAATCAAGCAAAAGTCTCCAGTACTAAGTTTTGTCATCACCAAAAATGGGGAAATTGTTGGAAAACATTTCTAAGTTTGGGTGATTAAAAGACATCTATCGGATGGACATCTACTGGATGGACATCTACCAGATGGACATCTACTGGACAGACATCTACTGGATGGACATCTATCGGATGGACATCTACTGGACAGACATCTACTGGATGGACATCTACTGGACGACATCTACTCGATGGACATCTACCGGATGGACATCTACTAGACGAACATCTACTGGACAAACATCTGCCAGATGGACATCTACTGGATAGATATCTACTGGATGGACATCTACCGGATGGATATCTACCAGATACAAACATCTACCAGATATAGACATCTACTGAACAATGACATCTACTGAGTACAGAAGAATGAACGATCATTTGAAAGAAGAAAACCAGCAGACGTCTAACTATCCAGTAAGTGCACAAAGCAACATGACAAAACAAGTACACCCTATTCTGACAAAGGTACAACAGAGCGCCGCACCTTACTATATCTCCGCCACCATTAGCGTCAGAATAAAAGAGACGTTGCATAACAAAATAGGAAAGAAGACAATCAGAATTTGGAATGAAGACAGGAAATTGATCTCTTCTAAATATAGAAAAGATGTCGTTAGACCACTGAGTCTATAAATACATCCAAGTGAAGAATGAAGAGGTTAGCTGAACCATCTGATCAAACACAAGAAAAACATCAACTTCAAAGCTAATCATTTCATTGATATACTCTGAAGTTAAAGTAAGAGCAGAAAAGAACTACTACTGTAATCTTGAAAGAGTAACTACAACTGAGTCTACTACTCAAAGAACACTCGAAGCAAAATAGTTTTCATATCTCGTGTGAGTGTTATAGAATACATTGTACACAACTTAGAAAGTTGTAATTGCTAGGAGTTTAGGCCAAGCTGTGTGAGTGCCTAAGGAGGTTGTATACTGTAAAGTGTAAACCAAAGTCTTCTAGTGTAACCTTCCTGCAAAGGAAGAAGGGGATACGTAGAAGCGTTGTGCTTCAAACTTCCAGAAACAATATTTGTGTCATTTACTTACTGCAATTTACCATTCAGTTATTACCACTCACAAGTCCAGCAGATGTCTTCCACACTATTATCAGTGTCTGCTGACTTGCAATATATTGAGAAGCTACTACAGTACCTAACAGTCTGTAGCAAATCGAGTAAAATCTAAATTAAATCTAGTGTTTATTCAACCCCTCCTTCTAAACACTACCCCGATCCTAACAGCTTGTTTCCTCCACTTTTATTCCATTGGACCTAGATTCCTGAAATACACAAATATATACCAAAAAGCCTAAAATTGTCTAGGAATCAACACGAAAATCCATATAAACTCATAGCAAAATAAGTTTAAAATTTACACTTATCAACTCCTCCAAACTTAAGCTTGACGTTCTCGAGCAAGAAATATAGTCAAAAAGTCGAGTTCAACCTTGAAGATTCAAATAAACCAATTTGCAGTCAATCATGTAGCTCAGATATCTCACTTAAAGACGAACAAAAACAACTCAGAAAGTTTAACAAGGTGTATTTTCTCCTAGATCAAGCAACATGTCTCCAAATCAGAACGTGCGTGTGTGATATTGTCACTTTCGAGTTCCATGCAAATTTCATAGATCAAATCATGCTATTCAATGAAAAGTAAGATTATCGTTGAGCATTCCATAGACCTATTTTCAAATAACTTCTCCACTAATGTAGTCACTCCCCAGACTTGGATCAATAGGTCTTTTTAAGCTTGTAACGTTAGGCCTAGGTGTTTGGCTTCAAAGAAAGGATATGATAGCACAAAGAAGAGAGTATAAGCATGTAATGTTCATATTGTTAGCACAAAATTGAGCTTCTCTTCTTTTTCTTTAGCCTTGGCCACTTTTGGTCTTATTTAGTCTTTTTTTTTTTCAAGGCTTTATCTATCTTTTCTTTTCTCATTCATCAATTTTTTTAATAATAAGCTCATCCAAATGTAGCAATTCAAGTGCATCTAATGAAAATCATTATACTCCCTTTAGGTAAGGATAATTTTTTTCAATTTAGGCTCATATATGTGGGTATAATGAGTTGCCAAGGAAAAAAATTTTAATGGTGGCTAATAGTATGTTGAACATACTCCATTCTTTTTAAATTAAGATCAAAATGGGACACTAGATATTGATAAATATCATGGTAATCTTGAAAGGCTCAAACGATCCAAAGATCGCCTAAATCATTTCCAAGTCAAGTTCATAACTATAAAATTTTGCCTCAAGTGCATCAAATAGTTTCTAAGGTACTCTAACGCTCAAACACAATTCATCAAGTTCACAAAGATTATCACTATTACAAATGCAATTCACAAGATTATGACTCAAATGTGCTTAATGAATTCCTCATCTTAGACATGCTCACTCAAAATAAGATATTCACAAGCAAGTCTTACAATCATCAAAACTCAAGTTGACATGCATAGTGAGATTAATATCATCATGGAATAGAGATCACTACTATGATTCATTCTTATCTTACTAAATGAACTCATTTTCAAGAAAAAAATAACGATCAATTTCCAAATAAGTTGCACTCCCACAAACTTAATTCATGCGTTGTCCTCAATGTACTAGGCATGGAAAATGAGACAAAGCCTTTACCTTTGACAACGACCGTCAGTGATCGTTGTCCAATTCCTCATCATCTCATGGGGCAAAGTAATGGAACATAACACAACACGCATGGAGTCTCACCAAAAATAAAAAACAAAACAAAAGCAAACCAAAACAAACCCAAAAGCAAAGAAAAAGCAAAGCAAAAAGATAAGAAAAGTTCTTGATTTATAGTCCCAAGCTGGACTTTTTACTACATGTCCTCAAGGGTTGAAATCGTTTGTGGAGCACGAATCTCGTAATCAATTGGGTAATGCCTCAACCTCTCGTCATTAATGATGTAAGTGCCTAGAATAGGATCACTTACCTTAATGGCTCCATGCAGGTATATCTTGGTAACAGTGAATGGTCCAACCCATGAGGCCTTTCGCTTGCTTTGGAAAATGCGAGGTGATGGCGCTTTATGCAATTGGACTGTCTCTACCTTCATAAACGTCCTTTTATCTTTTTGCTTCTTCGCCTTCCTTGGCTTCACCCTGTCATGGCTCTTGCCTTCTTCAGTCTCTAGTTCGGGATTCGCCTTCACCTCATCCGAACCTTGCACCACATCATCAGGTAAAATATTAATTTTATCAATAATAAAACATGTGTGCGTGTTGTGTGCTTGTGGTGAAGTTTGAAACATGGTAAAGGTGACATGATCCTCTCCTACATGGAGGATCAACTTCCCTTCTTCAACATCGATAATAGCTCTTCCGGTAGCTAGGAATGGGCGCCTTAGGATCAATGGCATGCTCGCATCCTCCTCCATATCCAACACAAGGAAATCCACCGCAAAAGTGAATTGATCTATCTTGACTGGCACATCCTCGACGATTCCTAGTGGGTAACACCACCCTTGTGGTCTTCTGCTCTCCCAGTCCAAGTCGCCTAAAAACAGACGACGGCATTAAGTTCACACTAGCACCCAAATCACAGAATGATTTAATGGAAGAAATAGGCACAATTGTGCAAGGAATAGAAAAGCTCCCTGGACCCTTCAACTTCGTGGCCGACTTCTTTTGCATAATGGCACTACATTCCTTGGTCAATAAGATAGCTTCGTGCTCTCCCAATTTCTGCTTCTTAGACAACATCTTCTTTAAGAATTTAGCATAATTTGGCATTTCTCGTAATCCATCAATAAATGGTCTGTGTCACTCGGTAGAGTTCCTTGTGCTCTCCAGCCAAGATAGTTGCCAATTGCCCTACTTGAATCTCCAAGTTTTTGATAGATGAATCTTGCTTATTCATCCTTGTTTTAGTTGATGATATGAACTTGGTCAATAGCTCCTCCATGCTCGACTATGGTGGATAACCCGGTGGTGGTTGTGGTGATACCTCAACCCCTATTGTATGTATTTGGGTAGGGGTTGTTTTGTGGCCGGTTTCCTACATATTTCACAGCTTCATTAGTCTGAACGAATGGGTTACCTGTTTGGCATTCAATGCTCGGATGATTGCCTCCGCATAGGTCACAAGTAATCTCTTGAGCTTTCATCCGTGTCATGCTCATGCTATCTAATCTCTTGTTCAATGCCTCAATTTGAGCGGTCAAAGCAGTAACTTCGCTCACTTGATGAACTCCGGCTTGCTTCTTCGGCACGTTCCTCTCGGACTGCCATTGACAGCTATTAGCAGCCATCTCCTCCAGCAGTGTATAGGCCTCCTCTGGTGTCTTTCTCAGCACAGTACCTCCTGATGATGTATCAATCATAGAACGGTTACCAGAAAATAAACCGTTATAGAAAGTTTGTACCTGCAGCCAGATGGGAAGGCCATGGTGTGGGCATCTCCTCAGTAAGTCCTTGAAGAGCTCCCATGCTTCCTACAGTGTTTCAGGATCATGTTGCACAAATATAGTGATATCATTTCGCATCTTAACAGTCTTTGATGGTGGAAAGTATTTTGACAAGAAAGCTTTCACCATCCCATTCCAAGTGGTAATTGATCATGTGGGCCAAGAATGCAACCAAGATTTAGCTTTATTATTTAGAGAGAAAGGGAATAGTCGTAACCTGATGGCATCATCAGTGACGCCATTATGCTTGAAGGTATCACAAATTTCCAAGAAATTCACTATGTGAGTGTTGGGATCATCAGTGGTCGCTCCCCCAAACTGCACCGAGTGCTGGATCATTTGTATGATTGCAGGCTTGATTTCAAAGTTGTTCGCATGTATGCTTGGTCTAGTGATACTAGACAATGACCCATGGAACTGAGGGATGAGCATAATCCATGAGGGATCTTCTATTAGGCACCTCTCATTCCGTCTTTCATCTCTTCCACCTCCTCCTTCATTATTTTCAGCCATTGTTCGAACTTCTCTTCGTCTTCTAAGAAGAGTCCTTTCAATTCAGTGTCAAAAGGCTCAAATGCCGGTTGTTCACTCCTTAGCATGCACTAGGGAGTAATAACCTATAAAATCCAACCAAAGAGAAGGCAATAGTAGAATAGTAGATTAGGAAAAGAGAGAAGAAAAAAAATCAAAAACAACAAAAAAAATGGCTAAATTACAATCAACTAATCTCCTAAGATATTACTTAAACTAGTCCCTGGCAACGGCGCCAAAAACTTGATCTCTTTTATTTTAAACAGTTATTTCCAGTGTAGCGATTCTATACCGCAAGTGCACGGTGTCAAGTTTTAGTATAATGAAATTAGAAGTACGAGTGTCGAACCCATGAGGACTAGTAAATAAGTACCATGTTCGATTAGTTTAATTATATTTAACCTACGATTATGGAATGATTAACAAATTAAATTGACTCAAACACAAAAATCAACGTAAACATCAGCGATGGATTATTGAAGAAATATGATCAAATAATTATCAAGACGTCGGTTCACCCATGTAATCCCCCAAAAGTTGTCTATTAATTAAGATTCCAAATTCTATGTTCTAGGGTGACTAGTTTTCCTATTTCATTCGTTATACCTTGGTCCGGCTATAACAAGTCTAGCATTAATCTACAATAAACCACTCTCGTGTCCTTATTGAACGATTAATACCAAAAAACGCTTTGTGAAAACTACTAGCCTTCGATTTTGGTAAATCTATTGATATCACACGTGTGCTAGATTTTACTTGGTCCGTTTCAACCTATGGTCAATTCAATCACGATTACCAAAATCTTACAAAAGGTAGCTAATCTTTTACAAGCATTAAAACATAAAATATGCACAAAGATCATGGAAATCGAATCAAACCCGATAATTAACTCAAGGGTTCAAACATGGGATCCCTATGTCTTGATAAACAAAATTAACCAACATTCATATTCAAATTATAATGCAAAAATATGTCTTTAAACAAATTCAACATCAAAATCTGAAATTCAAAATAACTGAGTTCAGAAATAAGGTAACGAGGATGTCACTCCGTTCGTCGCTCCGTTCTTCTGTTCCTTGCGTTGCTCTTGCTCTTCAATGAATTGTGGTATGTTTTGTTATGGATGGAGGAAGAAGAGGCTGCCCTTAGGTCTCAGAAAAAGTGTCAAAAGTCTTCTAATTTTCGTGTTAGGTCTGATAAGTAAAGAAAATTCGAGTAGGGAGGAGTCCACCTTGAACCAAACATGGAAAGTCTTTTTTTTTTTCATAAAACACTTATCGGCAATCGATCTTCGTTCAGTGCCGATCGATCGCCACTTCCTACTGGACGTTCATAGCCAAAATATTCATATCCGCGATCGATCTTGGCTTCCCACCGATTGATCGCGAGAATGCTCTGTACATCGACGATCGATCTTCATTATTTGAAGATTGATCGCCAATACAATCTGCTTGGTTCCTCAATGCATAGCTCCGCAATCGATCGGGGTATTTATGCCGATTGATCGCCAAGCTAATAAGAATTCTAACTTTTAGATTCCAGTCCACCTTTCAACATCTTCGTCCGGTTTGGTCCTTTTCAACATTTTTAGCTTGTTTCCTCCACTTTTATTCCCTTGGACCTAGATTCCTGAAATACACAAATATATACCAAAAAGCGTCAAATCGTCCAGGAATCAACAAGAAAATCCATATAAACTCATAGCAAAATAAGTGTAAAATTCACACTTATTAATTGCAGGGCACAAGGATTTATTCCAAGATTGATTTGAGGTATGGTTATCATCAGATACTGGTTAGAGAGGAGGATGTTCAGAACACATCATTTTGGACTCGGTATGGGCACTATGAGTTCTTGGTTATGCCGTTCGGAGTGACGAATGCCCTGGCTGTCTTTATGAGTTTAATGAATCGGGTGTTCCACCCGTATCTTGATCGGTTTGTCATAGTATTCATTGATGACATCATTATCTATTGTAGAAGCGAAGAGGAGCACGTGAGACATCTGCGTGTAGTGCTTCAGATCCTTCGGGATAACCAGTTGTTTGCCAAGCTCAGTTAATGTGAATTCTGGTTGGACAGTGTGGTGTTTCTGGGGCATGTGATCTCCAGGGATGGGATATCAGTCGATCCCAGGAAGGTAGAAGCAGTGATGGAATGGTTTGTGCCTACCTCTATGCCCGAGATTCGGAGTTTCCTTGGTTTGGCTAGGTATTATCGATGCTTCGTCAAGGGATTTTCTAAGATTGCTAAGCCATTGATGCATTTGACTCAGAAAGGAGTGTTGTTTTATTGGTCTGAGGCTTGTGAGAAGAGCTTTCAAGAACTGAAGCAACGGTTGACGACTGCGCATGTATTAGTGATTCCCACGGAGAACGAGAGGTTCATCATGTATACAGATGCGTCATTGCAGGGATTGGGTTGTGTATTGATGCAGGATAAGCATGTGGTAGCTTATGCTTTGAGACAGCTGAAATCGCTTGGGACCAGATATCTAGTTCACGACTTGGAATTGGCGGCTATATATTTGCCTTGAAGATTTGACGGCATTACTTGTATGGGATATCATTTACCATATTTACCGATCACAAGAGCCTGGAGTTTTTATTTACTCAGGCGGAACTGAAAATTAGACAGATGAGATGGATGGACTTACTGAAGGACTATGATTGCGAGATGGAGTACCATCCAGGCAGGGCTAACTTGACGGCTGATGCATTAAGTCGGAATGTGAAGTATACTGCGGAGAACGTTATTTACTTGTCGGCCTTGTTGACTTCCTACTGTCAGTTGGGGTATGATTTTGATGTGTTTGCATCGCCGGTACGTGTGTCGACATTGTTAGCAGAGCCGGATATTTTTGAGAATATCATAAGGGCCCAAAAGACAGACGACGAAATACGAAGATGGACAACACTGGTCCTTCAAGGGTAGCCATCAAAATTCAAGATGGCTAAGGACGGTACTTTGAGTCTTGGTATTCGTTGGGTGGTTCCGAGTGCGCCTGAGTTATGCCAAGGAATCTTACAGCGAGCTCACATCAGCAGATTTAGTATCCATAAGTGAGGAAGGAAGATGTATAAGGACTTGTGTGACCAGTTCTGGTGGAAGCGGATGAAACGAGATGTTATAGCATTCGTAAAGAGGTATTTGGTATGTCAGCAAGTGAAGGCGGAGAGGCAGAGGCCTGGTGGTGAGCTGAAGATCTTGGAGGTACCTAAATAGAAGTGGGAACACATATCTATGGACTTCGTGACCCATTTGCCGAGGACTGCTTCGGGATTGATGTCATTTGGGTGATAGTGGACGGACTGACTAAGGTGGCTCACTTTATACCCTACAGTATGACCTTCACGTACTTGAGGATGGCCCAACTGTACATTCGCAATGTGGTGAGATTGCAGGGGATCCCGGTTTCTTTGTCTGATTGAGATACACGATTTACTTCTCACTTCTAGGAAGGTCTTCAATCAGCATTGGAAACTGAAGTGAGGTTGAGCATCGCATACCATCCCCAAATAGATGGCCAGAATGAGCGTACTATACAGACACTCAAAGATATGTTACGGGCTTGTGTGCTAGAGTTAGATACTACGTTGCAGGATTCAGTGGCTTTTGTGGAGTTTTCGTACAACAACAGCTACCAGGCGAGTATTCAGATGGCTCCATTTGAGGCCTTATGTGGTCGACGTTGTAGATCGCCACTGTACTGGGATGATTTGGATCGTAAATTGGTCAGAGGACCGGAGTTGATCCGGGAGATGGAAGAAAAGTTGAAAATGATTCGGCAGAAAATGAAAGCAGCTTAGGATAGGCAGGCAACCTACAGCCTATGCAAAAAAACGACGACGACCGTTGGAGTTTCAATTGGGTGACAAGGACTTTTTGAAGATCTCACCTGTAAGGACCCCCGTGTCCTTAACCCGCTATTAGTGTATTAACTCATGTATTTAGTGAATACAATCATATAATCAGGGGGAAAGAACCACATGCTACCATAGCATAACATATCAATAATAAAATTTCTTACATTAACCATGTAATGTCCAATTTCCCCCAATCAAGTCCACTTACATAGCATGCACCCTTATGATACACTAACATGTTCTCAATTCATTTAGTAATTCCTCACATTAATTGCATGCAACGTATGAATGAAAAGAGAAAGGACATGCCCTTTATACAAACCATATACACATATAAATGTGCTCACATGCGAGCACCCAATGAATAAATGTGTATTTAATGTATAAGGTACTCTACTCAATACTGGCAATGGTACCTCGATCCGGGAAGTACCTCCAATCCATAGCTCAATCTGAAATACGGAGCTACCGATGTACCTGTTCCACCTGCCCCAACAGAGACAGTCCCCACACGGGGTGAGCATATCAATCCACCATCTCAATAACAGTAAATATTACAATTCAAATTTACAAAACATAAAGCTATAACGTAATAGATATTTCCTGTATAGTATCGTAATTCCATAGGATTCCCCGCGCTATTCCTGTTCTCACAATAACCAAAACGTCAAATTCCCAAAATCAGTTAATCACCCCATTGATTACCTAAGACCATTCCTGCCATGCCAGTTTCATAATCAAATATGATTAAATCATTATACGAATGACCACAGATATCACATATATCTAACCAGTGATTCCATAGTTTTATTTCATCGCTCGCTCCAAAATAGCGGCATTTTAACCTCACTCACGCTCAACAACGGCGGCGTCATAACCGATGTTCACTCAACAGCCACAACATCTCAATCATTGCTCGCTCAATAGAGGCACCATATAATTCTCAATGCATATCAAGTGATTACAACAACCATATATTATTCATGCACATGTCAATAATATATATATATATATATATATATATATATATATATATATATGTATGCTCGTACGTTACAAGTACCTTAGAATTCCGTAGTCCGAGTCAAACCTTGCCTTAGTCCCGTGATCCGATGAATCATGTGCTAACACATAAAATAACTCACAATTAATAATGGGCATGCAATCACGTGCCCAAGCACGTTCACAACCTCCAAATACATCATCAAGTCATGATGATTACCCATTAAAAGTCTCGGGCAAAGCATACGTTGAAATCACAACACAAAGAATTTCCAAAAAAAATCAGCATCGCCGATCAATCGCTGCCTTCCAGGCGATCGATCGCCTAACAACGTATTTGGCTACTGCCCTTGAGCGATCGATCGCTCGCATCGCACTGAACAAAATGGCCACTGCCCCTTGGCGATCAATCGCTACATTTGAAGCGATCGATCGCTACACTGTTCATCGTCATCAAACTTTTAACAAACGACCCGGTGATCGATTGCTCCGACTCTAGCGATCGATCGCTCCGACCTTTCTCAGTCAAAAATGGTCTTTTTAAGTTAAAAATTTCCAGAAGAACAATCCTCACACCCCATACACCATTATTCCTCAACATAAACACCATAAATCTCCCTTAAGCATTCCCACCCAAAAATCTTTTTAAAATCCAAAAACTTAACCCCAACTCAAAACACAACCGAATACCACAATACTACAATCAAAAAGAAGATAAAAGAGAGGGGAAGAGTATTACCAAATTATCTTCGCGAAATCCGGCTCCGAAATCGAACCTCCATTGATTTTGCTCAAAGGAGAAAAGGGGAAGGGAAATGGGTTTAGGGAGGGAAACGCTGGTGAGAGAGAGAGAGAGAAGTGAGATCCAAATGATTAAACACCGAGTCCACTTGGTATATATAGTACAAGGGCTCCAAAATCCCGAGTCCTCCACAAATATATCATGACTCAATAAAAATCATCTATGTTCAATAATTACCTCTCAATCTCAAATTCCATTACCAGCCCCAACTCAAAGTACCCCAGACCCCATATCCCACCAAAAACCAAATTCCAAGGTTTATCACCACGATAAGAATATAATCTCAACCCTTGGATACAGCAACCCCAAATACCGGATTTAAAATCCTCGGGAGTCTCAATACCGCAATTAATTCATAATTGCCACAATTAAAATCCATTAAGGATCAATACCACACCGGGATTTACACCATTAATTCCCGGGCATCACAATTATCCCCTACTTATAAAATTTCATCCTCGAAATTTGCACAGGCGTACCCCACGTACTGCCAAGACCACACAATCCAAACGGATTCACATCATCGAATCATGAACGCATCATGAACGACACACCAACCGCGAGGACATCGACCTCGTACCAATCTTTGGAATGGAGTAAACCTCCCAAACCATTACAATCTTTAAAAAGACGTCAGCATTCCTCGATGCTAACCACCCAAAAGTAGTCAATCAACTCTAATTGCTAGCTACTCGAATCATCCCTGATTCCAACATAGATATCACTTCCATGATATCTCCACCACTTAGTCTACGATGTCACACACACATCTTTACGACGGGGACCACTAGTATACCACAGTATACACATACTGAACCCGGTTTCCACTTTCCAAATCCATCTCCGTCGAGGGAGTAGTTGCACCATTCGCAACTCGGATCGGGCAACTCGCGGCCACTGATCAACACAAACACATCTCCAAAGATGCCTACATCCCGTGGGTTCCAAGAAACCACATCTTGGTCCAAACATAACATCGAGACTCCACAAGGTCTCAAGTTTCCATAGAGAACATGCAAGAAAAAAAATCAATTGCATTCTCACCATTCGTGTCGACAACGACACCCAACAGATTGAACTCCGGCCATCCCTCGTTTACCCTAGGATTCAACAATCCTAACACATGGATACTATCGAATTACCCAGAATGAACTATCATGATCCCAAATACGACAATCCCTCCTCAGAGGAAGTCAACCGAACCCCACGATCATTCTTCAGAATACATCGTGTCATTAAGATTACCAATCTCAAGGTGTCCCAATCTCTCACCAGAGATTCATCCATCCAGGCATACTAATCCAATGCTCGACAAGTACCAAAATGTTGGCATCATACACACACCGGTATACATGCCTAAGCACCAACATCACATGCATACTCAATGCACTCGGCTCGGGTATCTCTAATCATACCCATAAGCCCCGAAACAACTGTCAATTCTCAGTTATTCTCACCCGTGGAGAATATTGATTGACGAACTGACGGCTAATGGTGTGAAGTCCACATCAACACCAAGCAAACCGACTCATTGAACCTTCTAAAGATTCCCAATAGGTATATAGATACCGCCTCCTCACAAGGAAAAGTGTCATTAACCCATGACCCTCCAACCTCGAACCACCATTCAGAAAACCTGGATATATTTATACCAAAAAGTATCTCGGGACCAATAAATACGTAACTGGTTCAAAACAGTGCATCTTTGCCACTATTACCAATCCAAAACTTGTATACTCAACGTATACCCAAACTAACGATGCTCTGTACTAATACCATAGTACTCCATATACTCGAGCATCTCCCAGAGACGTCTCCTCGTACGTCTCACCGAAATATAAAGCAATTACCCAGTCCATCACAGTAATGCTTACTATGGCTGATGCACAATCAACCCTCGACCAATGACAGGTGTCTCCATGAGAGTATGTTCCAAATCTCTCCAAGAGATATAATCAATATAATAGTGTCACCGCACTAACTATATCCCAAAATTCCGATCGTGACCTCCATTGCATTTCATATGCAAGGATTCTCAACCAGCGCTAACAACGACTTGTTGACACTTATGTTGGTACTCCGAACAAAATTGAGTTGTCCCAGTACAAGTCCCTCAAAACATTTAACGTATAAACGTTCTCGTGAGATATTCACTGCATCAATCCTCATGCCACATAGTGACTAAAAGAGTCCACTATAAACCTCCTCGTATAATCATACGATTCATTAAACTCGGTTCCAACGAGCAGTATAATGGCTATAACAAGCTCACTATAATACTACAACAATACCTGGCTAGCAGATCGCTGCCTCCTTAGGTTTACCAAACCTACCAACGTATCATATGTTCCACCCCAAGTATACCATATCGTACCATCAATTAGAGTAGTGGGTCATCACCCAATATTTCTCTAACGCCATATATAACGGACATCCCGGTGTCCTTAGCAACCCTAATCCATTAGGATTTATTCCACACTTTCATGTGTGGGTGTGACCATGTCCACCATACGTCACATCGGTACATGCAAGTAATTTCCTCAATAATACTCCTATCACCAGTCATTTGGCCATAGCCATCCCAACGAGTATACTCAAAGGTACCACTACTCGTAAAATATTTACCTCAAATGTGTGCTGCGGTACACTTCCTGTATGGCGCATCCATTTATTCATCGAGCAAACATGCTCGGCATAATGGTCTCGTCAACCAGTGACGCGGACACCACCTGGTGCCCACCATCGGCACTCAAACCATACGACTAAATACATACACATAACTGTATTTTTTTGTCGTAACGACGGCATCCGTCCACATAGAACATCCTATATGTCATCGTCATCCTGTGACGGTACATGTCAACACATGACATCTACAATATCATCGTCAACCTGTGATGGTACATGTCATCGTCAACTATTGGCGGTATATGTCAATACATGGCATCCACAATAACATCGTCAACCTGTGGCGGTACATGTCAACACATGACATCCACAATATCATCGTCAACCTGTGATGGTACATGTCAACACATGACATCCACAATATCATCGTCAGCCCGTGACGGTATATGTCAATACATGACATCCACAACAATACTAACAAAATAGCAATATACTATGACTCATCGCTAACAAGATAGCGGCATACTTGTATCATTCGCTCAACAGCGGTACACAGTCAGCACCCATTGCTCGAAAGCGGTACAATCCCGTGCTACATGCATAGCGGCATAACCCATCGCTATATGATCAGCGATATGAAACATCGCTATATAATCAGTGCCATGAACCCTCGCCATATAATCAGCGGAATAGACCCATGCTATAGAATCAGTGGAATAGACCCTCGCTATAGAATCAACTGCATAGATCATCGTTGTAGAGTCATCGGAATAAATCATCGCTATAGATATCCGACGGTATGAACCATCGCCATAGAATCAGCGGAAAGTACCAATAATATATATACCCGACGGCATGAACCATCGTCATAGAATTAGGGGAATGTACCATTGCTATATGGACAAGATTCTGACATAAACCAACACACATAGATATAAACCAACACATATAGATACGTGTTTATATATATATATATATATATATATATATATATATATATATATATATATATATATATATAAAATGGGTATTTATCTCTTCTTTAAGTAAATAATTTGATGAGCGCGTTGTGGCACGTTGAAGGAGTTAAATTTGTCCTGCAGCCTTGTCTGAGAAGGTTGAAACTTTCCGAGTCTCCAATCAAAGAATAAAGTGGATGACTTGTAAAGTCCCCACAAACTAATTACTCTACGTGAGACAGCTCACTTCTGATTGATAATGTGATTAATTAATAATAAAACTAGTTTAATTAAAAATCATAGTAATTAAAAGTGGGTTTAAATAAAATACTAATAAATTGGTGGAGTATTAATGGTCTCGTCAACCAGTGACGCAGACACCACCTGGTGCCCACCATCGGCATTCAAACCATACGACTAAATACATACACGTAACTGTATTTTTTGTCGTAACGACGGCATCCGTCCACATAGAACATCCTATATGTCATCGTCATCCTGTGACGGTACATGTCAACACATGACATCTACAATATCATCGTCAACCTGTGATGGTACATGTCAACACATGACATCCACAATATCATCGTCAACTATTGACGGTATATGTCAATACATGGCATCCACAATAACATCGTCAACCTGTGACGGTACATGTCAACACATGACATCCACAATATCATCGTCAACCTGTGATGGTACATGTCAACACATGACATCCACAATATCATCGTCAGCCCGTGACGGTATATGTCAATACATGACATCCACAACAATACTAAAAAAATAGCAATATACTATGACTCATCGCTAACAAGATAGCGGCATACTTGTATCATTCGCTCAACAGCGGTACACAGTCAGCACCCATTGCTCGAAAGCGGTACAATCCCGTGCTACATGCATAGCGGCATAACCCATCGCTATATGATCAGCGATATGAAACATCGCTATATAATCAGTGCCATGAACCCTCGCCATATAATCAGCGGAATAGACCCATGCTATAGAATCAGTGGAATAGACCCTCGCTATAGAATCAACGGCATAGATCATCGTTGTAGAGTCATCGGAATAAATCATTGCTATAGATATCCGGCGGTATGAACCAGTCGCCATAGAATCAGCGGAAAGTACCAATAATATATATACCCGACGGCATGAACCATCGTCATAGAATTAGGGGAATGTACCATTGCTATATATACCCGGCGGCATGAACCATCGCCATAGAATTAGCGGAATGTACCATCGCTATATGTACCCGGCGGCATGAACCATCGCCATAGAATTAGCGGAATGTACCATCGCTATATGTACCCGGCGACATGAACCATCGCCATAGAATTAGCGGAATGAAGCATAGCTATATATACCTGGTGGCATGAACGATCGCCAAAAGATTAGCGGAATGAACCATCGTTATGTATACCCGGCGGCATGAACCATCGCCAAAAGACTAGCGGAATGAACCATCGCTATATATATACCCGGTGGCATGAACCATCGCCAAAAGACTAGCGGAATTAAGCATCGATATATATACCCAGCGGCATGAACCATCGCCAAAAGACTAGCGGAACGAACCATCGCTATAGAATTAGCCAATCCCTAGCATTGTTATAGCAGTGTATTTTAATGCACCTCGCTTGTCATGACCGCGGCACTAATACCCCTCGCTTCGATATATTAGCGGCACAGAATAACCTCGCTTTAATGCGACATGCGGAATCTACCATCTCTTCAACATTTAGAGGCAAATATTCTTTCCTCGTTACGATATGACAGCGGCAAGTATTCTATCATCGCTTCAAATGATATCGCAAAGCATTCAAAATCATCACTCGCATATAACAACGACTCATGGGATATGCACCAAGCATCCAATCTATACCTGCAACCACAATGCATAATCCAATATGTATACAAAGTACATGTTAATCACCAATGATAGTCTTGTTATAACATTGTATTTTAATGCACATCGCTAGTCATGACTGCGGCACTAATACCCCTCGCTTCGACATATTAGCGGCATAGAATAACCTCGCATTAATGCAACATGCTGAATTTACCATCGCTTCAATATTTAGGGGAAATATTCTTTCCTCGATACGATATGACAGCGGCAAGTGTGCTATCATCGCTTCAAATGATGGCAGCAAAGCATTAAAATCATCACTTGCGTATAACAACGACTATACATGTTATGCACCAAACATCCAATACGTATATGCAACCACAATGCATAATCCAATACGCACCTATAGGAACGACCCCAAACCATGAGCATATAATAATCTATATTCACCACAATATGATTATAATGAGTAAATGGATAAACCATAAATAAAAAGTACTTCATGTATTCCAATGCATTTAAAAAAACTCCCCTTGGTTGTCCCTGTACCACAACTCATAATCATAATCAATGGATTATATTACGGTTCCATAAATGTCATGATACATAACTATTCCATCAACATGTTCCTAGGCCCTCAATAGTCACAAAGAGCAAACAACTGCTCTGATACCAATAATGTAAGGACCCCCGTGCCCTTAACCCGCTATTAGTGTATTAACTCATGTATTTAGTGCATACAATCATATAATCAGGGGGAAAGAACCACATGCTACCATAGCATAACATACCAATAATAAAATTTCTTACATCAACCATGTAATGTCCAATTCTCCCAATCAAGTCTACTTACATAGCATGCACCCTTATAATACACTAACATGTTCTCAATTCATTTAGCAATTCCTCACATTAATTGCATGCAACGTATGAATGAAAAGAGAAAGGCCATGCTCTTTATACAACCCATATACACATATAAACGTGCTCACATGAGAGCACCCAATGAAGGAATGTGTATTTAATGTATAAGGTACTCTACTCAATACCGACAGTGGTACCACGATCCCGGAAGTACCTCCAATCAATAGCTCGATCTCAAATCCGGAGATACTGTTGTACCTGTTCCACCTGCCCCAACAGAGACATCCCCCACACGGGATGAGCATACCAATCCACCATCTCAATAACAGTAAATATTACAATTCATAATTTACAGAACATAAAGTTTTCATGTAATAGATACTCCCTGTATAGTATCGTAATCCCATAGGATTCCCCGCGCTGTTCCTGTTCTCACAATAACCAAAACGTCAAATTCCCAAAATCAGTTAATCACCCCATTGATTAACTAAGACCATTTCTGTCATGCCAGTTTCATAATCATATATGATTAAATCATCATACGAATGACCACAGATATTATATATATCTAACCAATGATTCCATAGTTTTATTTCATCGCTCGCTCCATAATAACGGCATTTTAACCTCACGCACGCTCAACAACGGCGGCGTCATAACCGATGTTCGCTCAACAGTGACAAATGGTGTTTTTAAGTTAACAATTTCCAGAATAACAATCCTCACACCCCATACACCATTATTCCTCAACATAAACACCATAAATCTCCCTTAAGCATTCAAACCCAAAAATCTTTAAAATCCAAAAACTTAAACCCAACTCAAAACACAACCAAATACCACAATACTACAATCAAAACGAAGATAAAAGAGAGGGGAAGAGTATTACCAAATTATCTTCGTGAAATCCGGCTCCGAAATCAAACCTCCATCGATTTTTGCTCAAAGGAGAAAAGGGGAAGGGAAATGGGTTTTGGGAGGGAAACGCTGGTGAGAGAGAGAGAGAAGTGAGATCCAAATGATTGAACACCGAGTGCACTTGGTATATATAGTACAAGGGCTCCAAAATCCCGAGTCCTCCAAACATACATCATGACTCGATAAAAATCATATGTGTTCAGTAATTACCTCTCAATCTCAAATTCCATTACCAGCCCCAACTCAAAGTACCTCAGACCCCAGATCCCACCGAAAACCAAATTCCAAGGTTTATCACCACGATGAGAATACAATCTCAACCCTTGGATACAACAACCCCAAATACCGGATTTAAAATCATCGGGAGTCTCAACACCGCATTTAATTCATAATTGCTACAATTAAAATTCATTAAGGATCAATATCACACCGAGATTTACACCATTAATTCTCGGGCATCACATCACCTTTCAGGAGTGTAGTACGGTTTGGAATGCGTGGGAAATTATCACCAAGGTATGTTGGTCCTTATGACAGAAATTTGGTGCCAATAATGGTTGCCTCGCGATCGATCGAGCGCTAGGGCCAATCGATCGTGAGGGCGTGAATAATGTTAATGTTGGATTTTTTGTATTTGGTTGGGATTTTTGAGATGGTATATTATATGGCTTCTAATATTGGATTGTGCAATTGTGTAGAGCCTTCCCAGGTGACGGCACGACGTAGGGGATAAAATTTCTGTAAACACCCCAACATTTTGGAAGAAAGGTACGTAGAGAGACGTACAGGCATCGACGGTAAAATGTATTTTTGTCATTTCGAAGCGAGGAATAGAATACTTGTCATTGTCATATCGTAGCGCTGAAAAATGATATTTGCCGTTAATATGTCGAAGCGAGGATAATGCCGCTGTCCTATTGGAGCGAGGGATATTTTAATGCCGCTGATATGTTGAAGCGATGGGTATTATAAATGCTGATGTTATGTCGAAGTGATGGGCATTAGAATGACACTGTTATATAACAAGACTGTGAATTGGTTATTGGTATGATTGTACGGATATATGTCATGACATTTATATTAAATTTATTATAATCTGATGATTATGAATATGAGACAACCATGGGGAGCATATTAAATGCATTGAATATAGGAAGGTTTTCGTATTAATTGTTTATGCATTTTTACATTTTGATCATATTGTTGTGAATATGATTTATTATATCCTCATGTGTTGGGGTAGTTCATGTATGAGCTTTTGGCAAGGAGAGTTAAGGCAGGGTTGATATGGTGAGTTGTGTGAGGACTAGAGCTACTGGCCTAGAAGAACATAAATTCTTTTGTATAGTATCTACGCGGGAGTAGTTTTAATCTATAGCGCATTACATTCATTTTGTTGGGAATGTAATTAATTCTTTTGGTGTTCGAAATTTTATTTTGGCATGTAAATCTCTAAGCTCATTATACCAACATGAACTCTTATACTCTGATGAATGGATGAATAGCTCTCTTTACGCTCTTAAATCACACTTAGGTAGTGAGGCCTTACATATTCACAATGAGAAATCCACAAAAAGAGTAATTATTTTTAAATTAATCTCAATTATCCAGTATGGAATTATAAATCACTGTAATTTTACGACATATTATCAAAATAAGAGCTCAACAGGTAGTGCAAAAAATACTTAAGAAGAATCCTCGTTATCATGAAATATTGAGTAACCTACATATGGTTTGATATCTCTCACATAACAAGATGAGGTATGCACGCAATAACCTGTGAAGGGCTTCACACTAAAGAATCTTAGAAGTTTTAAGCCTTTATAATTAAATTTCAACTTTCCAAGTAGCCTACATTATAAGGCTTATCTAAACAAAAGATCAACGTCAATCATGAAGCTTTACTCCGAAAAACAAACTCGGTTCCAGATTTTTAAAAGCGTACATGAAAGATTAATGTGGGAAAATATTTTAATATCTCTTCAGGTATAGGTGGGGTAGACCACATAAACTCAAGAAGAAAATATAATTGCTTTCTTTTGGTCAATTTTATGTTAACTGCATAAGTGAGTCAAATAGAGACTATAACAAAAAAGTTCTAGTATTTCAGCTAAAATAAAAAGGAAAGTATAACATGTATCTCGATCCCGTAGTCCCGGAGATGATTAACCGAACAAGGATTGAGTGATGACAGGCTCATGGTGCCTCAAACTCGAGCTAGTGGAGTATGAGCAAAGATTGGGGTGAACAACCAGTACCCATAGCACCACAAGTAACACAACAGAATCCACACTCGATCTTTTTTCACATTTTTGGGATTTCTGATAAGAAGTTCCAGCTTACAGCAAGTCCCCAAGGAAGAAACCTGCGCCAGTTCACTGTCTCTACGCTTTATTCTCCAGCAGCAGCAAATTTCAGTTTCCGAATTTGCAATTCTAGAAACTGGTTGAGTAGTTGTTGTCCACGTGCAATGCCAGAGATGTTGGGTTTCCGTACCCCAGCGCCAGATCCAAACGCAGCGGAAAAGAAACATAAACAGATCTGATCAGGGACGGATCGATCACACCTGATTCATATATTAACATGTGCAAATATCATAACTAATGCACGAAAAGGAATTACCGTTCACCGACGTGAAACTGATAGCGGTGATCCCTCGAGTCCAAACAACCTGACCAGATTCACGATCTCAACGCCAGGGCTAGTTTGGTGTTAGTCTTTCTACGACGATAATTATGACTGTCTATTGATTGTTAAACATTTGTGTATTATGTGTTAGGGACAGACTATATATTTATAGGTGCCACTAATGGGCTTGGGTGCATGAAGCCCAACATGCCAACATTTGGCTTGTAGGGCACATATGCTAACAATCTCCCACTTGCCCAAAAGCCAACACATGAGCACTAAACTCATAATCTAAGTAGGTCCATCCAATTGAATAACTTGATGTACAGGTGACGTACATAATTATGAGATAAATATATCATACTTTTTAATTTTAGAACTTTCTATAGATGGAACATTTCGGAACATAGAAACTCCACTAAAGTGATGAGCTTTCAAAAATTAAAATCATCACTTGAATATCAATCACACAATCTTGAGCATTTATCTTATAAGCCTCAACTCTCATCGGTAGATCGGCGGCCTGTTTCTTGTGACCCAGTGAGTCTCAAGTGTATCTTAGCAGTAGGATCACAACCTTTGTGATTTTAGAAGTCAAACAACTTCTTGGGCTTACCATGAATGGCACATTGTCGATTAAACTCCTTTAATAGACAATGGCCGAAATATAATTCCAACAACAACCTATCGATCGTTTGTAGCGTCTAGCATCTGCGCTTCACGAAGACCTAGATATAAATTACTAGCAATGTATGGGAACCTGTCAGCCATAGTTAGCGTTCAGTACAATCCTTTCACTCAATATGTCCCGATTGAATCAAGGCATTGGTTGATCGAGACCTTTATGATTTCAATAACTATGTATTTGTTTCACGTCATATGATTCTTTGGTCCGTATATGAAAAACTCATTTTTCACAAGCACTACCCACTCTGGCCAGAGATTCCTTGAATCATATACAGAAATACACATAAGACATCCTGGTTCATCAAGACCAATGGTGCGCAACTATGACTAGAAATTCTATGCTCGACAAATGGTAACCACTTATAGAATTCTGAGTAGGTTCGTTCAGTGAACTCATTTCTAATGAGCACCTATTCATGTGTGTTGAATTCTCCAATCCAATGCCGATGAAACAGGGCGCACTACACTAGGCACATCATGAATACCAGTCTCTAACGAGCATATATCGATATCCCATTCTCGAAGGCTCATCGACCAGGAACATTTAGAAATCACAGTCGAGAATGTATTTCATGGTCGCCATCATATGCGTAACCACATTCTATGGACTATAGCAATCTCAATGGCTTCATCAATAGATCAAGATGCATGGGTAAACAGATGAAGAAGTGCCATGTATATCAATATTCAAACAAAGATTTGTCATAATAAGATTATAAGTACAATCAATCAACTATTGATTTACTTAAACACATATGACAACAATATCTTTCACTTTCCCAAAGCCAACTACTCATGTGTCTCAAGACCATCTTCCCAAGATATCTGACAGACACCAATCGTTGTAAAGGCTTTGTCAGTGGATTTACTATATTTTTCTGTTGAAGCAATTCTCTCGATAATAATGTCACGTCTATCCTGTCTCTCATTAGATGATATTTTCTCAATATATGTTTGGATACTGATGAGATCTTGGTTATTCATAATAGTCCAACTGTTGCCACAGTACCTAGGGACTGTGTCAACCGTACTAGAAATTACACCCAACTCTTGGATGACATTTCATATCCAAATTGCCTCTTTGTTGCATCGTATGCTGCAATGTATTCAGCTTCAGTGATAGAATCCGATGTGGTGTCTTGCTTGGAACGTTTCCAAGAGACAGATACAAATCTGAACATCGATTTGGAATCATCTACATCCGGCTTTAAAGTAGCATCAGCTTAGCTTTTAACTTTATTTCTCCACTTACAGGTCCAAAAACCATGAACATATCATAAGTTCTTAATAAGTACTTGAGGATTATTTTCACAGTTTTCCAGTGACCTTCACTGGGATTTGTCTGATGTCTGCTCCTTACTCTAAGAACATGCATCAGACCAAGTACATAACATAGCATATGTTATGCTATTAAAATCGAAATATAAGGTGCCAATGTCATCTTTTCTCTTTTCTCAATCTTAAGATCAATTGACTCGAGAGATGAATACTATGACATTTTGGCAAGTAACTCATTTTCGTGCTAAACCCTTTTAGTACAATGTTTATGTACATAGATTGAGAGATCTCAAGCATCCTTTAGATCTATCCCTATATAACCTTACGCTAAGCACGTAGGACGCTTCTCCCAAATATTTCATGGAGAAATTAGTAGATAATCATGCTTTAATTGATTAATCCAATACCATTCACAATGGACATGATATAATCGACTTAAAGCATAACAAATGTAACCGTGCTCCCACTACCCTTTTGCACACACATGTCACTTCCGGATTTTTAACAAAACCAAACACTTTGATGATGTTATCAAAATAGAAGTTCAAACTTCGGGATGCCTTCTTAGGCCAATAAATGGACCTCTGCATACCTTTTGCTCACTCCCAATGGTTTTGAAGCCCTCTCGCTGCCTTGTAGAAAAGTCTTCACATCTATCTGTTATATCTCATAGTCATAATATGAAGATATAGCTAATGAAATTCGAATAGACTTTAACATCATAACCGATGAAAAATTTTCTCACAGTATGAGAATAACCATTTCCCACCAGTCAAGCTTTGAAGGTCGCTACCTTCCCATCCACTCCAAGCTTTCGCTTGCAGAGCCATTTGCAGCCAATGGGAACAATTCCCAAAGAGGATCTACTAAGGTCCATACCTTATTAGAGTACATGAAGTCTATTTCAAATTGCATAGCATCTCGCCAATATCCCAAAACGATGTCCAACATCGTCTCCTTGAAAGTCCTAGGATCACATCCATGGTCAAAATCATTATAACTACTTTCTAGGAGTAAATTCAATTTATCATGAGTTCTTGAAACACTTTCAGATCTCCTTGGTATGTGTAGTTCAAAGGTTATGATTGACTCAATTAGTTTCACCATTTTCACTTTTCTAGTGGTTTGTGATTCTTGAACCCTTTCAAGTTATATTATATTGTCATTCATTTCGAATAGAAACATTTTCTCTAGAAATACTGCACTTGCAAAACTAACACTTTGTCTCCAATTGATAATATAAATTTTCAAAAAATAACATAAGATGGATCAACTATCCAACTTACCTCCCACTGGTTGCTTCACATAAGCAGAACAATCTCAAATATATATTTGGATTATTTTTTAGTACATATCATATATGGAGTTTTCGTCACTATATTGGTATGAATTATGTTCAACAAATATGTAACTTTAGAGAGTTACTCAGAGAGAATCACATTCTCTTTAAAATAACTCAACATCCTCTTACGCTAACATCTAGTGCTCCACATATGTACATATGAATCAAATTCAATGGGCATTCAGCATATGCAAAATATATGTGGGATTTAAGTTATCATTCTTTTTATATTCTTTGAACATAATCATACTAATCGTTCATAAGTTTACAGATTCAATAAAATATGCATTCTTAAAAATACTACAAATCACATTCGCAAAATAGGAACAATGTTCATGATTAAATATAGAACAAATAAATAATTGCTCAAACCAGTTCCTAACAAGTTCAAGATTTTATATTAAATAAATGTTTCAAACAGCCTTTGTAACAACTCTTGCTACAATGCTTATCCTCACGTAGGTTTCACCTTCCTAGGGCTCTCTACTTCTTCTCATCATATGCAACTATTTGTAAAGATGTGAGCACAACTAGCATCATATACCAAAGAAGTAGAACCAATTAAAACATTAATTTAAATATAAAACATACCCTTTCTAGAACGCTTCTAGTCTAGGTATTCCTTGCAATTTTGCGTCAGTGACCAGTGGTGAAAACATAGTTTATTGTCCTTTTTAGTTGCTACTATATTCATTTCATCTTTTGAGTTCGAGAGCCATTTCCTTTCCTCTACTTTATCCTTGAATCCTTCCTATCAATTGTAAGATTCAATAAGAAGAACATGTTTCTCCTTTGAATCAAGGAGTCATGAGTTTCCAACATTTTGACTATAAAATCAAATCTACAGCCAGTTAATGAGAATTTGTCACATTCAGAGGATTTGTCACATTCAGATTTTCCAATTTCTCAACAAGAGATATTTTTCTTACACCATTCTCATAGACCGAAGCCCCATCTTGCATGTGAAATGAAAATAGCTCTTTTGAAGTCGCGAATCTCAGTAATCGCGTCTATTCACCAAACAACATTTTGTAGGTGTTGGAAAATATCAGCAATGTGAGCGAGTTTCTCACATCTATGTTGAAATTCATTTGTGACATTGATGCTATCATATAGCACCTAGCCTAGAGATCATCGTCCCACCACTTCTCAAGTGTGGCGATCTCTTCATGAGACTTACCGGGATACACTTCAACAGGAGGCTTCCACCAAGGGTATATAGTAACCTCTTGAAGCAATCACTATTTTAAATTAAAATAATTTGGTCTGGTTAATTTGTTTGTATAGAGACTTGATGTAATTGAATTCACGACAATCACAATATTGAGAATAAACAGAAAATATAAGCAAACTGTTTGATCATTAATTAATTCAAAAAATATGGACTTTAGTTATTAAATGCTCCCACTAAATTTTTCGAATTCATCACCATGACGTGGGCCCACCGGCTTCATGATACTAAAGGTAGATCACAATTGCATCATATGCAACCCCAAGGATATTTGTCTCGCGATTGGCACAACCCTACGTGGGCAGGACCATGCCTTCTTAAGTCAAACTAACCCATCCCATGGATGGAGATGTCACGCCCAAAAGGCCCCACGGCGTGAGTAATCTAAAAGGTTAACATAATTGCACCCTTAATTAAGTGGCAGTTAAACACACAGCTTTCTCATGCTATATGGCCCCATGTGGGTGAGTAAAACAATATGACACAAGTAGCGTCTCATGGCTTAACTGCTGATGGAAGACAGGAAGCAACTAACCCTTTTGAGCTCCCTTTGTGTGATGTCCCCAAAATGATTATGTGCAATTGAGCATTAATTATGTTTATGTTAGGATTATGGTATTAATTTATTGAGTATTGAATTGATAATTATGGTGAAATTCTTAGTCATGCGGTGGGCATGACCTGCTAATGCATTCCAGGGTGCATGTGATGCATGTTGGGAAGTTGAGTTATGTTATGGTTTATTTGGGTAGGTATTAATTGTTTTGGTAAAGCATGTTTAATTGGAGTCTTGATACATTTCTTTTATTTAGAGTAAATGCTATAAAATATCAAGTAGGTATATTTTAATACATCATGCTAAATACCGGGACAAAAACATAACCCTATCATCTAACCACCCCCCCACCCCCCCCACCCCCCAACCCATATCTATCTGCAATTATCAGCCATGCCCATACCTCATTTGACTCTCCCCTCACTCAATCCTCATCACTCAGAAATCTCTCCCCTTTTTCCCCCAAAAATCGTCCATCATTAGGCAAGGAAGTAGGAGGAAGAAATTGCCATTTCATTGCTTGAAACCTTGCAAAATGTTGGAGCAAAAAGGGTGGGGAACCATGATTTTGTTTTGGTTTAATGCTTGTTTGAGGAGAGTTATTTTGTTGAGTGAAAATGGCATGTATGGTAGTGTTCTTGTTGGAATTTGTTGTTGTGTAGCTTCATGGTAGTATAATGAAGTTTAAGGTGCTTTGTGTTGATGGCTTTTAGTGTCTTATGTGCTAGCAAGTATGATATGCTCGAAAATGGTGGTTTTTCGCGATTACAGACATCGGCGATCGATCGGCTCGTTCTTCCCGATTGATCGCGAGCACCAGTTTGCGAGGCAGAGACTCTCCGCGATCGATTGCGAGTTTGTGCGATCGATCAGCGAAGTCAGCAATCGATCGGCATGTTTTCGACGATCGATCGCGGAATGGTAAATTTTGGGTATTGAGGCAGTAGCATCTCGCCATCAGATCGGGGTCCATTGGCGATCGATCCCGAGAAGCCAAATTATGTGTTTTTAATTATTTTTGTGGAATTTTTGGTATCGGACTATTATTGGCTCCTAATATTGATTTGTATGAATGTGTAGAACCATCCCAGGTAGCAACACAACAAAGGAAGTAAAGTCCTACCACATCCTACTTTTGGAAAGTTACGTAGAGAGACGTACGGGCATCCAACGGTACATGTATTTTATATACTTATTGGAACATGCATTGAGGATGCAAGTATATATTAAATTGTGCATTGTGAATGCAAATACATGTTGAATTATGCATTATGATTGCATATGTGTATGTTGAACACTTGGTGCACATCCCATGAGTCATGGTTATATTTTAATGATTTGCCACTGTCACTTGAAGCGATGATAGAATACTTGCCGCTGTCATATTATAGCGAGGAATGAATATTTGCCGCCAAATATTGAAGCGAGGGTATTGCCGCATGTCGCATTTGAGCGAGGTTATTCAATGCCGCTAATATGTCGAAGCGAGGGGTATTTGTGCCGCTGTCATGACAAGCGAGGTGCATTAAAATACACTGTTATAACAGACTAGGGATTGGTAATTGGTGATATGTCATGACATTTGTGAAACCATTGAATAATCCATTGATTATACTCATGAGTTATGATACAGGGACAACCAAAAAGGGAGCGTTTAAAATGTAATTGGGAAACAGGAAGTGTTTTGTATTTACGGTTTATGCATTTACGCTTTTTAATCATGCTACGTTCAATATGGATTATTATATGCTCATGATTTGGGGGTTGTCCTTGTAGGTACATTTTGGCATAAAGGGACTAAGGTCGGGTTGACGCAGTGAGCTAGCGAGGAGTGCTTTTGATATAAAAGCTGGGATTCTTTTGTATAGTCTCTACTCTAGGAGTAGTATAAATCTATAGGATTAACATTCTTTTGTTAGGAATGTAACTAATCCATTTGGAAGTAATTATCTTGGCATGTATCCTTAAAGCTCAAGGCCTCAACACGAATTTTTATACTCTGATAATACACTTTAGCTCTACTTACGCCTTATTTTGCACTTAAGGAACTAGGGTCCTTACATTAGTGGTATCAGAGTAGTGGTTAGAGAACCCGGGGATGATTGAAGGGTAGCCTTAGCAACTTGTTGGCTAGGAGTTTACATATGAGCATGTTTATGCATATGATGCATATTGGTATATAATTGTTATGCTAACATGCTTTTGTTATTCATGTTATCTAACGGTGAAATATATGTATTGTTTCTGGAATTATTGTTAACCCTTGTATTACAGCATGGCGGCCATAAATTTGGGGAATCACAATGAGGAGGTGGGCGACGTAGGAAGTTTTAACGCT
Source organism: Haberlea rhodopensis (assembly GCA_907163345.1). Classification (NCBI taxonomy): domain Eukaryota; kingdom Viridiplantae; phylum Streptophyta; class Magnoliopsida; order Lamiales; family Gesneriaceae; genus Haberlea; species Haberlea rhodopensis. The sequence continues at coordinate 810,445 of CAJQUN010000125.1, read as the reverse complement.
AGCATTGCTCAGACGAATCCTCTACTGCCACCTGCTGTGGGTGTGGAACCTATTGTATAGCCGTTATTTCCTGGTGAACTGAGTCTGACGCAGTTCCTAACCTTCCATCCACCTAGATTCGAGGGAACTGAGACTCGGGAAGAGGGTGAGGAATGGTTAGAGAGGATAGAGCAGATCTTCGTGTCGACACACTGTGCCAAGACTGCCTGGCTGAGGTTAATGGAATTTCAATTGGCTAAGAAGTCCTCCATGTGGTGGAAGACAACTGTGATGGAGCTGAGAGCTCAAGGTGTACTTATTGATTGGAGCTTGTTCAGAACTCGGTTTTTGAATCGATATTTCTCAGCTGCTGCCAGAGAGCTGAAATAGGACGAGTTCACCAACTTGAAACATGGCAGTATGACTGTCTCGGATTATGCCATGCACTACTCGTCGCTGTTGAGGTATGTTCCTCACGTTGCTAGCAATGGACATGCCAAGAGGCATTTTCTGAAGGGTATGAGACCGGAGTTATTTGACCGGGTTATCTCCAATAACCCTAGCTCTTTTGATGATGCTCTTACTAGAGCAGAGCTGGCAGAAATTGGAGTTGGGGCTTATGCTGATATTGTACCCCCGCATGTGCCACCACAGAGGTCAGTTGCTGACAACCTGAGACTACGAGGAGAGCAGTTTAAGCCTCGTGGAGCTTCTTCATCTGCTCGATTTAGTGGAAAGAAGTCTTATAACCGGAAACAGGAGAGTCGAAAGGGCATTGTACCGACCAACCGGGGGCCAATGTAAGTGAACAGAACGGGGGAAACAAGATGTGATAATTGTGGAGGGCCACACTTATCAAACAACTGCCCAGCTTGTTTCAGTTGTGGCAAGATGGGCCATATTTCTCGGTATTGCCCCAGTCGGGGAGGATAGTCGGATTTCAGGATGAATAAGCTGAGATTTGATAATAGGACAGTGCATCAGAGGCAGCAGATTATGCCTCGACCATCGGGAGGACAGACAGTGGGACCGGCTCAGGGACAAGTATATGCACTTACTAGAGAGCAGGCCGAGGCAGCCCCAGAGGAGGTGATTGCTGGTACGTGCCATTTATTTATGTACCCTGCTTTTATTTTGATAGACACATGTGCTTCCCATTCTTTTATATCTACTGATTTTGTGGAGATACATCGTATGTGCCCGTCTCGTTGCCCACACCTCTTATGGTCTCGACATCCACTGAAAGGAATGTGATTGCAGATCGACTACTACCTGACTGCCTCATTTATTTTGAGGACAATGATTTGAAGACTGATCTGATTGTACTGAATATGGCAGACTGTGATTGTATTATGGGCATTGATGTGCTGAACAGATATCAGGCCGTGGTTGACTGCCGACAGAGAACTGTTCGCTTCCGATCTGATCAGTGGATTCAGTGGATCTTTTATGGAAATGGTTCTCGTTCAAAGATTCCGTTGGTTTCAGCTGTTAAAATGTCACGGTTATTGGAACGTGGCCATACGTGTTACCTTATCTATGCCGTTGATATAGCGGAAAATAAGAAAGACTGAGGATTGAGGAAATACCGGTGGTTATGGAATTTACCGATGTATTCCTGGATGAGATTCCAGGGTTTTCGCTGAGTAGAGATGTCGAGTTTGGAATCGAGTTATTACCGGGGACTTCTGCTATTTCTCGTGCCCCTTATAGAATGGCGCCGGCGGAACTGAGGGAACTGAAGGTGCAATTACAGGAACTCCTTGATAAGGGATACATACGTCCGAGTGTATCGCCTTGGGGTGCACCGGTCCTGTTTGTCAAGAAGATGGACGGTTCGATGCGGTTGTGCATCGATTACCGACAGTTGAACAAAGCGACGGTTAAAAACAAGTACGCTCTTCCATGGATTGATGATCTGTTTGATCAGTTGCAGGGCACGAGACTCTATTCTAAGATTGACTTGAGGTCTGGTTATCATCAGATTTGGATTAGAGAGGAAGATGTACAGAAGACAGCATTTCGGACTCGGTATGGACATTACGAGTTCTTGGTTATGCCGTTCGGTGTGACGAACGCCCCGGCTGTCTTTATGGGCCTGATGAATATGGTGTTCCAGCAATATCTTGACCAGTTCATCATTGTGTTCATTGACGACATACATATCTATTCTCAGAGTGAGGAGGAACACGTGAGTCATTTGCGGACGGTGCTCCAAATCCTCAGAGATAATCAGTTGTTTGCCAAGCTCAGCAAATGTGAATTCTGGTTGAGCAGCGTGGTATTTCTCGGTCATGTCATCTATAGGGACGGGATATCAGTGGAACCCATGAAGGTAGAGGCAGTGATGGAATGGTCTACGCCTACTTCAGTGCCCGAGATACGGAGCTTTCTTGGTTTAGCCGGATATTACAATCGTTTCGTCGAGGGATTCTCGAAGATTGCCAAGCCACTGACGCAGTTGACTCAAAAGGGAGTACCATTTTATTGGTCTGAGGCTTGTAAATAGAGTTTCCAGGAGTTGAAGCACAGGTTGACATCAGCACCAATGTTGGTGATTCCTACAGAGAACAAGAAATTTGTTCTCTATACTGATGCATCACTTCAGGGCTTAGGATGTGTGCTGATGCACAAGCATGTGGTAGCTTATGCATCGAGACAGTTAAAGCCGCATGAGACTAGGTATCCATTTCACGGTTTGGAATTGGTGGCTATTGTATTTGCCCTGAAGATTTGGCTGCACTACTTGTATGGCACTTCGTTTACCATTTATACAGACCACAAGAGCCTAAAGTTTCTCTTTACTCAGGCGGAGCTGAATATGAGACAGAGGAGATGGATGGACTTACTCAAAGACTATGATGTGAGATTGAGTATCATCCTGGGAAAGTTAACTTGACAGCAGACGTCTTGAGCCGGAAAGTGAGGTGTACTGCTGAGGATGTCATACAATTATCAGCCATGATGACCTCCTACTGTTATCTGGGCTATAACTTCGATGTGAATGCATCGCCTGTACGTGTATCGACCTTATTAGCTGAGCCAGATATTTATGAGAGTATCAGAAGAGTTCAGAGATCAGACGAGGAGATACGGATATGGTTATCATTGGTACGTCTTGGGCAGTCATCAAAGTTCAGGGTGGCTGAAGATGGTTCCATGAGGCTCGGTAACCGTTGGGTAGTTCCGAGTACGCCGGAGTTGCGTCAAGGAATCCTACAGCGGGCTCATAGCAGCAGGCTTAGTATCCACCCAGGAGGGAGGAAAATGTATAAGGATCTATGTGATCAATTTTGGTGGAAACGGATGAAGCGTGACTTCATCACTTTTGTCAAGAGATGTTTAATCTGTCAGCAGGTTAAGGCAGAGACCCGGTGGTGAGTTTAAGAGCTTAGAGATACCGAAATGGAAGTGGGAACACTTATCCATGGACTTTGTGACCCACTTGCCGAGGACTGCTTCGGGTTTTGATGCCATTTGGGTGATTGTAGACAGACTAACCAAAGTGGCTCACTTCATTCCCTATAGTATGGCCTTCATCTATTTGAGGATGGCTCAGTTATATGTTCGAGATGTGGTAAGATTGCACGGGATCCCTATTTCTATAGTGTCGGATCGAGATCCACGATTCACATCTCATTTTTGGGTGGGTCTTCAATCAGCCTTGGGAACTGAGGTTAGGCTGAGCACTGCATATCATCCCCAAACGGATGGCCAGACCAAGCGTACTATCCAAACGCTCGAGGACATGTTGAGGGCATGTGTATTGGAGTTTGATACTTCATGGCAGGATTCGGTGGCCTTGGTAGAGTTCTCATATACCAATAGCTACCATGCAAGCATTCAGATGCCTCCTTTTGAGGCCCTTTATGGCAGACGATGTAGATCACCCTTATGTTGGGACGACTTGGACCGTAAATCGGTCAGAGGACCAGAGTTAGTTCGGGAAATGGAAGAGAAGGTAAATGTGATAAGATAAATGAAACAGCCCATGACAGACAGGCAGCTTATGCTAATAAACGGCGGTGGCTTTAGAGTTTCAGTTGGGAGATAATGTCTTTTTGAAGATCTCACCTTTCAGAGGTGTTGTACGATTTGGAATGCGTGGAAAGTTGTCCCGAGATATGTTGGGCCATACGAGATCTTGCAGCGCATTGGCACCTTAGCTTACCGACTGGCCTTACCACCTTCTTTGTCTGGTATACATGATGTGTTCCATGTGTCTATGTTATGGAAGTATGAGCCGGATCAATCACATGTGTTGCAGCCTTCTGAGGTTCAGTTAGAATCCGATGTATCTTATGTGGAACGGCCTGTTAGAATTCTGGATCGGGCAGATCGCAAACTTCGGAACAAGGTGATACCTATGATTAAAGTTTAGTGGGATCGCATGGGTGTCGAGGAGGCCACGTGGGAGATGAGCAACATATGATGCAGCACTATCCCGAACTATTTTTGGTATGTTGTTTATGTTTTGTTTCGATTTGGTAAGTGCATGCTGATTTCGAGGGCGCAATCTTATAAGTAGGGGAGTATTGTGATGTCCCCAAAATGATTATGTACAATTGAGCATCAATTATGTTTATATGAGGATTATGGTATTAATTTATTGAGTATTGAATTGATAATTATGGTGAAATGCTTAGTCATGCGGTGGGGCGTGACCTGGTAATACATTTCAGGGTGCATGTGATGCATGTTGGGAAATTGAGTTATGGCATGGTTTATTTGGGTAGGTGTTAATTGTTTTGGTAAAGCATGTTTAATTGGAGTCTTGATGCATTTCTTTTATTTAGAGTAAATGCTATAAAATATCAAGTAGGGATATTTTAATACATCATGCTAAATACCAGGGACAAAAACAAAACCCTATCATCTAACCACCACCCCCCCCCCCCCCCCCCCCCCCACAACCCATACCTATCTGCAATTATCAGCCATGCCCATACCTCATTTGACTCTCCCCTCACTCAATCCTCATCACTCAGAAATCTCTCCCCTTTTTCCCCCAAAAATCATCCAGCATTAGGCAAGGAAGTAGGAGGAAGAAATTGCCATTTCATTGCTTGAAACCTTGCAAAACGTTGGAGCAAAAGGGTGAGGAACCATGATTTTGTTTTGGTTTAATGCTTGTTTGAGGAGAGTTATTTTGTTGAGTGAAAATGGCATGTATGGTAGTGTTCTTGTTGGAATTTGTTGTTGTGTAGTTTCATGGTAGTATAATGAAGTTTAAGGTGCTTTGTGTTGTTAAAGTTTGATGGCTTTTAGTGTCTTATGTGCTAGCAAGTATGATATGCTCGAAAATGGTGGTTTTTCGCGATTACAGACATCGGCGATCGATCGGCTCGTTCTTCCCGATTGATCGCGAGCACCAGAGTGCGAAGCAGAGACTCTCCGCGATCGATCGCGAGTTTGCGCGATCGATCGGTGAAGTCAGCGATCGATCGGCATGTTTTCGGCGATCGATCGCGGAATGGTAAATTTTGGGTATTAAGGCAGTAGCATCTCGCGATCGATCGGGGTCCATTGGCGATCGATCGCGAGAAGCCAAATTATGTGTTTTTAATTATTTTTGTGGGATTTTTGGTATCGGACTATTATTGGCTCATAATATTGATTTATATGAATGTGTAGAACCATCCCAGGTGGCAACACAACAAAGGAAGTGTGATATCCCCGAAATGATTATATGCATTTGGGCATTAATTATGTTTATGTGGTAATTATGGTGTTAATTAATTTAGTGTTGGAATTAGTTAATATGGTGAAATGCTTAGTCATGCGGTGGGCGTAACCTGGTAATGCATTTCAGGGTGCATGTAATGCATGTTGGGAATTTGGGTGCTAGCATGGTTTATTTGTGGTGGTTAAAGGTTATTTTGGTGAAGCATGTTTTAATTGAGGTTATGGTGCATTTTTGTAAAATGCTTTTAAAATATCATGTTGGGATCTTTTATACATCATGCTAATTAATGAGATACCATTTTTAATCTTTAACCCACTTACACCCCTTTCCCCTATTTAACTCTCATTTATTACCACCACTCTCAACCCTAACCCAAAACCCCCCAAATTTTTGTCCAACCCAAGAAAGGAGAGGAGAAATCCTCGCAACCTCTTCATTTGTTGGAATCTCGATAAGATTTGAATTCCAATAGAGGTATAGATTCCTCCTTGTTAATTTTGAGAAGATTAGTTTGAAATGGGTTGGGATTTTGGGATTTATAGGGGCTTGTTTTTAGGTGTATGTTGTATGTGGTTGGGTTATGATTTTTGAGGTGTTTTATGTTGATTTTATGGAGTTATAATGTTGTTGAGTTGTTGGGATGTGTTGGTTTGAGGTGTGTGTGGTGGAGCTTTGGATTTGTGCTCAAAAATGGTGGAAATCGCGCACATAGGGTGTGGCGATCGATCGCTACAAATGGGGCGATAGATCGCCGAAAAGCAGTAGCAAAACTCGGGTGCGAGCGATCGATCGCTGTATATGGGGCGATCGATCCCCTCGAGGCAGAGAGGTCGGGTGATCGATCGCTATGTCGAAGCAATCGATCGGTAAGGCTCGCGATCGATCGCCTCGACACAGCGATCGATCGCCAGCAGTCAAACTTGGGGAAACGTCGGGATTTTGGAAACGGGGTTTAATTATCCGTTTTTCGGGGTAATGTCTACATTCCAATAGGAATGCTATACTTTTAAAATGGATTGGTTGGAGCCAAATTTTAATAAAACAGAATTCTCGGTTGAGTTTTTGGCTAGCTTTTAAACTTATAAAATGGCATATTTTGGGTATTATGCATGCTTAGCCGGTGGGATTTTATTTATGTAATCGTCATGGGTGGACGATAGGTTTGGAATTGTGAACGTGCTTGGGCACGTGATTGCATGCCTATGTTTAATTGAGAGTTTTTGCATGTTAGACTAAACTCATCGGGTCGTGGGGCTCGGGCAAGGTTGGACTCGAACTACGAAGTTATAAGGTACGTATGACGTACGAGCATAGACCTTTATTATAATTGTAATTGTTGAGTGCATGATACACTATATTGCAATAAATGTATATGGAAATGCATGGTATATGGTATTAGCAATAAACAGATATTGAAATACATGGTTTATGTTAATTGCTACAATTGGATATATATGCATTGGAAATTATATGGTGCCGCTTTTGAGCGAGTAATAATTGGTATGTTGTCGCCTTTGAGCGAATATCGGTTATGACGACCCTGCTGTTGAGCATGCGTGAGAAAGAAATGTCGCTATTGTAGAGCGAGCAATGAAATAGAACTATGGAACCATAAATGAGATATTTGGAATATTTGTAATCATTGTTTAATGATTTGATATTATTGATTAAGATATCGGTATGTGGCAAATGGATTTGTTAATCAATGTAGTGATTAACTGGCATTTGGGAATTTGATGGTTTCAGTTATTTTGAGAATAGAGACAGTACAGGGAATCCCGGATGAGGATGATACCATCCATGGAGCATCTTTTATATTTCATAGCATTTACATTTTTGTAAATTATGAACTGTGTTATTGTGATTATCGGTTTGGTGGTATTGTATGCTCACCCCGTGTGGGGGCTGTCTCTGTTGGGGCAGGTGATTAGGTACACCGATGGCTTTGGAGTTAAGCTCGAACTACGGATTGGAGGTCCTTCCAGGGATCGAAGTACCAATGACGGTACTGAGCACAATGTTTTATACATTTGATACACACATACTTATTTGGTACTCGTATGTGAGCACTATTATGTGTATATGGTATGTATAAAAAGGCAAGGGACTTTCTCTCTTCATTTATGAGTTGCAAGCAATTATTCATTGAATTATTAAATGAATTGAGAACATGTTAGTGTATTATAATGGTGCATGATATGTATGTGGACTTGGTTGGGGGAAACTAGACATTATATGGAATAATGTAAACAATTTTATTATGGGCATGAATTGTTATGGTGACAAGTGTGTTTTCCCCTACATATGTGATTACATGTACTAAATGTATTGGATTAATAAACTAATAACGGGTTAAGGGCACGGGGGTCCTTACATTAGTGGTATCAGAGCATTGTTTTGCTCTTTGGAGCTGTTGAGGGCCTAGGAACATGTTAATGGAAATGAGTAGCACCTAATTATGCATGATGGTAGTTTGTGTGTGACACAACTATTTTGCTTATGTGCATTTATGATATATGATCATAATGGAACAATTATATGTCATGACATCTGTGGAATCATAATAATCTATTGATTATAATTGTGAGTTGTGGCACAGGGACAACCAAAGGGAGCATTTTGAAATGCATTGGGATACAGGAAGTACTTTGTACTCATGGTTTATGCATTTACTTATTATAATCATATTGTGGTGAATATGGATTATTATATGCTCATGTTTGGGATTGTTCCTGTAGGGACGCTATGACATGAAGGGCTAAGGCCAGGGTTGAAAAACACGAAACGGTAACCTGCATTTTATATGCATCATGGATTATGCATTGTGGTTGCATATGTATTGGAGTGATGATTTTAAATGCTTTGCCGCTAAATGTTGAAGCGAGGGTATTGCCGCATGTCACATTTGAGAGAGGTGCATTAAAATACACTCATTATGGTTGTATATATATTGGAGTGATGATTTTAATGCTTTGCTGCTAAATATTGAAGCGATGGTATTGCCGCATGTCACATTTGAGCGAGGTGCATTAAAATACACTCATTGTGGTTGTATATATTGGAGTAATGATTTTAATGCTTTGTCGCTAAATGTGGAAGCGAGGGTATTGCCGCATGTCACATTTGAAGCGAGGTGCATTAAAATACACTCATGGTGATGTATATTGGGAAATGGAATATGCATTGTGTTGCAATTATAGATGAAATGCTTGGTGAATATCCCATGAGTCGTTGTTATGGATGAGTGATGATTTTAAATGCTTTGCCGCTGTCACTTGACGCGATGATAGAATACTTGCCGTTGTCATATCATAGCGAGGAAAGAATATTTACCGCCAAATGTTGAAGCGAGGGTATTGCCGCATGTCGCATTTGAGCGAGGTTATTCGATGCCGCTGATATGTCGAAGCGAGGGGTATTAGTGCCGCGGTCATGACAAGCGAGGTGCATTAAAATACACTACTATGACAAGACTAGGGATCAGCTATTCATAGCGATGGTTCATTCCGCTATTCTATTGGAGATGGTTTATGCCTCCGGTTATTCATAGCGATGGTTCATTCCGCTATTCTATTGGCGATGGTTTATGCCACCGGGTATTCATAGCGATGGTTCATTCCGCTATTCTATTGGCGATGGTTTATGCCGTCGGGTATTCATAGCGATGGTTCATTCAGCTATTCTATTGGCAATGGTTTATGCCTCCGGGTAATTCATAGTGATGGTTCATTCCGCTATTCTATTGGCGATGGTTTATGCCGCCGGGTATTATATAGCGATGGTATATTCCGCTACATCTATTGGCGATGGTTCATGCCACCGGGTATTATATAGCGATGGTATATTCCGCTACATCTATGGCGATGGTTCATACCGTCGGATATCTATAGCGATGTTTTATGCCGCTGACTCTATGGCGAGGGATCATGCCGCTGATTCTATAGCGATGGGTTATACCGCTATGTACGTAACACTGGATTACGCCACCTACGAGCGATGGGTTGGACGACGGAGACAGGTATGCCGCTATCTTGTTAGTGATGAGGTATGGCATATTATCATTTTATTAGTATTATTGTGGATGACATGCGTTGATATACATATACCGTCATGTGTTTGACGATGATGTCGTGTATTGACATGTACCGTCACGAGTTGACGATGTTATTTTGAATGTCATATGTTGACAGGTACCGTCACGGGATGACGATGACATAGTGGATGTCTATGTAGACGTGTAGCGTCGTTTCGATGAATAATATATTTATGTATATGTATTTAGTCATATGGTTCGAGTGCCGATGGTGAGCACAAGGTAGTGTCTGGGTCACTAGTTGACAAGACCATTATGCCGAGCAGGTGCTCGATGAATTATTGGGTGCGCCGTACAGGAAGTGTACCGCAGCACATATTTGAGGTAAATATTTTATGAGTAGTGGTACCTTTGGGTATACTCGTTGGAATGGCTATGGCCAAGTGACTGGTAATAGGAGTAGTTATTGAGGAAACTACTTGCTTATACCGAGGTGACATATAGTGGACATGGTCACACCCACCCCTGGAGGGTGTGGAATAAATCCTACGGAATTTGGATTGCTTTGTAGTTGAGAAAGGACACCGGGATGTCCGTAGTGCTTGGTGTTTTAGAGAAATATTGGGTGATGACCCACTACTCTAAATGGATTTTACGGTATGGTATACCGAGTGTAACGTATGATACGTTGGTAGGCTTGATATAAGCCTATGGAGGCAGCGATTTTGCTAGCCAGATATCGTGGGATATAGTGTGCTTGTTGGAGCCATTATACAGCACGTTGGGACCGAGTTTGGTGAATCGTACGGTGATACGATGAGGGTTTATGGTAGACTCTTGTAGTCTCTATGTGGCATAATGATTGAGGCAGTGAGTATGTCACGGGGATACTTATACGTCAAATGTTTTGAGGGACTTGTACTGGGACAACTCAGTTTTGTTGGGAGTACCAACGTGAGTGTCGACAAGTCATTGTTGGTTCTGGTTGAGAATCCTTGCATATGGAATACAATGGGGGACACAATTGGAATTGTGGGATATAGCTAGTGGAGTAACACTACTATATTGATTTTATCTCTTGGAGAGATGTGGATTGTACTGTCATGGAGACAGCTGGTATTGGTTGAGGGTTGATTGTGAATCAACCGGGGAAGCCCTACTAGTGTTAGACTAGGTGATGGCTTCGTACTTTCGGTGAGACGTTCGAGGAGACATCTCTGGGGTAATGCTCGAGGTTGTGAAACACTATGGTATTAGTACAGAGCATTGTTAGAACGAATATACGCTGTGTATATGATTTTCAATTTGGTATTAGTGGCTTGATGCACTATTCTGAATCAGTTGCGTATTTTTGATTCCGAGATATGTTTTGGTATAAATATATCCAGTTTTACGAGGTTGGAGGGTCATGAGTTCATGACATTTTCCTTGTGAGGAAAGCGGTATTGATATACCTACCGATTGGGAATCTTTGGGAGATTCAATGAGTCGGTTTGTGTGGTGTTGATGTTGGAATCACACCATTGGTCGTTGGTCTGTCAATCATTATTCTCTGCGAGGTGAGAATAGCTGGGGATTGACAGTTGGTTTAGGGACTTTGGGTATGATTGGAGATACCCGAGCCTATTGCATTGAGTATGCATGTTGTGTTGGTACTTGGGCATGTATGTGTGTACGAATGCCCGTGTTTTGGTACTTGTTGAGTATCGGATTAGTGTGCTTGGATGAATGAATCTCCGATGAGAGATTGTATCACCTTGAGATTGGCAATCTCGATGGCACGATTATTCTGAAGAATGATCGTGAGGTTTGGTTGACTTCCTCCAAGGAAGAATTGTAGTACCTTGGGGTCATAGGAATTCTTTTTGGATAATTCGATAGCCTCCCTGTTTTAGGATTGTTGAATCCTAGGAAAAACGAGGGATGGCCAAGATTCGGATTTGTTAAGTGTCGTGGTTGACACGTGTGGCGGGAATGCAATTGATTGTTCTTGCATGTCCTTTCGAGAACTGGAGACCTTGTGGAGTCTCGATGTTGTGATTGGACCAAGATATGATTCTTGGAGCACCCAGATGTAGACATCTTTGGAGATGTGTTTTGTGTTGATCGGTGGCCGTGTTGTTGCCCAATCCGTGTTGCAATGTAGTACAACTGCTCCTTTGATGGAGGTGGACTTGGAAAGTGGAAGCCGGTTATAGTTAGGTACATTGTTGTGTACTGGTGGTTTCCTTGGCAACGATGTATGTTTAACATCGTGGGCTGGATCGTAGATATATCTCAGGGGCGATATCTGTTTTGGAATCACGAATGATTCGGTTGATTTGCAGTTATGCTTGGCTAACTGCTTTGAAATGGTTGGCATTGGGATATGCTGACGTTCTGTTGCGGTTGTAATGGTTTAGGAGGTTTATCCCATTCCAGGTTTTGGTGCGAGGCCGGTATCCTCGCGGTCGGTGTGTCATTCATGACATGTTCATGATTCGACGATGTAAATCCGTTTGGATTTTTGTAATCTAGGCAATACGTGGAGTACGCCGGGAAAATTTCGAGGACGAAATCTTATAAGTAGGGGAGTATTGTGATATCCCCGAAATGATTATATGCACTTGGGCATTAATTATGTTTATGTGGTAATATGGTGTTAATTAATTTAGTGTCGGAATTAATGAATATGGTGAAATGCTTAGTCATGTGGTGGGCGTAACCTGGTAATGCATTTCAGGGTGCATGTAATGCATGTTGGGAATTTGGGTGCTATCATGGTTTATTTGTGGTGGTTAAAAGTTATTTTGGTGAAGCATGTATTAATTGAGGTTATGGTGCATTTTTGTAAAATGCTTTTAAAATATCATGTTGTGATATTTTATACATCATGCTAATTAATTGGGTACCATTTTTAATCTTTAACCCACTTACACCCCTTTCCCCTCTTTAACTCTCATTTATTACCACCACTCTCAACCCTAACCCAAAACCCCTTCGTCCAACCCAAGAAAGGAGAGGAGAAATCCTCGCAACCTTCATTTGTTGGAATCTTGATAAGATTTGAAGTCCAATAGAGGTATAGATTCCTCCTTGTTAATTCTGTGAAGATTAGTTTTGAAATGGGTTGGTATTTTGGGATTTATAGGGGTTTGTTTTTGGGTATATGTTGTATGTGGTTGGGTTATGATTTTCGAGGTGTTTTATGTTGGTTTTATGGAGTTATAATGTTGTTGAGTTGTTGACATGTGTTGGTTTGAGGTGTGTGTGGTGGAGCTTTGGATTTGTGCTCAGAAGTGGTGGAAATTGCGCGCACAGGGTGTGGCGATCGATCGCTACAAATGGAGCGGTCGATCGCCAAAAAGCAGTAGCAAAACTCGGGTGCGAGCGATTGATCGCTGTATATGGGGCAATTGGTCGCCTCGAGACAGAGAGGTCGGGTGATCGATCGCTATGTCGAAGCGATCGATCGGTAAGGCTCGCGATCGATCGCCTCGACACAGCGATCGATCGCCAGCAGTCATACTTTGGGAAACGTCGGGATTTTGGAAATGGGGTTTAACTAACCATTTTCCGGTGGAATGTCTACATTCCAATGAGAATGCTGTACTTTTAAAATGGATTGGTTGGAGCCAAAGTTTAATAAAGCGGAATTCTCGGTTGAGTTTTTGGCTATCTTTTAAACTTATAAAATAGCATATTTTGGGTATTATGCATGCTTAGCCGGGAGGCTTTTATTCTGGTAATCGTCATGGGTGGACGATAGGTTTGGAAGTTGTGAATGTGCTTGGGCACGTGATTGCATGCCTATGTTTAATTGAGAGTTTTTGCATGTTAGCACTAAACTCATCGGGTCGTGGGGCTCGGGCAAGGTTGGACTCGAACTACGGAGTTATAAGGTACGTATGACGTACGAGCATAGCCCTTTATTATAATTGCAATTGTTGAGTGCATGATACACTATATTGCAATAAATGTATATGGAAATGCATGGTATATGGTATTAGCAATAAACGGATATTGAAATACATGGTTTATGGTAATTGCTACAATTGGATATATATGCATTGGGAATTATATGGTGTCGCTTTTGAGCGAGCAATAATTGGGATGTTGTCGCCTTTGAGCGAATATCGGTTATGACGCCACTGCTGTTGAGCATGCGTGTGAAAGAAATGCCGATATTGTAGAGCGAGCAATGAAATGGAACTATGGAACCATAAATGAGATATTTGGAATATTTGTAATCATTGTTTAATGATTTGATATTATTGATTATGATATCGGTATGTGGCAAATGGATTTGTTAATCAATGTAGTGATTAACTGGCATTTGGGAATTTGATGGTTTCAGTTATTTTGAGAACATGGACAGTACAGGGAATCCCGGATGAGGATGATACCATCCAGGGAGCATCTTTTATATTTCATAGCATTTACATTTTTGTAAATTATGAATTGTGTTATTGTGATTATCGGTTTGGTGGTATTGTATGCTCACCCCATGTGGGGGCTGTCTCTGTTGGGGCATGTGATTAGGTACACCGATGGCTTTGGGGGTTAAGCTCGAACTACGGATTGGAGGTGCTTCCAGGGATCGAAGTACCAGTGGCGGTATTAAGCACCGTGTTTTATACATTTGATACACACATACTTATTTGGTGCTCGTATGTGAGCACTATTATGTGTATATGGTATATATAAAAAGGCAAGGGACTTTCTCACTTCATTTATGAGTTGCAAGCAATTATTCATTGAATTGCTAAATGAATTGAGAACATGTTAGTGTATTATAATGGTGCATAATATGTATGTGGACTTGGTTGGGGAAACTAGACATTAGATGGAATAATGTAAACAATTTTATTATGGGCATGAATTGTTATGGTGACAAGTGTGTTTTCCCCTACGTATATGATTACATGTACTAAATGTATTTGATTAATACACTAATAACGGTTAAGGGCACGGAGGTCCTTACAGGAAGTAAAGTCCTACCACATCCTACTTTTGCAAAGGTACGTAGAGAGACGTACGGGCACCCAACGGTACATGTTTTTTATATACTTACTGGAACATGCATTGAGGATGCAATATATATTAAATTGTGCATTGTGAATGCAAATACATGTTGAATTATGCATTATGATTGCATATGTGTATGTTGAACACTTGTCACTTTGTGCACATACCATGAGTCATGGTTATATTGGAGTGATGATTTTAATGCTTTGCCGTTGTCACTTGAATCGATGATAGAATACTTGCCGCTGTCACATTATAGCGAGGAATGAATATTTGCCGCCAAATGTTGAAGCGAGGGTATTGCCGCATGTCGCATTTGAGCGAGGTTATTCAATGCCGCTAATATGTTGAAGCGATGGGGTATTGGTGCCGCTGTCATGATAAGCGAGGTGCATTAAAATACACTGTTATAACAGACTAGGGTTTGGTAATTGGTGATATGTCATGACATTTGTGAAACCATTGAATAATCCATTGATTATACTCATGAGTTATGATACAGGGACAACCAAAAAGGGAGCGTTGAAAATGCAATTGGGAAACATGAAGTGTTTTGTATTTACGGCTTATGCATTTACGCTTTTTAATCATGCTACACTTAATATGGATTATTATATGCTCATGATTTGGGGGTTGTCCTTGTAGGTACATTTTGGCATAAAGGGACTAAGGTCGGGTTGACGCAGTGAGCTAGCGATGAGTGCTTTTGATATAGAAGCTGTGATTCTTTTGTATAGTCTCTACTCTAGGAGTAGTATAAATCTATAGGATTAACATTCTTTTGTTAGCAATGTAAATAATCCATTTGGAAGTAATTATCTTGGCATGTAATCCTTTAAGCTCAAGGCCTCAACACGAATTTTTATACTCTGATAATACACTTTAGCTCTACTTATGCCTTATTTTGCACTTAAGGAACTAGGGTCCTTACACCTTATCAGTTTGATATAAAAAAAATTTGAATCATATTAAAAAGAGGATTTAATTTATTTTAAAATCTCATCAAGTGCTCATTTGTTTGTTTGCCGGATTCATGCAACTATGTTTCATTCATGCATCATCATGCGTACTAATAAAACATATAAACAAACATTTATCATACATCATATGCATAATAAAAATAAATATGGACAATTACAGCATTTTCCTAGTTGATCCACGTGAGCCACACGTGGATCACAAGTCTGTCTAAGGTGATGTAGGTATGTAATGCAATCCTATTACATTTGTGCTTCCATTATACATGTCTTGATTCTTGATGCTCCATTTCAGTCTCGATCTCCCACTAATTCTAATGATTTTACATTTAAATCGTGCAAACAAGAGAATATGGATAAAAATCCGTGGTGAGATATATCAGAAAATAGAGAGAGCGGGCTCGCATAACCGATAACCAAAAATCACAATTATAATGAAACAATAAAAACCTAAGCATTCACCTAAACACACTGGTCAATGTCCGTAATCATCCACCATGCAATAACATCATATGTAATTAAACAATTAACTAAACAATTACATCATATGTAATTGTACTAATCACATCACATGTAATTAGATTACAATTTAATTTATTTTATCATCTCCCATTAATCGTGTCATTAACTGAAATAAAATTAACAAATTAAATAAAAAAATTGTATTTAGTTTTTAGTTAATTAATTTTCAATTAATTGGTAAAATCACTTTTTACCTTTTAACCATCATATTAATTGAAAATAAAATTAACCAATTAAATTAACCATTTTCATTAATTTTCAATTAATTAAATTTTCATTTACTTGGTAAAATCACTATTTTACCTTTTAATCATAATGGTAATCGAAAATACTTGGTAAAATCACTATTTTATCTCAAATCATAATATTAGCCAAACATAAAATTAACAAATTAAATTAAACATTTTCGTTCAATTTTCAATTAATTAAATTTTCAACTAATGGTAAAATCTCTATTTTACACTTAATAAATTAAAAATTATATTTTTAATTAATTAAGTTTATGATTTATTGCTTCAAAAATAATATCCGGATAAAACATCGAAAACAACCCAAAATAATTTTGGACTCCAAACAATTTGGACCCAAAATTAAAATTTATTTTAACATATTCAAGCCACATCTGAAAAATTAGCCCAAAAACTTTTAAAATTCGAAATTTGGCCCAAAATATTTGAAAATTCGAAATTTGGCCCAATATTAAAAC
This sequence comes from Haberlea rhodopensis, assembly GCA_907163345.1. Lineage (NCBI taxonomy): Eukaryota > Viridiplantae > Streptophyta > Magnoliopsida > Lamiales > Gesneriaceae > Haberlea > Haberlea rhodopensis. Next base: position 793,535 of record CAJQUN010000125.1, on the reverse strand, counting down.
CCTAGGCACTATTCATCATCTTCCGCACTCCAAACCCTAGCCACCTCCTCAACACACAGCTGCCACCAGCAGCAACCAATCCGACGCAGTGGTCAACAACCACCGCTCGCCACTTTCCATGCCAAGATGATAGAGAAACGGTTTCTCCCCCAAGTCGCCGCCTCGTGAACCTGTTGGCCATCGGTTAGGTGGCCTCGCTTATCAGATCTGCGTGAGAAGTGGTGGACACAGTGGCAGAGAACGATTTATTCGCCGCTTGTGTCGCCGCTCGCCGCTCCTTAGATACGTTGGCGGTTGTCCTTTGCCGGTGATGACTAGATGCCGGAAACAGTTCCAGCTTGATTAAAACTCTTTTTAATCCAATTTCTATGTTTTTCCGGATTCCAAAATTTTGAAAACAAACACAATTAATATCTATTGAAAAACGATCTAATAAAAATTAATTATCACATACATGAATCAAAGCGCAACCTGGCTCTGATACCACTGTTGGGTTTTCATACCCCGACGCCAGATCCAAACGCATCGGAAAAGAAACATAAACAGATCTGACCGGGGACAGATCGATCGCGCTTGATTCATATATTAACATGTGCAAATATCATAAATAATGCACGAAAATGAATTACCACCGACGTGAATCTGATAGCGATGATCCCTCGAGTCCAAACACCCTGACCAGATTCACGATCTCAAAGCCAGTGTTAGTCTTTCTACGATGAGAATTATGACTGTCTATTGATTGTTAAACAATTGTGTATTCTGTGTTAGGGACAGACTATATATAGGTGCTAATGAGCCACTAATGGGCTTGCGTGCATAAAGCCCAATATGCCAATTTGGCTTGTTGGACGCATATGTTAACAAGAGGTTCATAATTAATCAATCATAACAGTAAAGAATTGAGTTACAGCCATCCCTTCACCTCTAAGCAAGTAGCGGTGCATCCCCTTAGCACCACCACTACCGCAGCTCCATTTATCTTTTACTGTCTTTCACTCCGAATTTCGAAGCGGTTAGTCTCGTCAACTTCTGAGTCTTTCTCCGTGATCTTTGGGGAAAAGGATTCCGATACCCTTAGCCAATGGATTGTGGGAAAGTTGAAATCTTTGCCAAATTGAGTCCTTTCATGCAACAAGGTTCGGTCAGAATCCTCTCTTGCGAGGATAAAAATCCAAGAGTGACATGCTTCTTTGAAATCAATGATTTTCGAATCTGAATTTTTTATGGGTTCATCTTTTTTCTCTTCTTCTCTGGACTTTGCTTCTCGAGAATTCTGAAACCATAATTCATGCACAACATTCCTTTTTCTTTTCTTCTTCATCTACGCATTAAGTTCAATGTTCCAACAGACGACGCCAATGAATTGATCCAATATTTTCATTATTTGGTAAAGTAGGTGCAATAGAAAATAAATAGGCAACACCACAATTTTTTATTTGGAAAACCCCAGAAAAATAACGGGACCTAGCCCAGTATAAAATTCCACTATAAACGATGAACTTTTTTACCGTGTCATACAAGAATGAAGCCAAATAAATCAAAGGAAAATATGTCTTAAAATGAGGGATGAAGGGGTCGAGAGGTGAGTCCTCTCTTCCTTCATTTATTCTAGCAGATGTCCCTTGCTGCTCATCTCTGGATAGACTCCGGAAGTCAAGGAAAAAATGGGAAAGTGGAAGAAATGTCTCCCATAATTCTCTCCATTTTCTCCCTCAATCAAGCTCCACAATTGCTCCCATGATCATACATTCTCCCCCACTAATTGTGCCCCCACCTCTTGCTCCCACTCATTATTCTTTTGTTTATGGCATGCTTTAGTCAAATCGTGTCCGAGAAATTTGGGTTGATTAACAGCTATGACCAAGTCTTATGCCACTGTTTAACCACGTGAGATCGAGCAGAATATCATCCTTGATCGCTTATTTTTTTAAACAATTATTTCTCAGTGTAGCGATTCTACCGCAAGTGCACGGTGTCAAGTTTTCGGATAGTGTTATATAAGAAAGGATGTCGAACCCACAGGGACTAACGTATAAGTACCAAATAAAATTAATTAAATTATATTTAGCCTACAAAAAAAATGATTAATTAATGAATTAAACTAAAGAATTAAAAACTCAAAACTAACACAATTCCTTTGAAGATGCGAAGGAATTCCGCTCGAGAAATCTACCAAGATGTTTGTTCAATTATGCGTCGTCAATGATTTGTTTGCTAAAACAATTTCTTATCAATCAATTCTTAAGGTGACAGATTTCCGAATATAATCAATACACTCTCTCGAGCTGTATTGAAACTAGTAATAAATTGACACTAGTAACTCTCGTTCACTAATACCAATTTAATACCGAATAAATCTCTATGAAAATCGTTATTCTTTAAATCGTTCAATTTAAAGTGACCACGTATGTGATTTAATCTCTCGATCTAAATCTTAAACATACAACATGAATTATTTGAGCGTATTACAATTTTATCTCTCGATCTCAATTGTAATTCACAAGTTCAATCAAATGTAGCTAGGCTTTGATAGCATGGAGCATATAATTCATGAACAAATGATATTGATTCACTAAAACACAACCAAATCAAAGATTCAAACACAAATCACTTAAAATTGATAGAATAAACAAGATTAAATTCAAATCAAATTCAAATAGATGTTCAATTGTTTCTCAACCTCAAAAACATCAACTAAATATGAAAATCAAATTAATCTAGAGTTTAGAAATACGATAAACGTAGGAGGACTCCGTGCGTTGAACAATCTTTCTTCTCTCGCTTCCTTCCTTGCACTTCAAAGGATTCTTCAACCTTGTTCTTCCAGAGATGAAAGGCGGCTAAGAAAAATAGAATTAGGTCTGATTAATCTTCAGAATAGGGATGCCAATTTCGTGCCTCTTTTCCTTATTTATAGAGGAGGGGAGATATGGAATTGTTTCCATAAAATCAGACCAAATCAAGAGTTTAATTTTCTGAAAAATCTCCGTCTCGATCGATCGAGCCTTATGTCTCGATCGATCGAGCGTCTTCAACATCCGAGTCTTCAATTCTCTGCCTCTCTCGATCGATCGAGATGAATCTTCCAATCGATCGAGACTTCTTCTCAAATTCTTTTTCAACTTTTTGCCTGAGTCGATCGACCGAGAATGATGTTCCGATCGATCGAGAATCCAAAATCTTTGTTGGCCATTCTTCTGCCTCGGTCGATCGATCGGGAAGCTTGTTCCGATCGATCGAGATTTCCAGAAATCAAAATCTTCATTTATTGGCTTGATTTGATCCGTTTTCTTTCTTGTAGCTCAATTCTTCCATATTCCACCTAGATTCCTGAAACAAGCAAATAAATACCAAAAAGCATAACATCTTCACGGAATCTACACGAATATATATACAAATCAAGACCTAAATACGCGTAATAATCAACCCTATCAATCCTCTTCGGGCTTTTTTCTGTTCGATCATAATCAACGAGTCGCTATCGATCACTACATAAGGGCCAATCAATCGGCAAGGAATCTTGAAAAACATGGAAACTCGATTCTTTCCTCCTTTAAAAGATTTTGACCTATTATTTCAGCCACCAACTCCCAAAACTAGTGATGATCCGATTAGTTTTCTTCCTTTCGTTTATTATATGCTTTCTAGAATAATTTTGTTTGTTTCAATTCCGATTATGAGTGGCTAAACACTCAAACACTTGGTTGGAGAAAATATTATTCATCGATTTTTTTTTTTAGTATCAAGAGTTTTTCAGATTTTATTGACATAATTGTTTGTTTGATTATTTGATTGACAATCTAATAATTTGCATATAAGTTATTGCTAAATTAGATATCAAATCTGTAATTGTTTTCCCTCTAATTTATGAAGCAACTAAGATTGATAAACTTTCGCTTGTGAGTTTATTAAATTCTTATGGAAGACGGTTGACTAAATTAAACACAACCGCTTATGTTTATGTTGTTGAGTTGATTCATTCTCACTAATTTGAATGCTATCGTTGGTTTATATTTTAGTCGCCTGTATTTTGGTTGACTAATTGATAATGACTAAAAATTAGAACGCTTGGGCTTTTTAACTAAGAATAAGATGGGAAAGATATAGAATTTCCAGTGTTTAATATTCAGTATAGAAAATGAATCCTTTGTGAGAATCGATGATCGGGATATTAAATTCCAATTATAGAGTTATCCGAAAATCAAGACTTGCTTTTTAATATGATACTATCATATTTTTTCTTTTAAAATTCCTAGTTATAATCCAGTTCACAAAACCTCAAATTTTTTTATTGTTTTGTTTTGAATTTCCTTAAACACATATTTACACCTTCTTGTGGGATTCCATACTCACACTACTACATAATTGTTATCAATCCATAGATTGAGTGTGATTAATTTGGGCGTACTCGACTAGGGCACACCAGATATAGAACGTTTTTTCCCCAAAATTGATTGTTGTTATCTTTGTGTGTGGATAATGACATGTATCATAAGTGGTCAGGATGCCAAAGAGGACAATTGTAGTGGAATCCATACATTAGATGTTCATTTTGTTGTTATCCCAGTGTTTGTTTATATATACGTATACATGTGGTGTGTCCCTAGATATAAGATGTTGATATGTATTTTATTTTCGTTGCGTGTAACCATGCTTATATTCTGATTAATAATGATAAGATTTTATAATACGATAATTTTAAAATTGCAATCACAGTTGTCATATTTCAGGGCTCGTTTTAAATGAATTTTTTACTCATTTTCTGCTATAGTTAATTAGATGTGATGAAATTGCACCTTAATAACGTTAGGAGTTAAGAACCCCACAATTTCTCTTTCTAACTATTTATCTTTTTTTTTTTTTGAACGTCTAATTATTACTAGAGTACGATAACACAGTTGCTAACTTAGTTACAAGATAATCTATCTACTTCCTTCCAATATCAAAATCAAACAACAATATGCAGACAATTGAACAGATTTGCACATGCAATATTAGATAACTATCAATAACTTGAAATAATTAATAGGATTCAATCGCCGTGAACGACTTTGGTCAAAACAAAATCTACTGCATGAATTCCATATAAATCGTTTGGATGATATTAGAAACATGAGAACCAATTTAGAGAGAGAAATCTGACATTAAACATAAAAAAAATCTTTTTGAAGCTTTAAGCTCCAACTAAACCCCACCTGTCAATGTTCAAAGTTGCAAAAAAATCCTAAGAAAGTTACTTTCCAGCTATTTATATTTTTCCTTTTGTTACTTCTTTCGTAAAGTTAAACTCTTCTTCCCAAAAGTGCCCAAATTCCTCTCAAGCTGTGAGACTTTGTTGTACACATTTGTTAGGATCAAAAAATTTTAACTTTACCAAAAACTATAACTAGTGGTAATATTGCAACTCAAATATTTTAAACTTTACCGCAGACCAAGCCACATATTTGATCGCTCTCCTAACATGAGCAATTACCGCAGCAACCTCTCTCCAGACAATTGCACCACCTTACAACTTGTGAGAATCAATTTCATGAACTTGACTTTGATTTGATACCAATTGTAAGATCAAACGATTACCACTTTGACAAAGGCTATAACCATTGGTGGTGCAACTCAAATCTTTAAATTGTACAGTAGCTCAATCGCCACGTACTTGATCACTCTAATAGCCTAAACATTATTGTTTCCCATCACACGATCAACCAGAGGTCAGTGAGTTGCTTTTGTTAGCAATGCCCTTCAAGCCAATGGGCCAATGGTTGGCCTGTTTGGCTTAATGGACCCTAGCCCAACTAGACAACTATAAATATATCAGTCATTCTCTAGGTTGGTGATTTTGATTCCATTCACTCTCATAGATCTGGTCAGGTTGGTTGGACTCGAGGGTCACCGCTATCAGATTCACGTCGGTGAACGGTAATTCCTTTTCGTGCATTTATTCGATTTATGCATGTATATGAATCATGCGCGATCGACCGTCCCCGGATCAGATCTGTTTATTATATTTATTTCCGCTGCGTTTGGATCTGGCGCCGGGTACGGAAACCGAACAGTGGTATCAGAGCCAGGTTGTGCTTTGATTCATATATTCAATAATTAAATTTATTAGATTGTTTCAAATCGATATTAATCGCATTCGATTTTTCAGAAATTTTGGATCCGGGAAAAACATAGAAAATCAGATTAAAAATGAGTTTTTAAATTTGAGTCCCAAAATTTTTTTTCACCATCGATGGCCACCACCGTGGAGACAAGCTGGCGGCGGCGGGTTGAGCGGCGGCACACACGGCGGAGAAATTGTTCTCCGCTGCGTGGCCGGCTCGCGCAAGGCTGCGCTACCAAGTTCAGTGCCATCTCGTAAAGAATCGCGATTTTCGGTGGATTTGCACACGGCCATGGATTCTGCAAATGTTGCAGATGAAACTCGCGCAGGTTGTTCGCGACCAATCTCTGGCCTTCGTGAAAGGTTCACGACGAGGCGTGCGTGTGTGCAGACTGGATGGGCGATGGCGGCGGCGGCGTTAGGGTTTGGAAAACCCTAATTTCGATTTTTGTTTGGAAGGGATAATGAACAGTGTTTTCGAAATTTAAAAAAAAAAAAATTTGTTGTTAAATCCGAAAAACGAAAATAATAATGTAATTTTGGGGGAAACTGCATTTTTAATTTTGGATCCAAATTGTTTGGAGTCCATAAATTATTTTGGGTCATTTTAGATGTTTTATTCGGATATTATTTTTGAAATAATAAATCATAATACTTAATTTATTAAAAATGTGATTTTTAATTTATTAAGTGTAAAATGGAGATTTTACAATTAGTTGAAAATTTAATTAATTGAAAATTGAATGAAAATGTTTCATTTAATTTGTTAATTTTATTTTTGGCTAATATTATGATTTGAGGTAAAATAGTGATTTTACCAATTAATTGATAATTTAATTAATTAAAAATTAAATGAAAGTGTTTCATTTAGTTTGTTAATTATATTTTTCGATTAATATGATTAATAGGTAAAATAGTGATTTTACCAATTTATTGAAATTTGATTCATTAGAAATTAAATAAAATGGTTTTATTTAATTTGTTAATTTTATTTTCAATTAATGATGCGATTAGTGGGAAACGATAGAATAAATTAATTATTGTGCCCTAATTACATGTGATGTAATTAGTCCAATTACATATGATGTAATTGGTTAGTTTAATGTTTAATTACATATGTTGTGATTGCATGATGGATGATTACGGGCCTTGACCAATGTGTTTAGGTGAATGTTTAGGTTTTTATTGTTTCATTATTATTGTGATTTTGGTTATCGGGCCTGCGAGCCTGCTCTCTCTTTTTTCTGATGTATCCCACCCTGGATTTGTATCCCTATTCTCTTGTTTGCATGTTTTAAATGTAAAATATTTAGAATTAGTGGGAGATCAAGATTGAAGACGGAGCACCAAGATCAAGACTTGTATGAATGAAACAAAATGTAATAGGATTGCATTGCATACCTGCATCACCTTAGACAGACTTGTGATCCACGTATGGCTCACGTGGATCAATTAGGAAAAGGTCGTAATCATCCATATTTATTTTTATTATGCATATGATGTATGATATATGTTTGTTTGTATGTTTTATTAGTACATATGACTGCATGAATAAAACATAGTTGCATGAATCCGGCAAACAAACAAACAAGTACTGGATGAGATTTGAAAATTGTTAAATCCCTCTTTTGAATATGATTAAAAAAATTTAATATCAAATTGTAAAGGGAGCCCAAAGGAGTTTGTTGCTTCCTGTCTTCCATCAACAGTTAAGCCATGAGACGCTACTTGTGTCAGGTGTCTTGTCTCACCCTCGTGTGGGGCATCTGGCATGTGAAAGCTGTGTGTTTAACTGCCACTTAGTTATGGATAGGGTTCTGTTAACCTTTTAAGATTGCTCACCCTCGTGGGGTCTTATTGGCGAACATTACCATCCGTGGGATGGGTTAGTTTGACGTGAGAAGGCATAATTGGCCTGCCTCCGTAGGGTTATGTCAATCACGAGACGAATATCTTGGGGGTTGCATATGATGCAATTGTGAGCTACCTTTAGTATCACGAGGTCGGCTGGACCCTCGTTCGGGGCTATCATGAGCTAGTTGGACTCCAAGCCCACTAAGAAAATACGATTTTCCGTTCATTTGTCATGAGGGTGACGAATTCGAAAAATTTAGTAGGAGCATTCAATAACTAAAGTCCATAGTTTTTGAATTAATTAATAATCAAACGGTTTGCATGTATTTTCTGTTTATTCTCAGTATTGTGATTGCCGTGAATCCGATTGCATCAATTCTCGATAGAAACAAAGTAACCGCACCAAATTATTCTGATTGACTATTAATTTTAAAATAGTGCTTGCTTCTAAAAGGTTGCTATCTACCTTTGGTGGGAGCCTCCTGTTGAAGTGTCTCCCCGTTCGTCTCATGAAGAGATCGCCACACTTGGGAAGTGGTGGGACGACGATCTCTCGGCTAGGTGCTATATGATAGCATCTATGTCACCAATGAGTTTCAACATAGATATGAGTAACACGCTCATATTGCTGATATTTTCCAACACCTACAAATGTTGTTTGGTGAACGGACGCGATTACTGAGACTCGCGATTTCAAAAGAGTTGAATGTGACAAATCCTCATTAACTGGCTGTAGATTTGATCTTATAGTCAAAATGTTGGAAACTCATGAGTCCTTGATTCAAAAGGAGAAATGTGTTCTTCTTGTCGAATCTTCTACCAATGGTAGGAAGAGTTCAAGGATAAAGAAGAGGAAGGGAAATGGTTCTCAACCTCAAAAGCCGAAAAAGTATATAGTAGCAACTAAGAAAGGAGAGGCATCTATATTTTCACTGCTGGTCACTGGCGTCAAAATTGTGAGGAATACCTAGACTAGAAGCGTTCTAAAAAGGGTATGTTTTATATTAAAATTAAATGTTTCTATTGGTTCTACTTCTTTGGTATATGATGCCAGTTGTGCTAGCATTTTTGCAAAGAGTTGCATGTGATGTGAAGAAGTAGAGAGCCCTAGGAAGGTGAAACCTACCTGAGGCTAAGCATTGTAGCAATAGTTGTTGCAAAGGTTGTTTGAAACATTTATTTAATATAAAACCTTGAACTGGTTAGGAACTGGTTTGAGCAATTATTTATTTGTTCTAGATTTAATCATGAACATTGTTCCTATTTTGATAGAGAATGATATTCTTTTAAATATGCGAATGTGATTTGCAGTATTTTTAAGAATGCATGTTTGATTGAATCTGGTGAACTTATGAATGATTAGTATGATTATATTCAAAGAATATAAAAAGAATGATAACTTAAATCCAACATAAATTTAGCATGTGCTGAATGTCTATTGAATTTGATTCATATGAACGTATGTGGAGCACTAAATGTTAGTGCAAGATGATGTTGAGTTATCTTAAAGAGAATGTGATTCTCTCTGAGTAACTCTCTAAAGTTACATATTTGTTGAATATAATTCATGCCAATGCAGTGACCAAAACTCCATATACGATATGGACTGAAAAATAATCCAAATTTTTATTTTGAGATTGTTCTGCTTACGTGAAGCATCCAGTGGGAGATGAGTTGGATAGTTGATCCATCTTATGTTATTTTGTGGAAATTATATTATCAATTGCAGGCAAAGAGTTTGTTTCGCAAGTGCAATCTTTCTGGAGAAAATGTTTCTATTAGAAAGGATGACAAAATAATATAACTTGAAAGGGTTCAAGAACCACAAACCAATATAAAAGTGAAAACAGTGAAATTAATTTAGTTAATCACAACCTTTGATTTACACACACCAAGGAGATTTGAAAATGTTTCAAGAGCTCCTGATAGAATGAATCTACTCCTTGAAAGTAGTCAAGAAATAGACCATGGATATGATCCTTGGACTTTCAAGGAGGCGATGTCAGATATTGATTCGGGACATTGGCAAGATGCCATGAAATCTGAAATGGACTCCATGTACTCCAATAAGGTATGGGCCTTAGTAGATCATCTTTGAGAATTGTTCCCATTGGCTGCATGGATTTACAATTGAAAGATTGGAGTTGATGGGAAGGTAGTGACCTTAAAAGCTTGACTGGTGAGAAACGATTATTCTCATAGGCAAAGAGTTGTTTATGAGAAAATTTTCATCGGTTATGATGCTATAGTCTATTTAGATTTTATTAGTATATCTTTATATTATGAATATGAGATATGAGTAATGGATGTGAACACAACATTTCTCAGTGGTGACATTGAGGTAGAAATGTAGTAGCCAAATGTGTTTACAACTTCTTGGAGTGAGAAAAATGTTTTCAAACTCCAGAGGTCCATTTATGGGCCTAAAAAGGCATCCCGAAGTTTGAACTTCCATTTTGATAACATCATCAAAGTGTTTGGTTTTGTTAAAAATCCGGAAGTGACATGTGTGTGCAAAAGGGTTAGTGGGAGGATGGTTACATTTGTGATGCTTTACGTCGATTATATCATGCTCATTGTGAATGGTATTGGATTAATCAATTAAAGCATGATTATCTACTAATTTATCCATGTAAGATTGGGAGAAGCGTCATACGTGCTTAGCATAATGATCTATAAGGATAGATCTAAAGGATGCTTGAGATCTCTCAATCTACGTACATAAACACTGTGCTAAAAGGGTTTAGCATAGAATAGTCGAAAAATGAGTTACTTCATAATATGTCATATTATTCATCTCTCGAGTCAATGTGTCTTAAGATTGATGAGGAGAGAGAAAAGATGACATTGGTACCTTATATTTCTACTTTTAATAGCATACTGTATGCTATGGTATGTACTTGGCCTGATGTATGTTCTTAGAGTAATGGGCAGACATCAGACAGATCCCGGTGAAGGTCACTGGAAAACTGTGAAAATAATCCTCAAGTTCTTATGAAGAACTTATGATATGTTCATGGTTTTTGGATCTGTAAGTGGAGAAATAAAAGTTGAAGGCTAAGCTGATGCTGGTTTTTAAATTGGATGTAGATGATACCATATTGATGTTCGGATTTGTATTTAAGCTCAATGATGGTGATGTCTCTTGGAAACGTTCCAAGCAAGACACCACATTGGATTCCACCACTGAAGCTGAATACATTGCAGCATACGATGCAGCAAAGAGGCAGTTTGGATAAGAAATTTCATCCAAGAGTTGGGTGTAATTTCTAGTGCAGTTGACACAGTCTCTTTGTACTGTGACAACATTTGAGCTATTATGAATAGCCAAGATCTCATCAGGATCCAAACATATATTGAGAAAATACTATCTAATGAGAGAGATGGTAGACGCGACATTATTATCGAGAGAATCGCTTCAACAGAAAAATATAGTGAATCCACTGACAAAGCATTTACAATGATTGGTGTCTGTTAGACATCTTGGGAAGATGGTCTTAAGACACATGAGTAGTTGGCTTTGGGAAAGTGAAAGATATTGTTGTCATACATGATTAAGTAAATCAATAGTTGATTGATTGTACTTATAATCTTATTATGACAAATCTTTGTTTGAATATTAATATATATGGCACTTCTTCATCTGTTTACCCATGCATCTTGATGCATTGATGAAGTCCTTGAAGTTGCTATAGTCCATAGAATGTGGTTACACATATGATGGTGACCATGAAATACATTCTCGACTGCGATTTCTAAATGTTCCTGGTCGATGAGCCTTCGAGAATGGGATATCGATATATGCTCGTTAGAGACTGGTATTCATGATGTGTCTAGTGTAGTGCGCTGCGTTTCATCGGCGTTGGCTTGGAGAAGTCAGCACACATGAATAGGTGCTCATTAGGAATGAGTTCACTGAACGACCCTACTCGGAATTCTATAAGTTGTTACTATTTGTCGAGTATAGAATTTCTAGTCATAGTTGTGCACCATTACTCCTTATGACCCGAGGCGTCATTGAGGTCTTGATAGATAGCTGTGTACTTTGATTTAATGACTGATCGCATGTGGGTCATAAAGTCATTATTTTGGGTATTCAGTGATGCTGTCAGAGGCCTATGATTGTCGTTGGGGATTCACCTACTGGTCTTGATGAATCAGGATGTCCTATGTGTTTTTCTATATATGATTCGAGGAATCTCTGGCCAGAGTGGGTAGTGCTTGTGAAAAATGAGTTTTTCATATACGCACACAATGAATCATATAACGTGAAACAAATACATAGCTATTGAAATCATAAGGGCCTCGACCGACCAATGCCCTAGATTCAATCGGGACATATTGAGTGAAAGGAATGTACTGCACGCTAACTATGACTGACAGGTTCTCGTACGTTGCTAGTCATTTGTATCTAGGTCTTCGTGAAGCGCAGATGCTAGGCGCTACCCACGATCGGTAGGTTGTTGCTGAAATTGTATTTCAGCCATTGTCTATTAAATGAGTTTAATTGACAATTAGGCATTCAGGGTAAGCCCAAAGAAGTGTTTGACTTCTAAAATCACAAATGTTGTGATCCTACTGCTATGATACACTTGAGCCTCGTTGGGTCACAATCAACCGGCCGCCGATCTATTGATGAGAATTGAGACTTAAATGTTAAGTGCTCAAATTGAGTGATTTAGAAGATATGCATTTAATTTTTTGAAAGCTCCTCACTTTAGTGGAGTTTCTATATTTGAAAATGTTTCATCTATAGAAAGTTCTAAAATTAAAACGTTTGATATATTTATGTCTCATAATTATGTACATTAGTAGTACATCAAGTTATTCAATTGGATTGAGTTGCTTGGATTATGAGTATGTAGTTTTGTTTTGGCTTTTGGGCAAGTGGGAGATTGTTAGCAATGCCCTTCAAGCCAATGGGCCAATGATTGGCCTGTTGGGCTTAATGGACCCTAGCCCAACTAGACAACTATAAATATATCAGTCATTCTCTAGGTTTGGTGATTTTGATTCCATTCACTCTCATAGATCTGGTCAGGTTGGTTGGACTCGAGGGTCACCGCTATCAGATTCACGTCGGTGAACGGTAATTCCTTTTCGTGCATTTATTCGATTTATGCATGTTTATATATGAATCATGCGCGATCGACCGTCCCCGGATCAGATCTGTTTATTATATTTATTTCCGCTGCGTTTGGATCTGGCGCCGGGGTACGGAAACCCAACAGCTTTTTCCTCTCAACTATGAACTTCAGCTTGGACTCCATTTCGATTGCGTAGCTGAAGCCGTAGGCTGATCAAAGTGCCCACGGATCAAGCCATGGTCTGAGGCCTAGATCCACAGGTTGTATGTTCGAAATTTTCATTACTTTATACTTTCATCCCAGTTTTATCAGCGTGGTCCCGTGGTCCCATCTACATGACGGTTAATATGACCCATACATCATTTGCAAGAATAATTTTGGTCAAAAATTGTTTAGAAAAAAACTAGACCAATCAAGTGTTATCATAATATCTAGTTTTTTCACACAAAATTGAGAAAACTCATTCTTGTAAATCTTCCCATGGTAGAACCAGATGGCCAAATTAATTTGGTCTTTGTGATCCATTTTTTATATAGATTCCATATAATCAAATAAGTTTTGGGTCCTTATTGTTTTTGTGGTATCAAGAACAAGTACTCATCCAGACATCACAATTATTGATCTTTCTTTATATTCTATTCATTTTCGAATACATAGCCAATTTAGCACGAAAGAGAATTAGAAAAGTAGTAAGCAGAAATAAGTCTATTAAAATAGGGTGTGAGCGAATCGAACGAGCCGAACTTTTGGAAAATTTTAGTATTGTAGTTCAAGCTCGAATTTGAATTCGAACTGACATATTCGAAGCTCGATTTGAAGTTCAAACTTTATTTATTTTTGGCTCGAACTCGGTTCGAAGCAATGTTCGAATTCGAGCTAGATTCAAAATTTTTGAGTTTGAATCTGAGCTTTTTCAAGCCACGATTTAAACACTTGATTTCACATCATTATAGACTTTCTCTAACGTGTCGTAACATCATTGGATGCCTATCAGCGCATCCAGGAAGCAATATACCATAAGAAAGATCCTTTCAAAACCCTAGACACGCGTTCAACCGGGTTTTGAAGGGGGAAATGGCGGGTCCCGGGTTTGGCCAAATAACATATTAATTTTTTTAAAAATATTTAATATCGAATATACATTTCACTTCTTTGATTGAATCATAAAGGGTTAATTTTATATCAAAACTCATGTGTTCATATTAAAGAAGTTGGAGAGTTTGAAAGGAATGTGATCAAATTAATAAACATTTGGTAGCTTAAAGATAGTTCTACAAGGCTTATTAAAAATCTTTACTAGAGAAAAACAAAAAATTCAATCACGGAACTCAATTTTGTCCTTCAAAATTAATTTCAAATTGAACACGGCAGGCTCACAGGGCGAGGTAGGGCGGGTCTTTCTTTTTACTGTAGCGGGATAGGTCCTGTATTTGGCCAAACCCACCCCATTGCCATCCTAAGAATGAGAGAAATATTGGTTATGGAGAATGAGAGAAGGCGGCAACTAGATAGGGGGGATGAGAAATAATGTCCGGGCTCCGGAGAAAAGAGATAATATAAGCATTTAATAAATATAAAGATATATATTATATATAAATATTATACAAATAAAATATTAACGCTCGTGGATAGTTTGTGAACATTCGAATAATATAATTTGGTCTCGAGTTCGGCTCGAAAAAAGTTTGAACATATACGAGTTCAACTCAAATCAGTTTGTGAACAATCGAACAATATAATTTGTGTTTGAGTTCGACTCGAAAAAAGTTTGAATATATACGAGTTCAGCTCGAATTCGATAATTTCAAATACAAATAAAATATTTTTAAAACTCACGAACTCGCTCGAATTAAAACTATACAAATTATCATAGACAAACCACGGGCTTGCGGTGGACGACATATAAGTGGAAGTGGGCAACATAAAATCTAATCGACCCCCCAAACCCTAGGCCATGGAGAAGGAAAATTCGAGTCGCAGACGAGACAAAGAACACCACCGCCATCGCCGTTCCAAGCACCGAGATGTTAACGAAGACGACCGCCTCAGATCCGACGACCACTATCACCGTCGAGAGGGAAGCATGGATCGAGATTCGCGGCGTGAGAAATCGTATGAGCTTGTTAGAGAAGACTCGGTGGAGAGAAAGAAGAGGAAAGAGAGTGGGGACAGACGTGACAAGAGAACTAAGGTTGCGGAAGAAAATGGAAGAAAGAGGCCTAGATTTGAGGATGCTAGGGTCAAGGAGGATGATGTGCAGAAGAAACAAGTAAATTCTTTGGAATCTGGAGGGAAACCATTGAAGAAAGATACCAAGCACGACTCACATGATGGTGAAACCGGTCTGATTGCTAATGTGAGGACCTATTCCTCCCATTTTCCTGTTTTGTAATTATTGTTAGTATTTTATTGGAGTGCGAAGTTGGATGTTTTCTGTTGATAAAAGCTGGATTCAATTTTAATGACGAGTGGTAGAACTGCGCAGTATTTCCCTGAACTAAGGAAATTAAGCAGACCACCCGTTGTTGAATACTTACTGTTTAGCTTTCTGAATCACCTCAGATATTTGAAATTGTGGAAGTAGCAGAAGTAATCATAGTATAAATCTAATTTTGGACACAATTGTCTACGAATTTTTGAAAATTGTTCTTTAGCTCTCAACATTTTTCTTTTTTGAATTTTTATTTTTGGCTTCCTATGAATTTTTATACTGCATGAGACAGTTCAAGTATCTGCAAGATCTAAGGACTGGTGATGTGATATGCTTGCATTACTGTACTCATCGTTGGTTTTGTTAGTTTGAAAAATCTTCCCCTATTTTTGTCTAGTAAAAGACCTTGGGTAGCGCGCAACTGTGATGTAGTTCAGGTTGGTAGCGGAGCTAGGAATTTGGCATAGGGGTGACATGAATACTCAAAAAATTTTTCTTATTTAAAATCTATAAGAAATTTAAGATTTTGGTGGGCAACAGCCTTGCCAAATCCTCTTTGGTGCCACCACTGAGTTCAGATATTTCCCCTTCCTTTGGTGGTTTATATATATCCAATTTTAGATTTCAGATTTTATATGTAGAAATAGAGTATCCACTGACAAATTCTTATGTTATTTCTTATCAGTGTTACTCAAAATGTGATGTTTTTTATATTTTTATTTTTTGTGTTCTGAAATACTTCAGGCCTTTATGAAACTGTGCTAGTATTAATTTCCGTGTGGTTGTAGTGTCACTACCTTGATTTGAGTCTCCTATTCATCTTTGTTTTTGGATCACGTATATAATGACATGAATCTACTGTTAGTTTTGAGTTGTAAGTGCTGTCACATGGTGTGAAATTGAAGCTTTACTTGTTGAATGACTTTCAATACGCGAGTTAATATTGGAATCCATTGGTTCTGATTTGGAAGATTGACGGGACTCTACTTGCAGGGCGCAATTGGATCAACCACTAAGACATCCAACATTTTTCCTGGAGCTGTTGTGCCTCAAGGTCATCCTCCTGCTACAAAGGTATCTTCTATGACAAATGAAAATAAGGGAGTTAATATTAGCAGATCTCATGAGGTTCCTGGGAAATCTAGTACAGATGGGACAGTTTTGGATGCTGGAAAGGGTGCAGGATTGTCTCTTGATGCTTTAGCAAAAGCTAAGAGAGCTTTACAAATGCAGAAGGAGCTCGCTGAAAGGATGAAGAAGATACCATCAGTAAGCTTCTCATTCTTTTGCTTCTGAAAACACAAATTTCCGAATGTGGTTCTTTCCTATAACAGATACCTAATCAATGAGAGGATTTTTTTAGGTTGGTATTTTATCATTCGCCCTTTCTGAAATATATATTTTTCTTTATTTCACCTTATGTAGTTGAACAGAGATGCTCGTGAAGGAGGAGAGGGTAGTGCACATATGGGCGAAAAAGAGATTGTTAAAGTTTCTTCGTCCACTAAAGGCAAATTGCCCTCGACATCTCCTCTAGTAACTGCCCAGGCCACAGATCCTGTGGGAGTCTCGCCAAGCACATCAAGTTTGCCTGTTGCTCCACCTCCTGTAATGCCACCCGACAGTGGTTTGCCTCATCTCCTTGGTCTCACAACACAAAAATATGAAGCTGTAAAACGTGCACAAGAGCTGGCTGCCAAGATGGGGTTTCGACAAGACCCAGAGTTCGCTCCCCTCATAAATATGTTTCCTGGGCAGATGCCTCCAGAGGTTACCATTCAGCCAAAGCCCTCTAGAGCACCTGTTCTTCGTTTAGATGCACTGGGTAGGGAAATTGATGAGCATGGCAATGTGGTGAATATGTCAAAAGTGAATAGCTTGAGCACCCTCAAGGTATCATCAATTACTTCCATAATGATGATAAGAATTGGTCTGAAATATGGATGCTATTTTTACTTTTGGATAAGAACAAGTTCTGAATTATTGCTGAATTGAATTATAAGGAAAAATGAAGGGGTGGATGACAATTGCTATCATTCATATATTTTTAATTTGTTTTATTTTGTTCTTATAGTTCTCCATAATACATCCCAGGTAAACATCAACAAGCAAAAAAAGGAGGCCTTCCAAATTCTTAAACCTGAGCTTGATGTTGATCCAGATGAAAATCCGCATTTTGATTCAATGATGGGGATTGACAAAAATAAGTTATTGAGGCCAAAAAGGATGACTTTCCAGTTTGTTGAGGAAGGAAAGTGGTCAAAAGAGGCAGAAATTATTAAATTAAAGGTAATTTATTTGTACCATTCTGTGTGGATGTTACAAAAATTACTGGATCCTGCTCTGATTCTTCTAAAATTGGGCTTTTGAGTTTTGACAGTCTCAATTTGGAGAAGCAAAAGCTAAGGAGCTCAAGACAAAACAAGCGCAGCTTGCAAAGGCAAAGGCAGAGCCAGATATTAACCCGAACCTCATAGAAGTGGGAGAGAGGGTTATTAACAGAGAAAAACCCAAGGAATCAATTCCCGAAGTGGAGTGGTGGTAAGTCAATTTCAACTAGGTTAAGTATTTTGTTTTTCTAATTACATTTAAGTGTTTTTTCTAATCCAAACCCAACCATTTGTGACCTCTTGATGTTTGTTTTATACAACGCTGGAATGAGGAATTGAATTAGTCACCTCTCCCTCAAGGGAGAGGCCATGCCCGGACCTTTTGATGTTTTAAGTGTTGGGTCTCTAGAACTATATATTTGAAAATTTCTTTCTTATACTCTTTGGTACCGTTTGAAGAGAGTGATAAGAAGATGATGAGATAATGATTAAAATTATGAGATGACTTAAAATAATATATTGTTGTAAATTATATGGTATTTGGTTGCAGGATAAGATTATGGATTAATTTTATAGTTTGGTATAATGACTAAAATACCCTCCTTATTATTATATATATATATATATATATAACTTTTGCTTAAAATCAAAACAAACATGGATAAAAATTATCCTAAGTATAGGATAAAAATTAAAATGGAAACTAACATTACCTTTAGGAAGTGTTTGATATGTTTTTAATTTTAATCCTATCCTTAGTTTAATTTTTATCCCATATTTTTTATGATTTTAAGCAAAGGTTATCCCACTTTAATCCCACTTTCAAGCAAACCGACATATATGCCCTTTCACACCAAAAATTTCAACTTACTTCCTATAACTTATTTATATATTATTATTATATAACAATAATGATAATTAGTATTATATAATAATGTTATTATTACTATTATTATTATTGCTATTTATTATTATTATTTCACAATAATAATAATTATTAGTATGTTATCATATGATGTTTATATTTTGTATATATATATATATATATATATATATATATATTATTGTTATTATTACTATTATTATTATTGCTATTTATTATTATTATTTAACAATAATAATAATTATTATTATGTTATCATATGATGTTTATATTTTGTATATATATAAATATTATATATATAATAATAATAATTATTATTATATTTTTTTATATTATTATTTATTTATTTTATTGTTATTTTATTTTATATTATTATTATTATTATATTATAAATATATAATAATAATATTATTATTCTATTTTTTTATCTTATTATATTTTGTATTTTTATTGTTATTTTATTAGTATTCTTATTGTTAGTATTATTTTATATATTATTATTTAAAATAGTAATAATTATTATTGTATTTTTATATAATATTAATATTATTATATTATTTATTTTGTTATGTTATTATCACTATTATATATAGTTTATTATATATAGTGAGCGTATTTTAGTCATTATACCAAATTATAAAATTAATCCACAAACTTTATCCTCCAACCAAACATCATATAACTTACAACACTATATTATTTTAAACCATCTCATAATTTTAATCATTATCCTTTATCTTATCACTCGCTCCAAATGGTACCTTAAGGTAAAGATTTTACACTAGTTATTTGAATTGTTTGTGCTCCTATGAATATTTGATGCCTGGTAAAGTTTGGCAACCCCATAAAAAATACCTCTGAAAATGAAGTCCTTTGTCACAAAATATTTACTCGCACTACTTGGAGGGAAATTTTAATTTTTAGCTGTCACCTTACACTTTAGGGCTATCTAGAGGTGGGGGATCAATAAATGGTTCTCCTGTCATCAGCTGTCTAATTTGGCGAGTGAGTAATCTAGGAACAGGCTAGTCAATTGACTGCTTTTCTTTGACCTGCAGGGATGTGCCTTTTCTACAATCTGGTGCTTACGGTGATGTCCTTGAGGGTGGCATAGATGAAGATAAAATGAAAATGGAAAAGATAATGATATATGTTGAACACCCACGACCTATCGAACCCCCTGCTGAAGCTGCTGCTCCTCCACCTCAACCTTTGAAGTTAACCAAGCAGGAGCAGAAGAAACTTCGCACACAGCGTCGATTGGCTCGGGAGAAAGATAGGCAGGAAATGATTAGACTTGGTGTACTGGAACCACCAAAACCAAAAGTCAAAATGAGCAACCTCATGAAAGTTCTTGGTTCGGAAGCAACCCAAGATCCTACAAAGCTTGAAATGGAAATAAGAAGCGCTGCAGCTGAGCGTGAACAAGCTCACGTTGACAGGAATGCTGCTCGAAAGCTTACTCCAAAAGAGCGCCGTGAAAAGAAAGAGCGAAAGCTTTTTGATGATTCCACTTCACTTGATACAATTGTCTCCGTTTACAAGATCAATGACCTTTCTCACCCCCAGGCTCGTTTTAAGGTTGATATTAATGCCCAAGAAAACAGGCTCACAGGATGTGCAGTAATTTCAGAAGGTATAAGCGTCGTCGTTGTTGAAGGTGGTGCCAAACCAATCAAGAGATATGGAAAGCTTATGCTTAAGAGAATCCACTGGACAGCTTCTGTTAAGAAAGAAGAAGATGATGAGAATGATGATGAGGATAAGCCCCTTAACAAATGCGTGCTTGTGTGGCAGGGAAGTGTTGCCAAAACAAGCTTTAACAGATTTTTCGTACAAGAATGCAGAACTGAAACAGCTGCACGCAAATTCTTTTCGGATCATGGTGTTGCGCATTTTTGGGATCTTGCAGTTAACTTCACCGAAGACACGATGTAATTGGAGAGTTGCTATACGGAGGGGTATCTTCGTCTTCATTTCGGTGGTTAAAACACCTTTTGTGGTATAGAAAATGGGAATTGCTATGTTACAAGTTAAGAGTGTAGGTCATCGTGTTGGCTGTAACTTTAACTGGTTTTCCGCCTTATTTTTGTGGACCATTTATGCTATGCTGAAGTTCCCATTGAATCCCTCTCCATAGTTCTCTGTATCTCATTTATTTGGGTGCTGCAAATTTTTTTTTACCAACTTCCCTCCTGGAATTCTAATTCTTAGACTACAGATGTAATAAGTGCAGTGCGTTTAAGGAAATATCAAATAATGCTAATAATTAATCGTATGTATTTTGTTTTAGTTCTTATGTAGTTTGTCTTTGGATAAGACAAATATGAGGCATGTGAAATTCACTATTTGAGGATTAGACGAAGCCATAGACTGTGTGCTTAGGTGAGCTTGTAAGTTGTATCTCTTCATTTGGTGTTTTAAATATCGAGCTATTAAGCTCATTAGTAACCATTTAATTTTTAAGGTGCAACTCAACCGCCAACATAGGCAATTGGTCACATTTTGTTATTTCAATGATAGCAAGGCTAATCTCATGTGATTGATAATTGATGAAAAATACTAGATTTCAGAGACTCGAGTATTTTAACATGTATCGATCAATATATATCATATAATATATGCTATACAAAGAGTACATATCTCGGCAAGCGGACATTTTATATTCATAGGCGGCTCAAATAGTAAAGCTGCCAAAACATTTTTAACCGTCTCATTTATAACGCTTAAGGTCGTCTCATTTTTGTAACGCTTAAGATCTCTAAAAAGTTTGAACTGCCCATGTTTATATTGACACGTGAGAGTTGTTAAATGAACACAGATTACTGTAAGACACATCACGACCAATCTCCCTCACGAATGAGATGCTCGAGTCCCGAATATGTCCTTGATAGACTCCAAGTAATGAATGAAAGTGAGTTCCCATATCTTGAAAATCAATGACTAGTTCTCAAACTCATAATTGAATTTTATGAAGACAAAAAAGTCAAAGTTTAGATAGTGGAACGTCCATGTAACTCGGTTTTGAAATCTCAATATTAGAAAATCGATTACTGTGTGGATTGGTCCAGCTTATTGGTTGAAGCAATTCAAGCTGGATCATTAGAATAGACCTGCATGAAGAAGACTTGGATCTACTGGTCTGGAAGTGTTTTGAGAGTAAACTTGAAATCAATATAGAATCAGGTTCAAGAAGTTAGGTTTGTTAACTGGTAGTTAGTTTCTTCGTCTTATATATAAACTTGAGTTTGTACGAGTTAGGGTGAGAAACTCAATTGTACACTTTCAGAATTGCTTCTCATAATAAAAATTGTTTGGTTGCCCGTCGAATAGGAAGAAAAATCCAAACCACGCTAAACACTTGTGTACAAATAATTCTGAAAATTTGCTACCTAATATTTAATTTATTTTTGTGACATTTGCTATCAACGATGGCTATCAACGTGGCCCTATAAGTGTCCTCGTAAGCTTATTATTTTTATCTTTAACAATACCCCTTAAGTTGTGAGTGGATGTCAATAATATTCAACTTCACTTTTAAAAAACTATTTGAGACTATTCCTCCTCTTTCTGGATCTTCAGGGGCGAATCTGTAAGTAATCCTTAGATCATACAATGCAGCGGAATAAAATTTATGGATTACTAGAACAATGGATCTATACATAGGATTTCATATCGGATAAAGGTTTACAAAAGTCTCACCCTTGTAGCGTGTTTGAGCAGATTCCACGGTGCAATACGTCCAACGATCCCGAGTCACGAGCAACACCTCCAAGGTCTTGCCTCAACGGTATCCACACGATCAAATCGAAAAAGGATGTTCAAGAACAAGTTGCTAGACTTATTCTTGAACCAAAACTGAACTCCCGGTTCAAAACCGATCGACGACGGCCAACCAAAACCCTAACTACAACCGACGGCGGCCGTGAGGGGTGAAGGAAGAGGCGGCCGAGTGGAGCTCTTGTGTGTCTAGGTTTTGATATCAAGCTATGATATCAAAGTATGATTAACAATTAATCAAAACCATGTATTTATATTATAAGGCTTTTAATTAAGGTTCAAGACTTTCTTAAAGTCTTATGGGCCCAAACCCATGATTTAATTAAAACCTTTTAATCACTTAATTAAGACTCTTCTTAATTAATTAATTCATCCAATGAATTTAATTTCCCTTATCGATTTAATCTTTTGTGCGACCCGATAGGATCTTGTAATGTTGGCAGTGACATAAAATCTCATTTTATGTCGCAAGCAAGGAGCGGTGTCTAGCAACACATCGAGGCTACCCAAATTACAAGAATGTCAATGACTCGACATAACCTTTAGAACTTGTGATAATATTAACCATGTAGCTTAATCCCTTTGTCCTTTGTGTTTAGATTGAACACGAGTCATGGAATAGTCATACTCGTATATTCAATCTCTATTTCTTGATCCCCAAGTAGAACTAGAATAAACGAATAAGCTCGATATCTCATATCGACTCATTCGAGCATGGCCATGCATTTTAGTTCTCACTTGATCAAGGGCCAAACACATCTCCTGTTATATAGGAGGGACAAATCCTATCTCGATCAGTCAACATCCCTCTACATAATTCGTGGTGTATCCAATAGTCACCTTTATAGATTACCCTGTTACGGGTAACGTTTGACAATATCAAGATACATAACTCCTTATGTTGGGATCTCTGATGATCACAAGTCGTAAGGATTACATACATTATTATCACTATGAGAATTGCATATGACGATCATATAACTATCCATGTTGCATTCTCATGGTGGGTCTGTCCAGTACACCGTTCTCTAACATGTACCCATGTGTTGATTTGATATCTCATATCAATGAACAATTCATCAATCAACACATACTAGTCTCTACGAATTATCATTATCCCTATTCATGATAATACTTGACTAGGGACATCTTTAAGAATAATACAATATTATTCTAAGGACATTAACATATATATTAATTCACATTGCACAGTTAAAAGAATAATATATAATAATGAATTGTCATTCATAAAATCATATTACATTGTATGTCATAAACAATCATCTAATGATATGTCTTAGGGCATATCCCAACAGAATCCATTCGGGAGTGAAGAGGGGCAGCTGCCCCCTCGAAAACTATTTGTTATTCTATATTTATACTACAACTTTAACAAACAGGGGGTGTTGGACTAATGGTGAGAGCTGGACATTGGAATTCCTTCAACCCATGTTCGAATCTAGTTGAGGGAGTTGTCCATGTCAACTATTTCGAACAGGACAGAAACATTTACTTGTGAATCACTGATAATATTTGAACAAATGGTACGTGTTTACCACGAGTGGCAGATTAATCCCTCTTCTAAACTAAGACAATGGCCTACAACAACTTAGAGAGCTGAAGGTCCCCTGTAGTGACCACATAAAAGCACTTCCATCTATGCTGTAAAGACAACGTGAATGTTTCATGTCTGGGACGATCACTATAAAAGATTATAGAGTCTCATACTAAAATGATATGTTGAGCTAATTCTAAGAAAAGAAAGCGATAGGAAAAGAAAAGCAGACAATTGTGATTTGCCTTTGACTTCTTCAGTCTGGATTTGTTATCAACACACCAGGCTAGAGCAGGGCCCACGTCCTTCTTTTGCAGAGTATCAATGACTTTTTTTGCTTCATGAAACAAATCTATATCAACAAGATCCTGTTCAAACTGAATACCAGCTATCATTTGGATTGGAGCAACATGCAATATCATGTTCATCATAAAGTCACCTGAATATTGCTGCTCTCTGCCATCCTTACACAACATGTAGTCCACAAGTATCCGCTTCAAGCGCATGCTGTTCCACTCTGGCAAATTGTCCACCTGGACCACCTCTACGGATTCAAGATGATCCAGTCTAGTTCGACATTTCTGAGCTTGCAAGTGCTCAGTTCGGCTTTCCTCTTCCAACTGACATATCAAACATCATATTAAGAACCTATGGAGATTCACTCCCAACTTTTAACAAGTTAGCTGACTGTAAATGCTAAACACTAACAGTATGCCTCATAAATCGAATGCCAAGACCACTCCTAATTCAAGCTACCCTAAAAATTACATCGACAGCTGCAATAGTTAAGAGGGATTTTAACCACCGTTCAATGGGTGGCCAAATGTTGCCTCATAGATCGAATGGCAAGTACGAGTGTTAAATTCAGAAGGATTAACTGTAAGTACCAAATAAGATGCTTTTAACTATATTTAACCTAAGATTATTAATTCAATAAAATACTAATTAATTAAACTACTATTAATGACCCAACCAAGCAAACCAAAGATAACGAGAAAAGTTCACTCGAGAAGAATATCAAAACGTCGGTCCACCAGTGTAATCCCTATGACCCTCAATCGAATATCCATATATCACTTAGGTGACGAGTTTTACGAGATTATCTAATATACTCTCTCGAGCTATACTAAAACTTAATACCAAATTGCAGTAAATCACTCTCGTGTACTACACCTTCAATATTGCATATGGCGCTATGAAAACTACTAGTTTTCGATTGCTAATATCTATGGTCATCACACATGTATTTAATCTCATCTTTCGATCTCAATCTGAAATCCACGTCACAATTTACTAATTTTATCACAATATCATCTCTCGATCTCAATCCTTATAGCTAATATCAATTCAATGGTAGCTACACCCTTGAAAGCATAAAGAACATAAACCATGCACATAGGATATAAGAATTCAATCAAAATTAAATAATCAAGTCATAAATTCAAACAAAATATCCCCTAATCTTGATAAATAAATTTAGTTCATAACTGAATTGAAAAACAAAGCAAAACTCATATTAAAAAATAAGAACTCTCGGCGTCCGTTTGTAGATCCTCGCTTCCTTCTCCCGCTTCCTTCTCGATCGTCGCTTCAATCTCCTTTTGGGGTATTCCAGTTCCTAGGATGTTTGATGGATTGTGGTTGATAGTGAGATGGATGGGTGATGGAGGCTAAAATATATATACTCATTTTCTCGAAAAGTTGAGTTTTCGCCGTTTCTTCGATCGGTTCGCTCTTTTGAGTCCTTCTTCATCATTCTAAGTTCATTTCCTCCACTTTTATACAATTCGACCTTGATTTCTGAAATATACAAAAACAACACGAAAATGCATAATATCGTCCAGGAATCAATATAAATAGTAATAAAAATCCTAGAAATATAAGTGTAAAAATCACACTTATCAACTCCCCTAAACTTATCACTTGATCGTCCTCGAGCAAATCCAAAAGTTGACAAGAAGTGTTTAATCCTAAGCCAAGCAATACATCGCAAAATCAGAACGCGCGTGTGTGTTATTATCAATCTTAAGCTTCATACATATCTTAAAGATCAAATAATGCAAATTAACTCAAAGTCGAGATTATTATCAAGTACTCCATAGGCTTACTTTTCAAGCACTTCTCCACTACTGTAATTACTCCCTAGACTTGGATCAAAATGTCTTTTTAAAATTATAATTTTAGGCATTTGGTGTCGATTTCAAAGAAAAGATAGGGATAAGCAAAGAAGAGAGCATAATATGTAAATTTTATTTTAGCACTTCTCTATTTTTTTTTATCTTTATATCTTGATGAACATGGGCTTTGTTAGATTTCACGAAATGTGGTCTATGTAGGACCTCCACATGATCATCACATATCTATGCTATTATCTCACTATGCCTTACTTTTTCCTTTTTCAAATAGGCATTGAATTTGTTTCTTGTAATAGCTCAAAACATAGTATGTGAATGACTTAATAGCTCACAACATAATATGTGAATAAAATTCATTATACTTCCTTAAAGTAAGGATAAAAATTCTTTTTAAGCTCATAAAGGGGTAGGTATAACGAGTATATTAACAAGTCTCATAGTTTCTTCTTGGGTTCCTGTTAAAACAAGAATTATTGTTGGTACCCAATCCTACTTGGGTCCGAAACAAATTTGTCCTTTGGGAACCCACACCTGAATCAGCTTTATTGGTTTGTGTGTGTATGGTGTGGTGTGTGCTGTGCGATAACAAGTATGCTGAGCTTGTTTTGTGTAGTGTGTTTTGTGAAATGGTGGCATTTTTTGATTTTTTTTAGGCAATCTATATCTTCTTTGGACTTGTTGTGAGTTGTGATAATTGAATGTTTTTCCTTGCCTTAGATTTTGCACTCTTGAGTTTGGTCTGATAGACTCAAAACTCACTGGTGCCTTTTTCCGTGGCTTGGTTAACATATCCAATCCCATTTTTCAAACCTTTATTCCTGTTTGAATTGTAGGCACTTCTGATTCATATATTGTGCTGGATCTAACAAATTTCATTTGTTTGACTTTGTTCTTTTCCAGCAACAATTCAGTTTCATTTTTAGTGCATTCATTGATACCAAAGCCTATGTCAGTGATATCACTGACATTTCTTTGTACTTCTTGCAACTCATCTAATGAAGCTCTTGATTTTGTCCATGTTTTGAAAATATGAGAAAGTTTAGCATTTTGTGCGCTAATTCTCTCATTTTCTACATGGAGCTGTTCATAAGAAATTTTTAGCTTATTCAGCTCGATCTTCAGACTGTCACATTCGACATGCTTAGCACAGCTTGGTATGATGTGCTCATCTGTTTGATCTTTGCTTTCAGCCTTAAATTTATCACATGATTCAGCTAGAGTTCTATAGTCATTGGTCAGATCTTGTAGTGCAAGTACAAGTTCTTCTCGTGTAAATTCATCTGAGTCAAAATCGAATACCTCATGGTTCTGACTAGTCTCCTCATCTGCCATTAGGCATTGGATCTCCTCTTCGCTTTCACTGGAGGATCCTTCTGAGCTCTCTGATTCTGAATCAGTCTGAGCCCACTTACTGTTGCCTTCTTCTGCTACAAGAACTTTTTGAGCCTTTCCATGATGCCATTTACGATCTTTGTAATGCTTCTTATTCTTGTCATCTCGGTGTCTTTCCTTCTCTCGCCTTTCTTTGGTCTGGTGCAATATGCAATGAAGTGTCCGGTCTTACCACAATTGAAGCAAGCCTGGTCGTTAACAGAAGCATCTTTTCTTGACTTATATTGATGAGAAGGTTTAAAGTTCTTTTTTACCAAATTTCTTAATAAATAATGACATAGCATCATTACTCATCTGTTCGACAGATCGGTCTGTAGGGGTAGATTGATATGGAATGGCTGCAAGTGCCTTGGTTGGCTGAGAGGTGAATGTCTCTACTTCCCCTCTAGTGATTTGCTCGAATTCATAGGCCTTGAGATCAGCGAACAGATCATGGAGTTCGATTTTGTTCAGATATTTAGATTCACTCATTGCAATGGTCTTGATGTCCCATTCCTTTGGTAATGCTCTCATAACTTTAAGAGTTATCTTTCTGTTGGTATAGTCCTTGCCAAGACTGTTCAGTTCGTTAACAATGCATGTAACTCGTTCATCAAACTCGTTTAGAGTTTCTCTATGTATCATCTTTACGCTTTCAAACTTTTGTAGAACCACAGTCAGCTTATTCTCTTTGGTCTAGTTATTCCCTTCACAGAGCTGTGCAATCTTCTCCCAATTTTTTTTGGCAGTGGAGCACATCTTGTTCTTGCTGAACATATTCTTGTCCAAGGTTTTGAACAGAATATCCTTGGCTACATTGTCTAGATTAACCTTTTTCCTTTCTTCATGGGACCAGGTAGCTCTTTCTTTTTCAATCATCTGAGGTTCACCTGACCCTCCCAGGGCAGGGTTAACCTTTAGAATCTTCATTGGTCCTTCTGTGATGACGTACCACATGTCATCATCCTAAGCTGCTAGGTGAGCTTGCATGCGGATTCTCCAATCATCATAATCTTCTTTTGAGAACATGAAAATCTTGTTGAAGGATGCCATCAGTCCAAGTATTCTTTTGATTAAGAACACTCGCTCTTATACCATTTGTTAGGATCGAATATGACTGTTTAGAGGGGGGGGGGGGGGGGGGTGAATAAACACTCTACTAAAATTTATCTTTTTAGATTTTCCTGGATTGATTTCACTTGGTTAAGCAAATGAAACCTATTTCTTAATAAATTCTAATCTGAACAGACCACTGATAGTGTAAGTGCGGAATCGGTCTGTTCTTGGTTAGTAAGACCGGTCTGATGGCTTGAAACACGAAGTAGTGCGATATGTAAATAGACAGGATGTGTTTCTGGAAGTTCGAAGGAAATTCATTCTACGTCTCCCCTTTCCAATTTAGGAAGGATTAAGTATAAGACTTTGAGTAATACAATCCTGTTGTACAACCCCGATTCAGCTGGATTTACTCCACTACCAGGTAGAACATGGCCGGTATTTGTGTGACCCTCAATGGTTCAAGTGTATACTGGACATGGGATCATAACTCTTGTGATTTTAGAGACAAACTCATTTGCTCTTTTGCGGGCATACTCTTAAATGCCCCTATCGAGCAATTAAACTCTTTTTAATTATCGATAGCCAAATCATATTTTGGTTTAACCCAATGAATCGTGATTAGTGCCTAGCAACAACGCGTCACGATTCCCTAGATACAAACGGATAGTGCCTGCAAGAACCTTCAATTAGAGTTAGCGTACAGTACGATCCTTTCAACTCATATGCCCCGATCAGATCTTGGGGTATTGGTCAATCGAGATCCCAATATAAATCCAATAATTATGTGCATGTTCCAAATTATCATAACCCGTCCATGTGTAACTAGAGGAACTCTTTCCTCTAAAACATATATACTGCTATGGCCAGAGACACCTTGGGTTATTAACTTGACAAAACACATATGACATCCGCGCACGTATGCGAGCGACCAATCCCCAACAACAATGCACAAGCTCATATTTGACTTACATTAACATCAAACATTGCCACCTTTATGACACTCTTGGGATCAGAAAACAAGTCACAGTGCAGTGCTCATCGGATAGAGCTATAGTGGTGTTTTGGGTCATTAGGATTAATGGTGTACAACTGTAAAATATTAGCACGAAACATACAAGTTTTTGTACATATTTTTTATTTTAATTTTGACTCAACAGGTCATCGAGTGGAATATCGTTTCACATATATACAAGACAACAATAATTCATTTTTATTCTGAGAAACATCATTTGACTGAATAACACACGACCATGACTTTAGTAACTATAATAAATTAATTGGGTTTTAATTATTAAAAGCCCAATAATTATTGTTAATTTTGTTAATGAGAACAAAAATTATGGTAAGTTAATTATGAATAGTCAATTAGGCTAAATAAATCCCACATTGAGAAATTGAGACACTTATGATTTATTTATAATGAGATACAAATCAATAGAGTGTAGTTAAGTAGAAAAGATGGGTGCCCCTCCCGCGCCTTCCGTCCGTCCGCTCGGCTCGTCTCGTCTCGTCTCGACTCGACTCGACTCGACTCGCCGCGCCGCGTCACGTCGCGCGTGTCGCTGCAGCGAAGACAGTCCTATCTTTTTACTACTCGGATTTCTGAAATGACTTTTCATCTACTTGACTTTTCATATTCTGCTGAGTAATAAGTTTGAGACTTTTCACCTACCTGCAGAATTGAAGTCAAATTTAAATGTGAGACTTAAATCCATATTAGTCTAATGTTAAGTGTTGAGACTTTTCATCTACCCCATTAAACTTTACACTTAATTTCTGAGACCTTTGGAGTGGTCCGCTGCTCAGCTATATAAGCGGCATCAGCTCTATGCTTTCTTCACCCCGAAATTACATTTCATATCATATCATCTTATCGTCAGAGTACTACACATTGTTAAGTGTTCGAGTGAGTCTGTTTGGGTTTCTGTTTGAATCAAAACAGAGGTGCGGACGTTGTACCTTGGAACTCTCTTGTCCAAGAGGCCAGAAGTTGTAGGCGGGCAATTTAGAGTTTACGGGCACACGGTTTACTGTGGCCTCGTCCATTTCAGATACTACACAACAAAGTTTCTGCACAATATATTTAAACTGTTGTTGTAAGTTTCTACTGTTTTCAAGCATTTTATTTATAAGATAATGTTTATGATCTTATGAGTTTTTCGTCTACTTGAACAAAAAGAAAAGCAATAACAACCGTAAACTCTAAACTTTGTGTATTTGTTTTTTTTTTGTTCTGTTTTGTGTTCTGTCAAAGATCAGATTTTCATCAACTGCACTTTAAAAAATTGTTACTGATCCAGTTTCATATTTAGTTGAGATACTGTTTATGCACTGTTGAAAGGTTTAATCCTACTGTTTCAAAAACTGCTTTGATATTATTTGTGCTCTCTTATTTGTGTTCTGTTTTAGCAAATGGCTGACCAGCTTACCTGAACACCTGCTGTGAATACTGAGATTCTGGTGATCAAAGCTAGCGGTACTGAGGCCGCTATGCCAGTTCTGAGAAGTCCAATGCCGTTTTCTCAATTTGAGAAATCGGAAAAGTTCAAAGGTTCCAACTTTAAACGTTGGCAACAGAAGATGATGTTATTCCTTACCACCTTGAACTTGACCAGGTTTCTGAAGGAGGAGAAACCGGTGGAGGACAAAGAGTATCCTCAATCTGCAGTGATTGTCGAGTCATGGATGAGTGCCGACTACCTTTGTCGTAACTACATACTGAATTATCTTGACGATGCACTTTTTAATGTGTATTCCCCCAAGGAGACTGCTAAGAATCTTTGGGAATCGTTAGAGACAAAGTATAAAGTTGACGACGCAGGCACACAGAAATTTGTAGCCGGACGATTCCATGACTATCGAATGGTAGATGGCAAGAGCGTTGTTGAGCAATACGACGTGAACTTGCTGCCGAAGGTATGGGGCTAAATAATGCTCTCCAAGTGGCAATGATGATTGAAAAATTACCGCCATCTTGGAAGGACTTCAAAAGCTACCTAAAGCACAAGCGAAAGATGATGAGTCTCGAGGATCTTATCAGAAGGCCGCGCATCGAGCAAGACAACCGAAAAGTTGACAAGAAATCATTTGGAATGATTTCTAAGGCCAACGTGGTTGAAGTTGGGGATAGCTCCCATGGGAATAAGCGCAAGCGTACTTTTGAACCCAATGGAGATACTCAGACAAGGAGGTTCACAGGTGACTGTTATGTGTGTTGTAAGCCTAACCATAAGGCCAATGACTGCACTCAACGTCAAAACAATGACGGAAGAGGAAGGATAGTCCCTTACAAAGGCAAAGGCAAGAGGCCTGCACATGCCCACATTGCTGAGGACAACCTGAGCTCCGACATGGATGACATGCATCTGAGTGCTGTGGTATCGGAGGTGAATCTTGTTGGAGGGAACTCGAAGGAATGGTGGGTGGACAATGGGGCTACTCGCCACATTTGTACCAACAAATGGATGTTTAAGACCTATCAACAGGTAAATGATGAGCACTACTACATGGGAAATTCAGCAGTCTCAAAAGTTGAAGGCAAAGGGACGGTTGTGCTAAAGATGACTTCCGGCAAAGAGTTGACTCTTATCGAGGTGCTCCATGTGCCAGAGATCCGAAAGAATCTCATCTCCGGAGCAGTGCTGAACAAGAAAGGCTACGGCTCGTGTTTGAATTCGACAAAGTCATTCTATCCAAGGGTGGTATGTTCGTGGGCAAAGGCTACTTGGTCAATAACCTCTTCAAGATGAATGTAATGAATTTAGCTCCTAAGGCTAAGTCTAATATAGAAGTTGATGTTGATGTTAATGCAGCATATGAGGCTAGCACTAGTAAAAATAATGTAATGACTGTTGCCAATGTGGCTAATAAAACTTTAAAGTTTGATTATTCTTGCGAGTCTTTACATTTGTGGCATGGTAGATTAGGACATGTGAATTATAAGTCCTTACAGATGCTAATGTCTCTTAATCTATTACCTAAATTTAACATCAATAATAAACATAAGTGTGAGACTTGTGTAGAAGCCAAATTAACCAAGTCTTCATTCCACTCAATTGAGCGAAGCACCGAACCGTTAAACTTGATTTATACGGATGTATGCGATCTAAAGTATGTACAATCTAGAGGCGGTAAAAATTATTTCATAACATTTATCGATGATTGTACAAAATATTGTTATGTATACTTAATGAGAAGTAAAGACGAAGCAATTGATATGTTCATTCACTATAAGAATGAAGTTGAGAATCAACTTGATAAAAAGATTAAAATTCTTTGAAGTGATCGAGGCGGTGAATATGAGTCACCATTTGCACAAATATGTGCTGAGAGTGGCATTATTCATCAAACCACTGCGCCTTATTCTCCCGAGAAAAATGGTATTGCTGAAAGGAAGAATAGAACGCTTAAGGAAATGATGAATGCAATGCTTATAAGTTCCGACTTACCTAGGAATTTATGGGGAGAAGCTCTGCTTCCGCCAACTATGTACTAAACAGAGTACCACATAAAAAGTTGGATAAAACGCCTTATGAATTGTGGAAAGGTCGTGCACCTAGCTACAAATTTTTTAAGGGTTCGGGGCTGTCTAGCAAAGGTACCAATTCCTCCTCCTAAATGGACTAGGATAGGACCTAAGACAGTGGATTGTGTATTTACCGGATATGCGCAAGATAGTAGTGCCTATCGGTTTGTGGTACACAAATCAGATAATGCAGAAATGCATGTAAATACTATCATTGAGGCTAGTGATGGTTCATTCTTTGAGGAAATCTTTAGAGAATCTCAAGAGAATGTAGAATCTCCTAGACGAAGCAAAAGAGTGAGAAAGAAAAGTCTTTTGGCTCAGATTTTCTAACATATCTGTTGGAAAAGGATCCGGCTACTTTCAAGGAAGCAATGTCTTCACAAGACTCTGATCTTTGGAAAGAAGCGGTGAACAGTGAGATAGAATCTATTTTACATAATCATACTTGGGAACTACTGGATCTTCCTGCAGGTTGTAAACCACTAGGCCACAAGTGGATCTTTAAGAGGAAGATGAAAGCTGATGGTACTATAGATAAGTACAAGGCTAGACTTGTAGTCAAAGGCTACAGAGAAACTGAAGGTGTTGATTATTTCTACACATACGCTTCTGTATCCAGGAAAACGTCTATAAGGTTACTAATTGCATTTGCTGCATTATATAACCTAGATATCCATCAAATGGATGTAAAAACAGCCTTTCTAAATGGAGAGTTAGAAGAGGAGGTTTACATGGACCAACCTGAAGGGTTTGTAGTTCCAGGGAAAGAAACAAATGTGTGACTTGTGAATCCTTATATGGATTAAAACAAGCACCTAAACAATGGCACCAAAAATTTGACAGCGTCATGCTTTCAAATGGGTTTAAAACAAACCAATGTGATAAATGTGTCTACGTGAAAGGAGACACTACAAACTATGTGATAGTATGTCTCTAGATGACATGATAATTGTTGGTAATAACAATAACATCAATATTACCAAGAAAATGTTGTCACGAAATTTTGAGATGAAAGACCTAGGTCTTGCAGATGTGATTCTTGGGATGAAGATCACAAAACATGCAGATGGATATTCTCTCTCCCAAAGTCATTATATTGAGAAGATACTTGACAAGTTTGACAAGGGAAATAATACTATCGCGAGAACACCTATGGAGGTAGTGTCAAATCTTTGCAAGAATCGCGGAGAAGGTGTGCAACAACTTGAGTACTCTAGGGTCATAGATAGTCTCATGTAGATTGCACTAGACCTGATATAGCTAACTCAGTTAACAGATTGAGCAGATATACGAGTAATCCCAGTTATGAGCACTGGAAGGCAGTGGTTCGAGTTCTTAGATATCTAAGATATACTACTAACTACGGACTACATTATACGAGATATCCAGCAGTAATTGAAGGGTACTCAGATGCGAATTGGATATCGGGCTCCAAGAATATAAAGTCCACGAGTGGATATATCTTTATAATTGGAGGTGCAGCTATTTCTTGGAAATCATGCAAACAGACGTGCATTGCTAGATCAACTATGGAATCTGAGTTCATAGCTTTAGATCTTGCAGCAGAAGAAGCTGGTTGGCTTCGGAGTTTCTAGGAGGACATTCCAATGTGGTCAAAACCTGTGCCACCCATTAGCGTGCATTGTGATAGTCAGTCAGCTATGGGAAGAGCACAAAATAATGTGTATAATGGGAAATCTAGACATATACGTCGGAGACATAAATCCGTGAGAAATGTAATGAAACCGGTGTTATTTCTCTAGATTATGTGAAGTCTAAAGAAAATATTGCGGACCCATTTACGAAAGGTCTAACGAGAGACTGAGTAGAGATTTCATCGAGGGGAATGAGGTTGAAGCCCATGAAATTGATTTCCAACCATGATGGCAACCCAACCTGAATTGTAAAATCCAATTTGCAGGTTCAATGGGAAAACCGAATTGTGGGGGGGGGGGGGGGGGGGGGGGGGGCGGGGATCGAACAAAGCACTCGAAAAATTGAGTTCCTTACCTATTCCTGTGATGAAAGAGTGATAGACCTGTACTTTGGGAAGGCTGAGCTCATGCTCTTAATGATTCTTCTATCTCGAGATGATAAAGTGGGGTATTACAGGATACTCTTTCGGAGAAATCGCCTATATCGAATGTAAAGGGGCCACTTCTATGAGATGACCTAAGGGCTAAATCTCTAGAGCATCCAATGAAACATCTAAGGGAGTCCAGGGCCAATGGATAACAACGAAAGAACCAATAATAGTGTGGAGATGAAGCTGTGTGAGTATTGTTGTCTTTTTATACATAAAACGTCGAACAGTTCAACGCATCACGTCCACTGGTTGACAAGTATATCCGATGATACTTTATTAAGGAATGTTCAAGGTTAACCACCACCTATAATGATGCAGTGGATTCTCAAGGTACTCTCAAATCTTCATCTATGTGCATTGTGTAATTTTTTCGCCATATTGCATTAATGTGGGGGATTGTTGAGATTAAAAAATTAATTGGGTTTTAATTATTAAAAGCCCAATAATTATTGTTAATTTTGTTAATGAGAACAAAATTATGGTAAGTTAATTATGAATAGTCAATTAGGCTAAAGAAATCCCACATTGAGAAATTGAGATACTTATGTTTTGTTTATAATGAGATACAAATCAATAGAGTGTAGTTATGTAGAAAAGATGGGTGCCCCTGGTGCGCCGTCCGTCCCTCCGCTCGGCTCGTCTCGTCTCGACTCGACTCGCCTCGCCGCGTCGCGTCGCACATGTCGCTACCGTGAAGGCAGTCCTATCTTTTTACTACTCGGATTTCTGAAATGACTTTTCATCTACTTGACTTTTCATATTTTGCTGAGTATTAAGTTTGAAACTTTTCACCTACCTGCAGAATTGAAGTCAGATTCAAGTGTGAGACTTAAATCCATATTAATCTGATGTTAAGTGTTGAGACTTTTCATCTACCGCATTAAACTTTACACTTAATTTCTGAGACCTTTGGAGTGGTCTGCTGTTCAGCTATATAAGCTGCATCAGCTCTATGCTTTCTTCACCCCGAAATTGCATTTCGTATCATATCATCTTATCTTGAGAGTACTACACACTATTAAGTGTTCGAGTGACTCTGTCTGGGTTTCTGCTTCAATCCAAACAGCCCAGACAGAGGTGTTCGGACGTTGTACGTTGGAACTCTCTTGTCCAGGAGGCCAGAAGTTGTATGCTGGCAATTTAGAGTTTACGGCCTCACGGTTTACTGTGGCATCGTCCATTTCAGATACTACACAACAAAGTTTCTGCACAGTATATTTAAATTGTTGTTGTAAGTTTCTACTGTTTTCAAGCATTTTATTTATAAGACAGTGTTTGTGATCTTATGATTTTTTCGTCTGCTTGAACAAAAAGAAAAGCACTAAAAGTAATATATAAAAGATATTACACAGTTGGGTCCTTCCCGTACCCCATGAAAGCATGAGTAACAAACATGGATGCTCTTTTCCTAACCTCGTTTATGCGGCCAAGGAATGGTGTTGTCTCCTTATTCGACAAAGGTTTCTTATCCCGCCTGTTACACATTATGAATGAGAGCTTTCATTGATCAATATAGACAAGATGAAATATACGTTCTACTTATTCACACAAGTAAAACATTAAGTGGTGTCTCTGTCCTGATCAAAAACAAATATAAAGTTGTAAGTGAAGTGTCTCAACTACACACATTGACACTTGTGGATCATGTATGTAAGTAGAAAGGGAACAAAGGTTAGCAGAAGGGAATTGAGAAGCAGGGGTACTGTTAAGATCTCAAATGTGATGAAGAAATATGAGTTCTGGATCGAACTCGTGTGTGAGTTGAATGGAGAATTTGCGACAAAATTCAGAGAGAAATAAGAATTGACAGAGGATAAGTTATTTCTGGAAATTGGGTTCTTTACCCTTAATTGTTATTTATAGTATTTGATACAATTCAAACACAACACTACTCTTCTAATTTGCTAAACAAATTCACCCGCCTACCTTCTACAATTTTTAATGGCACTGAAATACAATCCCAGAATTACATTGTGTGCTCGTAACATTGCCTTCCCCTTCACAAGCCACCTTGTCCTCAAGGTGCAATACTAGAAAGGGTCACCCAAGATGGCAAGAACGACAACCCGAACCATTGAACCAATATTTGAGTGAAGCCCCGTTGCCCCTTGCATTCATTTCCCAGTATCTAATGATGGCTGAAAATTTGAGTATCGGTAGATTCGCACTTGAAGTCGTTTCATTATTTTTGTCCACATTCAGAGTGTTGAGAGTTCTCGTTGAATTCGATTTCCTTCCGCATTTGATCCTATTGTGAATTTTTGATCAAATTGTTTCCGCGATTTCATCAAATTATGCTTAATTTTGTTCCAATTTATTTAAATTGTGCTTCATTTCCGTGTAATTGATTGTTGTTCTCGTGCTCTGATCTTTTTCGTTGATTTTTAGGATTAATTGATTCCTTGTTTTTCATGATTTGTGGTTGAGGGGAAGGATTCTCGTTGTTTCCTCTAAATTCATTTTGCTCCAACTTACGTG
Organism: Haberlea rhodopensis; assembly: GCA_907163345.1. Lineage (NCBI taxonomy): Eukaryota > Viridiplantae > Streptophyta > Magnoliopsida > Lamiales > Gesneriaceae > Haberlea > Haberlea rhodopensis. Next base: position 755,852 of record CAJQUN010000125.1, on the reverse strand, counting down.
AAATTGTGCTCCAAATTAATTGCGATAGCTTGTCCAACTGTCTTCTTCGTTAAATTTTCATTCCTTCATTGGTGATCTTGATTTCAGTGATCTGATCGAGCTTTTGTTCAATTGCAATATCAATTCTGAATTTTTGAAATTTTCCCTGACTTATGCTATGACAGCGAACGTTCAGCCTGCTAAACTTGACAAAAATATTTCTACATCGTGGAATTGATCCTGATTTGTTCTTGAATTGTTAGTTGACATTGTCCAATTGAATTGAGCTTTGAATTGTTCATAATTGATTTCTTCGTTATGGCTGAAACAACGAGGCAACCAACCTCGGATGAAATTCTGCAGACTCACGGTAATGCAAGAACGTCAGAAAGCATGGACATTAGATGTGCAAGTCAAGAAAACTCTGAAATGATCACAAAATCTTTCGATGGCGCCGCAACCACCACAATTCTCTGGCTCAAATCCTGCGGCGTGGATTTCTCGACTCCAAAGGTATTTTGATTATTATTATCAGAAACCGGATTCGCAAAGATTGTTGATTGCTTCGTTTTATTTGGATGGCAAGGAATTAGTTTGGTACGAGTGGATGACAAAACATCAATTAATATCAAGTTGGAATGAATTTTTAGTGGAGTTAGAAAACAGATTTGGACCTTCAGAATCATCCTTCAATGTTGAATCAGAAAATATTGTCCACTTGGATGCATCTTGTGGTGATGCTTTGTTCGAACATTCAATTGATGATGTTGCTAAAGAAGATAGAATTATGGATATCAACGAGTAGAGAGCCCTGACATCGATTTATGTGGGGAAGATAAAATTGAGGACCAAAATTCACATGAAAAAAAGTTGTTTCCAAGTAGTACCCTGTCCACTTCAGCAGCAAGTCGATTCGATTCAACAGAAACCAACGAAAAGTTGAATTACATCCAAATTGATGAACAAAATAGCAAAAGCGAAATAGAAGAAGGAGATTCAGTAACTAAAAGTGGAGGGCAATTGGTGTATGAATTGAAGAGGGCAATGCCAAATGTTCATCCCTTCCTCTTTATGCAATTCACTTCTGTGGGTGACCCTTTAAGCACAAATGTACACATGCTTGTAGATAAGCCAATTCTCGTAGAATATTCCTCAATTTTGATGAAAAAATGGAAAGGATGTAACAGTACCATTCATGAAACCAATAGCAATGTCAGGGATAATATTACTCTAGGCTTTGGACAAATTCGATGGGAATGCACCAGGAAAGCATATAATGAGGCAGAGGACAATACTTTCATACATGGTCAGAAGATGCATGCTAGTTTTGTGGAATTCCGGTTGCTCATTGTGACAGACTAAGGTGCAAGGAGAGAGAATAAAGGTGGTCTGCTCAAATATTGGTTCAACGGCATAGGTTGTCGTTTGAAGAAAATTCTTACACGACTCTCCCTGTTGGCTTCGAAGCACGTTAATAGTGCTACACCTTGGGACAAGGTGTTTGTCAAGCGGGAGGGAATGATACGAACAAGATTAGATGATACATCGAGCATTGCAGAAAGGGAACAAAGGTTAGCAGGAAGGGAATTGAGAAACAGGGGTACAACTCAGAACCACGTAACAATTCTTAACTGAGTGGTAGTTAACAAGCATGGAGGTAGTTATATAGATAGGTAGTTATATTGATAGTTTAGATAATTAATTGACAGCTGCAATCCATTCGATACGAGATTATAAACAATCAACCAAAATATCAATGAAATAGTTTTCTTTTTCCAAATGTTCTCTTCTCAATCCCCAATTCTTAGGAGATTGAGTGATCTCGAATCCACTCCCTATCATAGTTCCACATGGACAAGGAGTTATACGTGAACCAGTCATAGTTATCAATTAAATAGACATACCAGTCTTCATGACGAACAATCTCCCCATCTTCTGTGTACAACTTGATGAGTGATATCACATTTATGTATTTCCATCAAAATTTGAAATACTGTTTGTTGTCAATTAGTATCTGGGTGACCAAATTAAGTATAAATAAAACGATAATTGAAAAATGTAGTACCCAGTCCAGATGAAAACGTAAATAAGGATTTGCAATGAAATGAAAAACAGGATTTTCACCTCCGTTTGTCTAGGTGAATAACATTTTCTTCAATATCGTAGCCCACAATCTTTGATTCACTGAAGATCTGAAATAGTTAAAGGTGACATCTCAATGATAAGCTAATACAACTATGTATCCAAAACTTCTTCATGGTCATATTATGAAATCCAAAATAAAAGAGTGACAGCAGTTTCGTTTAATTCAGATACTATTAAAACAAGATTCTGTGCAAATCAGATTTCAACTTTATTTATAGATGAATTGGAATAAACATACAGAATCTGGGACTGATAATGATCAGTTCACAAACTAGAATTAAATCATCAGCACAGACGAGTATAATATCTCTAGATTAAGGAATGTGTTCCAACAAACATTTTTTTTTTCTTTCTAACAAACCTTCTTCATTCTTAGAGTAACAAAGGGAACCCAATAAAAAAAGGAAAAAGTCATCAAAGTGGAATATGTTTCAACAATAAACTAAAGTTTGTCAATGCTCAAGCAATTTGTCAAGTCAGTTTAGGAATACAAGTAGATAAAGATCCGATTCATAAATTTCCCTATCTCCTTCAACTGTCCCAATAAAATCACTGTTATTACTGAATTTAGCCATTGTGCTTCCCTTTAAAATTGTTGGGGACACAGCCTTAGAGAAATCTCAAAGTTCACCATGATTTTGACCAGGTCATAGCTTAATATTCGTCACCGTACATATTTGTTGTCATTGTCATTTTCGTTTTATTGTTGGATCCACTTTCGTTGGTTCTGTGGCCCAATGTCAAGTTGTAAGGCATCCTTCCAATGGGCCTCTCCATTCTTCCTTCATTTGCAAACAGCCTAGCGGCAGGTCTGAGTCTTCTACCCATGCTCAATCCTTTGTTGGGCCGCGTACAGCTTTGACATCTTCCTCTTTAGGTATAATATTTCTGGATTGTATCTTGGGTAATGTGTATTTATTGTATAATCGTGTTACCCAGTATCAGTATTGGTAACTAAGTCCCCGGAGCATTCCCAAATCAACAGCTCAAACTCATCTCCAAAGCCAATGTTGTACGTGTTCTACCTGTTTCAACAGAAACAGCCCACACACGGGATGAGCATACCAATCACACAATCTCAATAACATCAATCTCACATTCATAATTTACAGAATATAAAGCTGTAAATTTAAAAGACACTCCATGTATAGTATCTGTTAGGAATCAATCAAGCAATACGCAGCGAAAAATAAAACTTGATTCCTACCACTGGACCTATACAAAGTTAATCATACCGAGATTGGTTAAAATCGTACCCTTGTAGCGTGTTTGTACCAGAATCCTCGTTGCAAGACCACGAGTCACGAACAAAGATTTGCACCTTCGTCTCTACGGTATCCACGATCAAATCGAAAAGGGTGTTCAAGAACAAGTTGCTAGACTCTTTCTTAAACGGGAAATAAACTCACGGTTCAAAACCGATCAACGACAACCGTTCAAAAGCACTATTCACGGCGGCGGCGGCCGTGAGGTTGAGTGCAAGAGGCGGCGGCCGAGAGCAAGTCTTTAGGTGGCTATTAGGTTTGAGTTTTAATTAACACTTAATCCATCAATCATAGCCTTGTTAGTTTATTATATATTGATTTAATTAAAAGGCTTTCAAAAAGCTTTATTGGCCCATACCCAATATATTAATTAAATCCATATATCTAACATTTGTAATTAAGACTCTTCTTAATTAATTAATTCATCCAATGAATTTTATCTCCCCTTTTTGATTTAATCTTTTGTGCGACCTGATAGGAATTTGCAATGTTGGCAGTGACATAAAATCTAATTTTATGTCACAAGCAATGAGTGGTATCTAGCAACACATCAAGGCTACCCAAATTACAAGAATGTCATTGACTCGGCATAACCTATGGACTGTGATAATATTAACCATGTAACTTAATCCCTTTGTCCATTGTGTTTAGATTGAACACGAGTCATGGAATAGTCATACTCATATATTCAATGTTTTGTTTCTTGATCCCCAAGTAGAACTAGAATAAACGAATAAGCTAGATATCACATATCGACTCATTCGAGCACGGCCATACATTTTAGTCTTACTTGATCAAAGGCCCAAACACTTCTCATGTTATATAGGAGGGACAAATCATTTCTTGATCGCTCAACATCCATCTACATAATTCGTGGTGTATCCAATGATTGTCTTTATAGTTTACCCTGTTACAGGTAACGTTTGACAATATCAAGATACATGACTCCTTATGTTGGGATCTCTGGTGATCTTAAGTCGTAAGGATTACATACATTATTATCACTATGAGAATTGCTTATGACGTTCATATAATTATCCTTGTAGCATTCTCATGGTGGGTCTGTCCAGTACATCGTTCTCTAACATGTACCCATGTGTTGATTTGATATCTCATATCTATGAACAATTCATCAATCAAAACATACTAGTCTCAATGCATTATGCATTATCCTTATTCATGATAATACTTGACTAGGGACAATCTTTAAGAACAATACAATATTATTCTAAGGACATTAACTTATATATTAATTCATATTACACAGATACTCGAACAATATATAATAATGAATTGCCATTAATAAAACCATAAGACATTGTATGTCATAAACAATCATCTAATGAGTTGTCTTAGGGCATATCCCAACAAATCTCCCACTTGAACTAAGACCAATCAGACATATACTTAATGCCTAGAGATCTAGTATGATGATCATGCTTCTGCTGTGATAGTGGCTTCGTCAGTGGGTCAGATACATTATCATCAGTTGGTACTTTGCATATTTTTACATCTCCTCTTTCAACGATTTCTCAAATGAAATGAACTCTTCCAGCTTACATCACCTCCATTTAGGCAAAACACATATCATGATTGTGATCGGAAATCATCTTTGTCGGTTTGGAAGCTTGCATCAGTGTAACCTATTACATTGAGCTCTTCCTTACCTCCATAAATCAAGAATGTATCATTAGTTCTTCTCAAGTACTTCAGGATATTCTTGACTGCAATCCAGTGACTTTCACCTGGATCAACTTGATATCTGCTCGTCATGCTCAGGGCATACGAGACATCGGGACGAGTACATATCATGGCATACATGATAGATCCAATAGCTGACGCATATGGAATCTTACTCATGCGTTGTCTCTCATCTGGTGTTGAAGGACACTGATCCTTCGAGAGATGTATCCCATGTGTCATAGGCACGAATCCTTTCTTTGATTCTTGCATGCTAAACCGTTTTAGCACTTTGTCTATGTATGTACTTTGACTTAGGCCAAGCAATCTTCTTGATCTATCTGTATAGATCTTGATACCTAATACGTAGGTGGCTTCACCTAAAGCGTTCATAGAAAAGCAATTTCCTAGCCAAATCTTTACAGATTGTAAGGCAGGGATATCATTCCCAATTAGAAGTATGTCATCTACATACAATATTAGGAAGATAATTATGCTCCCACTGACCTTCTTGTAGACACAAGGTTCATCTACGTTTTTGATGAAACCAAACTCTTTGACTGCATCATCAAAACGAAGATTCCAACTCCGAGAAGCTTGCTTTAATCCATAAATGGATCGTTGTAGCTTGCATATCTTTCCAGCATCCTTTGGATCGACAAAACCCTCAGGTTGTGTAATGTACACATCCTCAAGTAAATTTCCATTAAGGAAAGCTGTTTTGACATCCATCTGCCAGATTTCATAGTCATGAAATGCAGCTATTGCAAGTAAGATCCTAATAGATTTAACCATGGCAACTGGTGAAAAAGTTTCATCATAGTCAATACCATTAATTTGTTTGAAACCTTTAGAAACCAGTCGACCTTTAAAGGCTTGTACATTACCATCCATGTCGGTCTTCTTCTTGAAAATCCATTTGCACCCTATGGGTCTTACCCCTTCAGGCGGGTCAACCAAAGTCCATACTTGGTTTGCATACATGGATTCCATCTCAGATTTCATGGCTTCTTGCCATTTCTCAGAATCAGTGCCCATTATAGCTTCTTGATAAGATGATGGTTCATCCTCATCAATAAGTTGTGATGCCCGGGGATTAAGGGTGTTAATCCCGGTGTGGTAATAATCCTTAATGGATTTTAATTGTGGCAATTAGGAATTAATTACTGTTTTTGGGTCTCCCGAGGTTGTTAAATCGGGCATTTGGGATCGTTGGATCCAAAGGTTGAGATTGTATTCTCATTTTGGTGGAAAACCTATGAGTTGGGTTTTTGGTGGGACTTGGAGTCCGGGGTGCTTTATGTTGGGGCTAGTATGTGGATTTGATGTTGGAGAGAGAGTTTTTTGAAAACAGATGATTTTTAATGAATCATGATGTATTTGTGAGGGTATTGTTATTTTGGAGCATTTTTGCTATATATACCAAGTGGACTCGGCATTCCGTCATTTGGCACGGAACCTTTCCCTCTCTCTTCGCTCAAGCCCTTTTCCCCTTTTTTTCCCCTCTTCCCCCATGATGGGAAAATCGACGGTAGCTTGGTTCGGAGGCCGTTTATCTCGAAGATAATCAGGTATTAGTCTTCCCCTCGTCATTGTCTTCGTTTTGGTAGTAGTATTGTAGATTTTGGTTGAGTTTTGGGTTGGATTTGAGATTTGGGGGTTTTGCTTAAAAATCCAAGTTGTTGATTTTAGTGTTTGTATTGAGTTCAAATGGTGTATTGGAGGTGTTGAGGAAGTTTGGGGTGTTGATTTTGAGTTTGGGTGTGAAAAATACCATTGAAGCTCGAAATTTTCGGAAACCCGCAGAAACCCGCAGGTCGCGATCGATCGCGGCTTGGCGCCGATCGATCGCGACATGTTACTGGATTTAGGAAGGCGATGAATAGTCTCGCCGATCGATCGCGAAAAGTTGGCGATCGATCGCGAGGGTCTTGGCGATCGATCGCGAGGTTTGGCGATCGATCGCGGATGGCAGTGCTACGGACAGTGTGCTCACGCGATCGATTGCGCCTGATGGGCGATCAATCGCTGGCACTGTTTGTTTTGTTTTTTTGAAATTTTTGGAAAATGTCGGGATTTTAGAATCGAGGTTTAAAGGGCCCGTTTCCGGGGCAATGTCTACATTCCAATGGGAATGCTATACTTTTAAAAATGGATTGGTTGGAGCCAAAGTTTTATAAAACGAAATTCTCGGTTGAGTTTTTGGCAATCTTTTAAACGTATAAAATGAAATATTTTGGGTATTATGCATGCTTAGCCGGGGGGCTTTTATTTTGGTAATCGTCATGGATTGACGATGGGTTTTGAGGTTGCGAACGTGCGTGGGCACGTGATTGCATGCTTATTTTTTATTGTGAGTTATTTATGGGTTTTAGCTCATATTTCTCGGGGCATGGAACACGAGCAAGGTTTGGCTTGGACTACGGAAACTCAAGGTACGTGTAACGTATGAGCATGACCTTAATTATATTATTGCAATTATTGTGCATGAGATAGATGAATGGTAAGGGTTATTAGCCGATGCTTAGTATATTGTGTCTTGCAAATTGGTTAATGGAAATGGGACTGGGTTGTGTTATGTTGATCTGTCTTATGTAATGTATGGTGCCGATTTGGCGCGAGCAATTGTCGTGATGTGGTCGCTATGGAGCGAACATCGGTAAGTGATGCCGCTACTTTTGAGTGAGCGAGGAAATGTGGCTTTTGACTAGATATCTAGGATATCCGTATTTATTCCCCTATTGATATTGAATTGGATTAGGGATATAGTTAATCAGTGTAATGATTGACTGGATATTTGGAATTTGATGATTTTAGTTGTTTTGATAACAGGGACAATACAGTGGGATCCCGGATGAGGATGATACCATCCAGGGAGTATCATTTAAATTCTTGGCAATTACATTGTTGTAATTTACGAATTATACAATTGTGATTATTGGCTTGGTGGTATTGGTATGCTCACCCCGTGTGGGGCTGTCTCTGTTGGGGCAGGTGAAACAGGTACACTGGTAGCTTTGGAGCTGCGATCGAGCTATGAATTGGAGGTGATTCCAGGATCGAGACACCGGATCTCATGTGGAGCTGGATATTGTGTATGCCCTTTTTATACCTTACGTACACATAGGTTTATTTGATGCTCGTGTTTGAGCAATAATTATGTGTATATGTGTTGTATAAAGAGGCGTGTGCCTTTCTCTTTTCATTATATGTGTGGGCAATCAACTATGGAATTATTAGATGAATTGAGATTGTGATTAGTGTATTACATGGGTGCATGATGCGTTAAATGGTCTTAATTTGGGAAATTGGATATTGCATGGAATGGAATAGATGAAGCAAGAAAATTTTTATAGGTGGTATTGTGTGCCACGTTTACATGTAGTTTCCCTTTACACGTGATTGAATGCACCAAATGCATGGCTTACTGCACTAATTGTCGATCTTCTTCTTGAAAATCCATTTGCACACTATGGGTCTTACCCCTTCAGGCGGGTCAACCAAAGTCCATACTTGGTTTGCATACGTGGATTCCATCTCAGATTTCATGGCTTCTTGTCATTTCTCAGAATCAGTGCCCATTATAGCTTCTTGATAAGATGATGGTTCATCCTCATCAATAAGTAGTAAGTCACCTTGTTGAGTCACAAGAAATCCATATCTCTGTGGCTCACGGTGTTCTCTTACGGACCTACGCTGAGCTTGTGTCTCTTGAGCAGGCATTTCATCCACAACAGCTTGTGGTGTCTGCTCTGTTTCCATCTCAATATCATGTTCAATGTTTTCTTGTGGTTGAACTTCACTAAGTTCTATTTGTCTCCCACTGGTTCTTCTCGAAATAAATTCTCTTTCAAGAAAGACACCAGTCCGAGCAACAACTACTTTGTTCTCGGTGGTATAATAGAAATAGTATCCTTTCGTTTCCTTAGGATACCCCACAAATAAACACTTATCATATTTGGGTCCAAGTTTGTTGGAGATGTGACGTCTCACGTAAGCCTCACAACCCCAAATCTTCATAAAAGACATACTAGGACGCTTCTTAGTACATATCTCATATGGTGTCTTTTCTACTGATTTAGATGGAACACGGTTCAGTATAAATATTGTTTAGGAAGTCGGAAGATCTGCATGACTCATCATTGATCAAACCATGTCCAACAAAGTTCGATTCCTCCTTTCGGATACACCATTCCATTGTGGAGTATACAGAGGAGTGAGTTGTGGGACTATCCCACACTCCTTTAGATAGTTGTGGGACTATCCCATAAACAAGTTGGTTTTGTACTTCATTTTTGATTTGAACTTTTCAAAGGTTTCATGTTTATGTTTCAGTCAGGTACACATACTCATATCTACTGAAGTCATCAGTAAATGTAATGAAGTATTGAAAACCACCTCTAGCTTGTGTGCTTATTGGTCCACATATATCACTATGTATGAGACTCAATAAATCATTCGTCCTTTCAACATGTCCCTTGAAAGGAGCTTTAGTCATCTTGCCCATTAAACAAGATTCACATGTTTCATATGATTCAAAATCAAATGAATCTAATACTCCATCCTTATGAAGTTTTGATATGCGATTCTCGTTTATATGGCCCAATTGACAATGTCAGAGATAAGTTGGATTTAAATTATTATTTTTAATCCTTTTAGTATTTATGTTATAGACAGGCATATCTAGATTTAAAACATAAAGACCATTAATCAATTGTGCACTAGCATAAAACATCTCATTCAAATAAATGGAGCAACATTTGTCCTTTATAATAAATGAAAAACTAATATTGTCCAAACAAGAAATTGAAATTATGTTTCTAGTAATAGATGGCACAAAATAACAGTCTTGTAAATCTAATAATAAACCAGAAGACAAAGTTAATGAATAATCTCCAATAGCTAATGCAGCAACTCTTGCTCCATTTCCCACTCGGAGATCAACCTCGCCTTTCGCCAACAACCTACTCCTTTTGAGATCCTGCACATTAACACAAATGTTAGAACCACATCCAATATCTAATACCCATGATGAAGAAGTAGATAAATTGACTTCTATAACAAAAATACCTGAAGCGGAAGTCACACTTCCTTTTGTCTTCTTAAGATCTTCCAGATATAATTTGCAGTTCCTCTTCCAATGACCGGTCTCACCGCAATGGAAGCAGTTCCCTTCCTTAGCCACTCCTCCCTTTGGCTTGAGTGCAGAAGCATGAGGCTTAGACTTAACAAAGACTTTCTTGTTCTTCTTGTAGCCTTTTGCTTTAGTCTTCACCTTGCTCTTATTCACAATAAGAACATTAGTAGGCTTAGATTTCTTTGAATTTGCTTCATATGTTCTCAACATACCAAGCAATTGCGGTAGAGTCTTTTCGATTTCAATCATATTGTAATTCAAGACAATTGACTGTAGCTATCAGGCAACGATTGCAAGATCACGTCTGTGGCCAACTCTTGGTCCAACGGAAAACCCAGCTTCTCAAGATTCTCAATGTACCTAATCATCTTTAGTACATGAGTTCCAACAAGGCTTCCTTCTACCATTCTGCACTGGAATAACGCACTGTAAAATAAAATTTTATGAAATTATCGTACGCTTGGGACATCACATGCCACGGATACTTAGCGCGCCTCAAGCCATGGATCGGTCCCAGGTTCGAAACCTTAGCCCAACCCACGGCCAAACCACACAGGTGACTAGGGTTCGAAACCCTAGCCATCTCGGTGCCGATTTGGACCGAATGGGGCTAAGGGTTCAAAACCCTAGCGTGCGGCGGCCTGTCTCATGGAGCCAAGGGTTCGAACCCTAGCCACAAGACGGCGGCGGCCGAGAGCCATGCAGCCTAGGGTTCGAAACCCTGGCCCAACGACTGTGGCTCGGCCCATGCACGAGCCAATGGTCCGAGACCCTAGAAGCCATGCGGCGACCGTGAGGGTCAACTGAGCCAATGGCTCGGTTTTGATAATGAATTATCATATACTTCGATCCGTCAATTATATCACATATAATATTACGATAATTCCCACAAAATTGATTAATACATATCATATATGAATTAAACAGTTTTAAAGTATGCAAAAGATTAAAAACATGATTAAAACAGTTAATCATATAAATCCGATATGAGCTTTGTACACGGCTCTTACCACTGTTAGGAATCAATCAAGCAATACGCAGTGGAAAATAAAACTTGATTCCTACCACTGGACCTATACACAGTTAATCATATCGAGATTGATTAAGAATCGTACCCTTGTAGCGTGTTTGTAGCAGAATCCTCGTTGCAAGACCACGAGTCACGAACAAAGATTTGCACCTTCGTCTCTATGGTACAACACCATCAAATCGAAAAGGGTGTTCAAGAACAAGTTGCTAAACTCGTTCTTAAATGAGAACTAAACTCACGGTTCAAAACCGATCAACGACAACCGTTCAAAAGCACTATTCACGGCGGTGGCAGCCGTGAGGTTGAGTGCAAGAGGCGGCGACCGAGAGCAAGTCTTTAGGTGGCTATTCGGTTTGAGTTTTAATTAACACTTAATCCATCAATCAAAGCCTTGCTAGTTTATTATATATTGATTTAATTAAAAGGCTTTCAAAAAGCTTTATTGACACATACCCAATATATTAATTAAATCCATATATCTAACATTTGTAATTAAGACTCTTCTTAATTAATTAATTCATCCAATGAATTATCTCCTCTTTTTGATTTAATCTTTTGTGCGACCCGATAGGAACTTGCAATGTTGGCAGTGACATAAAATCTAATTTTATGTCACAAGCAATGAGCGGTATCTAGCAACACATCAAGGCTACCCAAATTACAAGAATGTCATTGACTCGACATAACCTACGGACTATGATAATATTAACCATGTAACTTAATCCCTTTGTCCATTGTGTTTAGATTGAACACGAGTCATGGAATAGTCATACTCATATATTCAATTTTTTATTTCTTGATCCCCAAGTAGAACTAGAATAAACGAATAAGCTCGATATCACATATCGACTTATTCGAGCACGGCCATGCATTTTAGTCTTACTTGATCAAGGGCCCAAACACTTCTCATGTTATATAGGAGGGGCACATCCTTTCTTGATCACTCAACATCCCTCTACATAATTCGTGGTGTATCCAATGATTGTCTTTCCTTTATTTTGGACTGTAATTTCTGATAGCTCATGTAACAACCAGAACCTTAGGATGTTATTATGCATGATTAGTCCTTCTTATGTCTATTAATCACTGTTAAGGTGGGAAGACCCCACATTAGTGGTATCAGAGCAGTGGTTAGATAACTCGGGAATGAGTGAAGGGTAGCCTTAGCAATAAGTTGGCTAGGTGCTTACTTTTGAACATGTTTTATATGTATGTTGCATATGAAGTTCCTATGTTATGCTAACATGTATAATTATCTAACGATGTGCTTTATGAACTGCTTTTGGTGTTGTTATTGACCCTTGTGTTGCAGCATGACAGCAAATATAGAAGTGGGTGACGCCGTTAGTGTAAATGCAAGTGCTGGGCGTACGAATCCACTGCCACCACCAGCCTTGGGCGAAGAACCCTCTGAACAACAGTTGCTACCTGGGGAGTTGAGCTTGGCTCAATTTATGATGTACCGACCCCCGATGTTCGAAGGAACTGAATCAGGGGAAAAAGCTGAGGAGTGGTTGGAGAGGATTGAACAGATATTTGTGGCAGCGCCTTGTGCAAAGACGGCCTGGATCAGATTAGCAGAATTTCAGCTGGCCAAGAAGGCACTGATGTGGTGGAAGACCACCGTGATTGAGCAAGAGGCTCTGGGGCAGGAAATAAATTGGAAGATGTTCCGAACGCGGTTTCTGACCCGCTACTTCTCAGCCGCTGCAAGACAAGCCAAGGAGGATGAGTTTACCAACTTAAGGCAAGATACCATGCCTGTATCTGATTATGCTCTACATTACTGTTCCTTACTGCGATATGTGCCCCATATTGCTGCAAACCCTCAAGCGAAGATGAGGAATTTCATGAAGGGCTTGAGGCCGGAACTATATGACAGGGTAATTACCTATGGCCCTGCCTGTTTTGACGATGCGCTTTCACGAGCTGAACTAGCCGAACTGGGAGTTGGCGCATATCCTGATGCAGTGCCACCTCCAGCACCCCCTCAGAAATCCACTTCTGACAATTTGAAGCCCAGGGGTGATCAGTTTAAGCCTAGGGGAAACACTTCAGCGTCGAGATTCAGTGGCAAGAGGCCCGAGAATCGATGGAAAGGGAACCGTAGGAATGATGCTCCATCAGGGAGAGGACAGCCTCAGGGAGACAGATCTGGAAGAGTTCAGTGCACTCTTTGTGGACAACCACATTTGGCAAATGATTGCGTAGGATGCTATGTCTGTGGCGATAGAGGCCACTTTGCTCGACAGTGTCCCAACAGGGGAAGACAGCAGAACTCTACGGGGAGGCCTGCGGACAGAGCGGCATAGCACCGACCACCTTTCGCACCGAGGTAGTATGGAGGTCAGCCCACGGGGCCACCTCAGGGACAGGTGTATGCTTTGACGAGGGAGCAGGTTACAGCGGCTCCGGAGGAGGTTATAGCGGGTACGTGTCTTTTATTTACGCACCCTGCTCTTATATTGATAGACACAGGTGCGTCACACTCTTTTGTGTCGACGAATTTTGTTGAAAGGCACCACATATGCACTTCTCCGTCGCCCATGCCTCTTATGGTCTCGACCCCCGCTGGAAGAAGTTTGACTACGGATCAGATTGTCTATGATGGCCTCATTTATTTTGAGGATAATGAGTTAAGATCAGATTTGATTGTGCTGGGAATGACAGACTTCGATTGCATTGTGGGCATCGATGTTCTGAACAAGTATCAGGCGGTAGTAGACTGCAGGCAGAGGACTGTCCGTTTCAGGTCTGATATGGGAGTCCAGTGGACATTCTTTGGGGATGGTTCTCGCCCAAAGATTCCGTTGATATCTGCTGTCAAGATGACACAGTTATTGGAACGAGGTCATACAGGATATCTTATCTATGCTATTGATATGACGGAAGAGAGGAAGGAGTTAAAGGTTGAGGATGTGCCCGTAGTGGCAGAGTTTGCTGATGTCTTTCCGGAGGAAATTCCCGGATTCCCACCGACGAGAGAGGTCGACTTTGGGATTGAGCTGCTACCAGGTACGTCTGCAATTTCTCGTGCCCCATATAGGATGGCACCAGCAGAGTTAAGGGAGTTAAAGATTCAGTTGCAAGAACTCCTTGACAAGGGCTACATACGCCCTAGCGTATCGTCCCTGGGGTGCGCCTGTCTTATTTGTTAAGAAAAAAGATGGATCGATGCGTCTATGCATTGACTATAGACAACTGAACAAAGCTACAGTAAAGAACAAGTATCCACTTCCGAGGATCGATGACTTGTTCGATCAGTTGCAGGGTACGAGGCTTTACAGTAAGATCGATCTGAGGTCGGGGTACCATCATATTCGAGTAAGAGAAGATGATGTTCAGAAGACGGCGTTCAGGACTAGATATGGGCACTATGAATTCATGGTCATGCCTTTTGGGGTGACGAATGCCCCAGCTGTCTTCATGAGTTTGATGAACAGAGTGTTCCAGCCATATTTGGATCAGTTCGTCATAGTCTTCATTGACGACATACTTATTTACTCTCGGACAGAAGAAGAGCATGTAAGGCACTTGAGGATAGTACTTCAGATCCTTAGGGATCATCAGCTATATGCAAAGCTTAGTAAGTGCGAGTTCTGGTTGGACAGCGTGGTATTCTTGGGCCATGTCATATCTAGCCATGGGATATCTGTGGATCCCAGGAAGATTGAAGCTGTGTTAGAGTGGGCTGCACCCACTTCTGTACCGGAAATACGGAGTTTCCTCGGTTTGGCAGGTTATTACCGACGTTTCGTCGAAGGTTTTTCGAAGATTGCCAAACCCCTGACACAACTGACTCAGAAAGGAGTCCCCTTCTTTTGGTCTGAGGTTTGTGAGGAAAGTTTTCAAGAACTGAAGCGTCGCTTGACTACAGCGCCTGTATTGGTAATTCCGTCTGAGAATAAGAGGTTTGCCTTGTATACGGATGCGTCACTGCAGGGTTTGGGCTGTGTGTTGATGCAAGATAAGCACGTGGTGGCTTATGCATCGAGGCAGCTGAAGCCACACGAGGCTAGGTATCCAGTGCATGATTTGGAACTGGCGGCCATCATATTTGCCTTGAAGATCTGGAGGCATTACTTGTATGGCACGTCTTTCACTCTATATACGGACCATAAGAGCCTGAAGTTCTTATTCACTCAGGAAGAGTTGAATATGAGGCAAAGAAGGTGGATGGATTTGCTCAAAGACTATGATTGTGAAATTGAGTACCATCTAGGTAAAGCAAACTTAATAGCAGACGCCTTAAGTCGGAAGGTGAAGAGTACTGCAGAGGATGTTATGTGTTTGTCGGCCTTAATGACTTCTTATTGCCATCTGGGCTACGATTTCGATTTAGACACGTCGCCTGTGTGAGTGTCGACCTTATTAGCGGAGCCAGATATATTTGAGGCAATCAGGAAGGCCCAGAAGTCGGATAGTGAGGTTCAGAGATGGACATCATTGGTACTTCAGGGTCAGCCATCCAAGTTCAGAGTGGCTGAGGATGATTCTTTGAGACTGGGCAACCGATTGGTAGTCCCAGATACACCAGAACTGCGTAGAGGAATATTGGAGCGAGCTCACAGTAGTCGGTTCAGTATCCACCCAGGGGGAAAGAAGATGTACAAAGATCTATGCGATCAATTCTGGTGGAGACGCATGAAGCTTGAGGTGATCAATTTCGTTAAAAGATGTTTGATCTGCCAGCAGGTAAAGGCAGAGAGGCAGAGGCCTGGTGGTGAGCTGAAGAGCTTAGAGGTGCCTGAATGGAAGTGGGAGCATATATCTATGGACTTCGTGACCCACTTGCCGAGGACGGCCTCAGGATTTGACGCGATCTGGGTGATCGTAGATAGGCTGACGAAGACGGCTCATTTCATCCCTTACAGTATGTCTTATACATACTTGAAGATGGCCCAGATGTATATACGGGATGTGGTGAGATTGCATGGTATTCCAGTCTCGATAGTGTCTGACAGGGACCCGAGGTTCACTTCGCATTTCTGGTAAGGTCTCCAGACATCTTTGGGCACAGAGGTAAGACTGAGTACGACCTATCACCCTCAGACAGACGGCCAAACAGAGCGTACCATTCAGACGCTCGAGGACATGTTGAGGGCATGTATTTTGGAGTTTGATACTCCGTGGCAGGATTCAGTACCGCTAGTGGAGTTCTCCTATAATAACAGTTATCAGGCGAGCATTCAAATGGCTCCTTTTGAAGCTCTGTATGGACGACGATGTAGATCACCGCTGTATTGGGAGGACTTGACTAGCAAAGCGGTCGGAGGACCGGATATGATCAAGGATATGGAAGGTAAGATAAAGTTGATACGCCAGAAGATGAAAGCGGCCCAGGATAGGCAAGCGACCTATGCCAATAAGCTGCGACGACCGCTAGAATTCCAGTTAGGAGACAGGGTCTTCTTAAAGATCTCGCCCTTCAGGGTTGTGGTTCGTTTTGGGATGCGGGGAAAGTTATCTCCGAGGTATGTTGGGCCATATGAAGTTTTACAGCGTGTCGGTACATTGGCATATCGTTTGGCTCTACCGCCATCCTTGTCTGGCATACACGATGTTTTTCATGTCTCTATGTTACGGAAGTATGAGCCAGACCCGTCTCATGTCTTACAGCCTACAGAAGTTCAGTTAGACTCAGATGTGTCCTACGTAGAACGACCAATCAGAATTCTGGATCGAGAGGATCGCAGACTACGAAGCAAAGTTATACCGATGGTCATAGTTCAGTGGGATCGTCGGGGTGTCGAGGAGGCTACATGGGAGACGGAATGGCATATGGTGCAGCACTATCCGGAACTATTCTCTGGTATGTTTTTATGTTTAGTTCCGTTATGATGATGCATGTGGATTTCGAGGACGAAATCTTATAAGTAAGGGAGTAATGTAATACCCCCGAAATGTTATATGATTATGTGCTACGATGATGATTTATAATGTGTTTAAGGGTTGTGGTACATTTAATTTGGGGGATAATACTTATGATGTAATGATATGATTTGGGGGGCATGTTGGGTATCTTAAAGAGATGTATTAGTCAAATGAAGATATAAAATATCGAGTGAGGATATTTTAATACATCGTACTAAATACCGGGTCACAATTAAACACCACATGGCAACCCAACCCACACCACCCCACTCAACCCATACCCATTCCAGCAAGCTGCTGCTGCCCATACCTCCACTTGCCTTCCAATCATTCAATGCCCATCACTCCTTCTCCCCCAGCTTTTCTCCCAAATTTTCGTCCAACATTCAGTAGCCAAGAAGGAGGAGGAGATCAGCCATTTCAAGGCTTGGAACTTTGCCAAATATTGGAGCAAAAGAGGGTGAGGAACCATATTTTGCTTGGGTGAATTTAGGGTGAGGAACCATATTTTGCTTGGGTGAATTTCTGGGTTAAGTTTGGTTTTGTTGTGATGATTATGTTGCATGCTAACTTGAGTTTTGTTAAACCTTGAGTTTAAATGCTTATATAGAAGTTTTATGAAGCCCCTAGCATATTTGTTTGAGCATGTTGCATGTGTTATATGCTAGGTTTCTTGTTATGAAAAGTGGTGCTCGAAAATCTGGGCAAGGAAGTGCCCTGTTTTTATGTTGAGTAGGGCTTTTATTATGAAGATTTGAAGCATGCTAGCTTAGGTTATGGGTAAACCTTTGACGTGAATACATACACGGAAGTTTGGTGAACATGCCAACATATTTGTTTAAGCATGAACTATGGGCTATGTGGTAGTTTCATTGCTATAAAGATGTATGTTCAAGAATTCTGGGTTGTGTAATTATGCCCTGTTTTTCTGAAAAAGTTGATTGGGTACTGATAAAAAGAGGTAGTTTTAATGCATATCGATTTAAGTTATGAGTGGAACTTTACTTTTAATACATTCATGAAAGTATGATGAAGCTATTGATATGCTTGTTCAGACATTATATGTGTGTTATGAAGTGGTTTGAAGGGTATGAAATGAGGTGTTCGAGATTTCTGGAAAATCTCGCATGGATGGGAACGACCGATCGATCGGTGATGAACACCGATCGATCGGCAAATGCCGTAGCTAAAAGAAGAAAATGATGAACAGTTAGCGATCGATCGGTAAGGGAGACCAATCGATCGGTAGTCACTGTTCATGTGTTATAAAATTTTATGTTCTTTCTTTTTGTAAATTGATTTCGATTCTCGTATCGGTGCCTAATATTATATTATGTGGTTGTGTAGAGCCATCTCAGGTACCAGCACAATCAAGGAGATAAGTCTGTTGACTCCTCATCCTTTTGAAAAGGTACGTAAGTGACGTACGGGTATCGGACGGTAAAACACATCTTTACACTATGACTATGCTTTTATTGCATGAGTATACATGATGAAATGATGATGTTTATAAGATGTTTACGGTGTTTATAAGATGTCTATGATGTTATTTGTGGTAAGATGCCACGGGGTAAGATGCCCCACATGGTAAGAGGCCATGCGATACTATTTGTGGTAAGATGCCACGGGGTAAGATGCCCCACATGGTAAGAGGCCATGCGATGTTTATAATGTGGTAAGATGCCACAGGGTAAGATGCTCATATGCATGATTATGAATCAGGGACAACGATAAGAAGTTAATGAATAACCAGCATATTTACTTAACCAATGTTTCATGCATTTACTATGATGTTTTATGATGTTAAATGAGATTGTATATGCTTATGATGTGTTGTCCCTGTAGGTACGCTTTTGGACTAAAGGACTAAGGGGTCGGGTTGAGGCAGTGAGCTACGAGGAACTCAGGAATGTATAGGAATCAAGTCTCGATTATTATCTACTCTAGGAGTAGTATAAATCTAAACATGAACATTCTTTTGGAAGTGTAATGAATTTATTTTTGAAGTCCTTTATTTTGGCCTATAATTTCTGATAGCTCATGTAACAACCAGAACCTTAGGATGTTATTAATGCATGATTAGTCCTTCTTATGTCTATTAATCACTGTTAAGGTGGGAAGACCCCACATTAGATAACATCATCATCATTTAAGCATCATAACAAAATACAACAGTAAATGTACGAAGTCTTGGTTAAGTAACTTGCTGGTTATTCATTAACTTCTTATCGTTGTCCCTGATTCATAATCATGCATATGTGCATCTTACCCTGTGGCATCTTACCACATTATAAACATCGCATGGCCTCTTACCATGTGGGGCATCTTACCCCGTGGCATCTTACCACAAATAGTATCGCATGGCCTCTTACCATGTGGGGCATCTTACCCCGTGGCATCTTACCACAAATAGTATCGCATGGCCTCTTACCATGTGGGGCATCTTACCCCGTGGCATCTTACCACAAATAACATCATAGACATCTTATAAACACCGTAAACATCTTATAAACATCTTATAAACATCATCATTTCATCATGTATACTCATGCAATAAAAGCATAGTCATAGTGTAAAGATGTGTTTTACCGTCCGATGCCCGTACGTCTCTTACGTACCTTTTCAAAAGGATGAGGAGTCAACAGACTTATCTCCTTGATTGTGCTGGTACCTGAGATGGCTCTACACAACCACATAATATAATATTAGGCACCGATATGAGAATCGAAATCAATTTACAAAAAGAAAGAACATAAATTTTATAACACATGAACAGTGACTACCGATCGATCGGTCTCCCTTACCGATCGATCGCTAACTGTTCATCATTTTCTTCTTTTAGCTACGGCGTTTGCCGATCGATCGGTGTTCATCACCGATCGATCGGTCGTTCCCATCCATGCGAGATTTTCCAGAAATCTCGAACACCTCATTTCATACCCTTCAAACCACTTCATAACACACATATAATGTCTGAACAAGCATATCAATAGCTTCATCATACTTTCATGAATGTATTAAAAGTAAAGTTCCACTCATAACTTAAATCTATATGCATTAAAACTACCTCTTTTTATCAGTACCCAATCAACTTTTTCAGAAAAACAGGGCATAATTACACAACCCAGAATTCTTGAACATACATCTTTATAGCAATGAAACTACCACATAGCCCATAGTTCATGCTTAAACAAATATGTTGGCATGTTCACCAAACTTCCGTGTATGTATTCACGTCAAAGGTTTACCCATAACCTAAGCTAGCATGCTTCAAATATTCATAATAAAAGCCCTACTCAACATAAAAACAGGGCACTTCCTTGCCCAGATTTTCGAGCACCACTTTTCATAACAAGAAACCTAGCATATAACACATGCAACATGCTCAAACAAATATGCTAGGGGCTTCATAAAACTTCTATATAAGCATTTAAACTCAAGGTTTAACAAAACTCAAGTTAGCATGCAACATAATCATCACAACAAAACCAAACTTAACCCAGAAATTCACCCAAGCAAAATATGGTTCCTCACCCTCTTTTGCTCCAATATTTGGCAAAGTTCCAAGCCTTGAAATGGCTGATCTCCTCCTCCTTCTTGGCTACTGAATGTTGGACGAAAATTTGGGAGAAAAGCTGGGGGAGAAGGAGTGATGGGCATTGAATGATTGGAAGGCAAGTGGAGGTATGGGCAGCAGCAGCTTGCTGGAATGGGTATGGGTTGAGGGGAGTGGTGTGGGTTGGGGTGCCATGTGGTGTTTAATTGTGACCCGGTATTTAGTACGATGTATTAAAATATCCTCACTCGATATTTTATATCTTCATTTGACTAATACATCTCTTTAAAATACCCAACATGCCCCCCAAATCATATCATTACATCATAAGTATTATCCCCCAAATTAAATGTACCACAACCCTTAAACACATTATAAATCATCATCGTAGCACATAATCATATAACATTTCGGGGGTATTACATTATAGTTTACCCTGTTACAGGTAACGTTTGACAATATCAAGATACATGACTCCTTATGTTGGGATTGATGTGACTAGAAATAGACACATCTATTGCGCTTAATTATCTACGATTTGGTATATTTTGATTGATAAATTGATACATATGCTACCTAATCATATATTTGTGTAAATGTAGGGAAATGTGAAGAAATCAAGCTAAAATGATGAAAGAATGACTAAAGTTGAAGAAAAGAGGAAAAAACCAGAATCCAAGACACATGTTGCTCCTTTCTCCTCAAATTTCTATATGTTAGAGCCATGTTTTGGAAATGTAGTCCATAGAAACGTTCTAGAACTTTGAGTTATCTTCGCGTGGACAGCTGATTCATTAAATTCGAAGTTTGTACGAGAAAGTTACGGCTAAAATACGAAACTCGCCATAAAAATGGAGGACAGGCGTAATTACTGCCATTATCAGGCGTAATTACGCCAACGCTACGGCATGGACAGGTGTATTATGCCATTTGGAGGCGTAAATACGCCAGAAACGCGGGAAGCCATATTTTTGACACGTCATTAGGCGTCTTTACGCCATTTTCTGGCGTAGCTACGCCTGTAGAGTTTTGGAAAGTGTAAAGACTTGATTTCTTTCATTCCTACATATAATTTAACCTACCATCAGCCTCCATACCTCATATACTCGAAAATTAGTCTCTTCTAGAGAGAATTCAGACTTTAGAAATAATTTTTAGATTTTAGAATAATTTTTCTTTCAATTTTTGTGAAGAACGCTCGAAGAACGAGAACGGAATCGACAAGCCGGAATCGTGCTTCCTTTTAGTAACTTTTTCTTTTCCTATTAGTTTAATGCTTTCTAGATTAATTTTGATTGTTTTTAATCTAGTTATGAGTAGCTAAATACTTTTGTGATTCTCGGTTTAGGAAAACGATACATTGGATGTTTACGATTCTTGTGAGATAAGTTTTGATTGTTGATTTTCTTTAAGTATCAATTGTTTTTTTTTATTTGATTGTCATAATTGTTATGCATGCTTGTTGGATTGATCACCTAGCTATCTTTCATACAATTTAACGCTAAATTAGATATCAAATACGGAATCGTTTGATCCCACTAATTTACGAAGCAACTAAGTTTAATTAAATTCCGCTTGTGAGTTTGTTAAATTCTTAGGAAAAACAATTGACTAGATTAAATATAGATGCTTGGATTATGTTGTTTAGATTCATCGATCTCACTAGTTCATATGCTATCATCGATTTAAATCTTAATCGCTTGTATTTTGATTGATTGTTTGATAAGGGTTAAACTAGAACGCTTGGGCTACTTAACTAAACTTAAGGTGAGATAGGACTTTAATTATTGGATTAAACGTCCACGATGAATATTCATAAGAGAATTGAATCGTATGTGAAGATCGATGACCAAGATAGTAAAAACCAATTGTAAAGTTAACCGAAAACCGAGAATCGCTCTTTTCTCATAAGTTAATCCATCTAGTTTAATTTTGCATCATAGTAGTAGTATTATTCAATTGATTTCAAAAGCCCCTTTTTATTTTCGTTTGCATAAGTTAACACAAAGATATAACCTTCCTCGTGGGATCGATCCCTACTCACGCTACTACATTCATTACTGTTATTAACTTGAGAGGGTTAATTTGGACGTACGCGATAAACGCTACCAAATTTTAGCGTCCGTTGCCGGGGAAGGCAATTTTATTAATTTGTGTTAATTTTTTTATTGATATTCTTCTTCCCGTGCTTTTTACCTGTTTGTTCATGCACGCAGGCAATTTTTCATTAGAAGAGGACGAACATCAATACGATCCCGAGATAGAAAGGACTTTACACCAACTAAGGAGAGAAAATAGAAGACAAGTAAAAGAAGAAGAGGAAAGGACTATCATGGCGGAGAATCAAAGCTTACGACAATTAGCGAATCCTACTTTGGATCAGCAACCTCTCTGCATAACCTTTCCTACACTTGCTACTAATATAAATTTTGAATTAAAATCTGGCCTAATACATCTTTTACCTTCTTTTCATGGCCTTGCAGGTGAGGATCCGCATAAGCATTTGATGGAATTCCATGTAGTATGCACTACAATGAAGCCAACTGGCATAACTGAGGAACAAATCAAATTACGAGCTTTTCCGTTCTCTTTGAAGGACGCTGCTAAGGATTGGCTCTTCTATTTACCTTTTGGATCCATCACTACATGGAACGAGCTGAAAAGAACCTTCTTGGAGAAATACTTTCCTGCATCAAGGGCGACGAATATCCGCAAAGACATATACGGCATTAGACAACGCCACGAGGAATCACTGCATGAATATTGGGAGCGCTTCAAAAAGCTTTGTGCAAGATGCCCTCAACATCAGATAAGTGAGCACTTACTTATTCAATATTTTTATGAGGGACTTTTGCCAAATGACAGGAACTTGGTTGACAATGCAAGTGGAGGAGCATTTGTGGATAAGACACCCACGGAGGCAAGACACTTGATTGCGAACATGGCAGCCAACTCTCAACAGTTTGGGACTGCTCGATCGGACCATAAGCCTAGGAATCAAGGCGAGGTAAATGTGTCTAGTCTCGAACAACAATTGATTGACTTAACAGGTATCGTGAAACAACTTGCAATTGGAATCGGACAAAGTGCTAAGGTGCGTGGGATTTGTGCACTACCGAATCATCCAACTGACGCTTGCCCCACACTTCAAGAACCATCTATTGAGGAAGCAAATGCAGAGGGCGGATTTCCGGGACATCCACAACGGAAGTATGATCCCTATTCTAGCACATACAACCCAGGATGGCGAGATCATCAAAATTTGAGATATGGGAATCAAGCTGAGCCACAGATACAACACCAACCACCACCGTATAGACCACCGTTCCAAAGGCCACAACAAGCCGTTCCGACTCCAACACCTGGTGAGTATCTAGAAAATATTGTTAAGGAAATTGCTAATGGATCTGTGAAATTTCAACAGGAAACAAGAGCAAGCATCCAAAGCTTGAGCACTCAAATGGGACAGTTAGCCACAACAATAAATCGTATAGAGTCTCATAGATCAAGCACCCTACCATCACAACCAGTCGTGAATCCAAGGGAAAATGCAAGTGCAATTAAACTAAGGAGTGGGAAAGAACTCGAGACACATAAAGAGGAGAAAGAGATCGAGCCCATGCGGAAAGATTCTATACAAAAGGAGGAACAAAAAGGTAAATCTCCTCTCACTTATGAGTATAAGATTGAACCCCCTTTCCCTCTTGCGTATCAGGAAGATAGGAGGAATGAAAACATCAAGGACCTCCATGAAACCTTTCGAAAATGTGAGCTGAACATTCCACTGTTGGATGCAATCAAGCAAGTGCCCCGCTATGCAAAGTTTTTAAAAGAGTTGTGCACAGCCAAGAGGAAACAAAAGCTGAAAGGATGCCGCAAAGTTGAGTTGGGGGAGAACATCTCAGCGGTCTGTGATATCCCCGAAATGATTATATGATTTTAATCATTTAATTTTAATTATGATGATTTGGGTGTTAATTCATGGGATTGAATTAATATTATTGGGGAGATTCATTTCAGGGTGCATGTGATATATGTTGGGATTTTGGGGTTGTGGCATGTTTATTTGGGGTGTGTGTTGTTTATTTTGGTAAAACATGTTAATGGGAATTGAAGTATTTTATTGAGAAAATACTATAAATATCATGTGAGGATATTTTAATACATCGTGTTAAATACCAGGACCAAAACATAACACATCAAACCACCCAACACCCAACCACCCCCCCCCCCAACCCATGCCAATCACACTGTGCACAGGCTGACTTCCCACCCCATTTGCTCAATCATTTGACCACTCTCAGCCATCCCAAATCTCGGTCCTTCTCTCCCATTTCTACACCAGCACTTGCTAAGCAAAATTCTGAGGAGCTTTCCCTTTTTCATCGCCTGGAAGTCCTTCAAAAATCGGAGCAAAGTAGGGTGAGAAACCATGCTCTGTTTTTGTTTTAAACTTGTTTAAGTACATGTTTTTAGGTGGCGTGAAAATGGCATGTTAGCTTAGGTTTCTTAAAACTTCGATTTAAATGCTTACATGGTGTTATTATGTAACTCTCAGTGTTTTTCCTTATGTGTATTACATGTTTTATGTTGAGGAAATAAGCATGTAAAGTAGGATGTTCGGAAATCTGGGTAGGGGTATGCCCTGTATTTCTGGAAAATGTGGACTGGGAGTGATTTTGAGGAGGTGATATTATGCATGTTAGATGGGTTTTAGGGTGAACCTTCGATTTGAGTACATGCATGGTAGTTTGTAAAGCCCAGGACATTTCATGTTTGAGCATGTTTTATGAAATATGTGGTAGTTTTTATAGCATGAAATGAAGTACTCAAAAATCTGGAAATAAAATATGTTGCCCTGTTTCCGGAAATGTTGATCGAGTACTTGTATAAATGGTCGACGTTTATGCATGTGGACTTATGTTTGAGGAGTAAATTTGATATGAATACACTCAGGGTAGTGTTTTATAACTGCTAGCATGTTGAGCTTGGCATGTGTATGACTTACATGTTAAATTTTAGGGTATGATTATCGGTGTTAGGGAATTCTGGAAAATCTGGGTTGAATATGATCGACCGATCGATCGGTGAAGAACACCGATCGATCGGCAAAAGCCGTAGCTTTTTTCCTTAATTCAAACAGTTCACCGATCGATCGGTGATGAGGGCCGATCGATCGGTAGTGCCTTTTTTTAAAAATGTAGAATTTGTTTTTAAATTTGATATTGGATTGTAATGAGACATCTAATATTGTGTTGTACACTGGTGTAGAGCCTTCACAGACAGCTACACAGCGCAGGGGATAGAGTCCCACAACACACTACATTTTGGAAAGGTACGTAAGCGACGTACGGGCACCCCAACGGTAACATGTATTGTGTATTTATTTAACACAAGGCAAAGTAAGATATGCATAAGATAGTGCATGATGATATGATACATGTTGATATGCTTCGTTTTTGCATATATATGTTGTGAAATATAAGAGGTGTATTTGACGTGTGAAATATAAGAGGTGTATTTCACGAGTCAAGGTTATCCTAGTGAGGATTTAATGCTTACGCTAACGTCCATAAGAAGCGAGGAAGAATTCCGCTTACGTGGATTTCCATAGGAAGCGAGGAGGAATTCCGCTTACGTGGAAAAGTAAGAAGCATTGAATGCACTATTGATAAGTGACTCAGGATTGAAATAAGATTTGATAAGGAAGGATATGTCATGACATTTATTTATGAAACCATATGTTCATATAATGTTTTATTATGAGTTATGGTACAGGGACAACCAATGGGCGTTGTATATGCTTGGAAATACAGGAAGTGCTTTGTATTTATGATTTGTGCATTTACGCTTTACATTCATATTATGTTGAATATGAATTAGGATATGCTCATGTGTTTGGGGGTTGTCTTTGTAGGTGCTTTTGATGAGGAGAACCAAGGTCATGGTTGATATGCTGAGCTGTAAGGAGTGCTACAGGATAGCATGTTAGGGAATTTTTGTATAGCTTCTACATGTAGTAGAGTATGACTATAGTGTAGTACCCTTTTGTAGGAATACGTGAAATTCCTTTTAAATTAAGGTACTGTAATCTCTCAAGCTCAGGTTAATCAACACGACTTACTACTCTGATTTATACATATGAATGTTTAGTTCTCTTAATTGCACCTAAGATTATGATTGAGATAACGGGGTCTCACATTTAGTGGTATCAGAGCAGTGGTTAGATAACCAGGGAAGAGTGAAGGGTAGCCTTTAGAAACAAGTTGGCTAGGCATTCATTTGGGCATGCTTATGCATGTGATGCATATGGTTGTATAAGTGTTATACTAACATGCTTTGAATATGATACTCTTGTTATCTAATGGCTTATATTATGAACTGCTTTTGGTATTGTTGTTAACTCTTGTGTTACAGCATGGCTGAGATTAACCCGGAGAACCCCAATGAGGAGGTAGGGGATATGGACAGTAGGAATGCCAGTATCGCTCAGCTGAATCCTTTACCACCACCTGCTGTAGGCGTGGAGCCCAGTGAGCAGATGTTACTGCCAGGGGAGCTCAGTTTGAAGCAGTTTCTGAGTTTCCATCCGCCCATGTTTGAGGGGATTGAGTCTGGTGAAGTAGCCGAGGAGTGGTTGGAGCGTATAGAGCAAATACTTGTGACTGCACCTTGTGCACGCACGGCATGGCTGAGGTTAGCCGAGTTTCAGATGGCTAAGAAGCCTGTTATATGGTGGAAGACCACCATGATGGAGCTGAGAGCTCTAGGTATGGCAGTTGACTGGACTGTATTCCGGACCCGGTTCCTTAACCGGTATTTCTCTGCACCTGCCAGACAATTAAAGGAAGACGAGTTTAACGCTTTAAAGCAGGGTAGCATGTCAGTTCAGACTACGCTATGCAGTATTCCTCACTGCTGAGGTATGTACCTCATATCGCTGTGAGCAGCCATGCAAAGATGAGGAACTTTCTGAAAGGATTGAGGCCAGAGCTATTTGATAGGGTTATCTCCAATAACCCCAGCTCATTTGATGACGCCCTGACACGGGCAGAGTTGGCGGAGATTGCGGTAGGCGCGTATAAGGATGGTGTACCCCCTTCAGTACCACCACCGAGGCCTGTTGCTGATAGTTTGAGGCCACGAGGGGATCAGTTCAAGGCTCGTGGGGCCTCATCATCTTCCAGATTAGGTGGGAAGAAGTCTCAGGGGCAGAAGCAGAACAATCGGGGAGCAAGGCAGGGGGAAACAGGTGTAATAACTGTGGAGGATGGCATTTGTTACGTGACTGTCAGGGTTGCTATGTCTGTGGCAAGATGGGCCACATGGCTCGAGGTTGCCCCAATCGGGCAGGTCAGACAGACTCTGGGCCTAATAGGCCAAGGTTTGATGCTGGGAGGGCACCACAGAGACAGCAGTTTGCACCACGACCATAGGGAGGATCAGACTGGCAGGACCGCCGCAGGGTCAAGTGTATGCACTGACTATGGAGCAGGCTGAGGCAGCCCCGGAGGAGGTCATTGCTGGTACGTGCCATTTATTTACATACCCTGCACTTATATTAATAGATACAGGTGCTTCCCATTCCTTTGTATCTACTGCTTTTGTGGAGAGACACCACTTGTGCTCGTCTCTGTTACCCACGCCTCTCATGGTCTCGACACCCACGGGGAAACATGTGATTGCGGATCGGCTGTTGTCTAATTGCCTCATTTATTTTGAGGGTAATGATCTGAGGGCCGATCTGATTCAATTAGAGATGGAAGACTTTGACTGCATTATCGGCATTGATGTGTTGAGCAGATACCGAGCTATGGTAGATTGCCAAAAGAGGATTGTTCGTTTTCTATCTGATCAGGGGTTCCAGTGGACTTTCTATGGGGACGACTCTCGTCCAAAGATTCCGGTAATATCAGCGGTTAAGATGGCGCGATTATTGGAGCGCGGCCACACAGGTTACATCATTTATGCCGTGGATGTATCTGAGGAAAAGGAAGTGAGAGCCGAAGACATACCGATTGTGGCAGAGTTCATTGATGTGTTCCCAGATGAGATTCCGGGGTTTCCGCCTGTCAGGGATGTTGAGTTTGCCATTGAGCTACTGCCGGGGACTCCTGCTATTTCCCGTGCCCCATACAGGATGGCACCGGCAGAGCTGAGAGAGCTGAAGGTACAGTTACAGGAGCTCCTCGACAAGGGATACATCCGTCCCAGTGTATCGCCTTGGGGTGCACCAGTCTTGTTTGTGAAAAAGAAGGATGGTTCAATGCGTCTGTGCATTGACTATAGGCAACTGAACAAGGTTACAGTGAAGAACAGGTATCCACTTCCGAGGATTGATGATCTGTTCGACCAGCTTCAGGGTACAGAGGTGTACTCCAAGATAGACTTGAGGTCGGGCTATCACCAGGTACGGGTTAGAGCTGGTGATGTTCAAAAGACGGCTTTTAGAACTCGGTATGGGCACTATGAGTTCTTGGTGATGCCTTTCGGTGTGACAAATGCACCTGCAGTCTTTATGAGCCTGATGAACAGAGTATTTCAGGAGTACCTCGATCAGTTTGTGATCGTGTTCATTGATGACATCCTGGTCTATTCAAGGAGTGAGGAGGACAATGCCGATCATCTGAGGATAGTGCTCCAGATCCTCAGAGATCATCAGTTGTACGCTAAACTCAGCAAGTGTGAGTTTTGGCTGAGCAGTGTTGCATTCTTGGGCCATATCATATCACGAGAGGGGATATCAGTAGACCCGAGGAAGATAGAGGTAGTTATGGATTGGTCTGCCCCTACTTCAGTCAGTGAGATTCGAAGTTTTCTTGGTCTGGCTGGCTATTATCGACGTTTCGTCGAGGGTTTCTCAAAGATCGCCAAGCCACTTCACAGCTGACTCAGAAGGGAGTCTCATTTTGTTGGTCAGATGCTTGTGAGCAGAGTTTCAGGGAATTGAAGCACAGACTGACTACTGCACCAGTTCTAGTGATTCCCAAGGAGAACAAAGGATTTGTTCTTTATACCGACGCATCGCTACAGGGCTTAGGGTGCGTACTGATGCAGGACAGACATGTAGTGGCTTACGCTTCGAGACAGTTGAAGCCACACGAGACGAGGTATCCAGTCCATGATCTGGAGTTGGCAGCTATAGTGTTCGCCTTGAAGATATGGCGACACTACTTATACGGTACCTCATTTACCATCTTCACTGATCACAAGAGCCTGAAGTTCTTGTTTACACAGGCTGAGCTGAACATGAGGCAGAGGAGATGGATGGACCTGCTGAAGGATTATGATTGTGAAATCCTATACCATCCCGGGAAAGCAAATCTGACAGCCGACGCTTTGAGTCGGAAGGTGAGGAGCACAACAGAGGATGCCATGTGTCTATCAGCTATGTTGGGCTCCTACTGCCATTTGGGTTTTGATTATGATGTGTCTGCTTCACCAGTACAGGTATTGACCTTGCTAGCTGAGCCTGTTATTTATGATCACATCAGGAAGGCTCAGGGGACCGATGCAGAGGTTCAGAGATGGATGTCAGTGGTTCATTCAGATCAGCCATCGAGATTCAGAGTGGCTGAGGACGGTTCTCTGAGACTTGGCGACAGATGGGTGGTTCCAGATGCACCTGAGTTGCGTCAGGGTTTATTACAGCGAGCTCACTGTAGCAGGATGAGTATCCACCCAGGCGGGAAGAAGATGTATAAGGATTTATACAGCCAGTTCTGGTGGAGGCGAATGAAACAGGATGTTACTTCGTTCGTCAAGCGCTGTTTGATTTGTCAACAGGTAAAGGCCGAGAGACAGAGGCCTGGAGGTGAACTAAAGAGTTTGGAGATACCCGAGTGGAAGTGGCAGCACGTGTCTATGGATTTCGTGACCCACTTACCGAGGACTGTGTCGGGTTTTGATGCCATCTGGGTAGTCGTGGACAGATTGACTAAACTGGCTCATTTCATTCCCTACTGTATGACATATACGCACTTGAGGGTGAGACTGCATGGGATCCCTGTTTCGATTGTGTCCGATCGAGATCCGCGGTTCACATCTCACTTCTGGGAGGGTCTACAGACAGCTCTAGGTACAGAGTTGAGGCTGAGCACAGCCTATCACCCTCAGACGGACGGACAAACTGAGCGTACGATACAGACGCTCGAGGATATGTTGAGAGCTTGTGTGCTAGAGTTCAACACTTCATGGCAGGACTCGATAGCCTTGGTGGAGTTCTCTTACAACAACAGCTACCAGGCAAGTATACAGATGGCTCCTTTTGAGGCCCTCTATGGTAGGCGTTGTAGGTCACCCTTGTGTTGGGATGACATGGACCGTAAGTCGGTTGGAGGACCAGAGTTGGTTCAGGAAATGGAAGAGAAAGTTAAGGTTATCAAAGGAAAGATGAAGGTAGCTCAGGACAGGCAGGCAGCATATGCCAATCAACGGCGTAGACCGTTGGAGTTTCAGTTAGGCGACAGAGTTTTTCTGAAGATCTCGCCTTTCAGAGGCGTAGTACGGTTTGGGATGCGAGGAAAGTTATCCCCGAGATATGTGGGGCCGTATGAGATCTTACAGCGTGTGGGTACGCTGGCGTACCGTTTGGCTTTACCGCCTTCTCTGTCTGGTATACACGATGTATTTCATGTGTCTATGCTAAGGAAGTATGAGCCGGATCCTTCACATGTGTTGCAGCCTTCAGAGGTGTAGATTGAGTCCGATGTTTCCTACGTGGAGCGGCCTATCAGGATTCTAGATAGAGCAGACCGCAGGCTTCGGAACAAAGTTATTCCTATGATTAAGGTTCAGTGGGATCGTAGGGGTGTCGAGGAGGCTACGTGGGAGACAGAGCGACACATGGTGCAGAATTACCCAGAGCTGTTTTCTGGTATGCGTTTATTTATTGCTTTACTTCATGTTGGTAAGCATGTTGGATTTCGGGGACGAAATCTTATAAGTAGGGGAGTATTGTGATATCCCCGAAATGATTATATGATTTTAATCATTTAATTTTAATTATGATGATTTGGGTGTTAATTCATGGGATTGAATTAATATTATTGGGGAGATTCATTTCAGGGTGCATGTGATATATGTTGGGATTTTGGGGTTGTGGCATGTTTATTTAGGGTGTGTGTTGTTTGTTTTTGTTTTGGTAAAACATGTTAATGGGAATTGAAGTATTTTATCGAGAAAATACTATAAATATCATGTGAGGATATTTTAATACATCGTGTTAAATACCAGGACCAATACATAACACATCAAACCACCCAACACCCAACCACCCCCCCCCCCCCCCCCCAACCCATGCCAATCACACTGTGCACAGGCTGACTTCCCACCCCACTTGGCTCAATCATTTGACCACTCTCAGCCATCCCAAATCTCGGTCCTTCTCTCCCATTTCTACACCAGCACTTGGTAAGCAAAATTCTGAGGAGCTTTCCCTTTTTCATCGCCTGGAAGTCCTTCAAAAATCGGAGCAAAGTAGGGTGAGAAACCATGCTCTGTTTTTGTGTTAAACTTGTTTAAGTACATGTTTTTAGGTGGCGTGAAAATGGCATGTTAGCTTAGGTTTCTTAAAACATTCGATTTAAATGCTTACATGGTGTTATTATGTAACTCTCAGTGTTTTTCCTTATGTGTATTACATGTTTTATGTTGAGGAAATAAGCATGTAAAGTAGGGTGTTCGGAAATCTGGGTAGGGGTATGCCCTGTATTTCTGGAAAATGTGGACTGTGAGTGATTTTGAGGAGGTGATATTATGCATGTTAGATGGGTTTTAGGGTGAACCTTCGATTTGAGTACATGCATGGTAGTTTGTAAAGCCCAGGACATTTCATGTTTGAGCATGTTTTATGAAATATGTGGTAGTTTTTATAGCATGAAATGAAGTACTCAAAAATCTGGAAATAAAATATGTTGCCCTGTTTTCCGAAAATGTTGATCGAGTACTTGTATAAATGGTCGACGTTTATGCATGTGGACTTATGTTGGAGGAGTAAATTTGATATGAATACACTCAGGGTAGTGTTTTATAACTGCTAGCATGTCGAGCTTGGCATGTTGTATGACTTACATGTTAAATTTTAGGGTATGATTATCGGTGTTAGAGAATTCTGGAAAATCTGGGTTGAATATGATCGACCGATCGATCGGTGAAGAACACCGATCGATCGGCAAAAGCCGTAGCTTTTTTCCTTAATTCAAACAGTTCACCGATCGATCGGTGATGAGGGCCGATCGATCGGTAGTGCCTTTTTTTAAAAATGTAGAATTTGTTTTTAAATTTGATATTGGATTGTAATGAGACATCTAATATTGTGTTGTGCACTGGTGTAGAGCCTTCACAGACAGCTACACAGCGCAGGGGATAGAGTCCCACAACACACTACATTTTGGAAAGGTACGTGAGCGACGTACGGGCACCCCAACGGTAACATGTATTGTGTTATTTATTTAACACAAGGCAAAGTAAGATATGCATAAGATAGTGCATGATGATATGATACATGTTGATATGCTTCGTTTTTGCATATATATGTTGTGAAATATAAGAGGTGTATTTCACGTGTGAAATATAAGAGGTGTATATCACGAGTCAAGGTTATCCTAGTGAGGATTTAATGCTTACGCTAACGTCCATAAGAAGCGAGGAAGAATTCCGCTTACGTGGATTTCCATAGGAAGGGAGGAGGAATTCCGCTTACGTGAAAAAGTAAGAAGCATTGAATGCACTATTGATAAGTGACTCAGGATTGAAATAAGGATTTGAGAAGGAAGGATATGTCATGACATTTATTTATGAAACCATATGTTCATATAATGTTTTATTATGAGTTATGGTACATGGACAACCAATGGGCGTTGTATATGCTTGGAAATACAGGAAGTGCTTTGTATTTATGATTTGTGCATTTACGCTTTACATTCATATTATGTTGAATATGAATTAGGATATGCTCATGTGTTTGGGGGTTGTCTTTGTAGGTGCTTTTGATGAGGAGAACCAAGGTCAGGGTTGATATGCTGAGCTGTAAGGAGTGCTACAGGATAGCATGTTAGGGTATTTTTGTATAGCTTCTACATGTAGTAGAGTAAGACTATAGTCTAGTACCCTTTTGTAGGAATACGTGAAATTCCTTTTAAATTAAGGTACTGTAGGTTAATCAACACGACTTACTACTCTGATTTATACATATGAATGTTTAGTTCTCTTAATTGCACCTAAGATTATGATTGAGATAACGGGGTCTCACACGGTCATTCAAAGGAAAATCCCTACCAAGTGCAAGGACCCAGGTATGTTCACTATCCCATGCACAATTGGTACAACACGTCTTGAAAAGGCTATGCTAGATTTAGGAGCATCGATAAACGTCATGCCATACTCTCTCTATGCTTCTTTAAACCTAGGGCCTTTAAGTGAAACAAGGGTAGTTGTCCAACTAGCGGATAGATATAATGCATATCCTAGAGGGATTTTAGAAGATGTCTTAGTGCAAGTAAATGAGTTGGTATTTCCCGTCGATTTTTATGTGCTTGATATAGCTAAGGGTGACAATAGTAGCCCTATATTGTTAGGGAGACCCTTCTTGAAAACATCAAAGACTAAGATAGATGTTCATAGTGGCACACTCACAATGGAATTTGATGGTGAGGTCGTTAAATTCAATATACATGATGCCATGAAATATCCTTGTGACGATGATGATACTGTATACTCTATCGATATTATTGATTACTTGTCACAAGGCATGTTTGAGAATGCAGGTAAAGATGAATTGGAGATAGCCCTCACCACCCCTCTAAATCATTTCGAGGAAGAGTTGCCACTTGGAGATGAGCTGGAACACAACATCACTGCGTTGGATACCACGCCCGAGATACAAGGTAACATTTCGTTTGTGTCATTGCCTATTCCTAATTCTAGGCCTCTCCCTTCTGTATCGCAGGCACCCACTATTGCATTGAAGCCATTACCAAGTCACCTAAAGTATGTGTTCCTTGGAGAAGGAAACACATTACCGGTAATAATCTCTAGCAAGTTGGGAGATAGCCAAGAGAAGGAGCTCATTCAAGTGCTAGAGGAGCACAAGACCGCGATAGGATGGACCATTGCTGACATCAAAGGAATAAGCCCCTTGACATGAATGCATAGGATTCTACTTGAAGAAGGATCAAAACCTACACGCCAACCGCAAAGGAAACTCAACCCACCGATGATGGAAGTAGTGAAAGAGGAAATCTTAAAGCTTCTTGCAGTTGGAATGATATACCCTATTTCTGATAGCCAGTGGGTCAGCCCTGTCCAAGTAGTTCCAAAGAAGACTGGCATTACAGTGGTGAGGAACAAAGACGATGAATTAGTGACAACCCGCATTCAGAATGGGTGGAGAGTTTGCATTGACTACCGCAAATTGACCACCGTGACCCGGAAGGACCATTTTCCATTGCCCTTCATTGATCAAATGCTTGAAAGGTTAGCATGTCATTCTTATTACTGTTTTCTTGATGGATATTCTAGTTATTTTCAGATTGCGATTGCTCCGGAAGATCAAGAAAAGACTACGTTCACATGCCCCTTTGGAACCTTCGCTTATAGGCGCATGCCCTTCGGACTTTGCAACGCACCAACCACTTTCCAACGGTGCATGGTTAGTATATTTTCAGAGTACACTGAGCACATATTAGAGGTATTCATGGATGATTTTACTGTTTATGGTATCATTCAATGCTTGTCTAACTAACCTCACCCTTGTCCTAAAGCGTTGCATAGAAACAAACCTTGTGCTAAATTCTGAAAAATGTCACTTTATGGTAGAACAAGGTATTGTTTTGGGTCATGTGGTCTCATCCAAAGGTATGGAGGTAGACAAAGCAAAAATTGACATTATTAAGTCTCTACCTTATCCTATTTGTGTACGGAATGTGCGTTCCTTTCTTGGCCATGCAGGTTTCTATAGGAGGTATATCAAGGACTTCGCCAAGATAGCATCACCATTGTGCAAATTGTTGCAAATGGATGTAGCATTCGAGTTTGATGAGGTGTGCAAGACTGCATTTGACACATTGAAGGCATCATTAACATCCACACCAATTATCCAACCGCCTGATTGGAGCAAGCCATTTGAGATCATGTGTGATGCAAGCGATTATGCAGTAGGCACTGTTTTAGGCCAAAAGATTGGAAAGATTTCCCATGCCATCTACTATGCCTCCATGACCTTGAATGATGCCCAG
This sequence comes from Haberlea rhodopensis, assembly GCA_907163345.1. NCBI lineage: Eukaryota > Viridiplantae > Streptophyta > Magnoliopsida > Lamiales > Gesneriaceae > Haberlea > Haberlea rhodopensis. The sequence goes on along the minus strand of CAJQUN010000125.1, from coordinate 719,950 downwards.
CGAAACTATTCCACTACTGAAAAGGAGCTATTAGCTGTTGTATTTTCTTTAGAAAAATTTCGATCTTATTTGCTCGGTGCTAAAGTTGTTGTTTATTCTGATTATGCAGCTCTTCGCTACTTGATGACGAAGAAGGAGGCAAAGCCAAGGCTGATAAGATGGATCTTACTTTTGAGTGAATTTGATGTTGAAATTAAAGACAAGCGAGGAACATAAAATAAAGTGGTGGATCACCTAAGTCGCTTGATTCATGTGAATGATACACCGTGTTTCAAAGAAGAATTCCCGGATGAAAAACTCTCTGCCGTGCACGACATTTTACCATGGTATGCAAGTATTGCTAATTTTTTGGCCACTAATACTTTCCCTACTGGATTGAATAGGACTCAGAAGGCGAAAGTTCGAAGCGACGCCAAATACTATGTTTGGGATGAGCCATACTTATGGAAACATTGTGCTGATCAAGTTCTTCGGCGTTGCATTCCGGGCAATGAGGTATCTTCCATACTCCGTTTTTGTCATTCACATGAGGTTGGTGGCCACTTTGGAGCCAAAAGAACGGCATACAAGGTATTAGAATGTGGATTCTTTTTGCAAATCATGCCATGAGTGCCAAAAGACAGGTAACATATCTCAATGAAATGAGATGCCCCAACAACCCATACTTTATTGTGAAATATTTGATGTATGGGGCATCGACTTCATGGGACCGTTTCCACGATCTTTAGGCCACATTTACATTTTACTTGCTGTGGATTATGTGTCGAAATGGGTGGAAGCTTTAGCCACCCATACTGATGATTCAAAAGTTGCTGCAGGTTTTATAAAGCATAACATTTTCTCTAGGTTTGGGACTCCAAGAGCAATCATAAGTGATCGAGGCACCCATTTTTGCAATAGGACGGTGGAGAGTCTATTAAAGAAGTACCATGTGGCACACAAGGTGTCCACCGCCTACCACCCGCAAACAAATGGACAAGCCGAAGTTTCAAATCGAGAAATCAAATCCATCTTGGAAAAGATGGTAAATCCCACTAGGAAGCATTGGAGCTTAAGACTAGATGATGCACTGTGGGCTTATCGGACTGCATACAAGACGCCAATAGGTATGTCTCCTTATAGACTAATCTTTGGTAAACCATGTCATTTGCCTGTAGAGTTGGAGCATCGAGCTTCTTGGGCCATCAAGCACTTCAACATGGCTATGGACAAGAGCGGAGAACATAGAAAGCTGCAATTGCAAGAGTTGGAAGAGATCCGCAATGATGCGTATGAAAGCTCCAAGATCTACAAAGAGAAAACGAAGACCTTTCATGACAAAATGATCTCGAGGAAGGAGTTTGTCATTGGTCAACAAGTCCTCCTATACATTTCCCGCCTTCGCCTCTTTCCAGGTAAACTACGCTCTCGATGGGTTGGACCTTTTATAGTAACTGTTGTTTTTCCTCATGGTGCAGTTGAGGTTCAAAGCCTAGCAAAAGATAAGACATTCAAGGTGAACGGACATAGACTGGAACCATACTATGAAGGTTTCCATGCCGCTAAAGAAGGAAAAATGGATCTCAAAGATCCACCAAGCATCACGTGATCCATGAACTGGCGTCGGGCCACCGACGTTAAATAGAGGCGCTGCTTGGGAGGCAACCCAAGGGGAGTTAGTTTTCTTTCTCCCTTTATTTTCATTTTTATTGCTTTAATAGTTAGACTTTTCTCTTCTCTTGTATTTTGTCTTACATTGGGGACAATGTAAGATTTAAGTATGGGGGAGGGATTAGTGGTGTGTTATTGCTTTTCTCATACAAAAATACAAAAAAATCGAAAAATTTGAAAATTTTGAGCTCATAGTTAGTAATGAACACATGCTTAGAATCACTAGCCCATGATGAAACCTAATTGATATCATGCATGCTTTTGAACATAGGTGACTTGTTAACCTTGGAACACTTTGAACTCTAATGCAAATTTTACTTTAACTTAGTAGTTGAATATTTTGAGCACATTATTGTCATGGCTTGTGAAGTGTGCATAGCTTAGTGAAGATTGTGTGAATTTTGTGATAATCTTAAGAAGTCTATAATACATGCTAGAACTTAACTACATGCTCTTTGAGGCGTATGTCTAGACTACTTGCAAACATGAAAGTGATATAGGCGATCTTTGATGCGTTTGAGCCTTTCAAGCCTACCATGTAAAGAAAATCTATCACTAGTACCCTTTTTGAGCCTTAATGCAAAAGAATGGTTGTATGCTAAGCATACACGCGACCCCCATTCGACATTCTTTGACTAGCTTATCATCCTTCCCTAATGAGCCTAAATATGAATTCTATCAACACCTTTGAAGGGAGTATGATGTGTTTCATTCACATGCACTTATGTATTCATTGATTCATATGTTTTGAGCTTCATTGTCAAAAGAATGAAATGCATGAAAGAAAAGGGATGCCTTGAAAATAATAATACAAATATGACTTCAAGGGGAGCAAATGCACAAAAGAAGAAAAATGTTGAAATAAAAGTTGAAAAATTCAAGCAAGAAGAGAAGCCTTTAGTGTGCATATCATCATACTCTCTTGTTTGATATACTTTTACCCTTTCTTTCATAAGCCAATACCTAGGCAAAGCTACAAGCTAATAAAGACCTACTTGATTCGTGTTTGCAAAGTAGCTAAGATAGTGGAGAAGAGGGTGCAAGTGAGCTTATACTTGTGTTAGTGTATGACTTGAACTATTGTGGATTTGCATCTTTTGGATCTATAATTTGTACACAACACTTGTTTATGACCACACACGCACATTCACTACTTTGTTGAGTATGAGATGTTTAGGGATTGAACTTGTTCCATTATTAATTTTTCACCACCTTCATTACTATGCATGTTTAAAATTGTTGAGGCATTAAAGTGAGAACAAGTTAGTTTGTTATGATGCTATGAGCCAAGCAAAAACATTATAGTTTTATCTGATTTACTCAAGGTCGAGTAACGAGTAAGTATGTGGGTGTTTGATGTGACTAGAAATAGACACGTCTATTGCGCTTAATTATCTACGATTTGTTATATTTTGATGATAAATTGATACATATGCTACATAATCGTATATTTGTGTAAATGTAGGGAAATGTGTAGGGTCTTCCTACCTTAACATCATACTAATAACGTATTATGGACTAAACATGCATTCATAACATCTTAGGGTGCCGGTTGTAACTTTGAGCTAATAGAGTTACAGGCCAAAAATAGAATTTCAAACTTAATAATTACATTCCAAAAAAAAAAAGAATGTTAAAGCTATAGATTTACACTACTCCTAGAGTAGAGACTATCAAAATCATGTATCCTATAATCATTCATGCTCCTTTTAGCTCACTGCCTCAACCCGACCCTTAGCCCTTCAGTCCAAAAGCGTACCTATAGGAACAACCCATCATGAGCATGTACATCATTACTTAACATCATAGAGATAAAGGCATATAAATAAATGCATGAAAATAATCGTAACATATACTTCCTGGTTAATCACATTAACCCACTTTGGTTGTCCCTGTTTCATAGTCATGCATATAATCATTAGTTCTTGACATAAATGATTAAAATCATACTTCACATATATGCTCATAATCAACAATGTTATTTAGAAATGGGGATGTTTCTGGCCTTGTTATGTCAGCGGAACAATTGGCCCCCTCGCTTCGACATATAGCGGTACTGTGATTACCCCTCGCTACACCTTGATAGCGGATGTAATCTCCTCGCTAGCTATGTCAGCGGTAAGTACCTTCCTCGCTTTCCCATAACAACTACCAGAACACTCAACCATTCTCAATAACATAGTTAAACATGCATCATCATCATCATATCATAAACATCATCATCTTGTAAACATCATCATCTTATCATAAACGTCCTCATAAACATCATATCATCTTTACTCATCATAGACATCATCATCATAAACTTACTTATCATAATCATCATCATAAACATCGTAAATACTTATGCAATCATTGCGTAGTCATAGTATAGGAATGTGTTTTACCGTTCGATGCCCGTACGTTTCTTACGTACCTTAATTTCCAAAATTGGAGAAGTCGGAGAACTTTATCTCCTTGAAGCTGTGGGTACCTGGGATGGTTCTACACAACCATACGAATCGATATTAGAAGCCAAATATAGTCCAATATCCAAAAATCCCACAAAATAATCAAAAACACATAATTATGTGTCTCGCGATCGATCGCTGAGATGTCCCGATCGATCGCGAGATCACACTGTCCGTTGCTAAATTTTTGCATCCTCGGCGATCGATCGCCACTTTTGGCGCGATCGATTGCCAGCCTCACCGATCGATTGCCCAAAAGTGGCGATCGATCGCAAATGGTTATGGAGCCTACTGCTGGCTAGAGATCGATCTCCAGAAACGGGCGATCGATCGCCGATCCCTGTACATCGAAAAATCACCATTTTTGAGCATTTTTTCCAAGCTCCATCTCATACCCTTCAAACTCAAACTTTCCAACAACACAAACATCATGATAACTCACTAAAACCCACATAAAACACTTCAAAAATCATACCCCAACAACATACAACACATACTCAAAACAAACCCACATAAAACACTTCAAAATCATCCCATTACAAAACCAAACATCATTAAAACTTTAGGAAGGGTTCCATACCTCTTGAGGACTCCAAATCCTACAATAAATCTCACAAACAAAGGTTTTGTGAAGATTTCTCCTTCCACTTTTGCCAAGTTTCGAAAATGAGGAAGGGTTTAGGGTTGGGAAGTGATTTGGGGATTTAAGAGAGTGATTGGTAAAGTGAAAATGAAGTGGGGTAAGGTAGGGTTAAAGGGTTATAGTAAAATTGCACCCCATTAATTAACATGATGTATAAAATACCCCAACATGGTATTTTAAAAGCATTTTACAAAAATGCAACAAACTTCCACTAAATTTGTGATGACCAGAAATTATGGATGTTAATCCCGGAGTGTTAATAACCCGTAAAGTTGTTTTACGTGGCGATTTGGAGTTTAATCGAGGTGTTGGGCCTTCTGGGCTCGTCTATTTGAGTAGTTGGGATCGTTGGATCCCGAGGTTGAGATCAGTATTCTCATTTCGGTGAAAACCTGTGAGTTGGGTTTTTAGTGTGACTCAGAATCTCGGGTGCTTGGTGTGGGCACCGGTAGGGGGTTTTTGAGTTAGAGAGAGAACTTTCGAAAACAGATGATTTTTAATGAAGCATGATGTATTTGTGGGGATATTAGTATTTCGGGGTATTTTCAGTTGAACCCGAGATTTTAATTATTGGAACCATTTTCCCCACCATTCCCGTCGCTTTCTCTCTCCCCGCGCCAACACCCATTCCCGATCCCCTTTGACCACCGTGCAGAAAAGGCCTCCGCCCGCCGCCGTCCGGCCGCCGTTCGGCGCGTCCGACCCGCCGCCGTGTTCGTCTCTTCCAGGCGGTCCTATCCATACCAACAATTTGAAGTTTGGTCGAGAATCGAGCTCGGATTTGCCAGAAAAGCGTAGGGTTCGAAAACTGGATTTCATCCGATTTTTGGGGCGCGATTTTGGTATGTTTTTGGTACGATTTTTCTGATGTTTTTGGGGCGTTTTTAAGCTGGTTTTGAGTCGATTATTTCAGACTTTTTGGTTCGAAATTATTGGTTAAGTTTGGTTCGAATTTTCAGCTCGATTTCGTGAGTTAGGGTTCGAATTTTTGGGATTTTTGACAAGGAGTGATGATTCTTGTTATGGATTGATTAATTCATGTTGTAGATGCATTATGATGCTTGATTGTGTTCGAATTTGAGGAATTGGATTCGAATTTAGGGCTGGAATCGAAAATTGGGGATTTTGGCTTGGGGATGATGATTTTCGTTGTTATTGATTAACTCATGTTTTAGATGAATTATGGTAATTATTTGGGTTGGATTTTGTGTTGTGAAGGTTCGAAAATTTGTGGGGAATTCTTGAGCAATTTTCGATATTGGTTATTGTCTTGTGTTGACAATATTTTTGAGGGTTATGGGTGTGCTTGAGCATGAGTTGCATGTTCGTAATTAATCGTGAATTAATTTATCGTGTTAGCACATCGTTCCTCGGAGCATGGAACTCGAGCAAGGTTTGGCTCGGACTTCGGAGATTTAAGGTACGTGCGACGTACGAGCATTACTTTATGTGATAGAAATCGTGAAACGCATAATGTGTTGTAATTGCATTAGATGGTTGTGGGTATGGCTATATGCATATATATGTTGATATATATGGGGTACTGAGTCTATATGACTATCGTACGGCATTTGAGATGCCTGAGAATGATCGTGGGATCATGTACTCATTATAAGACATGTGAGATGTCTAGGCATTTGAGCTATCTGTGATTGATAGTGAAATTGAGAAATCAGTACTAGATATTGTGATATCTATATTTGTATGTATAATGAACTTGGAAATCATTGATTATTGATACTTGAGAATCAGGCATGCTATGAGTTAAATCAATGTGTTGATTTACTGATTTATGAGATTTGATGAGTTTGATGATTGTGAGAACAGGGACAGTACACGGAATCCCGGATGAGGATGTTGCCATCCAGGGAGTATCATTTAAATTCATTAGTATTTACTTTTGTTGTAAATTATGAATTTCATTATTGTGATTATGGGATTTTGTGTATTGGTATGCTCACCCTGTTGGGGGGCTGTCTCTGTTGGGGCAGGTGAACAGGTGCATCGATGGCAATGGAGCTGGGCTCGAGCTGTTGATTGGATGTACTCACAGGATCGTGGTACCAGGGCTTGATGGAGCACGGTATCGTATAGAGTACTTATATACCCCCGAGGTTTATATACACATTTATGATGCTCGCTTGTGAGCATGGATATTCATGTATATGGGTTGTATATAAAGGCATGAGCCTTTCTCTCTTTCATTATATGTTGCATGCAATTGTGGTAGAATTGCTAATGATATGAGAGTCGTTAGTGTATTATGTGGGTGTTGAAACCCACTTTTGTTGTCTTATGTGTGGTGTCTTCCCTGGCTGGGAATTTACCTTGTGTTCAGTATTCTGTTGGTTATTGTGTATTCCCTGGCCGGGAATTATATTATGTGATGTGCTTGTGTTTTGGGATAGCTCAATTTATGGGGAGACTCTGCCCAAATTTTTATAAAAGTCCACAATGTGAAAAGTGGCAAAATGGGGATGGTATTGGGCGAACTCGATGAGTCTATATGTTGTTAGGATGATGATCTTATAGCATTGGGCATTAAAGAAATTTTGTAGTTGCCATTCAATGGTAAAGTATCATATGAGCTTCCCGACTGAGTTTTCATTGAAAGCATGTGCCACACATAGTGGTTAATACACTAATTAAGGGTTAAGGGCTTGGGGTCCTTACATTAGTGGTATCAGAGCAGTGGTTAGCTCTTTGGGGCTGTTGATGGCCTGGAACATGCTGATAGGGATGAGTAGCACATATTTATGCATGATAGTAGCTAGTGTTGTGTGACACAACTGTTTTGCTTATGTGCATTTGTGATATGTGATCATAGTGAAACGATTATATGTCATGACATCTATGGAATCATAATATAACCTGTTGATTATGATTGTGAGTTGTGACACAGGGGCAACCAAATGGAGCATTTTGAAATGCATCGGAATATGGGAAGTACTTTGTACTCATGATTTATGCATTTACTCATTATAATCATATTGTGGGAATATGGATTATTGTATGCTCATGGGTTGTGATTGTTCCTGTAGGAACACTATGATGCGAAAGGCTAAGGCCATGGTTGAAAGACACGAAACGGTAACCTGCATTTTATATACATCATGGATTTATGCATTGTTGTTGCATGTGTACATGTAGTGATGATTTTAATGCTTTGCCGCCATTTGTTGAAGCGAGGGGTGGGAGCGCCGCATGTCACATTTGTGCGAGGTGCATTAAAATACACTCATGTTGATGTATATTGGATATGGCATATGCTTTGTGATTGAAGGTGTAAATGGAATACTTGGTGAATATCCCATGAGTCATTGTTATGGATGAGTGATGATTTTAAATGCTTGCCGCTATTTATGATTTTGTGCCGCTAAAATGTGAAGCGAGGGGTGGGAGCGCCGCATGTCACATTGAAGCGTGGTTAGCATATGAGGCGAGGAAAGAATATTTGCCGCTAAAATGTGAGGCGAGGGGTGGGAGTACCACATGTCCATTTAAGCGAGGTTATTCTATGCCGCCTATATGTGAAGCGAGGGGTGGGAGTACCGCATGTTTTTACTTGAGCGAGGGGCATTAAAATACACTACCGTGACAATGACTAGGGATCAGCTATATTGACTGGCGATGGTTCTTGCCGCCATGGATATTGATAGCGATGGTTCATGCCGCTATATTGACTGGCGATGGTTCTTGCCGCCATGGATATTGATAGCGATGGTTCATGCCGCTATATTGACTGGCGATGATTCTTGCCGCCATGGATATTGATAGCGATGGTTCATGCCGCTATATTGACTGGCGATGGTTCTTGCCGCCATGGATATTGATAGCGATGGTTCATGCCGCTATATTGACTGGCGATGATTCTTGCCGCCATGGATATTGATAGCGATGGTTCATGCCTCTATATTGACTGGCGATGGTTCTTGCCGCCATGGATATTGATAGCGATGGTTCATGCCGCTATATTGACTGGCGATGATTCTTGCCGCCATGTATATTGATAGCGATGGTTCATGCCGCTATATTGACTGGCGATGGTTCTTGCCGCCATGTGTATTGATAGCGATGCCTCTTTCCGCTATTATGTGGACGATTTTTCATGCTCAGGTGTATAGCGAGGTTTCATACCACTTATTATATGACGAGGTATCATGCCGTCGATTCTATAGCGATGGATTGTGCCGCTATGTACTCAGCACAGGATTTTTGCCGCCTTCGAGCGATGGGTGCTGACTACGTACTATTATCGAGCGACGGAGACATGTATGGCGCTATATTGATAGCGATGAGGTATGGCATATTACTTGTGTTAGCATTATTGTGGATACTATGTGTTGCTATATATATGCCATGTGTTTGACGATGAGATTATGGATGTCGTGTATTGACATGTACCGTCGTATGTTTGACGATGTTAGTTGGATGTCATATGTTGACATATGCCGTCACGAGATGACGATGACATAGTTGATGTTCTATGTAGACGTGTGGCGTCGTTTTGATGATTAATACATTTATGTTATGTATTTGGTTATATTGTTTGAGTGCCTTGGTGGCACATGGTAGTGTCTGAGTCACTAGTTGACGAGACCATTATGCCGAGCAAGTTGCTCGAGGAACTATTGGGTGCGCCGTATAGGAATTATACCGCAGCACATATTCGAAGTATTTATTTGTCGAGCAATGATACCCTTGGGTATGCTCGTTGGTTTGGCTAGGGCCAAGTGATTGGCGGTAAGAGTAGTCATTGAGGAAACTACTCGTTTGTTGTTGTGATCTACGGTAGGCGTGGTCACACCCACCCTGAAGGTGTGGGATATGTCCTAATGAATTAAGATGGCTCCGTGGTTGAGCAAGGACACCGGGATGTCCATTATGCTTTGGTTTTAGAGAGATTTTGGGTGATGACCCACTACTCTAAATGGATGCTACGGTATGGTATACCGGATGGAACGTTTGAGACGTTGGTAGACTTTTGTAGTCTCTTTTGTGGCTTGATAATTGAGGCAGGGAATACCTCGAGGAGACGTGTATAAGTCAATGTTTTAGGGACTTGTCTGAGACAACTCATGATGTTGGAGTACCAACGAGAGAGTCATCAGGTCGTTATTGACTCGATCTGAGGGAACCCGTGTATTTGGGATGCAATGGGTGTTATTGTATCCAGTTTTTCCGAACAGTGGTTCGAGACTTGTGGATCTCGAGTTCGATGGCATTTCCCTTGTGGGGAAGGAGGTAGTATTATACCTATTCGGGAATCTTTGAAAGATTCGGTGAGTTGGTACGTGTGGTGTTGATTTTGGGAATCACGCCGTGTTGTTGATCGTCGATTATCATTCTCCACTGCAATGGAATGACTCACTATTGACAGTTGTGTTTGGGGGCTTAGGGGTATGTTGTAGATACCCGAGCCAAGTGCATTGAATGTGCATGTGATGTCAGTGCTTAGGCAGGTATACCGGTGAGTATACGGATGCTAGTTTTTGACTTCCCTTTTGTCAAGCATAGAGTTATGCTATTTTTGGATGGCTAAATCTCTGATGAGAGATATGGAACACCCTGAGATTGGGAATCTCCATGGCACGATAATTATGAAAAAAAAAAAAACCGTGGAGTTAGTTGACACCCTTTGAGGAGGGATTATCTTGTGTGGGTTGAGGTGTTTCCTTGTTGGCGTTTCCTCCGAGTTACACGATAGCCTTCCCAAGTTTGGATTGTTAAATCCTAGGATTATCAAGGGATGGCAGGAATTCGGATTTATTGGGTGTCGCTGTCGACACAAGAGTTGAGGATGCATGTGTTTATTGCATGTCCTTCCAGGATTTGAACTCTGTGGAATCTCGATGGTTTATTTATGATCAGGATGTGATCCTTGGAATGTCCGAAGGTGGACATCTTGTGAGATGTCTTTTGTGTGAATCTGTGGCCGTGAGTTGCCAAATTGAGTTGCAATGATGCGACTGCTCATTCGATGGAGGAAGTATGAAAGTGGAGACCATGTTTGGTATGTGTACATCGTGGTATACTAGTGTTTTCCTCGTGATGATGTGTGTTAGACATCGTGAGTCATGATAGAGATGTCTTTGAATGATATCTACGATAGAATCGGGAGCGATTCGAATCCTTGCAGTTTCAGTTGACTAACTGCTTTTGGATTGTTAGCGTTGAGTTGTAGTGACGCTCTTTGACGTTATGATGGATTCGGAAGTCTATTCCACTCCAGAGTTTGACACGAAGTCAACGTTCTCACGGTTGAGGTGTCGTTTATGATGCGTTCTTACTAGTGGTATTAGAACGAAGGATGACTGTCCGATCTACGGTCGTAAGTATTGGTTGTTTTGCAGTCATGAGGGACTGACTTTTGGGATGAACCACATTGAGGTACGCTTTACCTCTTGGGTGATATGTTGGTTTTGGTATGTCGCTCTGTTTCAGAGTTTGTTGTGAGATAAGTATCCTCGCAGTTTTTAAGACGATTCTGATATGGTCAAGGATCGAGGTTATGGCTTCATGTTGTTGTGTAGCCTGGGTGTTATGTGATACACCGGTGCTAATTTCGAGGACGAAATTCTTTTAGTGGGGGATATTGTGATGACCAAAAATTATGGATGTTAATCCCGGAGTGTTAATAACCCGTAAAGTTGTTTTACGTGGCGATTTGGAGTTTAATCGAGGTGTTGGGCCTTCTGGGCTCGTCTATTAGAGTAGTTGGGATCGTTGGATCCCGAGGTTGAGATCGTATTCTCATTTCGGTGAAAACCTGTGAGTTGGGTTTTTAGTGTGACTCAGAATCTCGGGTGCTTGGTGTGGGCACCGGTAGGGGGTTTTTGAGTTAGAGAGAGAACTTTCGAAAACAGATGATTTTTAATGAATCATGATGTATTTGTGGGGATATTAGTATTTCGGGGTATTTTTGCTATAAATACCAGTTGAACCCGAGATTTTAATTATTGGAACCATTTTCCCCACCATTCCCGTCGCTTTCTCTCTCCCCGCGCCAACACCCATTCCCGATCCCCTTTGACCACCGTGCAGAAAAGGCCTCCGCCCGCCGCCGTCCGGCCGCCGTTCGGCGCGTTCCGACCCGCCGCCGTGTTCGTCTCTTCCAGGCGGTCCTATCCATACCAACAATTTGAAGTTTGGTCGAGAATCGAGCTCGGATTTGCCAGAAAAGCGTAGGGTTCGAAAACTGGATTTCATCCGATTTTTGGGGCGCGATTTTGGTATGTTTTTGGTACGATTTTTCTGATGTTTTTGGGGCGTTTTTAAGCTGGTTTTGAGTCGATTATTTCAGACTTTTTGGTTCGAAATTATTGGTTAAGTTTGGTTCGAATTTTCAGCTCGATTTCGTGAGTTAGGGTTCGAATTTTTGGGATTTTTGACAAGGAGTGATGATTCTTGTTATGGATTGATTAATTCATGTTGTAGATGCATTATGATGCTTGATTGTGTTCGAATTTGAGGAATTGGATTCGAATTTAGGGCTGGAATCGAAAATTGGGGATTTTGGCTTGGGGATGATGATTTTCGTTGTTATTGATTAACTCATGTTTTAGATGAATTATGGTAATTATTTGGGTTGGATTTTGTGTTGTGAAGGTTCGAAAATTTGTGGGGAATTCTTGAGCAATTTTCGATATTGGTTATTGTCTTGTGTTGACAATATTTTTGAGGGTTATGGGTGTGCTTGAGCATGAGTTGCATGTTCGTAATTAATCGTGAATTAATTTATCGTGTTAGCACATCGTTCCTCGGAGCATGGAACTCGAGCAAGGTTTGGCTCGGACTTCGGAGATTTAAGGTACGTGCGACGTACGAGCATTACTTTATGTGATAGAAATCGTGAAACGCATAATGTGTTGTAATTGCATTAGATGGTTGTGGGTATGGCTATATGCATATATATGTTGATATATATGGGGTACTGAGTCTATATGACTATCGTACGGCATTTGAGATGCCTGAGAATGATCGTGGGATCATGTACTCATTATAAGACATGTGAGATGTCTAGGCATTTGAGCTATCTGTGATTGATAGTGAAATTGAGAAATCAGTACTAGATATTGTGATATCTATATTTGTATGTATAATGAACTTGGAAATCATTGATTATTGATACTTGAGAATCAGGCATGCTATGAGTTAAATCAATGTGTTGATTTACTGATTTATGAGATTTGATGAGTTTGATGATTGTGAGAACAGGGACAGTACACGGAATCCCGGATGAGGATGTTGCCATCCAGGGAGTATCATTTAAATTCATTAGTATTTACTATTGTTGTAATTATGAATTTCATTATTGTGATTATGGGATTTTGTGTATTGGTATGCTCACCCTGTTGGGGGGCCTGTCTCTGTTGGGGCAGGTGAACAGGTGCATCGATGGCTATGGAGCTGGGCTCGAGCTGTTGATTGGATGTACTCACAGGATCGTGGTACCAGGGCTTGATGGAGCACGGTATCGTATAGAGTACTTATATACCCCCGAGGTTTATATACACATTTATGATGCTCGCTTGTGAGCATGGATATTCATGTATATGGGTTGTATATAAAGGCATGAGCCTTTCTCTCTTTCATTATATGTTGCATGCAATTGTGGTAGAATTGCTAATGATATGAGAGTCGTTAGTGTATTATGTGGGTGTTGAAACCCACTTTTGTTGTCTTATGTGTGGTGTCTTCCCTGGCTGGGAATTTACCTTGTGTTCAGTATTCTGTTGGTTATTGTGTATTCCCTGGCCGGGAATTATATTATGTGATGTGCTTGTGTTTTGGGATAGCTCAATTTATGGGGAGACTCTGCCCAAATTTTTATAAAAGTCCACAATGTGAAAAGTGGCAAAATGGGGATGGTATTGGGCGAACTCGATGAGTCTATATGTTGTTAGGATGATGATCTTATAGCATTGGGCATTAAAGAAATTTTGTAGTTGCCATTCAATGGTAAAGTATCATCTGAGCTTCCCGACTGAGTTTTCATTGAAAGCATGTGCCACACATAGTGGTTAATACACTAATTAAGGGTTAAGGGCTTGGGGTCCTTACAAAATTCATATCTTCCTCATAATTAACACCCAATACATTTAAATCATGTTAACACTTCATTTTCTAACATGTATAACATGCACCCTGAAATGCAACCCCGGGTCACGCCTACCATGTGACTAAGCATTTCAACCAGATAATTAATTTCAACACATAAATCAATTATCAACATAATTCATCATATAAACATAATTAATACCCAAATTGCAATAATTAATTTCGGGGCATCACAATACTCCCCTTACTTATAAGATTTCGTCCTCGAAATCGCATGCACTTACCCAAAATGAAACTAAACATAAATCATACCAGAAAATAGTTCCCGGTAATGCTGCATCATATGCCGTTCCATCTCCCACGTAGCCTCCTCGACACCCCGACGATCCCACTGAACTTTGACCATTGGTATAATCTTGCTTCGTAGTCTGCGATCCTCTCGATCCAGAATTCTGATTGGTCGTTCTACGTAGGATACATCTGAGTCCAACATGCACTTCAGTAGGCTGTAATACATGAGACGGGTCTGGCTCATACTTCCGTAACATAGAGACGTGAAAAACATCATGAATCCCAGATAAAGATGGCGGTAGAGCCAAACGGTAGGCCAATGTACCGATACGCTGCAATACTTCATACGGCCCAACATACCTCGGAGATAACTTCCCCCGCATACCAAAACGAACCACACCCCTGAAGGGTGAGATTTTCAAGAAGACCTTGTCTCCCACATGAAATTCTAGCGGTCATCGTCGCTTATTGGCATAGGCTGCTTGCCTATCCTGTGCCGCTTTCATCTTCTGGCGTATCAACTTAATCTTTTATTCCATATCCTTTATCATATCCGGTCCTCCGACCGCTTTACTAGTCAAGTCCTCCCAATACAGCGGTGACCTACAACGTCGTCCGTAAAGAGCTTCAAAAGGGGCCATTTGAATGCTCGCCTGATAGCTGTTATTATACGAGAACTCCACTAGTGGTAATGAATCTTTCCATGGAGTATCAAATTCCATACACATGCCCTCAGCATATCTTTGAGCGTCTGTATAGTACGCTCCGTCTGGCCGTCTGTCTAAGGGTGGTAAGCTGTACTCAGTCTCACCTCTGTGCCCAAAGCTGTCTGGAGACCCTCCCAAAAATGTGAAGTAAACCTTGGATCTCTGTCAGACACAATTGAGACTGGAACCCCATGCAACCTCACTACATCCCGTACGTATAATTGGGCCATCTTTAGATATGTGAAAGTCATACAGTAAGGGATGAAATGAGCTACCTCGTCAGCCTATCCACGATGACCCAGATCGCATCAAATCAGAGGCCGTCCTTGGCAAGTGGGTCATGAAGTCCATAGATATGTGTTCCCACTTCCATTCTGGTACTTCTAAACTCTTCAGTTCGCCACCAGGCCTCTGCCTCTCCGCTTTTACTTGCTGACAAATCAAGCACTTCTTGACAAAGGTGATGACGTCTCTTTTCATCCGTCTCCACCAAAACTGGTCGCATAAGTCCTTGTACATCTTCCTCCCACCGGGATGTATGCTAAACCTGCTGCTATGAGCACGGTGCAAGATCCATTGACGCAACTCAGGTGCCCTCGGCACTACCCAACGGTTGCCAAGCCTCAAGGAACCATCTTTTGCCACTCTGAACTTTGATAACTGACCCGAAGTACTATCGATGACCATCTCTGAACCTCATCATCCGACCTCTGGGCTTTCCTGATAGCCTCAAATATGTCTGGCTCAGCCAATAAGGTTGACACTCGCACCGGCGACGTGCCCACATCGAAATCATAGCCCAGATGGTAATAAGAAGTCATCATAGCTGATAAACTCATGGTATCCTCAGCAGTACTCTTCACCTTCCGACTTAAGGCGTCTGCTATTAAGTTTGCTTTACCAGGATGTTACTCAATTTCACAATCATAATCCTTGAGTAAATCCATCCATCTTCTTTGCCTCATATTCAGCTCCGCTTGAGTGAATAAGAACTTCAAGCACTTATGGTCCGTATAAATGGTAAACGTCGTACCATACAGGTAATGCCTCCAAATCTTCAAGGCGAAAATGATGGCCGCCAGTTCCAGATCATGAACTGGGTATCTGGTCTCATGAGGCTTCAACTGCCTCGAAGCATAGGCCACCACGTGCTTATCTTGCATCAACACACAACCCAAACCCGGCAATGATGCATTCGTGTACAAGGCAAACCTCTTATTCTCAGAAGGAATCACCAATACAGGTGCCGTAGTCAAACGTTGCTTCAATTCTTGGAAGCTTTCCTCACAAGCTTCGGACCAGTAGAACGGGACTCCTTTCTGAGTCAGCTGTGTCAACGTCTTAGCAATCTTGGAGAATCCCTCGACGAAACGTCGGTAATAACCCGCTAAGCCAAAGAAGCTCCGTATCTCGGGTACAGAAGTGGGTGCAGCCCACTCCATCATAGCTTCAACCTTCCTGGGATCTACAGATATCCCGCTGCTAGATATAACATGACCCAAGAACACCACACTGTTCAACCAGAACTCGCACTTGCTAAGCTTTGCATATAATTGATGATCCCTAAGGTCTGGAGTACTGTCCTCAAGTGCTTCACGTGTTCCTCTTCGGTCCGGGAGTAAATGAGTATATCGTCAATGAAAACAATGACGAACTGATCCAAATACGGTTGGAACACCCTGTTCATCAGGCTCATAAAAACTGCTGGGGCATTCGTCACCCCAAAAGGCATGACTAAGAATTCATAGTGCCCATACCTAATCCTGAAAGCTGTCTTCTGAACATCATCTTCCCTTACCCGAATCTGATGATACCCCGACCTCAGATCGATCTTACTGTAGAGCCTCGTACCCTGTAACTGGTCAAACAAAATCATCGATCCTCGGAAGTGGATACTTATTCTTCACTGTGGCTTTGTTCAGTTGTCTGTAATCGATGCACAGCCGCATCGAACCATCTTTCTTTTTAACAAATAGAACTGGTGCACCCCATGGCGATACGCTAGGGCCTTTGTAACCCTTATCAAGGAGTTCTTGCAACTGAACCTTCAACTCCCTTAACTCTGCTGGTGACATCCTATACGGGGAACGAGAAATGGCAGACATCCCCGGTAGTAACTCAATCCCAAACTCGACCTTTCTCGTCGGTGGGAATCTGGGAATCTCCTCCAGAAAAACATCAGCAAACCGCCACTACGGGCACATCTTCGACCTTTAAGTCTTCTTTCTTTTCCGTAACATCGATAGCATAGATGAGATATCCCGTATGGCCTCGTTCCAATAACTGTGCCATCTTGACAGCAGATATCAACAGGATCTTTGAACGATAAGCATCCCCATAGAATGTCCGCTGGACTCCCATATCAGACCTGAATCGGACAGCCCTCTGCCTGCAGTTCACAACTGTCTGATACCTATTCAGAACATCAATGCCTACGATGCAGTCAAAGTCTGACATTCCCAGAACGATCAAATCTGACCTTAGCTCGTTACCCTCAAAATAAATGAGGCCTTCATAGACAATCTGATCAGTAATCAAACTTCTTCCAGTGGGTGTCGAGACTACAAGAGGCGTGGGCGACGGAGAAGTGCATATGTGGTGCCTTTCCACAATACTTGTCGACACGAAAGAGTGTGACGCACATGTGTCTATCAATATAAAAGCAGGGTGCGTAAATAAAAGACACGTACCCGCAATCACTTCCTCCGGAGCCGCTGTAGCCTGCTCCCTTGTCAACGCATAATCTAGCCCCTGAGGTGGTCCTAGGCTGACCTCCATACTGCCTCGGTACATACAATGGTCTGTGCTGCACTGCTCTGTCCGCAGGCCTCCCCGCAGAATTCTGTTGTCCCTCCCGATTGGGACATTGCCGAGCAAAGTGGCCCTTATTGCCACAAACATAACAACCGATGCAGTCTTTCGTCGAATGTGGTTGCCCACAAAGAGAGCACCGAACCTTCCCAAATCCGTCTTCCTGAGACTGTCCTCTTCCTGACGGGGCATCATTCCTACGGCTTCTTTTCCAACGATTCTCGGGCCTCTTACCACTGAACCTCGAAGCTGATGTGTTCCCTCTTGGCTTGAACTGATCACCCATCGGCCTCAAATTATCAGGAGTAGACTTCTGAGGGGGTGCTGGAGGTGGCACGGCATCAGGATATGCACCAACTCCCAGCTCGGCTAGCTCAGCCCGTGGAAGGGCGTCATCAAAGCAAGCAGGGCCATAAGTAATCACCCTGTCATACAGTTCAGGCCTCAAACCTTTCATGAAGTTCCTCATCTTTGCTTGAGTACTTGCGGCGATGTGAGGTACATATCTGAGCAAAGAATAATAATGAAGAGCATAAGTCTGACACAGACATGTTACCTTGCTTGAGGTTAGTAAACTCATCTTCCTTAGCCTGTCGTGCAGCAGCTGAAAAGTAGCGGGTCAGAAAGCGAGTTCTGAACAGCTTCCAATTTATTTCCTGACCCTGACCCTGAGCCTCTTGCTCTATCACTGTGGTCTTCCACCACATCAGCGCCTTCTTGGCCAATTGGAACTCTGCTAGCCTTATCCATGCTGACTTAAGCACAAGGAGCTGCCACAAATATCTGTTCTATCCTCTCTAACCACTCCTCAGCCATTTCCCCTGTCTCAGTTCCTTCGAACATCGGGGGTCAGTATGTCAGAAACTGAGCCAAACTTAGCTCCCCAGGTAGTAGTTATTGCTCAAAGGGTTCTTCACCCAAGGCTGGCGGTGGTAGGGGATTGGTACGCCCAGCACTTGCATTAACACTACTGCATCACCCACTTCCACATTTGCTGCCATGCTGCAAGACAATGGTTAACAACAATACCCAAAAGCAGTTCATACAATACATCGTTAGAAACCATAACATGTTAGTACAATATTCATATTCTTCATATGCAACATGTGCACAAAACATTCTTTAAAAGAAGCACCTAACCAACTTATTGCTAAGGCTACCCTTCACTCATTCCCGGGTGTTCTAACCACTGCTCTGATACCACTAATGTAGGGTCTTCCTACCTTAACATCATACTAATAACGTATTATGGACTAAACATGCATTCATAACATCTTAGGGTACCGGTTGTAACTTTGAGCTAATAGAGTTACATGCCAAAAATAGAATTTCAAACTCAATAATTACATTCCCAAAAAGAAAGAATGTTAAAGCTATAGATTTACACTACTCCTAGAGTAGAGACTATCAAAATCCTGTATCCTATATTCATTCATGCTCCTTTTAGCTCACTGCCTCAACCCGACCCTTAGCCCTTCAGTCCAAAAGCGTACCTATAGGAACAACCCATCATGAGCATGTACATCATTACTTAACATCATAGAGATAAAGGCATATAAATAAATGCATGAAAATAATCGTAACATATACTTCCTGGTTAATCGCATTAACCCACTTTGGTTGTCCCTGTTTCATAGTCATGCATATAATCATTAGTTCTTGACATAAATGATTAAAATCATACTTCACATATATGCTCATAATCAACAATGTTATTTAGAAATGGGGATGTTTCTGGCCTTGTTATGTCAGCAAAACAATTGGCCCCCTCGCTTCGACATATAGCGGTACTGTGATTACCCCTCGCTACACCTTGATAGCGGATGTAATCTCCTCGCTAGCTATGTCAGCGGTAAGTACCTTCCTCGCTTTCCCATAACAACTACCAGAACACTCAACCATTCTCAATAACATAGTTAAACATGCATCATCATCATCATATCATAAACATCATCATCTTATAAACATCATCATCTTGTAAACATCATCATCTTGTAAACATCATCATCTTATCATAAACGTCCTCATAAACATCATATCATCTTTACTCATCATAGACATCATCATCATAAAGTTACTTATCATTATCATCATCATAAACATCGTAAATACTTATGCAATCATTGCGTAGTCATATTATAGGAATGTGTTTTACCGTCCGATGCCCGTACGTTTCTTACGTACCTTAATTTCCAAAAGTGGAGAAGTCGGAGAACTTTATCTCCTTGAAGCTGTGGGTACCTGGGATGGTTCTACACAACCATACAAATCAATATTAGAAGCTAAATAGTCCAATATCCAAAAATCCCACAAAATAATCAAAAACACATAATTATGTTCTCGCGATCGATCGCTGAGATGTCCCGATCAATCGCGAGATCACACTGTCCGTTGCTAAATTTTTGCGTCTTCGGCGATCGATCGCCACTTTTGGGCGATCGATCGGTGAGGCTAGCGATCGATCGCCAAATGGTTCTAGAGTCTACTGCTAGCTCGCGATCGATCGCCAGAAATGGGCGATCGATCAACGATCCCTGTACATCGAAAAATCACCATTTTTGAGCATTTTTTCCAAGCTCCATCTCATA
Source organism: Haberlea rhodopensis (assembly GCA_907163345.1). NCBI lineage: Eukaryota > Viridiplantae > Streptophyta > Magnoliopsida > Lamiales > Gesneriaceae > Haberlea > Haberlea rhodopensis. The sequence goes on along the minus strand of CAJQUN010000125.1, from coordinate 699,750 downwards.
CCCTTCAAACTCAAACTTTCCAACAACACAAACATCATCATAACTCACTAAAACCCACATAAAACACTTCAAAAATCATACCCCAACAACATACAACACATACTCAAATCAAACCCACATAAACCACTTCAAAATCATCCCATTACAAAACCAAACATCATTAAAACTTTAGGAAGGGTTCCATACCTCTTGAGGACTCCAAATCCTACAATAAATCTCACAAACAAAGGTTTTGTGAAGATTACTCCTTCCACTTTTGCCAATTTTCGAAAATGAGGAAGGGTTTAGGGTTGGGAAGTGATTTGGGGATTTAATAGAGTGATTGGTAAAGTGAAAATGAAGTGGGGTAAGGTGGGGTTAAAGGGTTATAGTAAAATTGCACCCCATTAATTAACATGATGTATAAAATACCCCAACATGGTATTTTAAAAGCATTTTATAAAAATGCAACAAACTTCCATTAAATTCATATCTTCCTCATAATCAACACCCAATACATTTAAATCATGTTAACACTTCATTTTCTAACATGTATAACATGCACCCTGAAATGCAACCCCGGGTCACGCTACTACATTCATTACTGTTATTAACTTGAGAGGGTTAATTTGGGTGTACGAGATAAACGCTACCAGGGATCTATGGTGATCTCAAGTCGTAAGGATTACATACATTATTATCACTATGAGAATTGCTTATGACGTTCATATAACTATCCATGTAGCATTCTCATGGTGGGTCTGTCCAGTACATCGTTCTCTAACATGTACCCATGTGTTGATTTGATATCTCATGTTAGGATCGGGGTAGTGTTTAGAAGGGGGGGTTGAATAAACACTAGATTCAATTTCGATTTTGCTCTGGTTAACTGCAGACTGTTAAGTACTGCAGTAGCTTCTCAATATAAAGCAAGTCAGCAGACACTGAATATAGTGCGGAAGACGTCTGCTGGACTTGTGAGGAATGAAACTGAGTAGTAAGTAAGCAATAAGTAAATGACAAAAATATTGTTTCTGGAAGTTCGAAGCACAACGCTTCTACTTCTCCCCTTCTTCCTTTGCAGGAAGATTTCACTAGAAGACTTGGTTTACACTTTACAGTATACAACCTTCTTAGGCTCTCACACAGCTTAGCCTAAACTCCTAGCAATCACAATTTCTTAATTTGATTACAAAAGATTCTAAGACACTCTCACAAAATAAACTTTTTAGCTTCGAGTGTTCTTGAGCAGCAGACTTCAGTTGAGGATAATCTGTCACAGATACAGTAGTACTGCTTGTCTGCTCTTGCTGAATCTTTAGAGAATATCAGTGAGATTATTTTTCTTTTTGCGTTGAGGTGTTTCTCTTTGATTGAATAGATCGTTCAGCTAACCTCTTCATTCTTTGCTTGGACTTATTTATAGGCTCAGTGGTCCAACGACAGCTTTTCTATATTAGGAAGAGATCAGTTTTCCAAATTCAGATTGTCTTCTTTCCTATTTTGTTAAGCAACGGCTCTTTTATTCTGACGCCAATGGTGGTGGAGATATAGCAGGGTGCGCTGCTCTGTTGTACCTTTGTCAGAGAATGTTGTACTTATTTTGTCTCGTTGCTTAGTGCTCTTACTGGATGGTTAGACTTCTGCTGGCCTTCTTTGTTCAACTGGTCGTTCATCCTTTTGTAACCAGTAGATGTCTTTGTTCAATGTGAGATTATCCGGTAGATGCTTGTCTAGTGGATGTCCATCCGGTTGATGTTCATCCCGTAGATGTCTGTCCAGTTGATGTTTGTTCGGTTGATGTCTGTCCGGTTGATGTTCATTCAGTTGATGTTCCTCCGGTTGATGTATGTCCGGTTGATGTCCATCCAGTTGATGTTCATCCGGTTGATGTATGTCCGGTTGATGTCCATCCAGTTGATGTTCATCACCAGGTAGGTCTTTGATACCCGGTAGGTGTCTTTGTATCCAGTTGATGTCCATCACCCTGTAGGTGTCAGTGTCCAGTTGAAGTTTGTCACCCGGTAAGTGCCTGTCACCCGGTAGGTGTCTGTATATCCAGTTGATGTCCATCACCCGGTAGGTCTTTGATACCCGGTAGGTGTCTTTGTATCCAATTGATGTCCATCACCCGGTAGGTGGCAGTGTCTAGTTGATGTTTGTCACCACTAAAACTTAGAAATGCTTTCCCAACAATTTCCCCCTTTTTGGTGATGACAAAACTTAGTACTGGAGACTCTTGCTAGATCAAATATGAACGACAACTCCTGTTTAAGACTTAGAGACAAAACAAATGTAGACTTTGCAATTTGTTAGAATAAATAAGTAGATTACAAGAAGTAATCAAACTGAGCCAATGAATGAATATCATTTTTATATAAAATGAATTCTGATTACATAATACATCTTACAAATTACATCAAACATTACAATGATTACAATGAACATCTTACAAGTCATTTAGCATACCTATTTTTACAATCTATCCAAAATAGAGAAACATAGCCAGTATGGAGTGATCCGAGCTGGTTAGTTTCAGGGTTATAGACAAAGGGAGGGGGAGAGAAAGTGCATACAGAAAATCTTAGAACAAAGAAAGGCCTAGAAAGAGTCCATTATCTTCAAGGTAGTCCTCTGTTCATTTGGCAAGATCTCTGTTAATAATGAGAATACTCTATCTCTGTCTTCCCCCTTTTTGTCATCAGCACCCAGGCATCTGCTGTTTAAAATTCCAGGCTGGTGGATAGCACCAGAACTGGATCAAGAAGAAAGAGCTAGCAGAGATGGGTTAGGTAAGTAATCAACCCATGTAGGGTTGATTTAGATAAGTAATAAACCCATGAATTTGTAAAAACAGTTGCAAGACAAGTAAGAATTGTAGTTAACATGTATATGATGGATGAGTTGAGTTAAAGAACTTAGCATGTTATTTATAGCGAAAAGTGAGCAAGTTGTAGTGTGAAGTGTCAGATCATGCACAAGAAAAAAATTCAGATAAAGATAGAGATGAAATGACAATTCGGTGTATATATAAAAAAAAACAGATAATGATAAATACAAAAAGACAAGAAAGGTTACTGTTTGCCCCCAAGCCAATGCGAGGAGTAGTCACGGGTGGAGGGTGGGGTGTCACCCTGAGTTTGTCTGGAGCTGTGGGACCTTTGCTGAGAGGGAGGCCTGGACCGACTGGATGCTCCGGCTGCAGCAGATGTGCATTGAGTCGGATGCTGGTCTCTTTGGTGTTGAGGAGCAGGTCTGCTGGACTCTGGCAATCTTCGAACAGTTTGAGGTGCAGCGGGTAGGCTATTGTTTAAGTCTTGAATTTGTGAAGCAAAAGCGGTCTGCATAGTGGCCAGTTGATCTGATAATGTTTTCTTAGCGTCTTCTATCTTATCTTCAAGAGCCAGTGCGGTGGCAGCATGAAGATTTTCATTTTGCTGGGTGATCTGAAGACGAGCCTGCTCTTCTGAGAGAGTGGGTCTGCAAATGCATCCACAACAAAATTCTGAAGCTTGGTCACAGTAGTCGTTAGACTGTTGATGTCCCGATAGACATTCTGGAATTGAGAGTCAGTGTGCTGCTGCTGACTCCCAAAGTTAAGAGCCGTAGAGCGTTCGTCCTGCTTGAGCTTGTTAACGTCACTTGCTAGTGCAGAGATGGCGTTGGACAGATGCACCAGCTGATCAGCAATTATTTGGCCCTTCCAAAGAAATATGCGTTGGAAAGTCAAAGAAATCTTCAGGAGGATCTTGGGCCAAAGATTGATCCAGATCAGCTGTTGGAGTCTCTGCAGTAGGAGTGAGAACGCTTGTATAACCCTCAAGTCTAGCAATGGTCGGTAAAGCAGTTGGTTCAAATATTGGTGCAGCAGGTGCGTCGGCACCAATGACAACCAGACTGGTATCAGCTTGTTCCATCGCAGTTGCAGACGACTGGGTGTGGTCAGCAGAATTTGAGGAGGACTCGCTGGGTTCATTATTAACAGAGGATATGGTAACTTGATGAACCACCGTCTGAATCACTGTGTCAACATTCTCTTGATCAATGACCATCAGCTGTAGTTCAGGTGCAGGAGCTGGAGCGGAGGAGAGGAGCGGATCAGTGGTAGAGTTGACCTCTAGTTTAGTAGAAGCTGTCGCCAAACCAGTTGGAGCAGTACTTGCATATCTGGAAACATCAGAGCAGGAGTGGATACCACTTGATATGCGGAGATCATGAAGAGCATGCTCAACCATATCCAGCTTGAGTCCTAGTGCATTCAGAACCGCTCTATCATGATTCGCTGTTCCAGAATCACTGTTGAATTGCTCAACTCGGGAAAGAACAAGAGCTTAAAATTCTCTCACATAAGTCATCATGCGGAAGAGATCTCGTAGCTTCAAACTCTTTTCTCTGTCGTGGACCTGAAGACAAGCCAAAATGAGGTTCTCATCTTCCCGGGCTTGGTCAAAAATTTGAGGGAAGTCATCGAAGCGAACGTTGATGCGTGCCTTCACCCATCGATCAAAAATGTCAAGCTGCAGATTCAGCTTGGTTTCGACTTCATCCATTACCATTTGTATCTCGAAGGCTACAGGTGTAAGGACCCCAAGCCCTTAACCCTTAATTAGTGTATTAATCATTATGTGTGGCACATGCATTCTATACAAATCAATCGGGAAACTCAGATGATACTTTACCATTGAATGGCAACTACAAAATTTCTTTAATACTCAATGTTATAAGTTCATCATCCTAACAACATATAGACTCATCAAGTTCGCCCATTACCATCCCCTTTTTGCCACTTTTTACATTGTGGACTTTTATAAAAATTTGGGCAGAGTCTCCCCATAAATTGAGCTATCCCAAAACAAAAGCACATCACATAATATAATTCCCGGCCAGGGAATACACAATACTCAACAGAATACAGAACACAAAGTAAATTCCCAGCCAGGGAAGACACCACACATAAGACGACAAAAGTGGGTTTCAACACCCACATAATACACTAACGACTCTCATATCATTAGCAATTCTACCCTTAATTGCATGCAACATATAATGAAAGAGAGAAAGGCTCATGCCATTATATACAACCCATATACAAGTATAATCGTGCTCACATGCGAGCATTATAAATGTGTATATAACCCTCGGGTGTATATAAGTACTCTGTACGATACAATGCTCCATCAAGCCCTGGTACCACGATCCTGGAAGTACATCCAATCAACAGCTCGAGCTCAACTCCAAAGCCATCGATGTACCTGTTCACCTGCCCCAACAGAGACAGCCCCCAACGGGGTGAGCATACCAATACACAAAATCCCATAATCACAGTAATGAAATTCATAATTTACAGCAAAAGTAAATACTAATGAATTTTAAATGATACTCCCTGGATGGCAACGTCCTCATCCGGGATTCCGTGTACTGTCCCTGTTCTCACAATCATCAAACTCATCATATCTCAAAAATCAGTAAATCAACACATTGATTTAACTCATAGCATGCCTGATTCTCAAGTATCAATAATTAATGATTCCAAATTCATTATACATACAAATATAGATATCTCGATATCTAATACTGATTTTCAACTTTGCTACCAATCACAGATAGCTCAAATGCCTAGCATTTATTTTACTAATTCTCCATTTCACTTAGACATCTCACATGTCTTATAATGAATACATGATTCCACGATCATTCTCAGGCATCTCAAATGCCCTACAACAGTCATATAAACCCAGTACCCCATATCTCTTATAAGGTCATACTACTCTAGTATCACGCACGCTTGTGGCGGCGATGTCAAGGTTGGGTCGTTCCATAACTATATCAACACATACATATAACCATACGCACAACCATCAATGCAATCAAAATACATTATGCATTTCACAAATGCTCTCATATAAAGTAATGCTCGTACGTCGCACGTACCTTAAATCTCCGAAGTCCGAGCCAAACCTTGCTCGAGTTCCATGCCCCGAGGAACGATGTGCTAACACGATAAATTAATTCACAATTATTTACGAACATGCAACCCATGCTCAAGCACACCCATAACTCTCAAAAATATTGTCAACACACGACAATCAACCATTATTAAAAAAATTGCTCAAGAACACCTTCAATAATTCGAACCCTATCATAACAATTCAAACTCAAATAATCACCATAATTCATCTAAAACATGAATTTATCGATCCATAGCAAGAATCATCACCCCTTGCCAAAAACCCCCAAAATTCGAACATAAACCCCTAAAATCGAGCCCTAACATCACGCAAGCAGTGGTGAAATTCGAACCATTAAGCAACAAATTTTCGAACCATTAAAGTCTGAAATTTTTGACTCAACATCAGCTCAAAAACGTCCCTAAAAACATCGAAGAAAAGCCCAAAAAACGTACCAAAAATCGAGCCCCAAAATCGGACGAATTCCAGTTTCGAACCCTACGCTTTTCTGGCAAATCCGAACGCGATTCTCGACGAAACTTCAAATTGATGGTATGGACAGGTGTGCCTGGAAGAGACGAAGCCACCGGTGGGTCGGACGCGCCGAACGGCGGCCGTACGGTGGCGGGCGCGGCGCTTGAAGCTGCGTGGGTCAAAGGGGATCGGGAAAATCAGCGTGCGCGAGGAGAGAGAGGGAAGGTGAGGGAAATGGTTCCGATAATTAAAATCTCGGGTTCAACTGGTATTTATAGCAAAAATACCCCGAAATACTAATAGCCCCACAAATACATCATGATTCATTAAAAATCATCTGTTTTCAAAAATTCTCTCTCTAACTCAAAAACCCCCTACCGGTGCCCACACAAAGCACCCGAGGTTCCGAGTCACACTAAAAACCCAACTCATAGGTTTTCACTGAAATGAGAATACGATCTCAACCTCGGGATCCAACGATCCCAACTACTCAAATAAACGAGCCCAGAAGGCCCAACACCTCGATTAAACTCCAAATCGCCACGTAAAACAACTTTAGGGGTTATTAACACTACGGGATTAACATCTTTAATCCCTGGTCATCACAACAGGGGTGGTCACCGGTGTCATAAGTCCTTTTCCCTTTCCAGTGGTGGTGTCCTTGGGATGATAGTAAGGACAGTTGGACTTTGGTTGCCTGAAACTAATTGAGCCAGGAGCTTGTTGGGTGCTCATCAGTTTGGAGGATTGTTCAGGTGGAGCCACTGGTGCAGCAGTTACCATAGCCATTGAAACAGCTGAGGCAGTAGGTTCCTCCAAAGGAGGATGTTCAGGACTTGCCGCCCTGCCAGTGATGACTACTGCTGGAACTGCAGTGGAGATGGTATCAACGGTAGTAATGACTATCTTTCGAAGAGCAGGAGGAGCCCATTTTCTGGTCCTGGGCTTCTTAGGAGGAGGAGGAGGAGATGACTCAGCGGATTCAGATATTGTCTGTTCAGAAGCGCTTACAGTTTGAACTGTTCGGCTCTTTGTCAGACCAACCTCTCTGCCAATCCTTTGCCGGTGAATCTGGAGATATTTTGCAGTGATAAGTATGCCTGGATGAAGTTTGGAGAGGGCCCTGTCTTAATGTTCTTGCTGTAAAAAAGACTGCTTAGTAGTAGGGCAAAACCCGATTTGACCAGTAAGAACTTGAAATAGTACAACCGACCAGTTGACTTCCAAGCCTTTGAAGATGTCGCTCATGACGTCAAATTTTTCTAGAGTGATGATATCAAAAGATCCGGCTTTACACAGTAGCACCTTGGAAATAACATCCGCCAGTTGACGGAAATGGCTCTTCATTAAAACTTTCTTGAATGGAGGACGTCGGAGACGATCGTTAGAGTCCAAAAATATGATGCGCATCTCTTCCCTGACATCCACTGGAATGGTGGAGAAATCAGTAAGTCCTGTGGCGGGAAGACAAAGGTGAGTGGCAAATTCGAGTTGGGTGATGGTAATCAGTTGACCGGAGATGGATGCCACCACGGAGCCATCGACAACTTTTGCAGTAGCGAAGAACTCGTGTAATTCTTCCTTGTAGAAAGTTGGAGCCTGGCTGAGGATTACTAGAAGTCCCGATGTATCCAACTTGTGACATAATTCCTTTGTATCTTTATCAGATGTTGTGGAGATTGAGTGAAAATCCACATGTACAACATTTGTGATGAAACTTGGCTGAGTATTCTTCGACATTTTTGATGAATATGCAAAAAAGCAGCAACAATCCTGTTGAATAAAATTTCTGGGAGGGAAGTTAACGTAGTAATTTTTTGGAAAAGATAAGAGTAAGAAACAAAATAATATTAATGGCGGTTAAAGAAAAAAGTAGATGTAACGTCGTACTGTAGATGAGCGGACACATGGGTACGTGGCGATCATCTAACGATTGAAAAGATTTTCACAAAATAAATAAAAGGACAGGATTTGGGCGGGAGTGAAGTAGTTTATTTTTACATAAAAGTAAATTTGAATTCCGACGTTCCATTAGGTTAATGGTTACCGAAGGTTATTTTTGTCAAAGCATATTTGGTAAAGTCTGGTTGTATGTAGGGTCCGACGGGTAAGGAACATCTACTGGTATGTAGAGTCCTACTGGTACATATGCACCTACTGCAGCAGGCCATTGTTTTACCAGCTGAGCTTAAATAACCAAGATAAAATTCTAACTGAAATTCCCCCTTAATTCATGCGATATACTGAGTAATTTCCCCTGAATTCATTATCCTTATAAATATAATCAAGGATTGATTTCAATTAAACCAAGAATATTGCGAAAGTAGGAAGACTTAGCGTCCGGTAGGGGTTTTGTGAAAATGTATGCTGCCTGTTGTTCGGTAGATATATACTCCAGCCGAATATCTTTCTTCATAACATGATCTCTGATAAAATGATGACGGATGTAAATATGTTTAGTGCGAGTATGAAGAACTGGATTGTATGTAATGGCTATGGCAGACGTATTATCACAAAATATGGGTGCCTCAGTGGATTGAATTCCATAATCTCTCAGTTGTTGCTGAATCCAGAGCAGTTGAGCATAGCAGCTTCCAGCAGCAAGGTATTCTGCCTCTGCAGTAGATGTTGCTATAGATGCCTGCTTCTTACAACCCCATGAAATCAATCGATCACCAAGAAATTGACAATATCCACTGGTGCTTTTTCTGTCAATTTTGCATCCAGCGTAGTCAGCATCTGGATATCCAATAAGGTTAAAAGTTGAGTCTCTTGGATACCATAGACCGACATTCTCAGTGCCTTTCAGATATTTGAGGATTCTTTTGACAGCAGTGAAGTGTGACTGCTTGGGATTTGCTTGATACCGAGCGCACATACAAACTGCAAACATGATGTCTGGTCAACTGGCCGTCAAATAAAGTAAAGATCCGATAATGCCTCGATACATTGTAACTTCGACTGGTATTCCTGAATTATCCAAGTCGAGTTTGGCAGATGAGCTCATTGGTGTGGCAGCAGCTGAGCTGGTACTCATTCCATATTTCTTTAGCAGTTCTTTAGTATAATTAGACTGATTTATCAGAATTCCTTCACTGGATTGCTTGACTTGCAATCCTAAGAAAAATGATAATTCTCCCATCATGCTCATCTCAAATTGATCATGCATAATTTTAGAAAATCTTTCGCACAGTTTTGAGTTAGTACTGCCGAAAATAATATCATCAACATAAATTTGAACAAGCAGAGTATGATCACCCTTTGTAAACTTGAAAAGGGTCTTGTCCACCGTGCCAATGGTAAAGTTATGCTCAGTCAAATATTTTGATAAAGTTTCATACCATGCACGGGGAGCTTGCTTCAAACCAAGCAATGCTTTATTTAGACGAAAAACATAGGAAGGCTGCTGATGGCTTTCAAATCCAGGAGGTTGTTCAACGTAAACTTCTTCTTGGAGTTTGCCGTTAAGAAACGCACTCTTAACATCCATCTGATAGACTTTAAAGTCTTTAAAAGCAGCAAATGCAAGAAATATGCGAATTGCTTCTAGTCAAGCTACAGGGGCAAAGGTTTCATCAAATCAATGCCTTCTTCCTGTCTGTAGCCCTGTGCGACCAATCTTGCTTTATTTTTGATGACTGTTCCATTTTCATCTAATTTATTCCTAAATACCCATTTGGTACCTATTATTGTGTGATGTTGTGGTCGTGGTACTAAATAACATACTTTGTTTCGCTCAAACTGATTTAGTTCTTCCTGCATCGCTTCTACCCAGCTTGGGTCTAACATAGCATCATCAATCTTCTTAGGTTCTAAGTGAGATATGAATGTCGCATGAAGAAATTCATTAATCATCTGTCCTCTAGTGCGTATAGGAGCTACAGGGTTACCTATGACCTGCTCGGGAGGATGATCCTTCATCCACCGGAGCGGAGGTCCAAGAGGATTGAGCTCTTCATTTGACTGAACATGAGTGGGTAGCTCAGAAGATCTGAAAGACACATCCTTTTCATTTGTTCCTTCTACTGCAGCAGGAGTATGATCAACAGTGACATCGTCAGCTGGATGCAGTGCTTGTTGGCCAGCAGACTCCTCTGTTAGAGCTTCAGGAACTTCTGGTTCTAAGGAGCAGTCAGTCCTGCTTCTGTACTTTATCTCTGTTGGGATATGCCCTAAGACATGTCATTGGATGATTGTTTTGACATACAATGTTTATGATTTTATGAATGGCAATTCATTATTATATATTATTCGTTTAACTGTGCAATATGAATTAATATATATGTTAATGTCCTTAGAATAATATTGTATTATTCTTAAACATTGTCCCTAGTCAAGTATTATCATGAATCGGGATAATGATAATACATAGAGACTAGTATGTGTTGATTGATGAATTGTTCATTGATATGAGATATCAAATCAACACATGGGTACATGTTAGAGAACGATGTACTGGACAGACCCACCATGAGAATGCTACATGGATAGTTATATGAGCGTCATAAGCAATTCTCATAGTGATGATAATGTATGTAATCCTTACGACTTGTGATCATCAGAGATCCCAACATAAGGAGTTATGTATCTTGATATTGTCAAAATGTTACCCGTAACAGGGTAAACTATAAAGACAACTATTGGATACACTACGAATTATGTAGAGGGATGTTGATTGATCGAGATAGGATTTGTCCCTCCTATATAATAGGAGAAGTGTTTGGGCCCTTGATCAAGTAAGACTAAATGCATGGCCATGCTCGAATGAGTCGATATGAGATATCGAGCTTATTCGTTTATTCTAGTTCTACTTGGGGATCGAAGAAATAGAGATTGAATATACGAGTATGACTATTCCATGACTCGTGTTCAATCTAAACACAAAGGACAAAGGGATTAAGTTACATGGTTTTATCACAAGTTCTAAAGGTTATGTCGAGTCAAAGACATTCTTGTAATTTGGGTAGCCTTGATGTGTTGCTAGACACCGCTCTTTGCTTGTAACGTAAAATGAGATTTTATGTCACTGCCAACATTACAAGATCCTATCGAGTCGCAAAAAGATTAAATCGATAAAGGGAATTAAATTCATTGGATGAATTAATTAATTAAGAAGAGTCTTAATTAAATGAATATAAAGATTTAATTAAATCATGGGTTTGGGCCCATGAGGCTTTGTGAAAGCCTTTAATTAAATCATATATAATTTGATTACAATGTGATTAATTGAATTAACACAATTCATTCCAACCTAGCACAAGACACACGGCCGCCATCTCTCTTGCTTCTCTCGACTTCTTCATAGTCGAAGTGAAGTGGAGTGAATTTCGTGCCATCCTTTCGATTGTGAATGGAGTGTGCTTCGTGTATAGGTTTAAGAATAAATCTAGCACTTTGTTCTTAAACTATCCCTTACCGATTTGATCGTGTGGATACCGTTGAGGCAAAACTTGATAAGTTTTGCTAGTGACTCGAAGGAGGCGTTGGACGTGGTGCTGCTTCGTGGAATCTGCTCAAACACGCTACAAGGGTGAGACTTTTGTAATCCTTTATCCGATATGATAACCTATGTATAGATCCGGTGTCTAGTAATACAAAGTTTAAATTCCGATGGGTTCCATGCTTGTTGGATTACTTACAGTGGTATCAGAGTCGTGTACAAGGCTTATATCAGATTTATGTGTTTAAATTGTTTTAATCATATTAGGATTATATTGCATGCTAAAAAAACTGTATATAATCATATATGATATGATTAAATTGAGTTTGTAAAATCATCGTAAAATTGTATTTGATATAATTGTTGCGTATATGTATATGATACATGATGGTGCACAACCTAGGATGCATGAGGCGCAACCGAGCCTCTTCTAGCCATGATGGGCGCGCGACCGGATGAGGCTGGTAGGGCGACCGAGCCACCTCCTCCCATGATGGGCGTGCGACTGGATGTGGCAAGGAGGGCGACCGAACCTCGTTGCACTAGACATGGCGCGCGACCGATTCGAAAGAAGGTTCGGACCATGGTTCACGGGTTCATGCGTTTGGCGGCTACCTCCACATGAGAGCTAGGGTTTTCGAACCCCTTGGCTTGAGATGGTCGAGCTGCCACCGTCATGAATCGTGTGTGGAAAGACCGAGAATCATAGCAAGGTTTCGAACCTTGTGGCTCGCGACGGCTAGGGTTTTGAACCCTAGCGGCCGCCGCATGGACGCACGTGCTCGAACCATGGCTTGGGCTAGGGTTTCGAATCCTAGGCCCATGCATGGTCCAGCCGTGTAGATAGATGGGTCGGACCCATTTGGTTCATGGTTTGAGTCGCATTAAGTTCGAGGCATGTGATGTCCCGAGCGTACGATAATTTTCAAAATTTTATTTTACAGTTTTAATTAGAATTAAATTTTAAAATGTTTAGAATTTAATTAATTAAATGTTGTAGCATGTTTTATGTGTTGTTTGAGCATGGTGCATGGTTATAGCCCTTTGGACCTATTAGATAGGATTTGTGAATGTTTGTAATTTATAATACGGCCTGCGAGTCGTGCCTTTTCTATTTTTCTCTAAATGTTATCCCTCCCCTATGTTCCCCTCGAATGTGAATCAAGGAATTCTATATCTTGTAAATGTTATATAGTATAGTTTATTTGTTGATGGTGATCAATGAAGATGGAGCATCGTGTCGGGATGAGGAGGCCATTCACAAATTGGAGCCAAAGGAAGGTGCTTGTGAAGTTACCTTAGGTTGACTCTTAGGATTTTTCATTGGCTTGAGAAAGTCGCTAGTAGGGGCTATAACCATGTCACATTTAATTATGTATGTTGATGCATGATTTATATTATGTTTTAGATTGATAATTGTATTAAACATATATGTAGATATGTATACACCTATATGTAGTGGACATATTTTAAATTATCAAACTAATCATGAGATCAATAAATCCCACTAAAATATTAAGTTTTAGATGCCTTCCAAAACTAAAAGTACTTGTCAAAACTTCGATTGTACATGTGTGGGTTTGCCAAAGCAAAGCACTGTGGCAATCTTAGTAAGGCGCGAAAGGATAAAAGTGATATCCGTTATACTTTAAATTGGGTACGACTTAACTAGGTTATCTCAATAGGATTGGGAACCTAGAGGCATGGGTTGGATAATAATTCATTTGATGAATTGAACAAAACGTTGTTCGTCCAACTATCCAAGAATTACATGTGATGTAATTGACAAAGTGTTGTCTACATAAATAACCGAGTCTTGGGCGATTAGCCAAAGCTAACTCAAGATTAGGCGAAATATGGATCTTGGCCCACTAAAGGTTTCGAGGGTTGATAATTTTAAACAAAATAGTGGGAGAATCATTTAATATAAGACCATGTTAAATGATTAAATCATAAACTTATTTTGCATATTTATATTGTAGATATCCATGGCAACTAACAATACAACAAGCACATTATCACTGCGATCGGTCCTTGAGAAGGACAAATTAAATGGGACAAACTTCCTAGACTGGTAAAGGAATCTGAGGATAGTCCTCAAACAAGAAAAGAAGCAATATGTCCTAGAGGAACCCTTACCTGCTGAGGAACCTCCCCTGACGGCTACTAGAGCCGATAAAGATGCTTACAAGAAGCATCAGAATGACGCACTTGATGTTGGCTGCCTTATGCTTGCCACCATGAACTCTGAGCTTCAGAAGCAACATGAGGAAATGGAGGCGTTCGATATGATCGAACACTTAAAGTAATTGTACCAACAACAAGCTAGACAAGAGAGGTATGACGTCTCTAAGCGGTGTTCCAGTGCAGGATGGTAGAGGGAAGCCTAGTTGGAACTCATGTACTCAAGATGATTGGGTACATTGAGAATCTGGAGAAGCTGGGTTTTCCATTGGACCAAGAGTTGGCCACCGATGAGATCTTGCAATCGTTGCCTGAGAGCTTCAGTCAATTTGTAGTAAATTACAATATGACTGACATGGAAAAGACTCTACCACAATTGCTTGGTATGTTGAGAACATATGAAGCAAATACAAAGAAGACTAAGGCCACAAATGTTCTTATTGTGAATAAGAGCAAAGGAAAGGCCAAAGCTAAGGGCGATAAGAAAGCAAAGAAGGTCTTTGTTAAATCTAAGCCAAAGTCTTCTGCACTGAAGACAAAGGGAGGGATAGCAAAGGAAGGGAACTGTTTCCATTGCTGTGAGACCGGTCATTGGAAAAGGAACTGCAAAGTATATCTGGAGGATCTCAAGAAAGGAAGTGTGACTTCCACTTCAGGTATTTTTGTTATAGAAGTCAATTTATCTACTTCTTCATCATGGGTATTAGATACTGGATGTGGATCTCACATTTGTGTAAATGTGTAGGACCTCAAAAAGAGTAGATTGTTGGCGAAAGGCGAAGTTGATCTCCGAGTTGGAAATGGAGCAAGAGTTGCTGCATTAGCTGTAGGGGATTATCATTTATCTTTGCCTTCTAGTTTATCGTTGATTTTAAAAGACTGTTATTTTGTGCCTTCTATTACGAAAAACATTATTTCTATTTCTTGTTTGGACAAGTATGGATTTTCATTTATGATAAAGGACAACTGTTGTTCTATTTATTTAAATGATATGTTTTATGCTAGTGCACAAATGGTGAATGATCTTTATTTATTAAATCTTGATATGCCTGTCTATAACATAAATACTAAAAGGATTAAAAATAATGATTGTAATCCGACTTATCTTTGGCATTGTCGCTTGGGCCACATAAACGAGAACCACATATCTAAACTTCATAAGGATGGAGTATTAGATTCATTTGATTTTGAATCATATGAAACATGTGAGTCTTGTTTAATGGGCAAGATGACTAAAGCCCCTTTCAAGGGACATGTTGAAAGGGCAAATGTTTTATTGGGACTAATACATAGTGATGTATGTGGGCCAATAAGTACACAAGCTAGAGGTGGTTTTCAATACTTCGTTACATTTACTGATGACCTCAGTAGATATGGGTATGTGTACCTAATGAAGCATAAGCATGAAACCTTTGAAAAGTTCAAAGATTTCAAGGATGAAGTACAAAACCAACTTGGCAAAAGTATCAAAATCCTTCGATCAGATCGAGGAGGTGAATACTTGAGCCAAGAATTTCATGACTATTTAAAGGAGTGTGGGATAGTCCCACAACTCACTCCTCCGTATACTCCACAATGGAATGGTGTATCCGAGAGGAGAAATCGAACCTTGTTGGACATGGTTAGATCAATGATGAGTCATGCAGATCTTCCGATATCCTTTTGGGGACATGCTTTAGAAACAGCAATATTCATACTGAACCGCGTTCCATCTAAATCAGTGGAAAAGACACCATATGAGATATGGACTGGGAAGCGTCCTAGTATGTCTTTTATGAAGATTTGGGGTTGTGAGGCTTACGTTAGACGTCATGCCACTAACAAACTTGGACCCAAATCTTATAAGTGTTTATTTGTGGGGTATCCTAAGGAAACTAAAGGATACTATTTCTATTATCCCACCGAGAACAAAGTTGTTGTTGCTCGAACTGGTGTATTTCTTGAAAGAGAATTTATTTCTAGAAAAACCTGTGTGAGACAAATAGAACTTAGTGAAGTTCAACCACAAGAAAACACTGAACCTCAGATTGAGATGGAAACAGAGCAGACACCACAAGTTGTTGTGGATAAAATGCTTGCTCAAGAGACACAAGCCCAGCGTAGGTCTGTAAGAGAACACCGGGAGCCACATAGATATGGATTTCTTGTGCCTCAACAAGGTGACTTACTACTTATTGATGAAGATGAGCCGTCATCTTATCAAGAAGCTATAATGGGCACTGATTCTGAGAAATGGCAAGAGGCCATGAAATCTGAGATGGAATCCATGTATGCAGACCAAGTATGGACTTTGGTTGATCCATCTGAAGGGGTACGACCCATAGGGTGCAAATGGATTTTCAAGAAAAAGACCGATATGGATGGTAATGTACAAACCTATAAAGGTCGACTGGTTGCAAAAGGATTCAAACAAATTCCTGGTATTGACTATGATGAAACCTTTTCACCAGTGGCCATGGTTAAATCCATAAGGATCTTACTTGCAATTGCTGCATTTCATGATTATGAAATCTGGCAGATGGATGTCAAAACAGCTTTCCTTAATGGAAATCTGCTTGAGGATGTGTACATGACACAGCCCGAGGGTTTTGTCGATCCAAAGGGTGCTGGAAAGATATGCAAGCTACAACGATCCATTTATGGATTGAAGCAAGCTTCTCGGAGTTGGAATCTTCATTTTGATGATGCAATCAAAGAGTTTGGTTTTATCAAAAACGTAGATGAACCTTGTGTCTACAAGAAGGTCAGTGGGAGCATAATCATTTTCCTAGTGTTGTATGTAGATGACATACTTCTCATTGGGAATGATATCCCTGCCTTACAATCTGTAAAGATTTGGCTAGGGAACTGCTTTTTAATGAAAGACTTGGGAGAAGCCACCTATGTATTAGGAATCAAGATCTATAGAGATAGATCGAGAAGGCTTCTTGGCCTAAGTCAAAGTACATACATAGACAAAGTGCTAAAACGGTTTAGCATGCAAGAATCAAAGAAAGGATTCGTGCCTATGACACATGGTATATATCTCTCTATGAGACCCCGTTATCTCAAGATACTAATAGGTGCGATTAAGAGAACTAAGCATTTCAATATCAGAGTATTTAATCGTGTTGACATTTTGAGCTTACAGTTCAAATGTACCCATAAAATTTTCAACAATTAAAAGTTACATTTCTCAAAACAATAGGAGTGACACTATAGTTCTACTCTACTACTTGTAGAGACTACGCATAAGAACTCTGTCCTGCTATTGTAGTAGCACTCCTTACAGCTCAAAGTATCAGCCCCGACCCTAGTTCTTCTTAGCAAAAGCACCTACAAAGACAACCCCCAACACATGAGCACATAGCTATCCATATACAACACAATATGAATACGTAAGGCGTAAATGCATAATCATAAATACAAAACACTTCCTGTATTTTCATCGCATTTACAATGCCCATTGGTTGTCCCTGTACCACAATTCATAATCAAAACACTATATGAATGTATGGCTTCACTAATAAATGTCATGACATCTCTTTTTCTTGAGTCAGTCATCATCAGTTATTTTAATGCTTCTTCGCTTTACAATCTCAACACAAGCGGTATCTCATCCTCGCTTCTTCATACTAGCGGTATCTCATCATCGCTTAGTATGGTATACCCCGCCTCCATGTGCAAGCGAGCCTCCCCCCTCCCGCTCCACATTTTTAGCGGTCAAGCGTAAGCATTAAACCTTCACTGTGATCACCCCTGACTCGTGGAATACTCCTCTTTATTCCACATCACAATATGCAACAACAATGCATAATATGCAACAACAATGCATAATAACATGTATCAACTCCTAATGCATCACATTGCATTCATCATATGTCAAACAGACAAACATAAGTACATGTTACCGTTGGGATGCCCGTACGTCGCTTACGTACCTTTCCAAAATGTAGTGTGTGGTGGGACTCTATCCCCTGCGTTGTGTAGCCGTCTGTGAAGGCTCTACACCAGTGTACAACACAATATTAGATGCCAATATATGATCCAAAATCAAAAATCCAACAAAATATCAATATTTCAAAATTTTGCCTCTGGCGATCGATCGCTAACACTTGGCGATCGATCGCCAAACTCCACTGTCCCATGGCGATCGATCGCGCCACTCATGGCGATCGATCGCGTGCCTTTGATTTTGGCTACTGGACCTCGGCGATCGATCGCGCCATTTGTGGCGATCGATCGCCACATGGTCTGTGCTCGACATTTTCCAGAATGCTCAACACTGATTTTCACACCTTTCATTCTAACATGTAAGACATACAACATGCCTAAACAAAGATGCTAGTAGCTACAATACACTACCCTGAGTGTAATCATACAAGATATATATCCCAACCACAAACCCACATGCATTAAAAGCACCCTATAACATCAGTACTCAACCAACTTTTTTTCGAAAAACAGAGCATTATCTTCCTGCCCATATTTTTGAGTACCCACTTTCAAGCAATGAAATCTACTACATAAGTCATGAATATTGCTCGAATAAAAATGCCAAAGGCTTCACAAAACTACCATGCATATTTTCACATCAAAGGTTTACCCTAAAACCCATCTAACATGCATAATATCACCTCCTCAAAAACACTCCCAGTCCACATTTTCCAGAAAAACAGGGCATACCCCTACCCAGATTTCCGAACACCCTACTTTACATGCTTATTTCCTCAACATAAAACATGTAAAATACATAAGGAAAAATACTGAGAGCTACATAACAACACCATGTAAGCATTTAAATCGAAGGTTTTAAGAAACCTAAGTATGAACTCAACAACTAAAATTCAAACCCAGAAATGGTTTCTCACCCCTTTTTGCTCCGATTTTTGGAAGCTTCCCAAGCAATAAAAATGGAAGGTCTCCTCTCTAACTTCCTTAGCAGCTGTTGGACGAATTGTGGGAGAGAATTGGAGTGATTTCAGACATGGGAAGGTTGGGTGAGAGATGGGACAAGGGGTATGGGCAAGCAACTGGTAATTGGAGTGATTTCAGACATGGGAAGGCTTGGGTGAGAGATGGGACAAGGGGTATGGGCAAGCAGCTGGTAGCTGGCAGCAGGGCATGGGTCAAGGGGGGGTGGTTGGGTGGTGGGTTATGTGATGTGTTATGTTTTGGTCCCGGTATTTAGCACGATGTATTAAAATATCCTCACATGATATTTTATAGTATTTTCTCAATAAAATACTTCAATTCCCATTTAAATATGCTTTTACCAAAACAATAATACACACCCCAAAATAATTATGCCACAACCCCAACATCCCAACATATGTCGCATGCACCCCGAAATGTAACTCCTCAACCATATTAATTCAGCCTCATGAATTAACACTAAATCATCATAATATAAATAAATGATTAAAATCACATAATCATTTCGGGGATATCACACTCTCGAAGGAACAGTGTCCTTCAACACCAGATGAGAGACAACGCATGACTAAGATTCCATATGCGTCAGTTATTGGATCTATCATGTATGCCATAATATGTACTCATCCCGATGTATCGTATGCTTTGAGCATGACGAGCAGATATCAAGTTGATCCAGGTGAAGGTCACTGGATTGCAGTCAAGAACATCCTAAAGTACTTGAGAAGGACTAAGGATACATTCTTGATTTATGGAGGTGAGGAAGAGCTCAATGTAATGGGTTACACTTATGCAAGCTTCCAAACCGACAAAGATGATTTTTGATCGCAATCTGGATATGTGTATTGCCTAAATGGAGGTGCTGTGAGCTGGAAGAGTTCAAAGCAAGAGACAGTAGCCGATTCTACAACAGAAAGAGTATATTGCTGCCTCGGATGCAGCAAAGGAAGTTGTTTGGATTAGGAAGTTCATTTCTGAACTTGGAGTGGTGCCTAGCATTAAAGATCTGATAGAACTCTATTGTGACAACAATGGAGCGATCGCATTGGCTAGGGAACCTAGATCTCACCAAAGATCCAAGCACATACTTCGGCGCTTTCATTTCATTCGAGAAATCGTTGAAAGGGGAGATGTTAAAATATGCAAAGTACCAACAGATGATAACGTATCTGACCCATTGACAAAGCCACTGTCACAGAAGAAGCATGATCGTCATACTAGATCTCTAGGCATTAGGTATATGTCTGAGTGGTCTTAGTGCAAGTGGGAGATTTGTTGGGATATGCCCTAAGACATGTCATTGGATGACTGTGATATTGTCAAACGTTACCCGTAACAGGGTAAACTATAAAGACAACTATTGGATACACTACGAATTATGTAGAGGGATGTTGATTGATCGAGATAGGATTTGTACCTCCTATACAACAGGAGAAGTGTTTGGGCCCTTGATCAAGTAAGACTAAAATGCATGGCCATGCTCGAATGAGTCGATATGAGATATCGAGCTTATTCGTTTATTTTAGTTCTACTTGGGGATCAAGAAATAGAGATTGAATATACGAGTATGACTATTCCATGACTCGTGTTCAATCTAAACACAAAGGACAAAGGGATTAAGTTACATGGTTAATATTATCACAAATTCTAAAGGTTATGTCGAGTCAAAGACATTCTTGTAATTTGGGTAGCCTTGATGTGTTGCTAGACACCGCTCTTTGCTTGTAACGTAAAATGAGATTTTATGTCACTGCCAACATTACAAGATCCTATCGGGTCGCACAAAAGATTAAATCGATAAAGGGAATTAAATTCATTGGATGAATTAATTAAATAAGAAGAGTCTTAATTAAATGAATATAAAGATTTAATTAAATCATGGGTTTGGGCCCATGAGGCTTTGTGAAAGCCTTTAATTAAATCATATATAATTTGATTACAATGTGATTAATTGAATTAACACAATTCATTCCAACCTAGCACAATACACACGGCCGCGATCTCTATTGCTTCTCTCGACTTCTTCATAGTCGAAGTGACGTGGAGTGAATTTCGTGCCATCCTTTCGATTGAATCGAGTGTGCTTCGTGTATTGGTTTAAGAACAAATCTAGCACTTTGTTCTTAAACTATCCCTTACCGATTTGATCGTGTGGATACCGTTGAGGCAAAACTTGATAAGTTTTGCTAGTGACTCGAAGGAGGCGTTGGACGTGGTGCTGCTTCGTGGAATCTGCTCAAACACGCTACAAGGGTGAGACTTTTGTAATCCTTTATCCGATATGCTAACCTATGTATAGATCCGGCGTCTAGTAATCCAAATTTTAAATTCCGCTGCGTTCCATGCTTGTTGGATTACTTACAATCTCATCATCAACATTTTCATCAATATAGGTGCTTTCCAGTCGATTGCTCAAATTGTTGATTTGCAGATTAGATACAGTTCAGTCAGTAGGTTCATCAAACTTTACATGCACAGATTCTTCTACAGTAAGAGTTCTATTATTAAATACTCTGAAGGCTTTACTAACTGTAGAATATCCAAGAAATATTCCTGCATCGGATTTGGCATCAAAAGCGGCGAGATGAGTCTTTCCATTGTTATGAATAAAACATTTGCAACCAAACATATGGAAATAATAAATATTTGGCTTACTGCCATTCCAGATCTCATAAGGGGTTTTATTTGCTCGCTTATTAATCATGGATCTGTTCTGCGTATAACATGCTGTGTTGACAGCTTCTGCCCAAAATCTCTGCGATATTTCTGATTCTGCAAGCATAGTTCGCGCAGCTTCTTTCAAAGTGCGGTTCCTACGCTCAGCAACTCCGTTTTGTTGAGGAGTTCTTACAACAGAGTATTCGTGTTTAATACCAAGGTCATCTAGATATGATTCGAGTGAATGATTGGTAAACTCAGTACCTTTATCACTGCGAATTCTATCTATCCCACACGATTTCTCATTTTGGAGTCTTTTCAGTAGTTTGATCAGCTTTGTAGTAGCCTGATCTTTGCCACTTAGAAACAGTACCCACGTAAAACGAGTGTAGTCGTCTATTAACACTAGGGTATACTTCATTCCCCCTAGACTTGTTACTGCTATAGGACCAAATAGATCCAAATGCAGCAACTATAGGCACTGAAAAGAAGATTTACTCCCTTTGTTCTTAAAGGAGGATCTGATTTGCTTACCAAGCTGGCATGCTGTATAGATCTTGTCTTTTGAGAACTCTATATGAGGCAGTCCAATGACTAGATCCAATTTATGCAGACTGGCAATAGTTTTAAAGTTTAAGTGACTCAAAAGTTTGTGTCAAAGCCAATTTTGGAAGTATTCATGGCAGCAAAACAAGTAGAGGAGGTAGGTTGGTTAAGGTTCCAATCAATTTTATAAGTGTTCTCATGCCTTCTTCCTACAAGTAATACACTGCCATCAGTAGATTTGATTGTGCATGAGTGCTGGTTGAATTCTACAAAGTCACCATTGTCACAGAGTTGACTGATGCTAATGAGGTTATAACATAAATTTTCAACCAACAGAATGTCTTTAATAATAATGTTACCGTAGATAATCTTACCCTTACGCACGGTTCTACCTTTCGCGTTGTCTCCAAAAGTTATTCTTGGCCCGGTGGTGTCCACTAATTCAGACAATAAGCACACATTTCCTGTCATATGTCTAGAACATCCACTGTCCAGAAACCACTCTGAGCTCCGAACTAGATGACTTCTAGATTTCTGCAATTAAAGCGATAGTATGATTGGTACCCAATCCTACTTGGGTCCAGACAGGATTAGTCCTTTCGGGACCCACACTTGTATAACCCTGAGTTGTTTGGGTCTGTGTGTGTCCTGAAATGTGTGTGCATTATATGATAAGGATGTTCTTGGGTGATATTTGCTATATTGTGTGTATGCATGTTGTTTAGGTTTTTGGTTTCTGTTTGGAAGCATATATCTCTTTTGGACAGGCATACAATTATGATACCAGTTAGGTTTTACCTCGCGAGTGGCCTGACCAGTGGGTTTATGTTTATTTCTAAACTTTTGCCCCTGTCTAGCTTTCTCTTTTGGCTCCACATAACCGATACCTTTGTGTGATGCCTGTTCCTTGAAGAGTATTGGCTCAACAGGTTCCTTAACCAACTCACTTGGTTCATATACTGTGCTTGATTTAACAAAATTCATAGTTAGAATCTTGTTTCTTTCAAGACACACTTGAGATTTGATGCCGGATGAATTACTTTAGAGTAGCCTATGCCGGTAAGATCACCAGCAAGCCTTATTGACTCAAGCATTTCATCTTTTCTGGCAGTAGATGCATTCCATGTACGAACCAGTTTACTGAGTTTCTGGTGTGCACATGTTGCTTCATCCCTTTCTTTCTCGAGCTGACTTACTTTATCCCTCAAGCTTTCCAACTCAATTGATTGTTCACAATCACATTCGTTGTTCTGCTGTTTTGTTGGGACTAGTTGTTCAGTCTTGTAGTTCTCGAAGGATTTGTACAACATCTGATACTCATTTATCATGTCCGGTAACGCATTTGTGAGCTCAATATGTGTTAATTCAGAAAGATTAGGATCATTTACCTCACAGCCGTCGTTGGCCATTAGACAATGAACTTCTTCATCTTCACTGTCACTGGATGAGCTGGAAGAATTTTCTGATTCTGATTCTGAGTCAGCCCATTTGTTCTTGTTTTCTTCTGCCACCAGTACTTTCTGTTCTCTGTCTCTTCTGGATGATCTTCTATTCTCTTTAGACTTTCTATAATCTTTGGATCCTTTCTTTTGATCATCCTTCTTCGGTTTAGGACAGTCAGCAATAAAATGTCCTGGCTTAAGACAGTTAAAGCATACACGATCATCTTCATCTGATCTATTTTTGAAGCTTTATCTTCTTGGGTAGGATTGATAGGTCTTTTGGCTCTTCTTCATAAACTTTCCAAATTTTTTGACAAATAGCACCATTGCATCGTTGCATATTTTTTCAGGTGTCATCTCTGTTGTGATAGGTGGAGCTTCAGATGCAGTAAGAGCTTTGGTTGGTTGACTGGTGTTGGGTTCATCTTCAATCCGAATACCAAGTTCGAACTCATAAGATTTTAAGTCAGCAAATAAGTCATGTAGGTCTATCTTGTTTAGATCTTTGGATTCTCTCATAGCAATCGTTTTTACATCCCATTCTCTTGGGAGACCTCTCATGACTTTTAGAGTGATTTCCCTGTTGGATAGATCTTTTCCAAGGCTATTGAGTTTATTTATGATTCCAGTTACTCTCTCATCGTATTTGCTGAGAGTTTCTCCGGACATCATTTTGATGTTTTCAAACTTCTGTAGGGCAACAGTGAGCTTGTTTTCCTTGGTTTGATCATTTCCTTCGCATAGCTGAGCAATCTTTTTCCAGATGTCCTTTGCAGTGGGACACATTTTGATCTCGTTGAACATATTTTTGTCTAGAGTTTTGAACAGTATGTCTTTCGCTACATTGTCCAGATTTGCCTTTTTCTTTTCTTCATTTGTCCAGAAGGATCTATCTTTTTCGACCATCTGAGGTTCACCACCAGAAATAGCAGTTGCTGTATTGACTTTCAAGATCTTCATTGGTCCATCAGTGATGACGCACCACATGTCATCATCTTGGGCACTTAGATGTGCTTGCATACGAATTCTCCAATCATCATATTCATCCTTCTTGAACATTGGAATCTTGCTGAATGAGGCCAACAGTTTTTGGTAATTTCTCAAGATTGAGAAGACCTAAGCTCTGATACCACTTGTTAGGATCGGGGTAGTGTTTAGAAGGGGGGGTTGAATAAACACTAGATTCAATTTCGATTTTGCTCGGGTTAACTACAGACTGTTAAGTACTGCAGTAGCTTCTCAATATAAAGCAAGTCAGCAGACACTGATTATAGTGCGGAACACGTCTGCTGGACTTGTGAGGAATGAAACTGAGTAGTAAGTAAGCAATAAGTAAATGACAAAAATATTGTTTCTGGAAGTTCGAAGCACAACGCTTCTACGTCTCCCCTTCTTCCTATGCAGGAAGGTTTCACTAGAAGACTTGGTTTACACTTTACAGTATACAACCTTCTTAGGCTCTCACACAGCTTAGCCTAAACTCCTAGCAATCACAATTTCTTAATTTGATTACAAAAGATTCTAAGACACTCTCACAAAATAAACTTTTTAGCTTCGAGTGTTCTTGAGCAGCAGACTTCAGTTGAGGATAATCTGTCACAGATACAATAGTACTGCTTGTCTGCTCATGCTGAATCTTTAGAGAATATCAGTGAGATGATTTTTCTTTTTGCGTTGAGGTGTTTCTCTTTGATTGAATAGATCGTTCAGCTAACCTCTTCATTCTTTGCTTGGACTTATTTATAGGCTCAGTGATCCAACGGCAGCTTTTCTATATTAGGAAGAGATCATTTTTCCAAATTCAGATTGTCTTCTTTCCTATTTTGTTAAGCAACGGCTCTTTTATTCTGACGCCAATGGTGGCGGAGATATAGCAGGGTGCGCCGCTCTGTTGTACCTTTGTCAGAGAATGTTGTACTTATTTTGTCTCGTTGCTTAGTGCTCTTACTGGATGGTTAGACTTCTGCTGGCCTTCTTTGTTCAACTGGTCGTTCATCCTTTTGTAACCAGTAGATGTCTTTGTTCAATGTGAGATTATCCGGTAGATGCTTGTCCAGTGGATGTCCATCCGGCTGATGTTCATCCAGTAGATGTCTGTCCAGTTGATGTTTGTTCGGTTGATGTCTGTCCGGTTGATGTCCATTCAGTTGATGTTCATCCGGTTGATGTTCATCCGGTTGATGTCTGTCCGGTTGATGTCCATCCAGTTGATGTTCATCACCCGGTTGATGTTCATCCGGTTGATGTATGTCCGGTTGATGTCCATCCAGTTGATGTTCATCACCCGGTAGGTCTTTGATACCCGGTAGGTTTCTTTGTATCCAGTTGATGTCCATCACCCGGTAGGTGTCATTGTCCAGTTGAAGTTTGTCACCAGGTAAGTGTCTGTCACCCGGTAGGTGTCCGTATATCCAGTTGATGTCCATCACCCAGTAGGTCTTTGATACCCGGTAGGTGTCTTTGTATCCAGTTGATGTCCATCACCCGGTAGGTGTCAGTGTCCAGTTGATGTTTGTCACCACTAAAACTTAGAAATGTTTTCCCAACATCTCATATCTATGAACAATTCATCAATCAAAACATACTAGTCTCAATGCATTATCATTATCCTTATTCATGATAATACTTGACTAGGGACAATCATTAAGAACAACACAATATTATTATAAGGATATTAACTTATATATTAATTCATATTACACATATACGTTTACAATATATAATAATGAATTGCCATTAATAAAACCATAATATATTGTATGTCATAAACAATCATCTAATGAGTTGTCTTAGGGCATATCCCAACAGTATCATCACCATATGTATCTCCTATGTTGTTTATGTTCTCACAATAACCAAAATCATCAAACTCTAAAATCAGTTAATCATTACATTGATTAAATATACACATGCCCCAACCTTCTATTCCTAGTCAATTTTAGCTAAATCATTATAATAATGATTTACAGAAATCTAATATATTTCAATTAATGATTTCACCATCTCATCACATCGTATCACATCGCTCGCTCAACAGCAGCGGCATTCTAACCTCTCGCACGCTCAACAGTGGTGGCATCAAAACCAATGCGTGCTCAACAACAACATCATTATACTCATTGCTCGCTCAATGGCAGCATCACCATGATTCATAACGCATATCAATTGATTGCACCAACAATATATTATTCATAAACATGACAATAATATATCTAACTATGCTTATACGTACACATACCTTATAATCCAATAGTAAGAGCCAATCCTTGCATGTGCCCCAAGATCCAGTGAATTATTTGCTACACACATTTAATAACTCATAATCAATTACGTGCACAAAATTACATACCCAGGCACGCACTTAACCTCCATATACAACATCCTATCGTGATGATATAATACCCAAAGACCCGCGCAAAGCGCACGACAAAAATTCAACAACATAAAATTTTTCAAAAATCTTGGCATGGCGATTGATCACTCGCCAGCCTTAAAATCTTGGACAGCGCCCTTCAGTGATCGATCGTGGTGGTCTCGCGATCCATCACGAGACCCCGCGATTGATCGCCTGATCTCCACGATCAATCAGCGATCACTGTTCATCAACACCAAATTTCAACGTCATGTCGCGATCGATCGGCACCATTGCCGCGATCGATCGCGACCTGCTATTTTCTGAAAAAAATTTGCTTCAATGGTGTTTTTCACACCCAAACTCAAATCCAACACCCCCAACACATTCACTATTTCAAAAACACCATTAAAACTCATGAATAAACTCAATACATCATTTTAGCAAAATCTCCGAAAATCCCAAAACCCAAACCCATTTCCATACTTCACCAAACACCACAAAATTACTACCAAAATGAAGATAAAAGCAATGGGAAGAATATTACCCAATTATCTTCGAGAGATTTCGTTCCAAAGTGGAGGCTTGCTCGATTCCTCCATGGGAGAAAAGGGAAAGGGAGGTGGGGGAGATGGTGAGGATGAGAGATGAGTGAAGTGGAGAATGGTTGAACACCGAGGCCACTTGGTATATATAGTACCAAGGCTCCAAAAACCTGAGTTTCAAATACTCGTACCAAAACTCATCAAAAACCATGCGTGTTCAATAATTATCTATCATTCCCTTAATTAGGTCACAAACATCAATCCAAAGATCCCCAAACTGCAGATCCCACTACCAACACAATTACAAGGTTTAAAACATCAATGAGAATAAAATCTCAACCCTTGGATCCAACAACCCCAATACCGGATTAAAATCCTCAACCCTTGGATCCAACAACCCCAATACCGGATTAAAATCCTCGGGAGTCTCAACACTGTAATTATCTCATAATTATCACAATTAAAATCAAGGATTATAATCACTTATGTTTTAAGTTAACATTCATTGAAGGCAATAAATTTAACTTTACAAATTTGTTAAGTGAATTATAATTTACAAGAGTCAATCGATCATGTCATAAATCATAAGACTCGATCAATTAAGTAGAAGGATTAATATATTGCTTTCAAACTGACGAATAACTGTCATTATATTCATCCTGAAAATACTATTTTCTATGTAGCTTTTTTCTACAAAAACTCCATTTTTTTGAGAGTTTCAGATTCTAAAACTAGTCTAAAACCCGCATTGACTAGTGCGGCTCCGGCTATCATGTTCTTTCGATATCAGGAGCAATTAGAACATCAATGAGAGTTATTCCTTTCTCGATATCATCTTTAGAAGCACCTTTCCCAATCCAATGATTGGGGATGTTGAAGAGTTTCCCATGAACAACTGACGCAGACTTATTGATGTATGTGTGGAGAACATGGCCTTGCCAAAACACACATACCAGGTAGCATCGGAATTAACAAACCATTCTGTAGATTGCCCACCAAGTTAACTTCGAATACCACAGTTAGCATTAGATAATTTAAATCAGTTGAGATTCGAGCATGTTCGGTCACACATACTTGATTATTTTTCTTCCAACGATCATCTACTGTAAGGCCCTCTCTACCTTAACTCACTATTAGTGCATTATCACATACGTTAGTGCATACATTCATGCCATTAGGGAATTCTTACACATGCTTCCATAGCATTTCATACCATCAAAAAAATTTCGACATTAATCCGCTTAATGTTAAATCCCCAGTACAGCTCAACTAGCCACGTATACACTGTACAATGCACCAATTCCACATTCTTAATTCATCATTCAATACACCATAATTAATTGCATGCAAACCATAAATGAAAAGAGGAACCTAACAACCTTTATACAATCCCATATACACATCAAAATGCTCACAGGCGAGCATTAAATAAGTGAATGTGTATCTAATATATAAATCATACTACTTAATACCAACATTGATACCTCAGCCCTGGAAGCATTCACAATCAACAACTCAAACTCAACTCCAGAGCCCATGTGGTACCTGTTCACCTGTCCCAACAGAAACAACCCCCACGCGGGGTGAGCATATCAATAACACCATCTCAATAACCGTAATATCACAATTCATAATTTACAGAATATAAAACTATAAATGTAAAAGATACTCCATGTATAGTATCGTTATCATATGGGATCCCCCCTGCTGTTCCTGCTCTCACAATAGCCAAAATCATCAAATTCCCAAAATCAGTTAATCATTACATTGACTAATTTAACTCAAACCTCATCATGCCGATATCATATCAAATATAGTTAATCATTACACTAATGATTTATAGAAATCACGTACATCTCAAATAATGATTTCCCAGTTTCACCACATTGTGTCTCATCGCTCGCTCACCAGCGGCGGTATCATAACCACTCGTACGCTCAACAGCGGCAGTATCATATCCAATACTCGCTCAACAGCAGCATCGTTGTACTCATGCTCGCTCAATAGCGGCACCAGATAATCTTCAATGCACATCAAAATGATTGACAATATATTATTCATGCATACAACAATAATATATTAACTATGCTCGTACGTTACACGTACTTATAATCCAATTAGCAAGAGCCAACCCTTGCCTTTGCGCCGAGATCCCGTGAATTATTTGCTGAACACAGTTAATAACTCACAATTAATTCGTGCCCACAAACACATAGCCAAGTACGTATACAACCTCCAAATACATCATCAACCATGATGATTAACCATTTAAAAGACTCGGGCGAAGCATGCATTGATTCCATAACAAACCAAAAAGTTTCACAATACATGGCCTCTCGATCGATCGGCCAAGGGTGCTCGATCGATCGAGAGCCCCAGAACTTTTATGCTCAAATTTTGTTCTCGCGCGATCGATTGGCAAAGCTACCCGTTCGATCGCCAGTCGCTCATGATCGATCGGTAGATTTGCTTGATCGATAGCCCACACTGTATATCGTCGTCAAATTTTGCCCATTACGCGGGATCGATCGGCGCCCGCTTGCCGATCGATCGGTGAGCTCTGTAACAGTCCAAAAATGGTGTTTTACAAGCTAAAACCCCCAGAATAATAATCCCAACACCTAAAACGCCCCAAAACCTCAACAAGGAACCATAAATCTTTCCCAAAACACAACAATCAAAAATCTCCAAAAATCCAAAACTCAATCGCAACCCTATTCTTAACCAAATACCATAAAATTACTATCAAATCGAAGATAAAAGAGAGGGAAAGAGTATTAACAAATTATCTGCTCAAAAATCCATCATCGAGCTTCCAATGGAATTCCTTCTTCAAGGAAAAAGGGGAGGGGAAAGGGGAGGGAGAGGGAAACGTGAGGGAGAGAGAGAAACAAAATGCCAACTGATTGAACACCTAGTCCTCTTGGTATATATAGTACCAAGGCTCCAAGAACGCAAGTCTCACATACTCGCACCCTGATTCATTAAAAATCATCTATGTTCAATAATTATCTCCCACTCACTTTTTTCATTACCAACCTCAATCCAAAGTTCCTTAGACTCCAAATCCCACTACTAACATAATTTCAAGGTTTATCACCTTAATGAGAATAAATCTCAACCCTTGGGCCCAACGACCTCAATACCGCATTAAAATCCTCGGGAGTCTCAACACCGTAATTATCTCATAATTACTACACTTAAAATCCATTAAGGATTATAATCACTCCGGGATCAATACAATTAATTTTCGTATATCACATTTATCCCCCAATAATAAAATTTAGTCCTCGAAATTTGCACATGCATGCATCAAGTACCACCAAGACCTCGCACTTCGACTCGATTGCGCAGTATCGAATCATGAACACACCATGAACGACACACAAACTGCGAGGATATCGACCTCACACCAAATTCTGGAATGGAGTTATCCTCCCAAACCATCACAACCTTAAAAGATGTTAACATACCTCAATGTTAACCACCCAAAAGCAGTCAGTCAACCATAACTGCTAACTATACGAATCATTCATGATTCCAACATAGATATCGCATCAATGATATATCTACGACTTAGTCTACGATGTCAAACACATCGTTACGAAGGAAACTACCAGTATGCAACAACATGTCATACTAATCCCAGTCTCTGTTCTCCAATTCCATCTCCAGCCAAGGAGTAGTTGCACCACTTGCAACTCGGATCGGGCGACCCACGGCCACCGATCAATACAAAATACATCTTCACAGATGTCCATATCCGTGTGTTCCAAGGAATCACACCTTGGTTCCAACACACCACCAAAAACTTCACAGAGTCTCCAAATCCCATAGAGAACATGCAAGAAAAAATCAATTGCATTCTCACCATTTGTGTCGACAACGACACCAAGCGAATTCGAATCCTGGTCATCCCTTGTTTACACTTAGAATCGGTAATTTAAAACAAGGACACTATCGAATTCACCAGTAAAGAACTGCCTTGACCCAATACACGACAACCTCTTGTCAAGAGAGAGTCTACCATACCTCACAATTTATTCCTCAGAATAAGTTGTCCCACCGAGATTACCAACCTCAAGGATATCACAATCTCTTACCAGAGATTTACCAATTCAAGGATATCAATGCTGGCCCACAACTATGCATACTGATATGTATACCTCGACGCCAAATTAACTACAATCGACTTGGGTATCTCTAATCATACCCACAAGCCTCAAACACATCTGTCAATCACCCAGTTATCCTCACTCAGAAGATAATAATGATTGACGATCATACGACTAATGGTGTGAATTCAACATCAACACCATGTGCATCAACTCATCGAATCCTGCAAAGATTCCCAACATATATATCAATACCTCTTCCCTCACAAGGAAGGTGTCATGCCTCCTCCATGACTTTCCAATCTCGAACCATCGTTCGGATAATCTTGATACATTTATACTGAATGTATCCCTGAACCAATAAACACACAACTGGTTCGTGGTAGTGCATCATTGCCACTATCATCCAATCATTCTCAAACCCGTATACCCGACGTATACAATATGAACTATGCTCCGTACTAATATCATAGTACTCAACATTCCCGAGCATCTCTCTAGGGACGTCTCCTATTACGTCTCATAAATAACGCAAAGCCATTTCCCTGTCCACCACCAGTAACGCTTGCCATGGTTGATTCATAATCAACTCGCAACCGATACCAACCGTTTTTACAACAGTATCGTTCCAAATTTCTCCAAGAGATACAATCGATACAATAATGTTACCACATTAACTATATCACACAACTTCGATTACGTCTCACCATTGCATCCTTAATGAAAAATTTTCAATTAGAGGTAACACTAACTTGTTAATCCTCACATTGGTACTCCCGACCAATCTGAGCTGAAAGCTCCCTTGAGGTATCTCACCTCAACTCAAAGGCATAGTGACTACACGGGCCCACTATAACCTCTCATCATATCATCATACCATTAACCACACTCGGTTCCAACAAGCAGTATAGTGGCTACAACAAGCTCACTATATTACTGCAACAATAATTCATCTTACCCGGCTACCAAATCGCAGCCTCCTAAGGTTTATACAAAACCTACCAACACGTCAAACATTCAATCCCGGCACAATACCGCACCATCAATTAGAGCAGTGGATCATCATCCAATATTTCTCTAATACCGATACACAAGGGACATTCCAATGTCCTTACTCAATCACAATTCAATCCTAACCCGTTAGGATCTATTTCACATCCACATGTGTATGTGCGACCATGTCCACCATAGACCGCATCGACATATGTATGTAGTTCCCTCGACGACTACATGCACTATAAGTTGCTTGGCCATAGCCAACTCAACGGGTATACCCAAAGGTACTTCTACTCGTAACACGTTTTACCTCAATACATGCTGCAGTACACTTATCTGTACGGCATAACCATTTATCCATCGAGCAAACCCGCTCGGCATAATGGTTTTGTGTCCACCTGCGACACACACAACACCTTGTGCCAACCATTGACACTCAAATCATACTATTTAATACATACTTCTATATACGTATTATTCATCGCAACGGCGGCACAAGTCAATCCTCGTCCGCCATACCGTATGAGCGTGAAATACCTCGTCACTCTGTGATGATACATGTCAATCCATGATATTCACGATATCCTCGTCAACTCTTGATGGTATATGTCAACACATGACATCCACAAATCCTCATCAACTCGTGATGGTACATGTCAACACATGATATTCAAAATATCCTTGTCAACTCGCATCGTCAATCCGTGATGGTATATGTCAATACATGACATCCACAATTCCTTATCAACTAGTGACGGTATATGTAAATACATGACATCCACAATTTCTCGTCAACTCGTGACGGTACATGTCAATACATGACAACCACATTTATTGCTAACACAATGGCAATATAATATTACTTATCGCTAATATAATAGCGGCACATCTATATGCATCGCGCAACGGCGGTATATCATCCACACTCATCGCTCAATGGAGGTATAATCCCTCACTGGTATATAGCGGTATCACATCATCGCTATGTACACAGTGGTATCACATCATCTCTACGTATATAGCGGCATCATCCATCGCTACGTACACAAAGGCATAATCCATCGCTGCGTAAACAGCGGCATAATCCATCGCTACGTATACAATGGTAACCATTGCTACGTATACATCGGCATAATCCATCCTAAGTGTACATCGGCATAACCATGGCTACGTATATAGCGGCATAATCCATCGCTATGTATACATCAGCATAATCCATCGCTACGTATACAGCGGCATAATCCATCGCTACGTATACAACGACATAACCATCGCTACGTATATAGCGGCATAATCCATCGCTACGTATACAGCGGTATATCATGGACTCAAGAGGTGACTCACATGTATGTAGCATTTTGTTCCTTTCGGACTCAAGAGGTGACTCACATGTATGTAGCACTTTGTTCCCAAAATCCTCGCTTCGACGTGACAGCGTGTAAGGACCCTCGTGCCCTAAACCCGTTATTAGTGTATTAGTCCATACCATTAGTGCATATAATCATACTATCATGGGGAAAAGCCATATGCAAGTGCTACACCATATTAGCTATCTAGAAAATTTCATGCATTCAATCCACATAATATTCAAATCCCCCAACCAAGATTACATATATGACATGCACTCTCATAATACACTAACATGCTCTCAGTTCTTTTAGCAATTCCATATTTAATTGCATGCAAACCATAAATGAACAGAGAAAACCCGTAGCCCAATTATACATTCCATATACACGTAAAATGTACTCACATGAGAGCACCCAATGAATAAGCGTGTATCTAATGTATAAAATACCCTACCGGATATTGTTACTAGTACTTCAATCCTGAAAGCACCCCCCAAGCACAACTCGATCTCAACTCTGGATCTATGCACTTATTCAACCAGCTCTAGTACCTCGATCCGAGAAGTACCTCTAATCAACAGCCCGAGCCTAACTCCAAAGCTGCTGCTACACTTGTAACACCTGTCCCAACAGAGACAGCCCCCACACGTGGTGAGCGTACCAATACCCCCAATCCAATAATCATAATATTGCAGTTCATAATTTTACAGAATGTAAATGCCATAATTTAAATGATACTCCCTGGATGACATCATCCTCATTAGAGATCCCATGTATTGTCCCTGTTCTCAAAATAACCAAACCATTAAATTCTCAAAAGCCTAGTTGATCATCTCATTGATCAACTAAAACCATTCATGCTATACCAGTTCCATAACCAAATGTGATTAAATAGAGTACTACAGTATCACATATATCTAGCAAACCTGCTCGGCGTAACAGTCTCGTCAACCAGTGACGTAGATATCGCCTTGTGCCCATCAACAGCACTCAAACCATATGATTAAATACGTACACTCAGACGTATTATTCATCAAAACGACGCTACATGTCTACATAGAATATCCACTATGTCATCTTCATCCCGTGACGGTATATGCCAACATATGACATCCAAAATCCCATCGTCAACTCGTGAAGGTACATGTCGATACACGACATCCATATTCTCATCGTCAAACACATGACAATATATACCCACATATGGTATTCACAATAATGCTAACAAAGCAGTAATATAACATACATCATCGCTATCAAGATAGCGGTATACATGTATCCCTCGTCCACCAGCGGTACACCAGCAGCACCCGTCGCTCGTAGGCGGCATAATCCAGTGCTACGCACATAGCGGTATAACCCATCGCTATAGAACCAGCGGCATGATCCCTCGCCATAGAGTCAGCGGCACAAAATATCGCTATAGATATCCAGCGGTATGAACCATCGCCATAGATGTAGCGGAATGTACCATCGCTATATGATACCTGGCGGCATGAACCATCGCCATAGATGTAGCGGAATGACCCGTCGCTATGTAATACCCAGCGATATGAACCATCGCCAATAGAATACCCGGCGGCATGAACCATCGCCAATAGAATACCCGGTGGCATGAACCATCGCCAATAGAATACCCAGTGGCATGAACCATCGCCAATAGAATACCCGGCAGGTATGAACCATCGCCAATAGAATACCCGGCGGCATGAACCATCGCCAATAGAATACCCGGCGGCATGAGACATCGCCAATAGAATACCCGGCGGTATAATCATGGACTCAAGAGGCACTCACATTCAAGTAGCACTTTGTTCCTTTCGGACCCAAGAGGTGGCTCACATTAAATGCAGCACTTTGTTCCCGATCGCATCACTACGTCATGACAGCGGCATCATCGCTTCGACGTGACAGCGGCATATATCATCGCTTCGACACGACATCGACATCCTCGCTTCGACATGACGGTGGTACCATCGCTTCGACGTGACAGCGGCATTTACCATCGCTTCGACACAACAGCGGCATTTACCATCGTTTCGGCATGACAACGGAAATACCCCTCGCTTCGACATATTAGCGGCATAATATCCCTCGCAATAGTAATATGACAGCGGAATTAATCCTTCGCTTTGACATATTTGCGGAAAATATTCTTCATCGCTATCATATGACAGCGGTAAGTATTCACATCGCTACACCATGCATGCAACCGTAATGCATAACCCGTTATTCCAATAAACATCGCCATGAGTGTATTTTAATGCCCCTCGCTTCGAATGTGACATGCGGAATTTTACCATCGCTTCAACATTTAGCGGCAAAGCATTAAAATCATCACTCCGATGTATATCTATGCAACTGCAAATGCATAGTCCATGTCTCACATGACCCTGCAACCACCATGGTTAGCAACAACATATTCCAATTATGAACATATATCGTAAACGCACATAAGCAATATAGTTGTGCCACGCAACACTAACTACCATCATGCATAAGTATGTGCTTCTCATTCCCATTAACAATTTCCTAGGCCCTCAACAGCCCCAAAGAGCTAACCACTACTTTGATACCACTAATGTAGGGACCCCCGTGCCCTTAACCCGTTATTAGTGTATTAATCCATACCATTAGTTCATATAATCATACTATCATGGGGAAAAGTCATATGCAAGTGCTACACCATATTAGCTATCTAGAAAATTTCTTGCATTCAATCCACATAATATTCAAATCCCCCAACCAAGATTACATATATGACATGCACCCTCAAAATACACTAACATGCTCTCAGTTCTTTTAGCGATTCCATTATTAATTGCATGCAAACCATAAATGAACAGAGAAAAGCCGTAGCCCAATTATACATTCCATATACACGTAAAATGTACTCACATGAGACCCAATGAATAAGCGTGTATCTATTGTATAAAATACCCTACCGGATATCGTTACTTGTACTTCAATCCTGGAAGCACCCACCAAGCACAACTCGATCTCAACTCTGGATCTATGCACTTATTCAACCAGCTCTGGTACCACGATCCGGGAAGTAGCCTCTAATCAACAGCCCGAGCGTAACTCCAAAGCTGCTGCTACACCTGTAACACCTGTCCCAACAGAGACAGCCCCCACACGTGGTGAGCATACCAATACCCCCAATCCAATAATCATAATATTGCAGTTCATAATTTACAGAATGTAAATGCCATAATTTAAATGATACTCCCTGGATGGCATCATCCTCATCCGGATTTCCTGTATTGTCCCTGTTCTCAAAATAACCAAACCATTAAATTCTCA
The DNA here is from genome assembly GCA_907163345.1 of Haberlea rhodopensis. Taxonomy (NCBI): domain Eukaryota; kingdom Viridiplantae; phylum Streptophyta; class Magnoliopsida; order Lamiales; family Gesneriaceae; genus Haberlea; species Haberlea rhodopensis. The sequence goes on along the minus strand of CAJQUN010000125.1, from coordinate 662,502 downwards.
AAAGCCAGTTGATCATCTCATTGATCAACTAAAACCATTCATGCTATACCAGTTCCATAACCAAATGCGATTAAACCATCAAAATAGAGTACTACAGATATCACATATATCTAGCAAATGACTCCCTATTTCTATTTCATAGCTCGCTCCACAATGGCGGCATTTCAACCCCCACGCACGCTCAACAATAGCGGCGTTATAACCGATGGTCGCTCAACGGCGACAACATCCCAATCATTGCTCGCTCAAAAGCAGCACCATATAATTCCCAATGAATGTCAATTTATCGCAATTACCATATACCATGCATTTCACTATCCATTTTGTAAGGACCCTAATCCTTAAGTGCGGAATCAAGGCATAATAGAGCTAATATAAATGATCAGAGTGAGAAATAACGTGTTGAGTCTATGAGCTTAAGCATTACATGCCAAAAATAAGGACTACCAAAAAGGATTAATTACATTCCAATCAATGAATGTTCAATTATAGTTTTATACTACTCCTAGAGTAGATACTATCCAAATAATCCCGTCCTTCAAGCCCCAAAAGCATCCTCAAAAGTTCACCATCTCAACCCGTCTAGCCCTTCTATCATGCCAAACGTGTACCTACAAGGACAACCCCCAAACATGAGCAATAATAATCATTCATATTCAACACAATATGAAGATAAAGCGTAAATGCATAATCATAATAAAACACTTCCTGTTTTCCCATGCATTTCAAACGCTTCCCGTTTGGTTGTCCCTGTACCATAACTCATGAGTATAATCAACAGATTATTTTTAATGGTCAAAACATGTCATGACATATACCAGCTCATCAATACCAAATACTGATCAACAATCCCTAGTCTGTCCATCACAATGTATTTTAATGCCCCTCGCTTATTTACATATAGGCGGCATAGGATAACCTCGCTTCAATGGACTGCGGGACTCCCACCCCTCGCCTCTCATTGAGCGGCAAATACCCTTTCCTCGCCCTATAGGATAACCACGCTCAAATGTGACATGCGGCGCTCCCACCCCTCGCTTCACATTTAGCGGAACCAAACCAAATAGCGGCAAGCATTAAAATCATCAAGGGATGACCACGACTCATGGGATGTGCACCAATAATCATATGCATCTATAAACATCATGCATAACATGTATTTGCATCCACTATGCAATACCACATATATACTTGCATCCACAATGCATAAACAATAAGTATATAAGATACATGTACCGTTGGGGTGCCCGTACGTCCACTACGTACCTTTCCAAAAGTGGAATATGGTAGGACTTCAATTCCTTGGCTGTGTTGCCACCTGGGTTGGTTCTACATATTCACAAATACCAATATTAGAATCCAATAATAGTCCAATACCAAAAATCCCACAAAAATAACCAAAAACACCATTTTTGGTGTCTCGCGATCGATCGCCATAAGGCCCCGATCGATCGCGAGACCTCACTGTCTCGGGCAACAAAATTGAGCAATCCGCGATCGATCGCTGAGTTAGCGCCGATCGATCGCGGCCTCGCCGATCGATCGCGCCCATCTCGCGATCGATCGCTGAAGCTCTCTGCCTCAGCTCTGTGGCTCGCGATCGTTCGCGGGAAAAACGCCGATCGATCGCCGAGCTCTGGGCAAGCGAGAATCGGGCACTATTCACCCTTCTCCTTCCCAAACTCAAACAACCTTAAATAACTCAACAACATCCATACCCAACTACTCAAAACCAACAATAAACATCATTAAATACCCATGTATACAACATCCAACCAAAATATACTTCAAAACAAGGATAAATCCAACATATAACCAAACCCACAACAACCCAACAAAACCCATTTCAAAATCATTCAAAACCAACCCAAACTCAAACAAAACCTTGCAAAATTAACCATGAGGTATCCATACCTCTTGGGGATCTCAAATCACCCAACAAGCTCCACAAAACAAGATTTTTGGAAGGTTTCTCTTCACCCCAAGGCTTGAGCTCGAAAATTGGAAGGAAAGGGTTTGTTGGAAGTTGATTTTGGTAAAGTTAAAAAGTGATGGATGGATGAGGTGTGGTTGGGTATAAAAGGTGAGTTTATTAAAATGCAAACCAAATAATTCCATGGTGTATAAAACACCCCAACATGATATTTTCAAAGCATTTACTCATAATGCACCAAATATCAATTAAACACATGATTTCCAATTGATTGCTACCAATGGCAAATAAATCATGCTTCCAATAATATTTACCCGACATGCACCACATGCACCCTGAAATGCAACCCCGGGTCACCCTATCCACATGACCATGCATTTCCATAAGGTAAATAAATTCCAACACATAATTAATTACCACATAATTAATCATTGTAAACACAATTAATGCCCAAATGCAATTAACCATTTCGGGGATATCACACATTTATAGCAAGTACCATGTACTATGCATTTCAACATCCATTTATCGCAAATACTACATACCATGCATTTCAATGTCCATTTAATGCAATTACCACATACCATGCTTTTTACAGTTGCAACATTATAATAGGATATGCTCGTACGTCATACGTACCTTATAGTTCCGTAGTTCGAGTCTGACCTCGCCTGAGTCCCACGACACAATGAATTAAGTGCTGATCATAAATTGTTCACAATTAAACACAGGCATGCAACCACGTGTCCAAGCACGTTCATAACCCCCAAACATATCGTCAATCCATGACGATTATCAAAATAAAAGCCCCCCGGCTAAGCATGCATAATACCCAAAATATTCCATTTTACCAGTTTAAAAGATAGTCAAAAACCCAACCGAGAATTCCGTTTTATTGAACTTTGGCTCCAACCAATCCATTTTAAAGGTATAGCATTCCTATTGGAATGTGGACATTGCCCCGAAACGGCCCCTTTAAACCTCGGTTCCAAAATCCCGACAATTTCCAAAAATTTCAAAAAAAAAACAAAATCCTTCGGGTGGCGATCGATCGCCACCTTTATCGCGATCGATCGCCACAGTCCAGTGGCCAAACCAGTGCATTCTCGCGATCGATCGCCAATCCTCGCGATCGATCGCCAACCGTCTCACGATCGATCGCCGAGACCACGCGATCGATCTCCAGCACTGTTCATCGCCTTCAAAAAATACAGCTGCACGTCGCGATTGATCGCCCCACCTCGGCGATCGATCGCCAACTGCGATTTTCCGAAAAATTCGAGCTTCCATGATGTTTTTCACACCCAAACTCAAAACCAACACCCCATACACCCTCAACACCTCAAATACACCATTTAAACCAATAAAAACTTTAAAAAACTCAACATAGGATTTTAACCAAAAATCCCCAAAACCCATAACCAACCAAAACCTCAACCAAAAGCTACCATACTACTACCAAATTGAAGACAATGACGAGGGGAAGACTAATACCTGATCATCTTCGAGAAATCGGCCTCCGAACCAAGCTACCATCGATTTTGCTTCCAAGAGCAAAAGAGGGGAAATGGTGAGGAAGGGTTTGAGCGAAGAGAGGGGGAAGAGAGAGAGAGAGGTTCCGTGCTAAAATGACGGAAAACCGAGTCCACTTGGTATATAACACCAAAACTCGAAAATATCAATCCCTTCACAAATACACCATGATTCATTAAAAAACATATGTTTTCAAAAATCATCTCTTTAACTTCAATTCCCATTACCAGCCCCAGTACAAAGTACTCCGGACCCCAAACCCCACCAAAGACCAAATTCCAAGGTTATCACCACGATGAGAATACAATCTCATTCCTTGGATAATGACTCCATAAATTGGATTCAAAATCCCCGAGAGTCCCAAAACCGCAATTAATTCAAAATTGCCAGAAATAAAATCCCTTAAGGATTATTACCACACCAGGATTAACACCATTGATCTCCGGGCATCACACAGCGGCATGCATCATCACTTCAAAACACATCGGCATTTACATAATATCCCTCGCTTCGAACTATCGGCGGCTCAATGATATCTCTCGCTTCGAAATATCAGCGACCCGCGCTATGACAACGGCAAATATCCTGATACAACGCTCGACAAGACATCGACAAATATCATGTACCATAGCGGCTCAATGATATCCCTCGCTTTGACATACTAGTGACTCACGCTAAATTTGACAGCGGCAAATATCATGATCCATCGCTACTCAATATACCTGCATCAGTACAATGATCCCAATATACATTATATCTGCATCAATACAATGATCTCAATATGCAAATTTAATACAGCAATTCACAAGTCCTACTAATAACCCTCGCTTCGAATTATCAGTGGCTCAATGATATCCCTCGCTTCGACATACTAGCAACTCACGCTACAATATGACAGCGGCAAATACCCTGATTCATCGCTTGATAAGACAAAGGCAAATATTCTGATCCATCGCTAAATGATATACCCGTAGTGGTACAATAATTGCAATACATTCATATATATACCCATGGCAATATAAAGCATCATCACATCATGATAACAAATCAATCTCAATGTATGAATATACTTGTATCCTCATAATCATAATGCAACCATACCTGGTTATCACATCATCGGCCGTCACATACTGACGACCCCACACTGTCTATCATTCTCTGTCCTCAGACAGTGCATCACATTACTCATTCCCTGATTTTCCTACAAAATGAGATTTCTTAGCACTTATTACATAAATTGCAAATCATTTCCATCTATACCATTCCCATCATATTCCATACGATCCTGCAACCACAATGGTTAACAATAACACATTTCATTTATGATCTCATATCAAAGATGCACATATGCAAAATAGTTGTGTCAAACAACACTAACTACAACCATGCATAAACTATGTGCTACTCATTCTATCCATACATCCCTAGGCCCTCAACAACCGAAAGAGCAAACCACTGCTCTGATACCACTAATGTAAGGCCCTCGCTACCTTAACCCGCTATTAGTGCATTATCACATATGTTAGTGCATACATTCATGCCATTAGGGAATTCTTACACATTCTTCCATAGCATGACATACCATCTATAAATTTCGACATCAATCCACTTAATGTTAAATCCCAATATAGTTCAACTAGCCACGTATGCACCGTGCAATGCACCAATTCAACATTCTCAACTCATCATGCAATACACCATAATTAATTGCATGCAAACCATAAATGAAAAGAGATAACAACCTTTATACAATCTCATCTACACATCAAAATGCTCACAGGCGAGCATTGAATAAGTGAATTGTATCTAATGTATAAAGCATACTACTCAATACCAACATTGGTACCTCAACCATGGAAGCATTCCCAATCAACAACTCGAACTCAACTCCAGATCCAATGATGTACCTGTTCACCTGTCCCAACAGAAACAGCCCCCACACGGGGTGAGCATATCAATAACACCATCTCCATAACCGCAATATCACAATTCATAATTTACAAAATATAAAACTGTAAATGTAAAAGACACTCCCTATATAGTATCGTTATCATATGGGATTCCCCGTGCTGTTCCTGTTCTCACAATAGCCAAAATCGTCAAATTCCCAAAATCAGTTAATCATTACATTGATTAATTAAACTCATCTTCATCATGCCGATTTCATATCAAATATAGTTAATCATTACACTAATGATTTATAGAAATCACGTACATCTCAAATAATGATTTCCAGTTCACCACATTGTGTCTCATCACTCACTCACCAGCAGCGATATCATAACCTCTCGCACGTTCAACATCGACTGTATCATATCCAATACTTGCTCAACAGCGGCATCATTATACTCATTGCTCGCTCAATAGCTGCACCAGATAATCCTCAATGCACATCAAAATTATTGCAACGACAATATGTTATTCATGCACACGACAATAATATAGTAACTATACTCGTACGTTACACGTACCTTATAATCCAATTAGCAAGAGTCAACCCTTGCCTTTGCGCCGAGATCCCGTGAATTATTTGCTAAACACGGTTAATAACTCATCATTAATTCGTGCCCACAAACACATACCCAAGTACGATACAACCTCCAAATACATCATCACCCAAGATGATTAACCATTTAAAAGACTCCGGCGATGCACGCATCGATTCCATAACAAACAAAAAATTTCACAATACATGGCCTCTCGATCGATCGGCCAAGGGTGCTCGATCGATCGAGAGCCCCAAAATTTTATGACCCAATTTTGTTCTCGTGCGATCGATCGGCGAAGCTACCCGATCGATCACCAGACGCTTGTGATCGATCGGTAGCTTTGCTCGATCGATCGCCCGGACTGTACATCGTCGTCAAATTTTGCCCATTACGCGCGAACGATCGGCTCAGCGAGCTCTGTAACATCCCAAAAATGGCGTTTTACAAGCTAAAACCCCCAGGATAATAATCTTAACACCTAATACACACCAAAACCTCAACAAGGAACCATAAATCTTTCCCAAAACGTAACAACCCAAAATCTCCAAAAATCCAAAACTCAATCCCAACCCTATTCTTAACCAAATACCATAAAATTACTATCAAATCAAAGATAAAAGAGAGGGGAGGGGAAAGGGTGATCGCTTTTATTTTAAATAGTTATTTCGAGCGATTCTACCGCAAGTGCACGGTGTCAAGTTTTAGTATAGATATGAAGAATACGGATTGTCGAACCCACAGGGACTAACAAGCAAGTACCAAATAAGATGCTTTTAACAATATTTAACCTACGAAATTGAATTAATAATTAAACTACTAATTAATTAAATTAACTAGTAATCCAACCAAGTCAATAAAAGTAAACGAGAAAAATCCACTAGAAAAGATTATCAAGGCGTAGGCTCACCAATGCAATTCCCTACAATTCTCGATTGAATATCCAAATATTTCTAAGGTGACGAGTTCTCCAAATTTATCTAATACACTCTCTCGAGTTATATTAAACTTAATATCAAATTGCAGTAAGTCACTCTCGTGTACTTGTTTAACAACTCAATATTGCATAAGATCCATGAAAACTCATAGCCTTCAATTACTAGATATATGTGGCTATCACGCATGTATTTGACGTCATCTCTCGATCTCGGTCTGAAATCCATGGTATGAGTTATTAATTCTGTATCATAAAATCATCTCTCGATCTCAATTACGTTACTAACGTCATTCAAAGGTGATCAATCCTCTAAAAGCATGAAGAACATAAAACATACGCAAAGAACTATAAGATTCAATCATCAAATCATCAAATCATAGGTTCATAACAAAGGTTCGCCTAGCCTCGATAAATAAACTTAGTTCATACTCATAAATAAATACCAATACTCAAACATGTCTTGCAACAAGCCAAGCATGATATAATCAAAATAAAACTAAACTAAAGTTTAAAAGTAAGAATAAACTCCCAGCGTCGACTCCGGTTGTAGATCCTCGCTCCTTCTCTTGCTTCCTTCTCGATCGTCAATTTAATCGACTTATTGGAGTTGTTCCAAAGTCATATGGTTAGAAGGATGATAGATGGATGGAGGCTAGTGTGTATGATGGAGTGAAGGAAAAACGGGTGAGGCGTAAAGATTTTTTTCGGGTTCTGGACGTGAGATGTATCGAAAAAGGCGTGGATCCTTCTCCAGGAAAGAGGCGTGAGTGATTAGGTTAAGGGAGAAGGTGATTGGTGGAGTGAGGTTGGTGGGGTTAAAAGAAAAGTGGCATGTGATTGGTTGGTAGGAATCATTCCCCTCTATTGCAACGTGAATTCCTCTTTTCTTATTGGTTCCTCCCTTCTTTGAATTGGTCAATCTCTTCTCTCCAATAAAATATTAAAATCTCCTCCTTTTTTTAATCCATCTCACGTGAATCTTTTGTGCAGATAATAAGATATCTTATTTCCTTGCCTATACTGATATGCCAACTTGCGTATGATCTGCTAATTATAATCTAATATTCAGCGAAGTATGCGATCCCACATAATCAGCTTCGATATCACGTGAAAAATATTTTGTGCGTCCATAATGAATCTGATGTGGCTTGTGTCCCTACGTCAGCTCACGTGAACATGCGAACAAAATCTGAATTTTCATTCAGTATGCCCTCAAGATTGGCAAGATTGTAACAGTGTAAGCTCGTCGCTCCAACAACATTCTTGAATTGGTAGGCATGGGAGAATGATTCTCGACTTGGCTTCATATGGAGGATGTAGTGCGGTGAAGTTGGCATCGACGGAAAATATGGATCCACATATGACATAGAACATGTCTCCATCGATGTACTTAAATCAAAATCTTCGCAAGTCTCTTCCTTCTCCAACATCACACTCGATTTATCTTCACATGGGAACTCCTCGGATAACATCTCTGAAGTAAGCTCAATCTCTTGAAGAGGCTCAAGTTCCCTCGACTCTTCCACATGAGTCAGATCACTCCCCCAAACTTGGTTGGTTGAGTAATCGTCATCATATAACCAAACTCGATTCGTCGCCTCTTTATTTGTAGCCCTCATCTCTTCCTCTTGGCAACTAGTTGAAATTGTTTCCATGAGGACCGCCATTTGCTGCTCCAGGTGACGCATAGAGTTGGTTTGGCACTCTAAACTGCTCTCAGTTGATGCTATGAATCTTATTAAGGTATCTTCTAACTGAGTTGTGACATCTGCAGAACTATCTCTCCTCTCTTCGAGATGTTCAAATGGTTGTGGCGTATCAATAGGGTAGTGAAGCTCCGGTGGGTATTGGTGACTCCAACCTTGTAGTGATGGATCACAATGCCAGTGATGATCGAAGTCCGCCATATCATTGAACAGGTGCAACACACTGTCCTCATCTCTATCAACCAGGGGACTCCCAGTCACTAGTGCTCCGCTAAATACCCATCCTCGTGTCTCTGCATCCAAACCTTTGAAGAAATATTGCATCAGATTATAGTTCGAAAAGTTGTGATACCGGAATGTGTCTGCCAATTCATTGAATCTCCCCCACGCTGCATAAAACGGCTCTGAATATTGTTGGACAAATCTTGTGAAGACTTGTTGATGTAGCATCTCCAAGTACCTCACAAGACAAACAAACAAAAACAAAATAAATATATACAAATCCTTTTTTTTTCGAAATATATAAACAAAAAATGGTTAAATTACAGTCAAAGAACCTAGTATGATATTACTAAAGTTAGTCCCCGGCAACGGCGCCAAAAACTTGATCGCTTTTATTTTAAATAGTTATTTCGAGCGATTCTACCGCAAGTGCACGGTGTCAAGTTTTAGTATAGATATGAAGATACGGATTGTCGAACCCACAGGGACTAACAAGCAAGTACCAAATAAGATGCTTTTAACTATATTTAACCTACGAAATTGAATTAATAATTAAACTACTAATTAATTAAATTAACTACTAATCAACCAAGTCAATAAAAGTAAACGAGAAAAATCCACTAGAAAAGATTATCAAGGCGTAGGCTCACCAATGCAATTCCCTACAATTCTCGATTGAATATCCAAATATTTCTAAGGTGACGAGTTCTCCAAATTTATCTAATATACTCTCTCGAGTTATATTAAACCTAATATCAAATTGCAGTAAAGTCACTCTCGTGTACTTATTTAACAACTCAATATTGCATAAGATCCATGAAAACTCATAGCTTTCAATTACTAGATATCTATGGCTATCACGCATGTATTTGACGTCATCTCTCGATCTCGGTCTGAAATCCATGGTATGAGTTATTAATTCTGTATCATAAAATCATCTCTCGATCTCAATTACGATACTAACATCATTCAAAGGTGATCAATCCTCTAAAAGCATTAAGAACATAAAACATACTGCAAAGAACTATAAGATTCAATCATCAAATCATAGGTTCATAACAAAGGTTCGCCTAGCCTCGATAAAGAAACTTAGTTCATACTCATAAATAAATACCAATACTCAAACATGTCTTGCAACAAGCCAAGCATGATATAATCAAAATAAAACTAAACTAAAGTTTAAAAGTAAGAATAAACTCCCAGCGTCGACTCCGGTTGTAGATCCTCGCTCCTTCTCTTGCTTCCTTCTCGATCGTCAATTTAATCGACTTATTGGAGTTGTTCCAAAGTCATATGGTTAGAAGGATGATAGATGGATGGAGGCTAGTGTGTATGATGGAGTGAAGGAAAAATGGGTGAGGCGTAAAGATTTTTTTCGGGTTCTGGACGTGAGATGTATCGAAAAAGGCGTGGATCCTTCTCCAGGAAAGAGGCGTGAGTGATTAGGTTAAGGGAGAAGGTGATTGGTGGAGTGAGGTTGGTGGGGTTAAAAGAAAAGTGGCATGTGATTGGTCGGTAGGAATCATTCCCCTCTATTGCAACGTGAATTCCTCTTTTCTTATTGGTTCCTCCCTTCTTTGAATTGGTCAATCTCTTCTCTCCAATAAAATATTAAAATCTCCTCCTTTTTTTAATCCATCTCACGTGAATCTTTTGTGCAGATAATAAGATATCTTATTTCCTTGCCTATACTGATATGCCAACTTGCATATGATCTGCTAATTATAATCTAATATTCAGCGAAGTATGCGATCCCACATAATCAGCTTCGATATCACGTGAAAAATATTTTGTGCGTCCATAATGAATCTGATGTGGCTTGTGTCCCTACGTCAGCTCACGTGAACATGCGAACAAAATCTGAATTTTCCACTTTTCAGCATTATTTGAAGTCTTTCTGATCAATTCTCTCACTTTCAACTTGATTCCTGAAACATGCAATTTAATACCAATAAGTATAATATTATTCAAGAATCACTGTAAAATACTGCTAGAAAACGTCGAAATATTAGTGCAAAAATGACACTTATCAAAGGGGGGAGAGGGAAACATGAGGGAGAGAGAGAAACAAAATACCAACTGATTGAACACCGGAGTCCACTTGGTATATATAGTACCAAGCTCCAAAAACCCGAGTCTCACTTCGCACTCTGACTCATTAAAAATCATTTGTGTTTAATAATTATCTCACACTCACTATTTTCATTACCAACATCAATCCAAAGTTCATAGACTCCAGATCCCACTACTAACACAATTCCAAGGTTTATCACCTTAATGAGAATAAATCTCGCTCAACGACCCCGATACCGGATTAAAATCTTCGGGAGTCTCAACACCGTAATTATCTCATAATTACTACACTTAAAATCCATTAAGGAATATAATCACTCAACCATCAACACAATTAATTTCCGGATATCACATCTACTTTGTTGCGACAATTCTTGGCTATATGGTTTTGCTTTCCACATCTATAGCATTTTCCCTTGAACATTTTAGCCTTCCTACTCTTGGAGCTTGACCGTCAAACTTTCGTTTCTTTCTGGTTCTTTGTTCAACCAAGTTAGCCCTTGCTTCCATTTCGTGCTTACGTGCCTTCTTTTAGAAGTCTTATTGTCCTCCTTGATTTGCAAACAAACCACAAGGTTTCAAGGCTCATCTCTTTACTCTTGTGTTTGAGATAGTTTTTGAAGTACTTCCACAAAGGAGGCAACTTTTCAATCATAGTTGACACTTGGAATGAATCACTTAGAATCATTCCCTCCGCATGTATGTCATGGATTAATACTTGTATTTCCCGCACTTGCACCATCACCGGCTTGGAATCAACCTTTTTATAGTGAATGAATCGACCAACAATGAATGTCTTCATGTTAGCATCCTCGGATCTATGCTTTTTTCTCCAAAGATCCCAAAATTTTTTGCGGTTTTCACTAGATAATTGATGTGCCTAGAAATAGACACATCCGGTGCGTATAATTGTCTGTGATTTGGTATTTTTTGATTGAATTTGATACATATATTGCCTGATCATATATTTACTTGAACTTTGGTGGAAACTAAGAAAACGAGCTAACAACGATGAATTAAGATCAAAGAATGGCTTAGAAATCAAGAGGAATTTAAGACGGACGTGAAAAGCTGAAGAAAAATCGAAAAAGGTGATCGATCGATAGGTGGGAAGTTCCGGATCGATCGGTGAATTGTGTATTTGAGCAACAAATTATGAAGATCGACCGATCGATCGGTAGAATTGGCCCGATCGATCGATAAAGTGTGAATGCTGAAAAATAAAATTTAGCAGCCTTCGGTCGATCGATAGGCGAATCTGAAAAATATAGAGACTTGATTTCTTTCCTTTCTACTAGGATTCTAACACCTCATTTCTCCTCCTATTTATACTTCACGGAAATCAGACCTTTAACACACCTTTTCATAGACGAAATATAAGATTTAGACCTAGCTTTCACATCCCATAATAATTTTAAAGGCAGCTACGAAGATCGAAGCGAAGGGGGCGTGACAATCTCGACAAGTGACGATCAAAATAGTTTGTCTTGTTTTTGCTTATACTTTTTCTTATAGATCAAAATTGTTTTGGCTTAACTATGAGTAGCTAAACTCTTTTGATTCTTGATTGATGAAGACAATACAATTGGGATTTATTCTTATGAAATTCATGTTTTTAATTATCAATTTTGATTGAGTATTGATTGTTTTTTTTTTCCAAATTTTATTGTGATTATTGTTGTGTTTAATTATTTGAATGACCACCTAGTAATTTTGCATGCAATCTAATGGTTGGTCTATGAAGCAACTAAGATTAATAATTTAAATGGTATTCATCTTCTCGTGCTTTTACTTGGCATGCGATCTTTCATGAGAGGAAGTAGAAAATCAATACTGATCTGGAGATAGAAAGAACTTTATACCGACTAAGGAAGGAAAACCGGAGAAAACTCAAAAAAGAAGGCGAAGAAAGGACTACATGAAAGAGAATCAAAGTCTACGACAACTGCAAAATCTTTTCTTGGATCAACAACCACTCTGCATCACTTTTTCACTCTTGCTACTATTAAATTTTGAACTTAGCAATGGCATAATACATCTCTTACCTTCTTTTCATGGCCTTGTATGTGAAGATCAGCATAAACACTTGATGTAACTTCATGTAGTATGCACCACCACGAAGCCGACTGGCATAACAGAGGAGCAAATCAAACTATGAGCATTTCCCTTTTCCTTGAAGGATGCTGCTAAGGATTGGTTATTCTATCTACCCTTTGGATCTAACACTACATGGAACGAACTGAAAAAGATCTTTCTGTAGAAATATTTCGAGCATCAAGGGAAACTAATATTCGAGATCTACGGCATAAGACAATTTCGTGAGGAGCCACTTCATGAATACTCTGAGCGGTCAAAAAGCTTTGTGCAAGCTATCTCCAACATCAGATAAGTGAACACTTATTACTTCAATATTTTTTGAAGGTCTTTCGCCACAACATAGGAACTTGGTGGATGCTACAGGTGGTGGAGCTTCTGTGGACAAGACACTGGAAGAGGCAAGGAACATAATAGCAAACATGGCTGCTAACTCACACTAATTTGGGACCACTCGACTTTATCAAAAGCCTAGGAAGCAAAAGCGAGGTAAATATTTCTAGCCTTGAACAACAACTTATTTATCTAACATATCTTGTGCAAATTGCTGTGGATAATAGCCAAAGTGCTAAGGTATGTGGAATATGCTCAATAACTGGTCATGCAACAGACAGTTGTCCCACACTTCAAGAGACACCCGAGCAAGTGAATGCGGTGAGTGGTTTTTTGGACAACCACAAAGGAAATATGACACATATTCGAACTCATACAACCCGGGATGAAAATATCATCCAAACTTTAGCTATGCAAACCCACCGATGAATCAACCAGGACCTCAATGTATTAAGATCCGCCTCCATATAGACCACCATTCCAAAGGCCACAACAACCTCAAATTCCCACAATTAGTGAGTTCTTAGAAAACATTGTTACACATCTTGCTAAAAATACTCTACAATTTTAATAGGAGACAAGATCTAGCATTTAAAATTTGAACACTCAAGTGGAACAATTAGCCACCGCACTCAATCGCTTGGAGGCTCAAGGATCAAATATCTTGCCTTCACAACCATTGGTAAAACCCAATGGAGAATGCAAGTGTTATCCGACTGAGGAGTGAACAAGAATTGGAGATACCGGAGAAGATGGCAACACCCCACTTCTACACGGGATGAGGAGCAAGAAATCGAGACTTAGGGGAAAACTCCGTGCAAGATAAGGAACCAAATGGTAAGTTTCCTCCACTTTCTGAATATAAATTGAACCCCAATTTTCCCTTGTCTTGAAGGAAAATAGGAAGAATGAACGCAACAAGGAACTCTATGATACTTTTTGGAGATGCGAGGTGAACATTCCACTATTATACAATATCAAGCAAGTGCCTCGTTATGCAAAGTTCTTAAAGGAACTATGCACGCAAATAGGAAATAGAATTTGAAGGGAAGTCAAAAGGTAGAGTTGGGGGATAACATATATGCAATCATTCAAAGGAAGATCCCCACCAAATGCAAAGACATTGGTATGTTCATTATACCCTCCACAACTGGTAAGACGCGCATTGAGAAGGCCGTGCTAGATTTAGGAGCATCGCTAAATGTCATGTCATATTCCATATATACTTCATTGAATCTTGGATCTGTGAACCATACTAGTGTGATTATTCTATAAGCGGATAGGTCTAATGCATATCCTATGGGAGTTATAGAAGATGTCTTCGTACAAGTAAGTGACTTGGTCTTTCTTGTACTTTTTATGTGCTTGATATGGAATAAAATGATAATAGTGGCCACATATTATATGGAGACCCTTTTTGAAAACTTCAAAGACTAAGATAGATGTTCATGGTGGCACACTCACTATGAAATTTGATGGTGAGGTCGTTAAATTCAATATACATGATGCCATGAAATATCCATGTATGAAGATGCTACTTTTTATTCTATCGATATTATTGATTACTTGTCCCAAGGTATTTTGAGCTTATAGGTAAAGATGACTTGGAGGTATCCCTCAATGTCTCACTCGACAAAGGTGATGAAGAATTGGCATTTGGAGACGAGGTGGAGCACACCAGATACTAGGTACGGTCTCTTTTATTTCATTGCCTATTTCTAACACTAGGCCACTTCTTTCTGTTTCACAGGCCCAAGTTAAAACCATTGCCAACCCACCACAATTATGTTCCTTGGAGAAGGAGACGCGCTATCGATGATTATTTCAAGCAAGCAAGATGGCAACCAAGAAAAAGATCTCATACATGTACTCAAGGAACACAAGACGGCCATTGGATGGACCATTGCCAAGACGGCCATTGGATGGATCATTGCTGAAATGAATTATCCCCTCTACATACATGCATATGATCCTACTTGAAGAGGAGGCAATCACACACGCCAACCAAAAAGAAAGCTAAACCCACCAATGATGGAGGTAGTGAAAGAGGAGATTCTCAAGATTCTAGCAGTTGGAGTGATATACCTCATCTCTGACAGGTAAACGGGTTAGTCCGGTCCAAGTAGTTCCAAAGAAGACGAACATCACAGTTGTGAAGAACAAGGATGATGAATTGGTCACAACCCGCATTCAAAATGGATGGAGAGTTTGCATCGATTATCGGAAGTTGAATGCCATGACCTAAAAGGACCACTTTCCCTTGCCCTTCATTGATCAAATGCTTGAGAGGTTAGCATGTCATTCTTATTATTATTTTCTTGATGGATATTCAGGATATTTTCAGATTGCTATCGCCCCGGAGGACCAAGAAAAAACGACATCCACATGCCCTTTTGGAACATTCAACTATAGACGCATGCCCTTTGGACTTTGCAATGCACCGGCCACTTTTCAGTGGTGTATGATTAGTATTATTTTCTGAGAATATTGAGCATATCTTAGAGGTATTTGTGGATGATTTTATTGTCTATGGTGATTCATCTCATGCCTGTCTATCTAACCTTACATTTGTCCTTAAGATGTGCATAGAAACTAATATTGTGCTAAATTCTGAAAAATGCCATTTATGGTAGACCAAGGTATAGTTTTGGGTCATGTTGTCTCATCTAAAGGTATGGAGGTAGATAGAGCTAAAATTGATGTTATCCAATCTTTACTCTATCCTATTTTTGTGCGGCATGTGTGTTCTTTTGTTAGCCATGCAGGTTTCTATAGGAGATACATAAAAGATTTCGCCGAGATTACATCACCATTGTGCAAGTTGTTGCAAAAGGAGATTGTGTTCGAGTTCGACGAACCAGGCAAGACTGCATTTGATGAACTGAAGGAAGCCTTGACATCCACACCCATCATCCAACACCTGACTGTAGCAAGCCATTTGAGATCATGTGTGATGCAATCGACTACGCTGTGGGGGCCGTTTTGGGCCAAAGGATTGGAAACATCTCTTATGCCATCTATTATGCATCTGTGACCTTGAATGATGCCCGACAGAATTATCCACTACTGAAAAGAAGCTATTAGCTGTTGTTTTCGCTTTAAAAAAATGTCCTTCTTATTGATTAGCGCAAAAGTTATTGTTTATTCTGACCATGCAGGTCTTCAATACTTGATGACGAAGAGGCAAACAAGGCTAATAAGATGGATCTTTCTAAGCAATTTTGATGTGGAGATTAAAGACAGGCAAGGAACGGAGAACAAAGTGGTGAATCACTTAAGTCACCTAACCCATGGGGAGGACAAACTATGTTTAAAGTAAGAATTCCTGGATGAGCAACTCTTCGCCACCCGCGACGTATTACCATGGTATGCCGACATTGTGAATTTTTTAGCTACTAATACTTTTCCTACTGATATGAATAGGACCCAAAGAGCAAATATTAGGAGCGACACAAAGTACTACATTTGGGATGATCCTTACTTATTGAAATATTGTGCGGATCAAGTTATTAGGCGTTGCATCCCTGCATATGATGTAACCACTATAGTTAATTTTTGTCATTCGTATGAGGTTATAGGTCACTTTGGAGCCAAAGAGGACGGTAAGAAAAGGTATTAGAAAGTGGTTTCTTTTGGCCATCTTTATTTTGAGATGCATATTATTTTTCCAAATCATGAACTAAATGCCAAAATACTGGTAACATATCCCAACGGAAAGAGATGCCCCAACAACCCATACTTATTTGAGATAATTGGATGTACGGGCATCGACTTCATGGGGCCGTTTCCTAACTCTTTTGGTTATATTTATATACTACTTCTGTGGATTATGCTTTGAAGTGGGTGGAATATCTAGCCATCAGTACTAATGACTCTAAAGTGGTTGCAAGATTTATAAAGCATAACATATTCTCTAGGTTTGGGGTTCCAAGAGCAATCATAAGTGACCGAGGCACCACCCACTTTTGCAATAGAACTGTGGAGAGTTTATTGAAGAAGTATCGTGTTGCATATATGGTATCCACCGCCTACCACCCTCAAACAAGTGGACAAGCCAAAGTGTCAATAGATAGATCACGTCCATTTTGGAGAAGACTGTGAGCCCTACTAGGAAGGATTGGAGCTTGAGATTGGATGATTGATAAGTGTGATTTTTACACTTATTTTGCTATGAATTTATAGGCATTTATTATGATTCTTGGACGATATGATGTGTTTTAGTGTTGTTTTTTGTATGTCCAGGAATAAAAGGTAGAAATGCATAAAAGTTGAGGATTTGATCTAATTAACGATGAAAATGATCAAACTGAGCAAACATGTCGATGAAAAACAAGAATTTGAGTTTTTGTATAAAAAATAATAGTTATTGTTCATGCGATCGATCGCCATTATCTCGGCGATCGATCGCCGAGTGCTGAAACAATTTAAAAGCTGAATAAAGTTGGTGATCGATCGGTGAGAAACGGAGATCGATCGCCAGGTGCCAAAATTTCAGGATTTGATACATTTTTGAAGAGTTTGTGTCATATAAGATAATGGATTCCTCATCCACTATATAATGAACTTATTTGGACAAAAATTACACATTTTACATCACTTTTCAGACCTAGAACATAGACTCTAACCCCATAAACTTCAAGCCATTGAAGAAGAAGATACATCGAGATGACGCAGCAACGCAAGGAGTCAATGCCTAGCATCTTTTCATATTTCTAAAATTTGTTCTTAGTTATTTTTAGATTTTAATGTTTAATTTGTTGCAAAACATCTTTTACATTGTTATTTGACTATGATATTTGGCTAAGTTTTGTTGTCAAGACTAGGGGATCCCATGTTTTGAACCCATGATTTAATAACGGTTTTTGATTAATTCTTACAATTCTATGTGCGTATTTTATTGTTCTTCATGCTTTTGAGGGATTGATCACCCTTGAATGATTATTTATTGCGATTGACTTGACCATACGATATTGGAATACGATATAATAAACTAAGCCGTGGGTTAGATTGAGGCTGACCAAGTAAATCAAACACACGGGTGATAGCAATAGATTTACCAAAATCGAAGGCTTGTAGTTTTCATAGATCTTCATTCAATTGAATGTTCAATAAGGACACGATAGTGGTTTATTGTAATGTTAATATTAGACTCGTTATAGCTTGACCATAGTATAACGAATGCATTAGGAAAACTCGTCACCTTAAACTTAGGATTTTAAAGCATAACTAATAAAAGAATTATGGGGGATTACATGGGTGAACCGAAGTCTTGATATTTATCTCCACTGATTTTCTACACTCTTCAATGCTTGATTGTGTTGGAATTATTGTTTTGGGTTACTTTAGTTAATTTAATCATCATTAATAATCATAGGCTAAATATAGTTAAACTTTCATGTGAGTACGACATCATACTTTATTCTACTATACTAAAACTTGACACTATACACTTGCATCGCGGTACAGTGAGAATTATTGTGTATATAAATAACGATCAATTTTGGAGTTCCAAGAGAAATCATAAGTGACCGAGGCACCAACTTTTGCAAGAGAACTGTGGAGAGTTTATTGAAGAAGTATCATGTTACATACGGTATCCACCGCCTACCACCCTCAAACAAGTGGACTAGCCGAAGTGTCCAATAGAGAGATCAAGTCCATTTTGGGGAAGATGGTTGATAAGTGCATAATTGCACTTATATTTTCTTCTATTTTCTTATACTCTTATTTTGGTATTCGAGTAGAATTACGTATTTTGTTGTTGTTTTTTATTTTTTGTAGGAATCCAAGGAATTAAACATTTTATCACTAAAAGATGGTGAAAAATGCATCAATGTGACAAGAACCAAAATTGAGAAGATACATGTCACATGAAATGGAAAGCCACGAGAGATCTTATTTTTAGGGAACATCAGATTTAGCAAGACACATTAGGGAATAAAAGAGTGGGATTTACTTGATTTTTGGGGGGTGAATATTTTATTATGGGGATAAAATATTTGAAGAGATAAAATATGATATTATTGACCAATTAAAAGGATACACGGACGTGAGGAGAGGAGACGGGATAGACGCAAAGAACACATTCACGTAACTTGGTGGAAAGAGAAAGAAGAAGGGGAATTCACGTGAACAAGGAAAAAGGAGAGAGAGGATTTGATAGAAATTTGACGAAAATATATTTATGTAAAAGGGGAGACGTGAAGAAGTTGACGTAAAAGAGGGAGAGGAGATATTCACGTACAGAAGGTGAGAGGGGAACAGACGAGAAAAGAAGGGGACGTGAATTGTCTGTTCACGTAGAGACTTCAAGTATATTTCTGGAGGAGAACGCACGAGAGAGTAGCCGAGAGTGAACCAAAAATGGGAGGAGATCAATCGAGGCGGTGTGCTTACAACGAAGGGCATAGATTTTGACGACGGAGAAGACGAGGTGACTACCGGAGACGGAGGGCTATCATCCAATTCGTTTGAATATCTTTTCTCTTATGTTTATGATGATTAAGAACATGTCTATGTGTTTCTTTAATTTCATGAACTAATTTATTATTCTAGAGTTTGACGTATCTTGACTGAAACTATGTCGTTGATTATTGATTGAATATATTTTGGTTTTTCGTTTGGCTTATTTGGGATTCCTGATTTGAATGTGTTTCAATTAATTGATCACTAGTTGAATCGTCATATTTATTTAGAATCTATCACTCGAGAGTGGGGGTTTTAAATAGGACCGTAGGAATTTACATCGTTGGAAGTTTATCTAGTCGAGAGACGTATAACTCCAACGAAGCCGTAGAACGAATCTTGCGCTATTGAAATTGTTTAATAATTTATCTTAGGTGGACACATCAATATGATTGTTGAATGATTATTTCTATTTAACACTCGAGAGATGTAATAGAATAAAATAGGATTCATGGTTAATAAATTAGAGAACACGAGATAGCGGATAGTTGTGTGAAGTCGAACCTCTAGAATCCGTTCTCATTGATTTTCTCCACTTAAATTCTTCATATTGCTAATTTATTTTATTTTAGTAGATTAGTTTAATAATTATGCAACTGATTGTCTAAATAAAGTTGAGACTATTTTAATTACAGTACTTGGTATAACTTAATTTGCAATCCCTGTGGGTTCGACATCCGTACTTTCAAATTCCTATACTAAAGCTTGACACCGTACACTTGTGGTACGTTTTACACGCAACAATGGTGAACCTACTAGGAAGGATTGGAGCTTGAGATTGGATGATGCACTTTGGGCCTATAGGACTGCTTACAAAACGTCAATATGTATGTCTCCTTATAGACTGCTTTTTGGTAAACCTTGTCATCTACCTGTAGAGTTGGAGCATATAGCATATTGGGCCATCAAACAATTCAAGGCAATGAAAGAGAGTGGAGAGCATAGGAAGCTGTAATTACAAGAGTTGGAGGAGCTCCACAATGAGGCCTACGAGAGCTCAAGAATCTATAAAGAAAAGACCAAGGCCTTTCGTGACAAGATGATCTTGAGGAAGGATTTTGAAGTTGGTCAAAAAGTCATCCTCTACCATTCAAATCTTCGACTATTTCCATTTAAATTGCGTTCTCATTGGCATGAACCTTTCATATTTACTGCTATTTTTCCTAATGGTGCAGTTGAGATACAAAGTTTGGATACAACAAAGACGTTTAAAGTGAATGGCCATAGGCTAAAGCACTACTAAGTAGAAAAAGTGGATCTTGAAGATCCACCAAGCACCACGTAATCACTGGGCTGGAGTCGGGCCACGGACGATAAAAAAAGGAACTAATTGTGAGGTAATACAAGGGGAGTTAGTTTCCTTTTATATTTTTATTACAATTTTAATTTAATTTTCTCTTCTCTTGTATTTTTTCCTTACATTGGGACAATGTAGGATTTAAGTATGACGGGAGAATTTAGTTAGTTTATTGCTTCTTATGACAAAAATACAAAAAAAATCGAAAAAATTGAAAGTTTTTTGAAGCTTATAGTTATTGGTGAACATAATCTTTTGAATCACTAGCCCATTGTGATACGTAATTGCTAGCATGCATGCTTTTGAAAATATGTGAATTGCTAACCTTGGAAAAATTTGAACTCTAATGCCAATTGTACTTTGAAATAGTAATTGAATATTTTAAGCGCGAAATTGTCATGGCTTGTGAATTGTGCATAGCATAGTGAAAGTTGTGTGAACTTTGTGGTACTCTTAGGGGTTTCTAATATATGCTAGAACTTAACTACATACTCTTTGAGGCATACATCTAGACCACTTGCGAGCATGAAATGATATAGTGCAAAAAAGCATGAGCTTTAGCACAAAACGAATGCATATATGCTAGCATACAAACAACCCCATGCACATTCTTTGGCTAGCTTATCATCTTCCCTAATGAGCCTAAATATGATTTTTAAATACATATATTTGAAGGGACTTTGATGTATTTCATTCACATGCACATGTGTTATCATTGAATCAATTTTGTTGAGTTTTATTGTCAAAGGAGTGGAATGCATTAAAGAAAAGGAGATGCCTTGAAAATACAAAAAAAAATATGATTCCAAGGGAGAGCAAGGCACAAAAGAGAAAAATGATTGAAATACACCTTACAAAAAAAAAAAATACAAGGTTTGAAAAAATCCATGCAAGAAGAGAAGCTTATATTGTGCATATCATTATACTCTCTTGTCTGATCCACCTTACCCTTTCTTTCATATGCCAATACCTAGGCCAAACTACAAGTTAATAAAAACCTACTTGATTTGTGTTTGCATGTGGCTAAGATAGTGGAGAAGAGTATGCAAGTGAGCTTATATTTGTGTTAGTGTATAACTTGAAATTATGAGTTTACATTGATTGGATATATAATGTGTACTTGACACTTGATTATGACCCCCACATACATTTTCAGTGCTTTGTTGAGAATGACATGTCTAGGGATTAAACTTGTTCCATTGTTAACTTTTCAACGTCTTTCATGACTGTGCATGTTTAAAATTGTTGAGGTACTAAAGTGAGGACAAGTCTGTTCGTTGTAAAATTATGAGCCTGATAAGTTGTTAGTTCCGGATTTTAAAGATGACAAAACAAATCAGAACGGATCGAGGGAAATCAGACTGACCAGATCGATCGCTCAAAGAAGATCAAGCTGATGTGGTATATTGCAAATCAGATCGGATCGATGGAAATCAGCCTGACCAGATCGAAGCTTCAGATCGATCTCAACTATTATCAGATCAGAGCAAACAAGGCTGAATAAGATTTGTTCTTCAGTCCGAATCATTAACGGCTATTTATTGAAGCATTTAATGTTGCAATTATGCTGAAAAAGACCAAGGACTGGAGATTACCATAAAAGGTAAGAAGACAAAGAAGAGCTTACCTGACAGTCGCCGAAAGCATGAACCAGAATGGCAAGTACCCAAAAGAATAAGACTGCAGCTTACTCAGAGTTTGAGCAGAGTCAAGAGTTGCACATAAAAGGAAATAATGTCGTTGGTACATGCAACTATATAAGGATGCAACAGAAGAGCTCAAGAGAGAGTCTGAAAAATCGAAAAACGCAAAAGAAAGAAAAACAGCACAAGCTTACACGCTCAGACATTCTCGAGCTGAAAATCTTCATAAGCACAAGCATATTGTAATATTTGATCATCTTAGGATCATTGTGTGCATAGACTAAATTAGTCTATCTTTTGTATTCTGTACTAAGATATAGAAGTGAGAATCAATTGTAACTGTCAGACAGAGTGTGTCTGAACAGATCGAGAGACTAGGAGTTTCAGTCTGGTAGTGAGGTAAATCCAGCTGAATCGGGTTTGTACAACAGGATTGTATAAATCAAAGTCTTCTAGTGGAATCCTTCCTTAATTGGAAGAAGGGAGATGTAGAAGTATTGCACCACCTTCGAACTTCCAGAAACATATTCTGCATTTATCATTCTGCACTTGTTTTTCTATTCAAGCCATCGAGCCGTTCTTACTAGCCTAAGAACAGACCATTCCGCACTAAATCATTCAGTGGTCTGTTCGGCAGAAAAGTTGATTAAGAAACAGATTTCTTTCACTAATCCGAAAGAAATCACAAAGGATTATTTTTAATAGGAGTGTTCATTCACCCCCCCCCCCCCCCCCTAAACGCTCCGGACCGATCCTAACAAGTGGTATCAGAGCCAGGTTGTCTTAATCATCACAAAGACACTTGAGTTGATGGCATCATTCAACAAAATTCCCATGTTCTCAAAAGAAGACTATGATGATTGGAGAATTAGAATGCAAGCTCATCTGGTAGCACGGGATGACGATATGTGGTTCGTCATCACTGATGGACCAATGAAAATTCTGAAAGTCAATACAACAGCCTCCATTACTGGTGGTGAACCCCAAATGGTCGAAAAGGACAGATCCCTCTGGACGAATGAAGAAAGAAAGAAAGCAAATCTAGACAACGTTGCCAAAGACATCTTGTTCAAGACGTTGGACAAGAATATGTGCAGTAAAATCAAAATGTGCTCTACTGCCAAAGAAATTTGGGAGAAAATAGCACAGCTATGTGAAGGGAACGACCAGACCAAGGAAAACAAGCTGACTGTTGCTCTTCAAAGATTTGAGAGCATAAAAATGAAGATTGGAGAAACTCTAAACGAGTTTGATGAAAGAGTTACTGGTATTATCAATGAACTGAATGGTCTGGGCAAGGAATACTCTAACAGAGAGATTGCTCTTAAAGTAATGAGAGATTTGCCAAAAGAATGGGATGTAAAGACCATTACAATGAGGGAATCTAAAGATCTGAACAAAGTTGGACTTCATGATCTATTCGCGGATCTTAAGGCTTATGAGTTCGAACTGATCACCAGAGGTGAAGCAGAGCCATTCATCTCTCAACCAAACAAAGTACTGGCAGCCATTCCAGACCAGACCACCCCCACAACATCGATCTATCGAACAGATAAGTAATGATGCTATGTCATTATTTTCAAGAAATTTGGTAAATTTATGTCTAAGAATAAAAGGAACTTTAAACCTTTCTCATCATTATAAATCAAGAAAAGATGATGTTGTTAATGATCAGGCTTGCTACAATTGTGGTAAGACCGGACACTTTATTGCAGATTGCACCAGACCGAAGAAATAAGAACGTAAAGAAAGGCATCGTGATGACAAGAAAAAGAAGCACTACAAAGATCGTAAAAGTCATCATGGTAAGTCCCAAAAGGTCCTAGTAGCAGAGGAAGGAAACAACAAGTGGGCTCAGACTTATTCAGATTCAGAAAGCTCCGAATATTCTTCCTGCGAAAGAGAAGAAGATATTCAATGTCTAATGGCAGACAAAGAAATGAGTCAAACAGACGAGGTATTCGATCTTGACTCAAATGAATTTACACGTGAAGAGCTTATGTCCGCACTGCAAGACATGGCTAATGATTATAGAATCTTAGCTGAATCATTTGAGAAAACTAAAGCTAAAGCCAATGATCAAATGGATGAGCACATCAAACCAAGCTGCTCTGAGCTAGGTGAGTGCAATACTCTACAGATCGAGCTGAACAAGCTGAAAATCTCTTACGATCAGCTCCATGAAGAAAACAAGAGAATTAGCACAAAAAATGCTAAGCTTTCTCATATTTTCAAAACATGGACAAAATCAAGAGCATCATTGGAAGAATTGCAAGAAGTACAAAGAAATGTCGGTGATGTCACCGGCATAGGCTTTGATATCAAAGAATGCACCAAAGATGAATCTGAACTGTTGCTGGTAAAGAACAAAATCAAACAAATGACATTTGTTAAATCCAGCACAGTATATGAAACTGAAGCACCTACGATTCAAACGGGAGTCTCCTTCGGGGATCAAGGTTTGAGAATAGGAATTGGGTATGTTAACCAAGCCAAAGAAAAGGCATCAGCAAGCTTTGTGTCTATCAGACCAAATCTAAAGGTGCAAGATCTAAGGCAAGGAAGATCATCCAATTACTTTAACTCAAAACCAGTTCACCGAAGATATAGACTACCTTATAAGAATCGAAGGTTTCCATATCGCACACATTATCACACACAACAACGAAATAGATCAGCTCACAGCACACCAGACACACACAAGCCATTAAAGCTGATACAGGTGTGGGTTCCCAAGGGGCTAATCCGTTCTGGACCCAAGTAGGATTGGGTACCAACAATAATTATGTTTGATGACAGGTACCGAAGAATCTTATATCAGACTGGTACTTAGACAGTGGGTGTTCTCGTCACATGACTGGAAACGTCGAGCTGCTGTCTGAAGTCACAGAATGTACTGGACCCAAGATCATCTTCGGGGATAACTCAAAGGGTAAGACCGTGGGCAAGGGTAAGATTGTCCATGGTAATATTGCTATCAATGATGTGCTGTTAGTTGAAAATTTATGATATAATCTGATCAGTATAAGTCAACTATGTGATAATGGTTATGCTGTAGAATTTCACAAACACACTTGCACTGTTAAATCGTCAGACGGTATGACCATGCTTGTACGAATCAGAACTGGAAATACATATAAGATTAACTGGAATTTTGCTCAACCTGATAATCCTACTTGCTTCATCACGAATAATGATAATAAACACTGGTTATGGCATAAACGCTTGAATCATCTCAACTTTAAGACTATCTCTAGCCTGCGTAAACATGATCTAGTTGTCAGTCTGCCCAATATCGATTTTGCTAAGGATAAGATCTGTGAAGCTTACCAAATGGGCAAACAGATCAGATCATCCTTCAAAAACAAGAATGCCAAATCCTCCTCACGCTGTTTAGAACTATTGCATATGGACTTGTTTGGTCCTATACCAATAACAAGTTTAGGGGGAATGCGGTATACTCTTGTTGTTATTGATGATTACTCACGTTTTACTTGGACTATATTTTTGAGCAGTAAAGATCAGATCGGTCCGAAATTGATCAAGCTGCTGAAACGCACTCAGAAAGAGAAATCATCAAGCATAGACAGGATTCGGAGTGACAAAGGCACTGAATTTTCGAATCAAAATCTTGAATCCTTTCTAAAAGATCAAGGAATTAAGCATGAATTTTCAGCCGCTCGAACTCCTCAACAAAATGGAGTTGCAGAACGAAGGAACAGAACGCTTAAAGAGACAGCAAGGACAATGCTTGCTGATTCTGGAATTTCGCAAAAGTTCTGGGCAGAAGCTGTAAATACTACTTGCTACACTCAAAATCGGTCTATGATTAACAAGAAGTTGAATCTTACTCCATATGAAGTATGGACTGATAACAGACCATCAATCTCTCACCTTCATGTATTTGGCTGCAAATGCTTCGTTCACAATAATGGTAAGAATCATCTTACAGCATTTGAAGCTAAATCAGATAATGGAATATTCTTAGGATATTAATCTAATAGCAAAGCTTTTTGAGTTTTCAATAATCGCACTTTAACTGTAGAAGAATCAGTTCATGTAGGGTTTGATGAATCGTTATGTATTGAGGGTAACAAGGAATCATTTCAAAATCAGATGGAAAATATCCATCTCGAAGCTAACAGTGATGATGAGATTGTAGCTAACAGGTCAAGAGACAATCCACCGGAACCAGAAGTACCAGGAAGATCGGATCAAGGCTATGAAGCTCCTTCAGATCGAGCCGATCCGGAAGTTCTAAACTCTAATGTTAAAGCAGATGCTGATAATGCTGCTACTACTCATTCTTCTGGACCAGATAATCCAGAATCAAGCTATCAATGGACAAAGAGGCATCCACCCGATCTAGTAATTGGAAGTCCTTCTGCACCTATAAGAACCAGAGGACAGATGATGGATGAATTCACTCATGCCGCTTTCATATCAAATCTGGAACCTAAAAAGATTGATGAAGCTTTGACTGATTACAACTGGATTAAAGCCATGCAAGAAGAGCTTAATCAATTTGAACAAAATCAAGTCTGGAGTCTAACCCCCAGGCCGAGTGATCTGCCTGTTATTGGAACCAAATGGGTTTTCAGAAACAAGCTAGACGCAGATGGAGTTGTGGTTAGAAATAAGGCCAGATTGGTGGCGCAAGGATTCCGACAAGAAGAAGGAATTGACTTTGATGAATCTTTTGCACCAGTTACCAGACTTGAAGCAATCCGAATATTTCTTGCATATGCTGCTTTTAAAGACTTCAAGATATATCAAATGGATGTTAAGAGCGCCTTTCTTAATGGTAAGCTTCAGGAGGAAGTCTACATTGAGCAACCTCCTGGATTTCAGAACCACTCATTTCCAGATCATGTATATCTACTGAATAAAGCAGTATATGGACTGAAACAAGCTCCAAGAGCCTGGTATGACACTCTGTCTCAATTTCTGCTGAACCATGATTTTCAGATCGACTCAGTAGATAAAACTCTATTTAAATTTATTAAGGGGGAACATACTTTGTTAGTTCAAATCTATGTTGACGATATCATTTTTGGGTCAACTAACCCCAAATTATGCGAGAAATTCTCTAAGTTAATGCAGGGACAATTTGAGATGAGTATGATGGGAGAACTTTCATTCTTTCTGGGTCTTCAAGTCAAACAGCTCAGCAATGGCATTTTCATAAATCAAACCAAATATACCAAAGAGCTTCTCAAGAGATTCGGAATGGAAACTTGTTCAACTGCATCAACTCCAATGAGTCCTTCAATCAAGCTAGATAAAGACGAAGGGGGAACAGCAGTTGAAGTATCAATGTATCGAGGACTGATTGGATCGCTCTTATATCTTACAGCGAGCCAGCCTGATATTATGTTCTCAGTCTGCATGTGCGCTAGATTTCAGTCTGATCCAAAGCAATCTCACTTTATTGCTGCTAAGCGTATTCTTAAATACTTAAAAGGATCTCAGAACGTTGGTCTTTGGTATTCCAAAGATTCAAATTTCAGCTTAATCGGATATTCAGACGCTGACTATGCTGGCTGTAAGATTGATCGCAAAAGCACCAGTGGAACATGTCAATTCTTAGGTGAAAGATTGATCTCTTGGTTTAGCAAGAAGCAAACATCTATTGCCACATCTACAGCTGAAGCAGAATATCTTGCCGCTGGAAGCTGTGGCGCTCAAATGCTCTGGATTCAACACCAGCTCAAAGACTATGGCATTCAAGCTGTTAATCTCCGATATTTTGTGACAACACCAGTGCAATTGCTATAACGTATAATCCAGTGTTGCACTCTCGAACAAAGCATATTGATATAAGACATCATTTTATTCGAGATCATGTTGGCAAAAAGGAAATTCGGATCGAGCATATTTCAACAGACCAGCAAGCAGCAGATATCTTCACCAAACCACTTCCTGAGGCTAAGTTTAATTATTTTCGTCAAATTCCTGGTTTAATAGACTTATCCTGATGTTTTAGAGGTATCTTTCTTTTCGCTTTTAAAGATTATATGCTGACACAGATCGATAATACAATGTTCAGAAAGACACAGACCGGTTCGAACTTTCAGAACGATCTATGTCAATATGATGTTATCCCATGATCTGTCTGGTCAACAAATCTTTAAATAAAGTAATTATTTAAAACAGCCCGGACTGATTGCAATTTTAACCGCCTTATCTCTCTATCATCCTGACCGTTTATTTTGAGTTATTTCATTATCAGTCATCGAGATAGACACGTGTCTTCTCTCTCCTATTTAGCGGGCTGAACATTTCACTTTCATTCACTTTTTACGAATTACTGCTGTCTGCTCTCTAACTATCAAATATTTTTTTTCAAACTCTCCGTATTCTTCATTACACTCAAATGGCTACTATCACTCACAATTCTCTATCTGTTGAGTTCAATGAAATCTACAGTGCTGAAGATCCGGAAATGGTCTCAATGTTCAAATCCTTAGAGTCTTCTGGATTACGGAACTTTTTGGAATGCGGAACGGTGGTTTACGATTCGGAGATTTGAGAATTGTTTGCCAATGCTGTGTCTCAGAAGACATTCATCTCCACCACCGTCAAGGGCAAATCTTTTGACATCTCTTAGTCGACGCTATCAAAGACCTTTGGTCTTCCCAACACCGGACTGACTGAGTTTGGCCATATTCCTCAGGCATCTATCACCGATCTTCAGGGGAAGGTATACATTCTTGGCCACCGCCTGCAGCCATCATTCAAGAAGAAGGAAATGTTCTTTCATTTCCAAGTGTTATGCGAGATAGTTGGCAAGCCACTTTTGGGCAAAGCCGGAAGCTATGACGTTGTTACTGCCGAGAAATTCAGGGCCATGGCTGCTATTCACTAGGGACAGAAGATGAATTGGTCTGCAATCTTGTTTGGAGTATTGCTTGAAACGGTTATCGCCTCCAAACAGGCTGTGTGCTTTGCAGTTCCCCTCAGCAAGCTCTTAGAGACTTTGAACATCGAGCTGGGGAAGCCGTCTGCTTTGAGTCCCTTCAAAATTCTCAACCCCAAGGGATTGGCCCTGCTGAAGTCTAAAGGTGCTCCACCCACTTCTTCCGATCTGGTGGCTGTCAAGATCAAACAAGGAGAAGAACAGGCTGCTGCTCGAAGAACTAAAGTCAAGAGTAAATTGACTATTCAGACTGACTCCGAGGAAACTCAGTCTGCTCCTTCATCTCCAGCCAAGCCCCCTCCTAAGAAGCCAAGAACCCAGATCACCAAGCCAATCAAAACCTTACCTCTTAAAGCCTTACCTATATTGCCATCCACAAAAGCCACCCCTGCACCCCAAACTACAACTCAACCTTCAACAGCTCCAACCACTATACCCAAAGTAACCATCATAGTACCTTCTGCCATTCCTGTGATGCCCCGAAATTAATTAATGGCAATTTGGACATTAATTATGTTTATATGATGAATTATTGCAATGATTAAGTTATGTGTGGAAAATGAAGTATTAACATGATTTAATGGTGTTGATTTTAATTATGAGGAAGGTGTAGATTTAATGAAGTTAGTAGCATTTTTATAAATGCTTTTGAAATACCATGTTAGGGTATTTTATACATCATGTTAAGTGTTGGGGTACAATTTAATTAAACCCTTATAATCCCCACTACCCAACCTTTTTACTCACTTTTCCCTTTATACTCTAAATTCCCAAAATCATTTTTCCCAAACCCTTTTCCCCCTCATTTTCGAGTTTGGCCCATAGGTGGGAAGGAAGTTCTTGCAAAAGCTTCACTCTTTTGATTCTTGGTAAGATTTAAGACCTATGATGTGTATATATCACTCCTTGATGCTTTTGTAAAATTTTATTTGAGTTTGGAATAGTTTTGAAAGGTTTTGAAATGGGTTTGTTGGGGTTGGTATTATTTTGTTGGGTGTTGAACTTATGAGTATATGATGATGTTTATTGAAGGTTTTTTGTGGTTTAATATGGTTGATGTTTTAATGTTTGAGTTTGTTTGAGTTGGGGAAGGAGAAGGATGAATAGTGCCTGCAAAATCGGACATACAGGACTCGGCGATCGATCGGCGCCTTCCACCGATCGATCGCGAGCTACGGGGGGGTGAAGGCAGTAGCCTTCCACGATCGATCGCGAGTTTGGCGCGATCGATCGGCGAGGTCGCGATCGATTGGCGCAAACTCAGCGATCGATCGCGAATTGGAAGATTTTGTTGGACGAGGCAGTGTAGTCTCGCGATCGATCGGGGCCATATGAAGATCGATCGCGAGACACCAAAAATTGGTGTTTTTGATTTTTTTGTGGGATTTTTGAATATTGGACTATGATTAGCTTCTAATATTGATTTGTATGGTTGTGTAGAACCATCCCAGGTACCCACGACCTCGAGGAGATAAAGTGCTACACCACATTTTGAAAAGGTACGTAAGAAACGTACGGGCATCAAACGGTAACATATTCCTAAACTATGACTATGCATTGATTGCATAAGTATTTATGATGATAATTATGATGCATAAGTTTATGATGATAATGTTGTGATAAATGAAGATGATATGATGTTACGATGATAATTATGATACGATGATGATGTTTGAAGATGATGGTGCTTATGAAACGATAAAGCATGTTTAACTATGTTATTTAGAATGGTTGAATGCCCGGTGGCTATTATGGGCAAGCGAGGAAGGTACTTGCCGCTCACATAACTAAGCGAGGGGTACATCCGCTATCAAGGTGTAGCGAGGGGTATCATCCGCTGAACAAAGAGATACATCCGCTATCAAGGCGTAGCGATGGGTATCATATGATGTGTTATGTTGAGCGAGGGGGCCAAATGTGCCGCTGTCATAATAGAACCCGCTAATGAATATAGTTTGTTGTGAGCACATATGTGAGAAGCATGATTTTAATCATTTATATCAAGAACTAATGACCATATGCATAACTATGATACAGGGACAACCAAAGAGGAATAATACGATTAACCAGGAAGTATACGTTACCAATTATTTCTATGCATTTATTTATATGCCATTAACTTATGAGGCTAAGTAACGATATACATGCTCATGATGGGTTGTTCCTGTAGGTACACTTTTGGACCAAGGCTAAGGGTCGGGTTGAGACAGTGAGCTAAGGGAGCATAAAAGAAGATAGATTACAAGATTTCTTTTGGGATAGTTTCTACTCTAGGAGTAGTATAATTCTATCGATACACTTCATTTGAGGATGTAATTAATTTAACTTTGAAAAATTTGTTCTTGGCATGTAATCTAATTAGCTCAAAACTACAACCGGAACCCGAAGATGTCATTAATGCATATTTAGTCCTTAATATGTTGTTGATACGATGTTAAAGTAGGAAGACCCTACAATTCCTGTGGTCAAAGGTATTGTTATCCCCGAGTTGGGAGACTACACCCAATCGGGGATCAAGACCTCATCTCCCACCGGCAAAGGCAAGGATATCCTCACTGAACCCATCTCTTCAAAACCCAAATCTGCCGCGCAAACAGCCATCGACATCGCAATGGAAGATGTTGACAAAAAGGTGAAGGAGCTCACTGTGGTATTTGATGAATATGTCGAATACAGAACGATCAACCACATTGATATGTTCTTCGGCAAGCTGCGAAGACTGCAAAAGATGGAACAAGAAGTCCTTAAGGGGACAGAGACTGATGACGTATCAGAGTAGTGGTTAGAGAACCCGGGTATGAGTGAAGGGTAGCCTTAGCAATAGGTTGGCTAGGTGTTTACTTTTAACATGTTATGTTACATGTGAAGTATATGGCTGTTATGACAACATGTTATGGCTTTCTAACGATGTATATATGAACTGCTTTTGGGTCTTGTTGTTAACCCTTGTGTTGCAGTATGGCATCAAATATCGACATTGGCGACGCGGTAAGTGTTAATGCTAGTGCGGGGCGCACGAACCCCCTACCCCCGCCAGCCCTAGGCGAAGAGCCGTCCGAGCAACAGTTATTGCCGGGAGAGTTGAGTTTGACTCAATTCCTAGCGTATCGGCCCCCGACGTTTGAAGGGACTGAAACAGGGGAGCGAGCCGAGGAATGGCTAGAAAGAATAGAGCAAATATTTGTGGCAGCCCAGTGTGCAAAGACGGCCTGGATAAGGCTAGCAGAGTTCCAATTAGCTAAGAAAGCACTGATGTGGTGGAAGACCACCGTGATTGAACAAGAGGCACAGGGTCAAGAAGTAAACTGGAAACTGTTTAGAACTAGATTTCTGGTCCGATACTTTTCAGCGGCTGCACGTCAGGCTAAAGAGGATGAGTTTACTAAATTGAAGCAAGGTACCATGCCGGTGTCAGATTATGCCCTCCACTACTGTTCTCTACTCAGATATGTACCTCATATCGCCGCCGACACTCAAGCAAAAATGAGGAACTTTATGAAGGGCTTGAGGCCGGAACTTTATGATAGGGTGATTACATATGGCCCCACTTGCTTTGACGATGCACTTACACGGGCTGAGTTAGCCGAACTGGGGGTTGGTGCATACCCTGATGCTGTACCACCTCCATCACCCCCTCAGAAATCTACTTCCGACAATTTAAAGCCAAGGGGTGATCGGTTTAAGCCTGGGGGGAACACTTCAGCGTCTAGATTCAGTGGTAGGAGGCCCGAGAACCGATGGAAAGGAAACCGCAGGAATGACGCCCCACCAAGAGGAGGACAGTCTCTGGGAGGTAGTGTTGGGGAGGTCCAATGCTCTCTTTGTGGGCTACCGCATCTGACGAAAAATTGTGTAGGATGTTATGTTTGTGGCGACAGAGGCCACTTTGCTCGACAGTGTCCCAACAGGGGAAGGCAGCAGAACTCTACGGAGAGGTCTACGGTCAGAACAGCACAGCACATACCCCCATATGTACCGAGGCAGTATGTAAGTCAGCCTACGGGGCCACCTCAAGGGCAAGTGTATGCATTGACAAGGGAGCAGGCTACAGCAGCTCCGGAGGAGGTTATAGCGGGTACGTGTCTTTTATTTACGCACCCTGCCTTTATATTGATCGACACAGGTGTGTCACACTCTTTTGTGTCGACGAGTTTTGTGGAAAGACACCACATATGCACTTCTCCGTCGCCCACGCCTCTTGTAGTCTCGACACCCGCTGGAAGGAGTTTGATTGCTGATCATATTGTCTATGATGGCCTCATTTATTTTGAGGATAACAAGTTAAGGTCGGATTTGATCGTTCTGGGAATGTCAGACTTTGACTGTATATTAGGTATTGATGTTCTGAATAGGTACCAGGCAGTTGTGAACTGCAGGCAGAGGACTGTCCGATTCAGGTCTGATAAGGGAGTTCAATGGACGTTCTATGGGGATGGTTCTCGTTCAAAGAGTCCGTTGATATATGCGGTCAAGATGACACGATTATTGGAACGAGGCCATACAGGATATCTTATTTATGCTATTGATGTTTCTGAAAAGAATGAAGAATTAAAGGTTGAAGATGTGCCCGTAGTGGCAGAGTTTCCTGATGTATTTCCTGAAGAGATTCCCGGATTCCCACCGGCGAGATAGGTCGAGTTTGGAATCGAATTACTACCGGGGACGTCAGCCATTTCTCGTGCCCCGTATAGGATGGCACCAACAGAGCTAAAGGAGTTAAAGGTTCAGTTGCAAGAACTCCTTGACAAGGGCTACATACGCCCTAGCGTATCGCCCAGGGGTGCACCAGTTTTATTTGTCAAAAAGAAAGATGGTTCGATGCGTCTGTGCATCGATTACAGACAACTGAACAAAGCCACAGTAAAGAACAAGTATCCGCTTCCGAGGATCGATGATTTATTTGATCAGTTGCAGGGTACGAGACTCTACAGTAAGATCGATCTGAGGTCGGGGTACCATCAGATTCGGGTAAGGGAGGATGATGTACAGAAGACAGCTTTCAGGACCAGATATGGGCACTATGAATTCTTAGTTATGCCCTTTGGGGTGACGAATGCCCCAGCTGTTTTCATGAGTTTAATGAACAGGGTATTCCAGCCATATTTGGACCAGTTCGTCATAGTCTTCATTGATGATATACTTATCTACTCCCGGACTGAAGAAGAACATGTGGAGAACTTGAGGACAGTACTTCAGATCCTTAGGGATCATCAGTTATATGCAAAGCTTAGCAAGTGCGAGTTTTGGTTGGACAATGTGGTATTCTTGGGTCATGTTATATCTAGCAGTGGACTATCTGTGGATCCCAGAAAGATTGAAGCTGTTATGGAGTGGGCTGCACCCACTTTTGTGCCCGAGATACGGAGCTTCCTTGGTTTAGCGGGTTATTACCAACGTTTCGTCGAAGGATTCTCTAAGATCGCTAAGCCATTGACACAGCTAACTCAGAAAGGAGTACCGTTCTATTGGTCTGAAGCTTGTGAGGAAAGCTTCCAAGAGTTGAAGCGTCGTTTGACGACAGCGCCAGTGTTGGTGATCCCTTCTGAGAATAAGAAGTTTGCCTTGTACACGGATGCATCATTGCAAGGTTTGGGCTGCGTGTTGATGCAAGATAAGCACGTGGTAGCTTATGCTTCGAGGCAGTTGAAGCCCCATGAGACCAGATACCCAGTCCATGATCTGGAACTGGCAGCCATCATTTTCGCCTTGAAGATTTGGCGTCATTATCTTTATGGTACGACGTTTACCATCTATACGGACCATAAGAGCCTGAAGTTCCTATTCACTCAGGCTGAACTGGATATGCGTCAAAGAAGATGGATGGATTTGCTCAAGGACTATGACTGTGAGATTGAGTACCATCCTGGTAAAGCAAATTCGATAGCAGACGCCTTAAGTCGGAAGGTAAAGAGTGCTGCTGAGGACGCTATGTGTTTATCAGCTATGATGACTTCTTATTGTCATTTAGGCTATGATTTTGACGTGGACACGTCGCCAGTGCGAGTGTCGACCTTATTGGCTGAGCCAGACATATTTGAGGCTATTAGGAAAGCTCAGAAGTCGGACGTTGAAGTTCAGAGATGGTCATCGATAGTACTCCAAGGGCAACCATCAAAGTTCCGAGTGGCTGAGGATGGTTCCTTGAGACTTGGCAACCGTTGGGTGGTGCCAAGGACACCAGAATTACGCCAAGGAATCTTACACCGTGCCCACAGTAGCCAGTTCAGTATCCACCCAGGAGGAAGGAAGATGTACAAGGATCTATGTGATCAATTTTGGTGGAGACGCATGAAGCGTGAAGTAATTGCTTTTGTTAAGAGATGTCTGATCTGCCAGCAAGTAAAGACAGAAAGACAGAGGCCTGGTGGTGAGCTGAAGAGCTTAGAGGTACCTAAATGGAAGTGGGAGCATATATCTATGGACTTCGTGACCCACTTGCCAAGGTCGGCCTCTGGATTTGATGCGATCTGGGTGATCGTGGATAGGCTGACAAAGGTAGCCCATTTCATTCCTTACAGTATGACTTTCACATATTTAAAGATGGCCCAACTATATATGCGGGATGTGGTGAGATTGCATGGCATTCCGGTATTGATAGTGTCTGACAGAGACCCGAGGTTCACTTCACATTTCTGGGAGGGTCTCCAGACAGCTTTGGGCACAGAAATAAGGTTGAGTACGGCCTATCACCCTCAGACAGACGGTCAGACAGAGCGCACTATTCAGACGCTCGAGGACATGCTGAGGGCATGTGTTTTGGAATTTGATACTCCGTGGCAGGATTCAGTACCACTGGTGGAGTTCTCCTATAATAACAGTTATCAGGCGAGCATTCAAATGGCTCCTTTTGAAGCTCTTTATGGACGACGATGTAGGTCACCGCTATATTGGGAGGACTTGACCAGCAAAAGCGGTCGGAGGACCGGATATGATCAAGGATATGGAAGAAAAGATCAAGATGATACGCCAAAAGATGAAAGCGGCCCAGGATAGGCAAGCAGCCTATGCCAACAAGCGACGACGACCACTAGAATTCCAAGTAGGAGATAATGTTTTCTTGAAGATCTCACCCTTCAAGGGTGTCGTCCGGTTTGGTATGCGGGGAAAGTTATCTCCGAGGTATGTTCGGCCATATGAGATATTACAGCGCATCGGTACTTTGGCCTACCGTTTGGCCCTACCGCCGTCCTTGTCTGGTATTCATGATGTCTTTCACGTTTCTATGTTGAGGAAGTATGAACCAGATCCGTCTCATGTATTGCAGCCTTCAGAGGTTCAGTTGAGTTCAGATGTATCCTATATTGAACGACCGGTTGGAATTCTGGATCGTGAGGATCGCAGGCTACGAAGCAAGATTATACCGATGGTCAAAGTTCAGTGGGATCGTCGGGGTGTCGAGGAGGCTACGTGGGAGACGGAACGGCATATGGTGCAGCACTACCCGGAACTATTTTCTGGTATGATTTATGTTTAGTTTCATTTTGGGTAAGTGCATGCGATTTCGAGGACGAAATCTTATAAGTAGGGGAGTAATGTGATGCCCCGAAATTAATTAATGGCAATTTGGACATTAATTATGTTTATATGATGAATTATTGCAATGATTAAGTTATGTGTGGAAAATGAAGTATTAACATGATTTAATGGTGTTGATTTTAATTATGAGGAAGGTGTAGATTTAATGAAGTTAGTAGCATTTTTGTAAATGCTTTTGAAATACCATGTTAGTGTATTTTATACATCATGTTAAGTGTTGGGGTACAATTTAATTAAACCCTTATAATCCACACTACCCCACCTTTTTACTCACTTTTCCCTTTATACTCTAAATTCCCAAAATCATTTTTCCCAAACCCTTTTCCCCCTCATTTTCGAGTTTGGCCCATAGGTGGGAAGGAAGTTCTTGCAAAAGCTTCACTCTTGTGATTCTTGGTAAGATTTAGGACCTATGATGTGTATATATCACTCCTTGATGCTTTTGTAAAATTTTATTTGAGTTTGGAATAGTTTTGAAAGGTTTTGAAATGGGTTTGTTGGGGTTGGTATTATTTTGTTGGGTGTTGAACTTATGAGTATATGATGATGTTTATTGAAGGTTTTTAGCGGTTTTATATGGTTGATATTTTAATGTTTGAGTTTGTTTGAGTTGGGGAAGGAGAAGGATGAATAGTGCCCGAAAATCGGACATACAGGACTCGGCGATCGATCGGCGCCTTCCACCGATCGATCGCGAGCTACGGGGGGGTGAAGGCAGTAGCCTTCCGCGATCGATCGCGAGTTTGGCGCGATCGATCGGCGAGGTCGCGATCGATCGGCGCAAACTCGGCGATCGATCGCGAATTGGAAGATATTTTTGGACGAGGCAGTGTAGTCTCGCGATCGATCGGGGCCATATGAAGATCGATCGCGAGACACCAAAAATTGGTGTTTTTGATTTTTTTGTGGGATTTTTGAATATTGGACTATGATTAGCTTTTAATATTGATTTGTATGGTTGTGTAGAACCATCCCAGGTACCCACGACATCGAGGAGATAAAGTGCTACAACTTCACCACATTTTGAAAAGGTACGCAAGAAACGTACGGGCATCAAACGGTAACATATTCCTAAACTATGACTATGCATTGATTGCATAAGTATTTATGATGATAATTATG
Source organism: Haberlea rhodopensis (assembly GCA_907163345.1). Taxonomy (NCBI): domain Eukaryota; kingdom Viridiplantae; phylum Streptophyta; class Magnoliopsida; order Lamiales; family Gesneriaceae; genus Haberlea; species Haberlea rhodopensis. The sequence continues at coordinate 624,203 of CAJQUN010000125.1, read as the reverse complement.
ATGCATAAGTTTATGATGATAATGTTGTGATAAATGAAGATGATATGATGTTACGATGATAATTATGATACGATGATGATGTTTGAAGATGATGGTGCTTATGAAACGATAAAGCATGTTTAACTATGTTATTTAGAATGGTTGAATCTCCGGTGGCTATTATGGGCAAGCGAGGAAGGTACTTGCCGCTCACATAACTAAGCGAGGGGGGTACATCCGCTATCAAGGTGTAGCGAGGGGTATCATTCGCTAAGCGAGGGGGTATATCCGCTATCAAGGTGTAGCGAGGGGTATCATCCGCTGAACAAAGAGATACATCCGCTATCAAGGCGTAGCGATGGGTATCATATGATGTGTTATGTCGAGCGAGGGGGCCAAATGTGCCGCTGTCATAATAGAACCCGGACAGTCCCATTTCTAATGAATATAGTTTGTTGTGAGCATATATGTGAGAAGCATGATTTTAATCATTTATATCAAGAACTAATGACCATATGCATAACTATGATACAGGGACAACCAAAGAGGAATAATACGATTAACCAGGAAGTATACGTTACCAATTATTTCTATGCATTTATTTATATGCCATTAACTTATGAGGCTAAGTAACGATATACATGCTCATGATGGGTTGTTCCTGTAGGTACACTTTTGGACCAAGGCTAAGGGTCGGGTTGAGACAGTGAGCTAAGGGAGCATAAAAGAAGATAGATTACAGGATTTCTTTTGGGATAGTTTCTACTCTAGGAGTAGTATAATTATATCGATACACTTCATTTTGAGGATGTAATTAATTTAACTTTGAAAAATTTGTTCTTGGCATGTAATCTAATTAGCTCAAAACTACAACCGGAACCCGAAGATGTCATTAATGCATATTTAGTCCTTAATATGTTGTTGATATGATGTTAAGGTAGGAAGACCCTACAATTCCTGTGGTCAAAGGTATTGTTATCACCGAGTTGGGAGACTACACCCAATCGGGGATCAAGACCTCATCTCCCACCGGCAAAGGCAAGGATATCCTCACTGAACCCATCTCTTCAAAACCCAAATCTGCCGCGCAAACAGCCATCGACATCGCAATGGAAGATGTTGACAAAAAGGTGAAGGAGCTCACTGTGGTATTTGATGAATATGTCGAATACAGAACGATCAACCACATTGATATGTTCTTCGGCAAGCTGCGAAGACTGCAAAAGATGGAACAAGAAGTCCTTAAGGGGACAGAGACTGATGACGTCAGAATTGCTGTGCAGCGCAAAGATCTGTTCCAGACCAACCAAAGATTCAGACTGGCAAATCTGCTGATTTAAGCTAAGAAGGCGAATTTTGATCCGAGCAATCCGACTGCCAAAGATGATGGTGCCATCATTGCTCAGCTGGAAATGGATGTTCATGCTCTACATTTGGCTGTTCGCTTTCAACGACAGAAGCTTAACATATCCACTACAGTTCCCAGCCCGGATCACCCATCTGCGAGCAAGACTTTGGCTGAACCTTTCATTGAGCAAATTCCTTCTGAGTCAGCTGAGAAGACAGTGAAGCAGACAGCGGAGCAGTCACTGCCTAATGCTCCGTCTGCAGCTGAAACTAAAGCAATGGATGTTTTATTGGACTCTCCAACAACTTCCATCCCCATTGCACCCTCAGTCTCCCAAATTCAGCACAGTCCAACCGCTGCACATACAACAGTCAACTCCTCAGACTTCGTCGATCCGGATCTGGTGGTGTCCACTGTTGTCGCCGCATTACAGGTTGAGGAGCCTACCAGACCTACTCCTCCGGATCATTCTGCTAAAGATATGGCATTTTTAGAAGAATTCTCTTCGGACTTGGTTACCTTGATCCGATCCAAAATCCGCCAATCTGTCGTTTCCACAATTGTACCAGTTGAAGTAGCAGTTGATCCACCTGAGTCATCTTCTAATCAATCTTCAGACCACTTATCTGTCGACGCTCCATCCCTGGCCAAGTCCCTTCAACATCTTTCGGATAACTGTCTATCTCTCTCTCAATGATTCATAGAAGTTCATCAAAGTCAGAGGACTACAGTCTTGGATTTTGACTCTTTCAAAGAAAAGATGACAGCAATTATTAGCAGCATTCAGCGCGGACTGAATGATCTGTTCTCTCAGCAAGATACTTATAAAAACAGTCTGAGAAAAGAGCAGATCGAGCTGGCCACTGAAGTCAGAGCCTCCGTCGCCAAATCTCTTCTTACTCAAGACACTCGTCTTGATGCTATCAGCGCTCAGCTCGCCCAGATTGTAGATTTTCTTCAAGAGATTGCTGCTGACAAAAAGGGGGAAAAGAGTAAAGACTTCAAGCCACATCAGTCTTCAGCAAGAAAGTAGAAGTCTATATAAGTCAGACCTCTCTGTATTTGTATATAAGATTTTCTGCTCAATAAAAATCTAAGTTCTTAGTTAAGTCCTTGTTCATTTATTTTGAACTAAATGGCTTAATCAATCCGAACTTCAACTTAACTGTGTTCATTTATTTTGAACAAGTAGAAGTAATTGATCCGCAAGTATACGCTACAGAGTTCTTAAAAGACTGAATAAAAAGATTTAGAAGCTAGGTTTTGTCATCATCAAAAAGGGGGAATTTGTTAGTTCCGGATTTTAAAGATGACATAACAAATCAGAACGGATCGAGGGAAATCATACTGACCAGATCGATCTCTCAAAGCAGATCAAGCTGATGTGGTATATCGCAAATCAGATCGGATCGATGGAATCAGCCTGACCAGATCGAAGCTTCAGATCGATCTCAACTATTATCAGATCAGAGCAAACAAGGCTGAATAAGATTTGTTCTTCAGTCCGAATCATTAACGGCTATTTATTGAATCATTTAATATTGCAATTAATGCTAAAAAAGACCAAGGACTGAAGATTACCATAAAAGGTAAGAAGACAAAGAAGAGCTTACCTGACAGTCGCCGAAAGCATGAACCAGAATGGCAAGTACCCAAAAGAATAAGACTGCAGCTTACTCAGAATGTGAGCAGAGTCAAGAGTAGCACATAAAGGGAAATAATGTCGTTGGTACATGCAACTACATAAAGATGCAACAGAAGAGCTCAAGAGAGAGTCTGAAAAATCGAAAAACGCAAAAGAAAGAAAAACAGCACAAGCTTACAAGCTCAGAAATTCTCGAGCTGAAAATCTTCATAAGCACAAGCATATTGTAATATTTGATCATCTTAGGATCATTGTGTGCATAGACTAAATTAGTCTATCTTTTGTATTCTGTACTAAGATATAGAAGTGAGAATCAATTGTAACTGTCAGACAGAGTGTGTCTGAACAGATCGAGAGACTAGGAGTTTCAGTCTGGTAGTGAGGTAAATCCAGCTGAATTGGGTTGGTACAACAGGATTGTATAAATCAAAGTCTTCTAGTGGAATCCTTCCTTAATTGGAAGAAGGGGAGACGTAGAAGGATTACACCACCTTCGAACTTCCAGAAACATATTCTGCCTTTTATCATTCTGCACTTGTTTTTCTATTCAAGCCATCGAGCCGTTCTTACTAGCCTAAGAACAGACCATTCCGCACTAAATCATTCAGTGGTCTGTTCTGCATAAAAGTTGATTAAGAAACAGATTTCTTTCACTAATCCGAAAGAAATCACAAAGGATTATTTTTAATAGGAGTGTTCATTCACCCCCCCCCCCCCCCCCTCTAAACACTCCGGACCGATCCTAACATAAGTGTCATTTTTACACTTATATTTACATATATTTCTTGCGATTTTTATAGTGATTCTTGGAAGATTTTAGACTTTTGGTTGTGTTTTGTTATATTTCCAGGAATCCAGTAGAAGTGCAAGAAATACTGGAAAAAACCCCGTTTTATGGACTAGAAGGTGGAACTATGACAGGACGAGGCAATCCATGGGAAAAGTTGTGAAAATGACTTAAAAAATGATAAAATCAACAGGCGATTGATCGCCTATCACAAGAGATCGATCGCCTGAAGCCAGAGAGCTCATGGAATTTTCAAGCAATAGGCGATCGATCGCAACAAACCAGGCGATCGATCGCCTCGGGGCAGAATATATAGGCGATCGATCAGTCTATCTCGAGAGACCGATTGCCGAGGAGAAAAAGCTAAAGGCGATCGATCGCCACAATCGAAGAGACCGATCGCGTGGAGAGTCCCAGACTTAAAAACTTCCTTAATTAAGTTTTGGGCTATTTTTGGTACCATATTTCTTTGGGCTTGTGAGGAGACATATAAATTGGAGTTTTTAGGTCATTAGTAGGGTTCTTTCACCTCTGGATAGGCAGCCACCCATTGGAAGAGAAGATTGATTCAAGACGATTCAAAGGAACGCAGCTAGAGACGGGAACAACGGATCGACACACGATTCAACATCGAGTGTTTATTAGTATTTCTGAACTTTTGTTTAGTTTTATTTTCGAATTCCAATGTTTATAATGTTGTTAGATGTTATAAAACATTGTTTTTTCATTAATATGCTAAGCTAAGTTTGTTATCGAGACAAGGGGATCTTGTGTATGAACCCACAGTTTTAATTCTAGTTTTTGATTGAGTTATTGTTATTTTTGAGTTTATGTTATGCTTTTAATGCTTTTAAAGGATTAGCTACTCTTTGAATGTTGTTAGTTTACAATTGAGATCGGGAGATGATATTGTAAAACGGAACCAATAACATAAACCGTGGATTTCAGACCGAGATCGAGAGATGACGTCAAATACACGAGTGATAGCTATAGATATCTAGTAATCGAAGGCTAGGGGTTTTCATAGAACGTATGCAACATTGAATTGTTAAATAAGTGAACGATAGTTACTTACTGTAATTCAGTGTTAGGTTTAATATAGCTCGAGAGAGTATATTGGATATAACCGGAAAACTTGTCACCTTAGATGCATTAATTTTAATTAGAACTAGTAGGTAAATTGTGGGGGATTACTCAAGTGAACCGAAGTCTCGATATTTATCTCTACTGTTTATTATCTTAATTCTTTGTGGTGCGGTTGAATATTGGAGTTGAGTAAATTAGTTAATCTTTCAAACAATTTCGTAGGTTAAATATAGAACGCTAGTTAAATTTGGTAATTACTACTAATCCTCGTGGGTTCGACAATCCTTACTTCTAGATCATTATACTAAAACTTGACACCGTGCACTTGCGGTAGAATCGTTAGAAATTACTATTTAAAATAAAAGCGATCAAGTTTTTGGCGCCGTTGTCGGGGACTAGTTTAAGTAATATCATAGGAGATTAGTTGACTATAATTTAGCCATAATTTTTTATTTTTATTTTTACTTTTATTACGATTTATACGATTTCACCACTGTTGTTCCTTCGTTGTGTTGAATTTTGCAGGGAGTTGTCTTTGTAGTGCATGCTACGAAGTGACAGACCTATATTAGAGCCACTCGACTTAGAGATTGAACGAACTTGCAGAAGACTTCGGAAAGAAACAAGAGAGATGGCTGAGAATAATCGAGGGAATGGTGAACAACACAATGATGAAGTGCCATTATAAGGTCCATGATGGACTATGCACAACCATCTTTTCAAGGCACCATGTCTAGCATCACAAGACCAATGGATTCAGGCTAATAACTTCGATATCAAGCCTGCCATAATTCAGATGATTCAACACTCTGTGCAATTCGGAGGATCGCCTACTGATGATCCTAATGCTCATATCTCCAACTTTTTGGAGATATGCGACACGTTCAAGCACAATGGCGTCACTGACGACGCCATCAGGTTATGACTCTTTCCCTTTTCTTTAAATGATAAAGCTAAGAGCTTGTTGAATTCATTGCCTGCAGGGTCGATCACTACTTGGGAGGGGATGGCTCAAGCCTTCCTATCAAAATACTTTCATCCTTCCAAGACAGCTAAGATGCGCAATGATATCACCATATTCATGCAACATGATCCGGAGACACTTTATGAAGCTTGGGAGCGCTTCAAGGATCTACTTCGAAGATGCCCACATCATGGCCTTCCGATTTGGCTTCAGGTACAAACATTTTATAATGGTTTATTTTCTGCTAATAGATCCATGATTGATGCAAGCAGCAGGAGGTACAATTATGAGAAAGTCACCTTAGGAAGCTTACACGCTCTTGGAAGAGATGGCATCCAACAGTTACCAGTGGCAGTCCGAAAGGAATGTGCCCAAAAGACCGATTGGGATGCATCAAGTTGATGAGGTGACATCAATACAAGCTCAGTTGGAGGCATTGCATAAGAAAATGGATAGCTTGAGCATGACAGCGATGCAAGCTCAAGTAGTCATATGTGATTTATGTGGAGGCAACCATCAGAGCACGGAATGCCAAGCAGGTAATCCTTTTGTGCAATCTACTGAAAATGCTAACTTTGTAGGAAACGGGCCACAATAGGGTAACTCTAACTCCAACAATTATAACCAACCGTGGAGGAATCATCCAAACTTCTCTTGGTCTAACCAAAAGAATGTTTTGAATCCACAACCTCCACCGGGTTATCCATCAAAGCCGAGTATGGAAGAGTTGCTGACCAGGTTTATTACATCAACGGAGAATAGAATGCAGAACCAGGATGCATCAATAAAGAACTTGGAGACTCAAGTGGGACAGTTGGCGAATATTTTGTTAGGAAGAATGCAAGGAACCTTGCCTAGCGATACCGAGAAAAATCCAAAGGAGCAAGTAAAGGTTGTATCATTGAGAAGTGGTAAGCAGACCGGATCACCTATTGAGGAGAAAGAGGAAGCTGAGGACGTACAAATAGAGGAAAGTGAACAGACTGAAGCAGACGTTGAAGAGAAAGGTAAGTCTTCTATCAAGACATCCATCACACCACCAATGCAGGTACAAATCCCACCTCCTTTTTCTTGCTGCATTAAAAATAGCTAAGGTAGATGCAAGTTTTGCAAAATTTCTTGAAATTTTTAAGAAATTACATTTACTAAATCTTTGTGTGATTTGGGTGCGAGTATTAATTTAATGCCACTATCGATTTCAGGAAGTTGGGATTAGGCGAGCCTAAACCCACTACATTGTCACTTCAACTGGCGGATAGATCTATCACCTACCCTCGAGGACTCATCGAGGATGTACTTGTCAAAGTGGATAAATTCATTTTCCCGGTGGATTTTCTCGTGTTAGATATGGAAGAAGATGCTGAAATGCCCTTGATCTTGGGAAGACCATTCTTAGCCACTAGCAAAGCACTCATAGATGTGCATCAAGGGAAGTTGATCCTCCGTGTAGGGGAGGATCAAGTTACTTTTAATGTTTTTAAAGCTATGAAACACCCTCAAGACGAGCATATGTGTTTTAGTATTGACCATGTTGATGTGTTATCTGACAAGGTATTTCGAACAGAATGCAAAGATGCAGTGGAAGCTTGTCTCATTAATGATGAGGACATGCTTGAGAATGAAGAAGAACAAGAGATTGTTGCTCAGATGCGAGCTAACCCTCCTTACATTAGACGTCAAAGCAATAATTTAGGAGAGTTGGGAGAAAGGGACATCAAGCCACAGAAATCTTCAATTGAAGAACCACCTAATCTTGAACTCAAGACCCTACCAACTCACCTCAAGTACGTTTATTTGGGTAATAATAATTCGCTACCAGTAATTGTGTCTTCATCTCTGACAGGTATTGATGAGGAGAAGCTCCTTAGGATTTTGAGGGAGCACAAGCAAGCCTTTGCATGGAAAGTGGCGGACATAAAAGGAATAAGCCCATCGATGTGCATGCATACTTACAAGCCGTTGGTGCAACCACAACGCCGTTTGAATCCAAAGATGCAAGAAGTAGTCAAGGCGGAAGTGATTACGCTACTCGATGTAGGTATTATCTATCCTATCTCAGATAGCGCATGGGTGAGTCCGGTGCAATGTGTACCAAAGAAAGGAGGTATGACTGTTATTACTACTGAAAAGAATGAATACCTACTAGAACAGTCACTGGTTGGAGAGTCTGTATTGACTATAGAAAACTTAATGAAGCTACACGTAAGGATCACTTCCCCCTCCCCTTCATTGATCAAATGATAGAGAGACTAGCTGGGTATGATTATTATTGCTTCCTAGATGGGTATTCGGGATATAATCAGATAGCAATTGCACCTGAGGACCAAGAGAAGACCACCTTCACTTGTCCTTATGGTACATTTGCATTTAGGAGAATGCCTTTTGCGTTATGTAATGCACCGGCTACGTTTCAAAGATGCATGATGTCGATATTCCATGACATGGTAGGAATGTTTTTAGAAGTATTCATGGATGATTTTTCTGTGTTTGGAAATTCATTTGATGCATGTCTGCATAATCTTGATCTCGTATTGACAAGGTGTGGAGAACCGCTTAGTACTAAACTGGGAGAAGTGTCACTTCATGGTACAAGAAGTATAGTCTTGGGCCATAAAATATCCCAAAAGGGTATTGAAGTGGATCGAGCAAAGGTACAAAGTGATACAGGAACTACCTCCACCAGTATCAGTGAAGGGAATTCGCAGTTTCTTAGGCCATGCTGGGTTCTATAGACGATTTATAAAGGATTTTTCTAAAATTTCAAAACCTTTATCTCAATTGTTGACTAAAGAAGCACCATTTGATTTTAATGCTGATTGCTTGCAGGCATTTGAGACACTAAAGGAGATATTGGTCACAGCACCTATTTTGATAGCACCTGACTGGGATATACCATTTGAGTTGATGTGTGATGCTAGTGACACAGCTGTCGGAGCAGTATTGGGACAAAGAAGGAATAAGGTATTTCATACTATTTACTATGCTAGTAGAACGTTAAATGAGGCACAACAGAAATATGCCACCACTGAGAAAGAACTTCTAGCAGTAGTATTTGCTTTCGATAAATTTCACTGTTATCTTTGTCTATCAAAAGTCATTGTGTACACTGATCACTCGGCACTCAAATATCTTCTTGCTAAAAAAGACGCTAAACCACGTTTAATTCGATGGATTCTCTTATTGCAAGAATTTGACTTAGAAATTAAGGATAAGATGGGTGTAGAGAACGTAGTGGCGGATCATTTATCTAGGATTGATTTTGAGATTGAGAAACATGATAATGAAGTGGAAGAGATCAATGAAAAATTCCCCGATGAACAGCTCTTTCAAGTTCTTGCCCTACCTTGGTATGCCGATTTTGCAAACTATTTGGTTAGCTGTATCCTCCCACAAATGACATTTTATCAAAAAAAGAAATTCTTATCTGATGTTAAACACTACATGTGGGAGGAACCATTGTTGTTCAAAGTTTGTGCAGACAACATGATCAGGAGGTGTGTTCCAGAGGAGGAGATGCCATCTATATTGAGCCATTGTCATGATCGCGAGGTAGGGGGACACATGGGTCCAACCAAAACTGCTGCAAAGGTACTGGAATCTGGATTTTATTGGCCTACATTATTTAAAGATGCATACAGGTATGTTTCAGCTTGCGATAGATGTCAACGAACTGGTAACATTTCTAGGAGACAAGAGATGACTTTGAACAACATTCTTGAATGCGAATTGTTCGATGTTTGGGGCATCAACTTTATGGGACCATTTCCAGTTTCATGTTCACACTACTATATACTAGTTGCGGTCGATTATGTGTCAAAGTGGGTTGAGGCTGCAGCTTCTCGCACTAATGATGCTAGAGTGGTGGTGCAGTTTTTGAAAAAACATATTTTTACTCGATTTGGCACCCCTCGGGCATTCATTAGTGATGGTGGGTCACATTTTTGCAACAAACTTTTTGACAAACTCTTAAGCAAATATGGAGTCACCCACAAAGTTGCAACACCTTACCATCCACAAACTTGTGGGCAAGTGGAAGTGTCGAATAGGGAAGTGAAACGCATTTTAGAAAAAACTGTCAATACTTCTCGAAAAGACTGGTCCTTACGGTTAGATGATGCTTTATGGGCATATAGAACTGCATATAAAACACCTATTGGCACAACACCATACAGGTTGGTTTTTGGAAAAGCATGTCATCTTCCGGTTGAACTGAAACATAAAGCATATTGGGCAGTAAAGAATCTAAACTTCGACTTAACTGCTACAGGTGATCATCGTCTCCTCCAAGTGAACGAAATGGAAGAGTTTCGGAACCAATCATACGAGAATTCCAAGATCTATAAAGAAAAGACAAAAATGGCATGACGCAAGGATCAGTCAACGTGATTTCAAGGAAGAAGATATGGTGTTATTATTTAACTCCAAATTACGGCTGTTTCCAGGCAAGCTTAAATCTCGTTGGTCCGGACCATTCCGTATTTCCAAGGTGTTTCCCTCGGGTGCAATCGAGCTCTATGATCCAACCAAGGGAACGTTCACAGTGAATGCACAGCGATTGAAGCACTACCACGGGCATGATTTCAGTATGAGTGCACCACTGTCCATTTTGTTGAATGAAGCGACAGACGCAAGAAGTCCATCTTGGGACTATAAATCAAGAACTAATTTTTGTTCCTTCTCCTTCGTTTTTGAATTTAGTAAATAGTTTCTTAACTTTGGTCTGGATTTTAGTTTTTTAAAATTTGTAGGAAATGACTTTCAAAAAAAAAAAAAGCCTACTAGAGGTAGGCGATCGATCGCTGTATCTGAGGCGATCGATCGCCTCCACCAAAAATTTGAAACAACTTACTGGAGGTAGGCGATCGATCGCTTAACATGAGGCGATCGATCGCCTTGAGCATCAACTTTTCAAAAAGCCTACTGGAGGTAGGCGATCGATAGCTTAAAATTAGGCGATCGATCGCCTCAACGCAAAAAATTTTAAAAAAAAATGCTACTGGACACAGGCGATCGATCGCCTAAAATTAGGCGATCGATCGCCTGTCGCGATTTGTTGTTTTTAAAAATCCTCAGATTCACTCACTCAGCACAATTTCACCACACCTCTTCCTCTCAAATCCCTAATCCCTAAATCCCCAAATCCTCAAATTCCCAATTTCCTTCCAAATCTCTTCTCAATTCTTCATATAATCGCAAATTCCTTTCCTCTCCACTACTATTGGCTAAGTTGTGCAAATTTCTTCTACAGATTACAAGCTCGGGTGGACATTCAAGCACCAAGGGGAGATTACTCCAAGCCAAGGACCACACTCCATCAAAGTTTCGAAATTCAGAGGTAACTTGGCTTGAGATTTCAGGGTCATGCTTAATTGCTAGATATTTGGGGTATGTTGGCAAGGATTCAAATTTTTGTCGGTAGGCAAGTCATTTGTTGATGTTGGTCTAAGAAGCTTGTGATTATTGATGTTGTTGAGGCTTGGTGGGGGTAAGTGAATTCTTGGAAGTGGTGTGAGGAAAGTTGGACATTGTAGGAACTTATTGAGGTGTTGCTTGTCGTCTTCATACATTTCATATCATGGCACCTAGAAAGAAACCAAGAGGAGGGGTGTAAGACCCCGTTATCTAAACAAGATTCTAAGGTGCAATTTAAGAGAACTAATCATTCATAAATCAGAGTATTAGGCTGTGTTGATAATCCTGAGCTTAAGATTACAGTACCAAAAGTTCAAAAGGAATTATGCATATTTCTAACAAAAGGGTACTAACTATAGCTTTACTCTACACTTGTAGAAACTATACAAAAGGAATCTCTATTCTGCTAATCCTGTAGACTCCTTATAGCTCAGCGTATCAACTCCAACCTTGGTTCTCCATGTCAAAAGCACCTACAAAGACAACCCCCAACACATGAGCACATCATAGTTCATATCAATCATAATATGAATGTAAGGCATAAATGCATAAATCATAGGCATAAGATACTTCCTGGATTTCCAATGCATTTAAAATGCCCATGGTTGTCCCTGTACCATAACTCAAAATCAAATCAATATATGACATTATGGCTTCTTTAAATAAATGTCATGACATAACTTCACTTCTTAAATCTTTACTTCAATCCTTAGTCAGTTTATCATCCGTTTATTTTAATGCCCCTCGCTTCATAACTTTAGAACAAGCGGAACTCCCCTCCCTCGCTTCTTCATACAAGCGGTATTTCTATCCTCGTTTCGTATGGTAAATCTTGCCTCCATGTGCAAGCGAGCCTCCCCCCTCCCGCTCCACATTTTTAGCGGTATAAGCGGTAAGCATTAAAATCATCACTGTGATAACCCTGACTCGTGGAATACACACCATTTATTCCACAACATACATATGCAACAACAATGCATAACAACATGTATCATACTCATAATGCACAACTTTGCATCTATCATGTGTCAAATGGACAGACATAAAATATATGTTACCGTTGGGTGCCCGTACGTCGCTTACGTACCTTTCCAAAATATGGTATATTGCAGGACTTTATCCCCTGCGTTGTGTGGCTATCTGTGAAGGCTCTACACAAGTGTACAACACAATATTAGATGCCAATAATAGCCCAATACCAAAAATCCTACAATAATAATTCAAAACACCACATTTGGCTTCTCGCGATCGATCGCCAATAAGCCCCGATCGATCGCGAGATGCTACTGCCTCAACATTCAAAATTATGTCTTCGCCGATCGATTGCTCAAGTTGTGCCGATCGATCGCGCCAAACTCGCGATCGATCGCCAATAGCTACTGCCTCGCACTCTGGCGCTCGCGATCGATCGGGAAAATGCGCCGATCGATCGCCAATACCTGCAAATCACGAACAGAAGACATTTTCGAGCACCTATTTTCAAGCCATCAAATCTAGCATATAATACATACAACATGCCCAAACAAACATGCTAGGAACTACAATATACTACAATGAATGTATTCAAAATGAAGTTCCACCCAAACTTAAACCCACATGTATCACAATCGCCCAACTACATCAGTACTCACCCAAACTTTCCAAAAAAAAATAGGGTATCATAATATTACACAGATTTTCGAACACCTCTTTTCACACCAATAAATCCACCCAATTAAACATGCATCATGTTCAAAGAAACATGCTAGGGGCTTCATAAAACTACCATGCAAGCCCTTAAATCAAAGATTCAACCTTATATATGCTAGCATGCCATTTATACCTTGATAAACAGAAACCAAAACCAACAAAACCAAAGCATCTCTGCATGATTGCTCACCTCTTTTTGGCTCAAATTATTAACTAGCAACCAAGCAAAAATTTGGGATCTTCCAACTCCTACCAGCAGCTGAAGTGTTGGACGAAAATGGGGGAAAGGAGTTGGGGAGAAATGATTGAGGGAGGTTGAGTGATTGGGAGATTAAAGTAAGGGTATGGGGCAGTTGTATCTGCTGACTTGGGTATGGGTTGAGGGGGGTGGTTGGGTGGTGGGTTATGTGATGTGTTATGTTTTGGTCCCGGTATTTAGCACGATGTATTAAAATATCCTCTCATGATATTTTATAGTATTTAATCAATAAAATACTTCAAATTCTAATTGAACATGCTTCACCAAAACAAACAACACCCACCCCAAATAATCATGCCATAACCCCAAATTCCCAACATATATCACATACACCCTTAAATGCATTTCCCCATATAAATAAATCAACTCCATAATTTAACACCATAATCCTCATAACATAATTATGTTTAAAAGTACATAATCATTTCGGGGATATCACAAGGGGCTTCCTCTTCAACCCCCACCCCGACTTATGACACGACCCGCTTTGCTAACCATGCCGCATCTGAATTTTATGAAAAATGGCATGCTAGGCCTTTGGTAAGAAAGAGCGGAATGGAAATGGACACACCAGATTCTGCCATCCTCCGAGAGGCGGACGCCGCGGTTGGCTGCGCTTTGTGTCACCCCCTTGCCATGTAGTCATCCCCTTAGTCAAGGAATTCTATGACAACTTTAAGGTCGAAGCGAACGGACCGTATCTGACTATTCGGCGGAAGAAGTTTCTTTTTGTTAGCGAATGCATCAATCGCATATATGAGATGCCGGATATAGGAGACGATGAATACTCGGCTTATTTGCATCACCACCTTGACTACGATGAAGTGATTGAGACCGTATGCAGGGAAGGGGCAGAATGGATTCTGAATTCGGAGGGGCAGATTAGACATTGCAAGAAGACTCAGTTGACACCAGAGGCAGACATCTGGTTTACCTTTATTTCTCATCGAGTCCTTCCATCTACTCACACTGTCGTGGTTACCTATCATGACACGCCGCTCGGTGGATATTGGGAGCATCATATACTCCTCGATGAAATTAGCGGTGGAAGGCTCTACCACGATTGGTCTCCCCTTTCTGTCTTTAGTCACTGAATTGTGCCGCCAAGAACAAGCCCTTGGGAGTCTTTTGAGGAAACACGTGTTCCATTTATTCCCCTTCGCCTTCCTAGACCACCGTCGGAGCCCGAGTCTGCACCAAGGCCTTCAAATGATCCGGAACAGCCCCAGTCTTCACATCGACGAGCTCCTCAGGGCCATTCTCCAATAGCTCATCCTACCACCAATGCTCAAAGATTTCAATCTTTAGAGGATGAGCTTAGGGCACTCAAATTGCAACATCGATTGGTGCGCGATGGGCAACAAGAGCTCCGACGCAATCAAGAGGAGATGTTGCACAATCAAGATGACATGCGCCTTGAGCTTCGTGAGTTTCTGCGTTTTTCATACGACTGGCACATAGTCGCAGCAGAGGCCCATCCATACTTGGCGTTTCCACTGCCACCCACTCTCCAGCCATACCCGCCACCCACCGATACGATGATGATGATGATGGTGATGCCGATGCGGATGAGGGTGACGACCACTAACGGTTGTCACCACAGGTATTACGTTGTCCTATTATTTGTTCATATTCACTACATTGAGGACAATGTAGTACTTAAGTTTGGGGGAGCAGTTGCAGTTGTTGAACTGGTATTTAATATTGTTGAGTTGAGGATTGTGTTTTTGCTTATATTTGGGGTGTGCATGGTGTTGATTCTGAGTCTTAATTTGTTTAATTGTGCGTCTGAACATGTCTAATGCTGTGGAATCTATGATTTTAGCTTAATATTGAAGAGTCCGATGAAGAGCATGGAAAGTTGTTTTGAGTCGGATGAGGGTGATCGCCTATCGCTTGAAAATTCCATGAGCTCTCTGGCTTCAGGCGATCAATCTCTTGTGATAGGCGATCGATCGCCTGTTGCTTTTATCAATTTTAAGTCATTTCACATCTTTTCCCATGGATTGCCTCGTCCTGTCATAGTTCCAACTTCTAGTCCATAAAACAGGGTTTTTCAAGTATTTCTTGTACTTCTACTGGATTCCTAGAAATATAACAAAACACAACCAAAAGTATAAAATCTTCCAAGAATCACTATAAAAATCGCAAGAAATATATGCAAATATAAGTGTAAAAATGACACTTATCAGAGCCACAAAAAGATTATTAGTTTTGGTCTGATTTACACGAGGACAAGTAAAGTTCAAGTATGAGGAGATTTGATGTGCCTAGACACATCTAGTGCGTTTAATTGTCTATGATTAGGTATGTTTTGATTGAATTTGATACATATATTGGCTAATCGTATAGTTACTTGAACTTAGGTGGAAACAGAGAAAACGATCTAACAACGATGAATTAAGATCAAGGAATGGCTTATAAATCAAGAGAAATCGAAGATAGACGCGAAAAGCCGAAGAAAAGTTGAAAAAGGTGACCGATCAATCGGCGGAAAGGTCCGGATCGATCGGTGAACTGCGTAGCTGAGCCACAATTTATGAAGACCGACTGATCGAATGGTTGAATTGGCCTGATCCATCGGTAAAGCGCGAACCTAATATTTAATAACTACCTATAAATCGGTAGATAATGATCTATTGATCGGTAGGCGAATCCAAAAAAAATATGGAGACTTGATTTCTTTCTTTTTCTGCTAGGATTCTAACTACTTCCTCATCCTTCTATTTATACCCCCATGAAAAGCACACCTTCCATACACCTTTTTCATAGACTAAATATCAGATTTAGATAGCGTTCACATCAGATAAAAATTTGAAGGCGGCTACGAAGATCGAAGCGAAGGCAGGCGTGACAACCTCGACAAGTGACGATCAAAATAGCTGGTCTTGTTTTTTTATGCTTTTTCTTAGATTTTGATTGTTTTGGTTCAATTATGAGTAGCTAAACTGTGATGCCCCGAAATTAATTATATGCAATTTGGGCATTAATGATGTTTATATGATTAATTATGGAGATAATTGATTTATGTGTTGAAATTAATTATCTTGTTGAAATGCTTAATCACATGGTAGGCGTGACCCGAGGTTGCATTTCAGGGTGCATGTTATACATGTTAGAAAATGAAGTGTTAACATGATTTAATTGTATTGGGTGTTAATTATGAGGAAGATATGAATTTAGTGGAAGTTTGTTGCATTTTTGTAAAATGCTTTTGAAATACCATGTTGGGGTATTTTATACATCATGTTAATTAATGGGGTGCAATTTTTACTATAACCCCTTTAACCCCACCTTGCCCCACTTCATTTTCACTTTACCAATCACTCTCTTAAATCCCCAAATCACTTCCCAACCCTAAACCCTTCCTCATTTTCGAAACTTGGCAAAAGTGGAAGGGAAAATCTTCACAAACCTTTGTTTGTGAGATTTTTGTTAAGATTTGGAGTCCTCAAGAGGTATGAACCCTTCCTAAAGTTTTAATGATGTTTGGTTTTGAAATGGGATGATTTTGAAGTGTTTTTATGTAGATTTGTTTTGAGTATGTGTTGTATGTTGTTGGGGTATGATTTTTGAAGTGTTTTATGTGGGTTTTAGTGAGTTATGATGATGTTTGAGTTGTTGGAAAGTTTGGGTTTGAAGGGTATGAGGTAGAGCTTGAAAAATGCTCAAAAATGATGATTTTTCGATGTACAGGGATCGGCGATCGATCGCCCATTTCTGGCGATCGATCGCGAGCCAGCAGTAGGCTCCAGAACCATTTGGCGATCGATCGCCACTTTTGGGCGATCGATTGGTGAGGCTGGCGATCGATCGCGCCAAAAGTGGCGGTCGATCGCCGAAGACACAAAAAGTTGGCAACGGGCAGTGTGATCTCACGATCGATCGGGACATCTCAGCGATCGATCGCGAGACACATAATTGTGTATTTTTGATTATTTTGTGGGATTTTTGGATATTGGACTATAATTAGCTTCGAATATCGATTTGTATGGTTGTGTAGAACCATCTCAGGTACCCACAACTTCAAGGAGGTAAAGTTCTCCAACTTCTCCACTTTTGGAATTAAGGTACGTAAGAAACGTACGTGCATCGGACGGTAAAACACATTCCTATACTATGACTACGCAATGATTGCGTAAGTATTTACGATGTTTATAATGATGATTATGATAAGTAAGTTTATGATGATGATGTCTATCATGAGTAAAGATGATATGATGTTTATGAGGACGTTTATGATAAGATGATGATGTTTATAAGATGATGATGTTTATAAGATGATGATGTTTATGATATGATGATGATGATGCATGTTTAACTATGTTATTGAGAATGGTTGAGTGTTCTGGTAGTTGTTATGGGAAAGCGAGGAAGGTACTTACCGCTGACATAGCTAGCGAGGAGATTACATCCGCTATCAAGGTGTAGCGAGGGGTAATCACAGTACCGCTATATGTCGAAGCGAGGGGGCCAATTGTTCCTCTGACATAATAAGGCCAGAAACATCCACATTTCTAAATAACATTGTTGATTATGAGCATATATGTGAAGTATGATTTTAATCATTTATGTCAAGAACTAATGATTATATGCATGACTATGAAACAGGGACAACCAAAGTGGGTTAATGCGATTAACCAGGAAGTATATGTTACGATTATTTTCATGCATTTATTTATATGCCTTTATCTCTATGATGTTAAGTAATGATGTACATGCTCATGATGGGTTGTTCATGTAGGTACGCTTTTGGACTGAAGGGCTAAGGGTTGGGTTGAGGCAGTGAGCTAAAAGGAGCATGAATGAATATAGGATACAGGATTTTGATAGTCTCTACTCTAGGAGTAGTGTAAATCTATAGCTTTAACTTTTATTTTTGGGAATGTAATTATTAAGTTTGAAATTCTATTTTTGGCCTGTAACTCTATTAGCTCAAAGTTACAACCGGTACCCTAAGATGTTATGAATGCATGTTTAGTCCATAATACGTTATTAGTATGATGTTAAGGTAGGAAGACCCTACATTAGTGGTATCAGAGCAGTGGTTAGAAAACCCGGGAATGAGTGAAGGGTAGCCTTAGCAATAAGTTGGCTAGGTGCTTCTTTTTAAACATGTTTTGTGCATATGTTGCATATGAAGAATATGACTATTGTACTAACATGTTATGGTTTCTAACGATGTATTATATGAACTGCTTTTGGGTATTGTTGTTAAGCCTTGTCTTGCAACATGGCAGCAAATGTGGAAGTTGGAGATGCAGTGAGTGTTAATGCTAGTGCTAGGCGTACCAATCCCCTACCACCGCTAGCTTTGGGCGAAGAACCGTCTGAGCAACAGTTACTACCTGGGGAGCTAAGTTTGGCTCAGTTTGTGACATACCGACCCCCGATGTTCGAAGGAACTGAGACAGGAGAACTGGCAGAGGAGTGGTTAGAGAGGATAGAACGGATATTTGTGGCAGCTCCTTGTGCTAAGACAGCCTGGATAAGACTAGCGGAGTTCCAATTGGCCAAGAAGGCGCTGATGTGGTTGAGGACCACAGTGATAGAGCAAGAGGCTCAGGGTCAGGAAATAAATTGGAAACTGTTCAGAACTCGGTTTCTGACCCGCTACTTTTCAGCTGCTGCACGACAGGCTAAGGAGGATGAATTTACCAACCTCAAGCAAGGGTGATTACTTATGGCCCTGCTTGCTTTGATGAAGCCCTTTCACGGGCTGAGCTAGCCGAGCTGGGAGTTGGTGCGTATCCTGATGTCGTGCCACCTCCAGCACCCCCTCAGAAATCTACTTCTGATAATTTGAAGCCGAGGAGTGATCAGTTCAAGCCAAGGGGGAACACATCGACTTCGAGGTTCAGTGGTAAGAGGCCCGAGAATCGTTGGAAAGGAAGCTGTAGGAATGATGCCCCGTCAGGAAGAGGACAGTCTCAGGGAGACAGATTTGGGAAGGTTCGGTGCTCTCTTTGTGGGCAGCCACACTCGATGAAAGACTGTGTAGGTTGTTATGTATGTGGCAATAAGGGCCACTTTGCTCGGCAATATCCCAATCGGGAGGGACAACAGAACTTTGCGGGGAGGCCTGCGGACAGAGCAGTGCAGCACAGGCCACCGTTTGTACCGAGGCAATATGGAGGTCAGCCTATGGGGCCACCTCAGGGGCAAGTTTATGCTTTGACAAGGGAGCAGGCTACAGCAGCTCCACAATAAGTAATAGCGGGTACGTGTCTTTTATTTACGCACCCTGCTTTTATATTGATAGACACAGGTGCGTCACACTCTTTTGTGTCGACAAGTTTTGTGGAAAGGCACCACATATGCACTTCTCCGTCGCCCACGTCTCTTATAGTCTCGACACCCGCTGGAAGAAGTTTGATTGCTGATCAGATTGTCTATGACGGCCACATTTATTTTGAGGGTAACGAGCTAAGGTCATGATTTGATTGTTCTGGGAATGTCAGACTTTGACTGCATTGTGGGCATTGATGTTCTGAACAGGTATCAGGCAGTTGTGAACTGCAGACAGAGGACTGTCTGATTCAGGTCTGATATGGGAGTCCAGTGGACATTCTATGGGGATGGTTCTCGTTCAAAGATCCCGTTGATATCTGCTGTCAAGATGGCACAGTTATTGGAACGAGGCCATACAGGATATCTCATCTATGTTGTTGATATTACTGAAAAGAAGGAAGAATTAAAGGTCGAGGATGTGCCCGTAGTGGCGGAGTTCCCTGATGTCTTTCCGGAAGAGATTCCCTGATTTCCACCGACGAGAGAGGTCGAGTTTGGAATTGAGTTACTACTGGGGACGTCTGCCATTTCTCGTGCCCCGTATAGGATGGCACCAGCGGAGCTAAGGGAGTTAAAGATTCAGTTGCAAGAGCTCCTTGACAAGGGCTATATACGCCCTAGCGTATCGCCCTGGGGTGCACCAGTTTTATTTGTCAAGAAGAAAGATGGTTCGATGCGTATGTGCATCGATTACAGACAACTGAACAAAGCTACAATGAAGAATAAGTATCCACTTCCGAGGATCGATGATTTGTTTGACCAGTTACAGGGTACGAGGCTCTACAGTAAGATCGATCTGAGGTCGGGGTATCATCAGATTCGAGTAAGAGAAGATGATGTTCAGAAGACAGCTTTCAGGACTAGATATGGGCACTATGAATTCCTAGTCATGCCTTTTGGGGTGACGAATGCCCCAGCTGTCTTTATGAGTCTGATGAACAGAGTATTCCAACCGTATTTGGATCAGTTCGTCATTAATTTCATTGACGATATACTCATTTACTCCCGGACCGAAGAGGAACACGTGAAGCACTTGAGGACAGTACTCCAGATCCTTAGGGATCATCAGTTATATGCAAAGCTTAGCAAGTGCGAGTTCTGGTTGAACAGTGTGGTATTCTTGGGTCATGTTATATCTAGCAGCGGGATATCTGTAGATCCCAGGAAGGTTGAAGCTGTGATGGAGTGGGCGGCACCCACTTCTGTACCCGAGATACGGAGCTTCCTTGGTTTAGCGGGTTATTACCGACGTTTCGTCGAGAGATTCTCTAAGATCGCTAAGCCGTTGACACAACTGACTCAAGAAGGAGTCCCGTTCTATTGGTCTGAAGCTTGTGAGGAAAGCTTCCAAGAATTGAAGCGTCGTTTGACTACGGCACCTGTACTGGTGATTCCTTCTGAGAATAAGAGGTTTGCTTTGTACACAGATGCATCACTGCAGGGTTTGGGCTGTGTGTTGATGCATGATAAGCACGTGGTGGCTTATGCTTCGAGGCAGTTGAAGCCTCATGAGACCAGATACCCAGTTCATGATCTGGAACTGGCGGCCATCATTTTCACCTTGAAGATTTGGAGGCATTACCTGTATGGTACGACGTTTACCATCTATACGGACCATAAGAGCTTGAAGTTCTTATTCACTCAAGAGGAGCTGAATATGAGGCAAAGAAGATGGATGGATTTACTCAAGGATTATGAATTGTGAAATTGAGTACCATCCTGGTAAAGCAACTTAATAGCAGACGCCTTAAGTCGGAAGGTGAAGAGTACTGCTGAGGATGCCATGAGTTTATCAGCTATGATGACTTCTTATTGCCATCTGGGCTATGATTTTGATGTGGACACGTCGCCGGTGCGAGTGTCGACCTTATTGGCTGAGCCAGACATATTTGAGGCTATCAGGAAAGCCCAGAGGTCGGATGATGAGGTTCAGAGATGGTCATCGATAGTACTTCAAGGACAGCCATCAAAGTTCAGAGTGGCAGAAGATGGTTCTTTGAAGCTTGGCAACCGTTGGGTAGTGCCGAGGGCACCCGAGTTGCGTCAAGGGATCTTGCACCGTGCTCATAGCAGCAGGTTTAGCATACATCCAGGTGGAAGAAAGATGTACAAGGACTTATGCGACCAATTTTGGTGGAGGCGGATGAAAAGAGACGTCATCACCTTTGTCAAGAAGTGCTTGATTTGTCAGCAAGTAAAAGTGTAGAGGCAGAGGCCTGGTGGCGAGCTGAAGAGCTTAGAGGTACCTGAATGGAAGTGGGAGCACATATCTATGGACTTCGTGACCCAGTTGTCGAGGACGGCCTCTGGATTTGATGCGATCTGGGTGATCGTGGATAGGCTGACGAAGGTGGCTCATTTCATCCCTTACTGTATGACTTTCACGTACCTAAAGATGGCCCAATTATATGTACGGGATGTGGTGAGGTTGCATGGGTTCCAGTCTTGATTGTGTCTGATAGAGATCCAAGGTTTACTTCATATTTCTGGGAGGGTCTTCAGACAACTTTGGGCACAGAGGTGAGACTGAGTACAGCTTATCACCCTCAGACAGACGGCCAGACGGAGCGTACTATACAGACGCTCGAATATATGCTGAGGGCATGTGTATTGGAGTTTGATACTCCGTGGCAAGAATCATTACCACTAGTGGAGTTCTCGTATAATAACAGCTATCAGGCGAGCATTCAAATGGCCCCTTTTGAAGCTCTTTATGGTTGACGCTGTAGGTCACCGCTGTATTGGGAGGACTTGACTAGTAAAGCGGTCGGAGGACCGGATATGATTAGAGATATGGAAGGAAAGATTAAGTTGATACGCCAGAAGATGAAAGCGGCCCAGGATAGGCAAGCAGCCTATGCCAATTAAGCGACGACGACCGCTAGAATTCCAAGTAGGAGACAAGGTCTTCTTGAAAATCTCACCCTTCAGGGGTGTGGTTCGTTTTGGTATGCGGGGGAAGTTATCTCCGAGGTATGTTGGGCCGTATGAAGTATTGCAGTGTATCGGTACTTTGGCCTACCGTTTAGCTCTACCGCCATCTTTATCTGGGATTCATGATGTTTTCCACGTCTCTATGTTACGGAAGTATGAGCCAGACCCGTCTCATGTATTACAGCCTACTGAAGTGCAGTTGGACTCAGATGTATCCTACGTTGAACGACCGGTCAGAATTCTGGATCGTGAGGATCGCAGATTACGAAGCAAGATTATACTGATGGTCAAAGTTCAGTGGGATCGTCGGGGTGTCGAGGAGGCAACGTGGGAGACGGAACGGACATATGATGCAGCATTACCCGGAACTATTTTCTGGTATGTTATTATGTTTAGTTTCATTTGGGGTAAGTGCATGCGATTTCGAGGACGAAATCTTATAAGTAGAGGAGTATTGTGATGCCCCGAAATTAATTATATGCAATTTGGGCATTAATGATGTTTCTATGATTAATTATGGAGATAATTGATTTATGTGTTGAAATTAATTATCTTGTTGAAATGCTTAATCACGTGGTAGGCGTGACCCGGGGTTGCATTTCAGGGTGCATGTTATACATGTTAGAAAATGAAGTGTTAACATGATTTAATTGTATTGGGTGTTAATTATGAGGAAGATATGAATTTAGTGGAAGTTTGTTGCATTTTTTGTAAAATGCTTTTAAAATACCATGTTGGGGTATTTTATACATCATGTTAATTAATGGGGTGCAATTTTTACTATAACCCCTTTAACCCCACCTTACCCCACTTCATTTTCACTTTACCAATCACTCTCTTAAATCCCCAAATCACTTCCCAACCCTAAACCCTTCCTCATTTTCGAAACTTGGCAAAAGTGGAAGGAGGAATCTTCACAAAACCTTTGTTTGTGAGATTTTTGTTAAGATTTGGAGTCCTCAAGAGGTATGGAACCCTTCCTAAAGTTTTAATGATATTTGGTTTTGAAATTGGATGATTTTGAAGTGTTTTTATGTAGATTTGTTTTGAGTATGTGTTGTATGTTGTTGGGGTATGATTTTTGAAGTGTTTTATGTGGGTTTTAGTGAGTTATGATGATGTTTGAGTTGGTAGAGCTTGAAAAATGCTCAAAAATGATGATTTTTCGATGTACAGGGATCGGCGATCGATCGCCCATTTCTGGCGATCGATCGCGAGCCAGCAGTAGGCTCCAGAACCATTGGCCACTTTGGGCGATCGATCGCCACTTTTGGGCGATCGATCGGTGAGGCTGGCGATTGATCGCGCCAAAAGTAGCGATCGATCGCCGAAGACACAAAAAGTTGGCAACGGGCAGTGTGATCTCACGATCGATCGGGACATCTCAGCGATCGATCGCGAGACACATAATTGTGTGTTTTTGATTATTTTGTGGGATTTTTGGATATTGGACTATAATTAGCTTCTAATATCGATTTGTATGGTTGTGTAGAACCATCTCAGGTACCCACAACTTCAAGGAGATAAAGTTCTCCAACTTCTCCACTTTTGGAATTAAGGTACGTAAAAACGTACGGGCATCGGACGGTAAAACGCATTCCTATACTATGACTACGCAATGATTGCATAAGTATTTACGATGTTTATGATGATGATTATGATAAGTAAGTTTATGATGATGATGTCTATGATGAGTAAAGATGAGGATGTTTATGATAAGATGATGATGTTTATAATATGATGATGTTTGCAAGATGATGATGTTTACAAGATGATGATGTTTATAAGATGATGATGTTTATGATATGATGATGATGATGCATGTTTAACTATGTTATTGAGAATGGTTGAGTGTTCTGGTAGTTGTTATGGGAAAACGAGGAAGATACTTACCGCTGACATAGCTAGCGAGGAGATTACATCCGCTATCAAGGTGTACCGAGGGGTAATCACAGTAGCGCTATATGTCGAAGCGAGGGGGCCAAGTGTTCCACTGACATAACAAGGCCAGAAACATCCCCATTTCTAAATAACATTGTTGATTATGAGCATATATGTGAAGTATGATTTTAATCATTTATGTCAAGAACTAATGATTATATGCATGACTATGAAACAGGGACAACCAAAGTGGGTTAATGCGATTAACCAGGAAGTATATGTTACGATTATTTTCATGCATTTATTTATATGCCTTTATCTCTATGATGTTAAGTAATGATGTACATGCTCATGATGGGTTGTTCCTGTAGGTACGCTTTTGGACTGAAGGGCTAAGGGTCGGGTTGAGGCAGTGAGCTAAAAGGAGCATGAATGAATATAGGATACACGATTTTGATAGTCTATACTCTAGGAGTAGTGTAAATCTATAGCTTTAACATTTTTTTTTGGGAATGTAATTATTAAGTTTGAAATTCTATTTTTGGCCTGTAACTCTATTAGCTCAAAGTTACAACCGATACCCTAAGATGTTATGAATGCATGTTTAGTCCATAATATGTTATTAGTATGATGTATAGGTAGGAAGACCCTACATAAACTATTTTGATTCTTGGTTGAGAACAATACAATTAAAATTTATTATTCTTATGAAATTAATGTTTTAATTATCAATTTTGATTGAGTATGGATTGTTTTTCAGATTTTATTATGATGATTGTTGTGTTTAATTATTAAATTGATCACCTAGTATTTTGCATGTGATCTAATGGTTGGTCTGCGAAGCAACTAAGATTAATAATTTTGCGCTTGTGAGATTGTTAAATTCTCAGGGAAAACATTCAGTTAGATTAAATATAGATGTGTGGATTATATTGTCTAGCTTCGTCTTTCACATTAGTTTGTAAAACTACCATCTTTGAATCTTAATCGCGTGTATTTTGATTAATTGATAAATAATTGTTAGAATAGAACGTGTAGGCTACCTAATACTATTAAGGTGAGATAGAAATTAAGTTTTCAGGACGGATATTCATATGCAAATTGATTCTTTGTGAGACTTGATGATTAGGATAATAAATCCAATTATAGAGTCGTCCGGAAGCCATGAATCGCTTTTCTCTTATAATTTAATTCATTATTTTAATCTTGTATTTGCAGTTTAATTAATAGCTTTTTGATTTTAAATTCACAATAATAATTACATCAACTTCAAACACCCATTTTACTTTGTTCTACATATGTTAACACAAAAATACATCATTCCACGTGGGATCGATCTATACTCACTCAATTACATTCTTATAATGTTATTAACTAAGAATGATTAATTTGGGCGTACATGATAATCCCTAACAACAATATACGTTGTATAGTATATTGTCTAGACCATTTAGAAAGTAGTTCTTACAGAAGAATCGCTTTGCCAAGCATCAACCGCATCCCTCTTTGGGTGTTGGTTTCACCATTTTCAATGGTTGGAGCATCTTCAGTTAGGAATCTTGCCAAGCCCAAGGTAGTCAAGTAGAAGGACATTTTCTGTTCCCAACGTTTGAATTTGTTTGAACTTCTCAGGCATTTCTAAATGATGAACAGACGTCGTCGTTGCACTTGTAGAGGCCATTTGTTACAAACATAGTTTTAAGATTGTAGATATAATCATTGTGGAAGTGTATCTTTGGGTAATTGTAGGCAAATAACAAGATGGCACAAGAACGTTTGTCGATGCGAAGCGTCCATAAAATATATTGCCTGCATTGGTGCTCAGGGTTGCAATGGCAATTTGTTTCCCAAGATACGACTATGAGTCGTTATAAAAGCACTTCAAATCACGAATCCTTAAACCACAAAGGCTTAAAGGCACTCAAACTTTGAATCATAAAAAATGGATGAAGAATGCAAAGATTTTACTTATTAATCTTGTGTTATTGTCTGAAAATTGGCGTTTAATTCGAAAAGGGATTGTTTTACTTATACTAATCCCAAGATATCACCAAAAAATATCATTTAGAAGCAACCATTCATGAAAAAAAGTATCAGAACGCGAACGGGCGCACCCTCCAGAAAAAACCTGCACAGTGGGCCATCGAACGCTACCTCCAGCGTTTTACACGCCTGCAGACCTCGGCAGCGATCGATCACTGTTGGTAAGTGCAATCAATCGCGGCTTCTAGTGTTCGGATTTCTTTGTTTTTCCTTTCGTTCGTTTTTTTTCGATGCTTAATTTTATTTCATTAAGCAATTTTACAACATCCTCTATCAAAACAAAATTCCTAGCAAAACCATGAACAATTTGGCTAGCCTGGGTTCGATGGATGTTCCTGTTTTTGGCGGCGGCTATGTGTGTCTCTAATAAAGAAGTAGAGTGTAAACAAACTTATAGAGTTGATAAAATCCCTTCTCGAGCCCCTCAGCTACTAGCTGGGCAACATATGGTAACAAATCCCCAAATTACCTTGGTGTGTTCAATAGATTATCTTGTTGTGAAAATAGCGATAATTGGACAATCACAGGAAGCAAACCCAGGAAGAGAGAGACCGTTTTTAAAATTTATCCAACTCGCGTAATATTTTTTTTATTATTTTTAATTTGTCTCGTTGTTCGACTACTACTACGGAAATCTCAGCCTAATCCCATCGTTTATATATTTCCATTGCTCTCGATAAAAGCACGCCTCACACAATTGTTTTAAAATAAATTTCCATATTATGGAAATAAAAGTTAAGAGGTTGCAACCAGTAACATCAAGAACAATAAATAACAACATTTGTTTTAGGATGAATAACACATGTTTACATGGATGAAGCATGCACCATGGTAATAGCGACAGACACCTTGTAATGATTTTCGGAAACGTTCAAATCAAATGTAAGGAGTTTTTCTTATGAATTAAACGCCACTTGTATGGTCATTAATGATAACATCTCTACCTACTCAATATCTGAATGGTACTTTCTAGATCAACAACATGTGATGAGAAGTTGTTACTCTCTACAAAAACAAAACATACCTATGTGTCTTCAAAAATTTCAAAAGGAGTTGCATAACTGAAGAAGATGAATGACAAATAATTATGCAAAAAATTGGAACACAATCAGTTTAATTGAAACAAAAAAACAACGGCATAGAACTTTAACACAAAAGAAGAGAGGTAACTCATTTATCAGTTACAATTACAACTACAAGATCATTACGTAAAAAATCACACACACACACTATATATATATATATATATATATATAAACTTTTTAAAGAAAAAATAGTAATTGTTAGATGAACAACTTACAGTTATGATCTTATTTATAATTTTTTAATAAACATTAAAAGAATATTTTTGCCCACATATAACTATAGAACTCTTGCTTCACACATTATTATGTATAGAAATAGATATATAATACAGATTTTTAAAACATCTGACTCCAATTCGGTTTCTACTTGGATACAGTTTGGGGATTTTTTTAATTGAAATTGAATTTAAAATTTGATGGGTGAATAGATATATTATGTGGCTAATTCATTAAGTTTACCAAATTTTTCTTATAGCACACTAAAAATCTAGAAAAGCCCAATTATTTCTTGGTAGTTTCTGAACGCATTTAGACATCATCTTGCAACTTATGAGAGAAGTGATATGCTTACGTAATTTAACCTTCGAACCTGTATCATTTTAGAATATTTCAAGTTGATAACAAATCCATTTTTTATAATTTATATAATTATACATTTATTTTAATCTTGATGCTGCCCGCCATGTTGCCACCGTAAAGAGAGGTAATAGACCAGATAAGAACTATGATACAAAAGCAATACCAACCAATATCCACACCTCATACAGCAAATATTGAAGCGATCTCCACCATCAACAAACTTCGCTACAAATGCTTCCAACACTTTTATTAGATACATTCTACATGAAGAAGAATCTTACATTTGGAAAAGACAACCCTCTGGGATAAATACATAATGGTAACTAATCAAACTGCAGAGAGTGGTTGCGCTACTGGAACACGCAAGTCTATCGTTTCGGCTCATTTAAGGTCTTTCCCTCAAAAAACTCACCAAGCATGTGTTCAAGATCCTCCGGCGTATATCTAATGTACTTCTGGGCATTCTTACCATTCTCAACCAAAGGCCTGTTAAATGTCGAAAAGGGTTATTCGTTTCACCA
Source organism: Haberlea rhodopensis (assembly GCA_907163345.1). NCBI lineage: Eukaryota > Viridiplantae > Streptophyta > Magnoliopsida > Lamiales > Gesneriaceae > Haberlea > Haberlea rhodopensis. Next base: position 595,700 of record CAJQUN010000125.1, on the reverse strand, counting down.
GAATAATATTACCTTCGAGAACAAAAGTGAGTAAACTGTCCATCTATATCGATATTCCTTGTAATTTGATTCTGGTCTATTGACACCCTTCAATGTATAAATGATCACAATGACCACTCCCTTAGGTTAGGTGATCCTTACATTGATACTTAAGATCCTCGATATTCTTTTCACAATTTTCTGTTCTTACCATCAACGGGGGTGCTGCTTTTTAACTCCAAATACTCGAAACTTGGGGTTTCTGTAGTAATTCAATTAATATTCAAACCTCAAGAAGTGTAGCTGTTATTATGCTTAGGTTTATTGCTTACAACGACATGCGTGGTTAAACAAACGCCGATGAGGATTCAATAATTACAAATTGCACAGTTTAACCGAAATAACCATAAGTTTGTTTTAAAGTCGGTTACGGACATGAGTATGTCCTATTTACTCAAACCACAGGTGATTTCGGTCACAATAGTTTTAATCAACTGATATTGTCGTGTTCTGCAACCTGCTTCTGATTTAGTATTTGTTCAAAGATATTGTACAATATAAAATATGGAGAAGGATAATTTCAGATTTCATGCATAAGGGGTGGTTAAATTGCAAGTTAAGTGTGCACATACCCGAACCGTTTAATGAAAGATCGATATGCTGGGAGCAAGACTTCAGCAACAGCAAGCCTAAGAGATTCACGGAGTTCAGTGTCTGGAACTGTCCATTGAGACTGTTTTTGATGAAGCTCTTCGAATTGGATGTTAAACGTTTTCAATCTACATCATAAATATTAATTTAGTCAAATGACTGGTGGCACATCTTAAAAAAAGTCAACAATCACAAGAGAACATTTTCACTATTTAAAACCTCATATAATACCTGTCTTTGATAATTGCTCGAGAAACTCCGCTACTGTTTCCCCCATCGGCACTAACAGCACTGCCACCACCAGAGGATGTCAAGCCTTGAACAGATAGACACTGCAGAATCTGTTGAGAAAAGGGTAGGCTCATAAATTATCCCCCTTTATGACATTATTTTTCAAGAAAACAGTAAATCGATGGAGGGTAAAGATGGATACCAACATAGAGGGGAATAGAACCTTGCCTAACATGATACAGTTCTAAAGAAACAAAGTCATAATGCGAAAGGAAGAAACAACAAGAAAAAGACTAGGGTATGAAGGACAATAATTTGAGCCTACTCATGGTTATGCCCTCAATCCACACAGTCCATAATCTCCAGACTCAAAGGACTCCTAATCTATAATTTCAATTATAAAAACATGTGTAGACATCCCAGTATGACAGTATACCGCCCACCAAGCATGACAAAAGCTTATGACTTACACAATGATCCCTGACTTCTGCCAAAAAGGAAATGTTTGAGGAAATAAAATATGTTTTTGTAGTTTTAGGGTATTTAGGGTTTTGACAAGATCAGAAGTCGCATTCAAATTAATTAATGTTGAAGCAAATACAACTATATAAAGATTCCTAGGTCTATCTTCTACCTTATCTGATAAATCAAAATTATAAATAAAATCTAATCTAATTCTAATCACTAGAGCTAACATTAAATCTAATCTGACTCTGATCTTAATCTAATCTTCAACACTCCCCCTCAAACTGGGTCATATAAGATTAATCATGCCCAGTTTGTAGCTTAGTTCTTCGAAGTTCGGTCTGAAAAGAGCCTTAGTTAGGATGTCTGCTGTTTGCAATTGAGTTTGGGATGTATTTGAGATCAATTATCCCTTTTTCGATCTTCTCACTGATGAAACGTCGATCGCTTCAATATGTTTCGTCCGATCATGATGGACTGGATTTTTAGATATACTAATGGCAGCTTGATTGTACACATGAGTTCTACCGGTTGAAGATCTTCAAGCTTTAACTCAGTAATCTTTTTAACCACATACCTTCACAGACCATGGGCCAGGATCGGTATTCTGCTTCAGCACTGCGGCGAGCCACAATTGATTGTTTCTTGCTTCTCCAAGTCACTAGATTTCCCCATACATAAGAACAATACCCTGATGTGGAGCCAGCCCAATCAGCATCAATGTAGACTTTGACTCCTCTAATTGAAGTTTTCCTGAAGAGTAATCCCTTTCCAGGAGTCTGTTTTAGATATCGCAATACTCGATATACAACATCCATGTGTTCTTCAGTTGGATTATTCATGAACTGACTGATGACACTTAGCACAAATCCAAGATCCGGTCTTGTATGAGCGAGGTAGATGAGTTTGCCAACAAGTCTTTGATATCTCCCTTTGTCAACTGGTGGACTATCCATCTGTATTCCCATCTTGATATTTGGATCCACTGGAGTATCTCCCAACATGTTTGTTTCTTTTAGGAGATCTAAGACATATTTCCGCTGTGAAATTGAGATGCCATGAGATGATCTTGCTACCTTCATTCCCAAAAAATACCTTAGATGTCCAAGGTCTTTCATTTCATACTCCTTTGAGAGTAGAGATTTCACACAGCTGATTTCTTCTTCCCAATTTCCTGTTAACACAATATCATCTACATACACTATTAGGATCGTGATTTTTCCACTTTCAGAGTGCTTCACAAACAAGGTGTGATCAGATTGGCATTGAACATAGCCATTTCCCTTTAAGACATTAGTAAACCAGTAGAACCATGCTCTAGGTGGTTGTTTGAGTCCATAAAGAGATTTCTTCAATTTACATACCTTGTTGGAGGTTTTCTTTGATTCAAAGCCAGGTGGATGTCCATATACACCTCTTCTTCAAGTTCTCCATTCAAGAATGCGTTTTTCACATCGAGTTGATATAGAGGCCAATCTATATTTGCAGCGATGGATAAGAGAACTCGAACAGTATTGAGTCTTGCCACTGGTGCAAATGTTTCTTGGTAGTCAATACCATATGATTGTATGTATCCTTCGGCCACAAGGCGAGCTTTGAACCTTTCTATGCTTCCATCAGACTTATGTTTAACTGTGAAGAGCCATTTGCATCCAATTGTTTTCTTCCCTGGTGGAAGGTCGGTTATCTGCCATGTGTTATTCTTTTCAAGTGCCTTTATTTCATCGAATGCAGCATCTTTCCACTTAGGATCACCAAGGGCTTCATGAATGGTCGATGGTACCTGAACCTGGTCAAACTGGGAAACAAACGCACGATAAGCAGGAGAGAAACGGTCAAGTGAAACAAAATTACAGATAGGATGTTGTGTGCATGATCTCACCCCCTTTCGTAAAGCAATCGTCCTTTCATCAAGATTGTCGTGAGAAGTTTCCAAACCAATACCATTAATCTCAGTCGGGACTTGATTAATGTCACCTGAATCTAGCAGCGGGGAGTCATTTTGGACAGGTTGAGCTTGTACCACTGGTTGTTCCTTGCGAGTGAACACTTGAAGAGGGCGACTCGGATTTATTGGGTATCGGCTGGTATACGGTATCGGATATGGTTCAGTTTGTATCTTGGTAGGTTGTGCAGATTGTGCTTCAGGACTAGTGGGATCAGTAGATAGACTGAAAAATGGTAGGAATGGGGAATGAGGAATGAGGAATGAGGAATGAGGAATGAGTTGGAGCTTCTATGATGTTGAGAGTCTCCCCCTGAAGCGATAACTTTGGATAATATGGCTCATTCTCAAAGAAAGTGATATCCATCAACGTGTAAACACGTTTGGTGAGCGGGGAATAACATTTGTAACCTTTTTGGTTTGGAGTATAGCCAAGAAAGATGCACATGATAGCCCGTTGTGCAAGTTTCCCACGATTGTGTGGGTGGATGTGGACAAAGCAAGAGCATCCAAAGACTTTGAGAGGGATATTATGGAGTAGGTGTGTGTTTGGGTATATGTCTAGAAAGGCTTGGATCGGGGTTTTGAAATTGAGGATTCTAGATGGCATTCTATTGATGAGGTAGGCTGCTATGAGGATAGCATCACCCCAGTGAGAACTCGAACATTTGATTGAAAAATGAGTGAACGGGCCACCTCAAAGAGATGGCGGTTTTTCCGCTCGGAGACTCCATTTTGTTGAGAGGTATCGACACAGGAGCTCTGGTGAACAATCATATGTGATTGCAGATAATCACCCAGAATTGAATTGAAATAATCACGAGCTCGGTCCGTACGCAAAATTTGTATCTTTGTAGAGAATTGTGTATGGACCATGGAATGGAATTGTTTGAAAATCTTGGTTGTTTCAGTTTTATCTTTCATTAGGAAAATCCAGGACAGACGTGTATGATCATCCACAAATAAGATAAACCATCGAGTGCCACTCACATTTCTGATATTCGAGGGCCCCAGACATCGCTATGTATTAGGGAGAAAGGTGCAGAGGGTGTTTGTACCGATGATGTGAAAATGTGGTACGAGTGTGCTTAGAAAATTGGCAAACATCACAATAAATAGAAGTGGGAATTTTATTAATAAATAACGAAAGAAACAATTTTGCAAGATACACAAAATTAGGATGTCCTAGACGATAGTGCTATAAAAGAATTTCACTATCCTTATTGGTATGCAATGAATAAGATAAAGTTGGGGAAGAAGTGACGGACATGAGATACAACCCGGAACATAGCTAAGCACCGCCAATCGTCTTCCCGGATGCCAAATCCTGGAAAACACAAGTACCAATAGAGAATGTAGCCAAACACCCAAAATCCTTAGTGAATTTGCTCACTGACAGCAAGTTACAATAAGAGCAGGGACGTATAATACAGAAGTCAGGGTAATATCATTTGTTAAGCATACTGAACCATAACCATTGACGCTGGAACATGCACCATCTGTAATGCGTACGGAATCTGAGGTGGTACATGGGGTGAAAGATTGCCAAATTTCCAGCCATGTGATCGGATGCCCTCGAGTCAACAATCCATGATTTTGAAAGTGCTTGTTGTGACAACAAAGCTTACGAAGGATTACCTTGACCTTGATGGGCAATATTACCCGAATCCACAAGGGAAGATGTAGGCAGCGAAGTATTTTGAAGGATCAGTTTCTACAGTATGTCCAGTTGGGGAGAAGTGAATGGTTGTGGTTCGACTGGAGAAGAGCTGTCGGTGGATGTAGCATAGGCTCAACATTCGCGGGCTAGCTTCCAATCTGCTGGTTTGCCATGGATTTTCCAGCAGGTATCAATGTTGTGAGTCGGCTTTTTGCACCGTTCACACCACAAGCGACTCCTCTTAGGAGGTCTACCAGTGGAGGCAGCAGGTGCAGAAAATGAATATGAATCATTGATAGGGGCAGAAGATGATTTGAGTGCAGATCCTTCACCAATAACACACGAGGGATGCGGACCTAGCATGACCTTCCTCCGACTCTCTTCATGGCGCACTTCAGAAAAAACACCACGAATGGCGGGCAACGGTTTTGTTCCCAAAATTCGACCGCGAACTGCATCCAGAGAGAGGTTGAGTGTGATATCCCCGAAATGATTGTGTTTTTAAACATTAATCATGTTATGAAGATTATGTTATTAATTCCTTGTGTTGAATTAATTATATTGGGGAAATTTATTTAAGGGTGTATGTGAAGTATGTTGGGAATTTGGGTTGTAGTATAATTATTTGGGGTGGGTGTTAATTGTTTTGGTGAAGCATGTTTATTTGGAAATTGAAGTATTTTATTGTTTAAATACTAAAAATATCATGTGAGGATATTTTAATACATCGTGCTAAATACCGGGACCAAAACATAACACACCAACCCACCCAACACCCAACCAGCCCCCCCAACCCATGCTGCAAGAGGCTGCTCACCCATACCTCTTTCCCCAACTCTCCCATCCACTTTTCATTCCAAAAGCTCTTCCCCTCTTCCACCTAAATATCGTCCAGCACACCAGCTGCAAGTAGGAGGAGGGATTTGATGATATTTTGACCAAGAAACTTGCCAAAAATCGAAGCAAAATAGGGTGAGGAACCATGTTCTGGTTTTGATTTAAAGTTGTTTAAGTTCAAGTTTTCATTGGTGTTAAAAATGGCATGCTAGCTTAGGTTTTGGTAAACCTTCGATTCAAGTTCATTTATGGTGTTTTTATGAAGTTCCTAGCATGTTTACTTGAGCATGTTCTATGTGTTATGTGGTAGATTTGTTGGTTTGAAAGTAGATGCTCGAAAATCTGGGTATGAGTTGAGATGCCCTGTTTTCAGATGAACATGGGTGAGTACTGATATGGTTGAGCGATTTTTATGCATGTGGGTTTAAGTATGGGTATAACTTTGATATGAATACATTCATGGTAGTACCTAGTAACTCCTAGCATGTTTGTTCAAGCATGTTGTGTATCATATATGCTAGATTTGATGGTATGAATATGAGTGTTCGGGAATCTGGAAATCGCGCACAGAGTATGTGGCGATCGATCGCAACAAAGGCAGCGATCGATCGCCGAAGGCCAGTGGCCAAAACCAAAGGCAGGCGATCGATCGCCATGAATGGTGCGATCGATCGCCTCGAGCCAGTGAGGTTTGGCGATCGATCGCCTAGACGTAGCGATCGATCGCCAGATGCAGAACAAAGGAAAAAATGATATTTTTGTTGGAATTTTGATTTTGGTCTATAAATTGGCATCTAATATTGTGTTGTACACTGGTGTAGAGCCTTCACAGATAGTTACACAACGCAGGGGATAGAGTCCTGCAACACACCTTATTTTGGAAAGGTACGTAAGCGACGTACGGGCACCCAACGGTAACATGTACTTTATGTTTGTCTCTTTGACACATGATAGATGCAAAGTTGTGCATTATGAGTATGATACATGTTCTTATGCATTGTTGTTGCATATATATATGTTGTGGAATAAAAGATGTGTATTTCACGAGTCACGATTATACAGTGACGATTTTAATGCTTACCGCTTATACCGCTAAAAATGTGGAGCGGGAGGGGGAGGCTCGCTTGCACATGGAGGCGGGGTATGCCATACGAAGCGAGGAAGAGATACCGCTTGTATGAAGAAGCGAGGAAGAAGTACCGCTTGTTAAGAAAATTACGAAGCGAGGGGCATTAAAATACACTGATGATAAATTGACTAAGAAAGATTTAAGATTTAAGAAGAGAAGTTATGTCATGACATTTATTTAAAGAAGCCATAATTTCATATAATGATTTGATTATGAGTTATGGTACATGGACAACCAATGGGCGTTTTAAATGCATTGAAAATACAGGAAGTATTTTATATCTATGATTGTGCATTATGCGTTACATTCATATTATGTTGAATATGAATTATGATGTGCTCATGTGTTGGGGGTTGTCTTTGTAGGTGCATTTAATACAGAGAACAAGGGTCGGGGTTGACACGTTGAGCTTTAAGGAGTGCTACAGGATTAGCAGAACAGAGTTTCATTTTGTATAGTTTCTACAAGGAGTGTAGTAGAACTATAGTCTTACATGTTGTTACTAAGAAACGTAACTAATCCCTTTTGAAATTCTTTTGGAACTGTAATCTCTATAAGCTCAGGATATCAACACGACCAAACCCTTTGATGAATATGATTAGTTCTCTTAATTGCACCTTATATTGTTGATAAGATAAAGGGGTCTCACATTGAGACTCGATAAAAATTTGAAGATTCTCTTATGTTCTACAATTGACCGAAATCGTTGATTGTCATCCGTGGATTTCCATTCATGGATTTCAAACAAATCAAGTTGTTGCCACTGCCGCGTGAGGGACGTATAATAATCAGTGGCACATAATTCAGATGTATTGTCGTTTGAGGAGTAAGCATCGCTCGCCGCGATCCATATGTCATGCGCCGATGAGTATAGTAGGAAATTTTCTCCAATTTCTGGCAACATGGACGAAATGAGCCATGACATGACCATATTATTCTCGGTGTTCCAAAGGCGGAATTTATCATCTACTTCGTCTGGCATTTGGAAACGCCGGAAAGAAATTCTTCCTTCCCCTTACCAGAGATGAACATTTTTACGGATTGTGACCAAATTATGGCCATTTAATTTGTGGCAAGTGATTGGGGAAGAGGAATCCGCCGCAAACTGGAGGACTTCGGGTTTGCAAGAAGACACCATGCCGCCGTATTTTGTCATGGGTTATAGTGGGTCTGATACCATGTAGTTTTAGGGTATTTAGGGTTTTGAGAAGATCAGAATTCTCATTCAAATTAATTAACGTTGAAGCAAATACAACTATATAAAGATTCCTAGGTCTGTCTTTTACCTTATCTGATAAATCAAAATTATAAATAAAATCTAATCTAATCACTAGAGATAACATTAAATCTAATCTAAATCTGATCTTAATCTAATCTTCAACAGTTTTGGTATTGTTTTGAGGTAATATAATTGCTATTGTAGATGTCAATGTCAATTGATGCCTAATTATAGTATAATATTATAGTAAAAATGGCAAACCCGGTGCACGAATTTTCCGCTATGCCTAGGGTTTGGTCTCTTTCGGCCTAACGTATAATAGTATTAAATTATTTTAAAAAAATTCAATAATGTGCTTTGAGTTAAATTATAAAATAATATTAGAGTATTTATGGGAATTGGTGAAAAGTTGAGTTAAATGTAATGACTATTATCAGAGATTTGAAAAAGGGGAAAACAGGTTTTTGAGAAGAGAATGAAATGATAATGTTTGATTTTGTTTTGGAGAAAATAAATGTTGTTGGTTAACAAACAAAACAAAGCCTAAAAGTCCTGATGACAACAAACATAAAATCGAAATGGAAAATATTGGTTAACAAAAGGGCATTTTAAAGAAAATTAAAAACAATACCTTTGCCCATGCAATCCTTTTATATTGGTTTGCATGTTGCTGAACAATTCTCCGATGTCTTTGAACCCAGTCATCCCCTAGCAAGTCTTTGGCTTCAGATCTAAAATCAACCAAGACATATAAGAGATCTATTTTAACAAGCACAAGGCCAGCTATAAATTGTGGTGCATTTCATAAAAACAATGAGTGTTTACTTACCTTCTGACCGATCTGACCATATAATGAATGTTGTTCATAAGAAACAAGTGAGTTAGAGAGATGTCTTTATACTGCTTAGATTTTCCATCCAAGTTGGTTTGAAGAGCCTGCATGATTTGCATCGTAACAGCTGCAAGCTGAGAATGAGAGTCATCCCCACTAGTAAATTCTTGGAAAAGCTGCTTCAATGTTGATTGATAGCTGGAAAGTCAATAAAGAAAACAAAGATTTTACAGGTACTCAAATGTTGATCTATATACCTACCAGACCAAGAGATACCGTCAGTCTTTCGGATTGTTCCAAGTCAAGAAATTTTTAGATCATCACAATAGATTTCGAGGCAAATGAGTTGTGAGATTTTATTAGTACTAATAATTAACAAGTGAAGAGGTTTGAGTTCACAAACACATGCACATAAACAAATCCACATAGGAATGGAAATTGAGATTGAGAGGTAATTATTGAAGATGATTTTTAATGAGTCATGATGTATTTGTAGAAGACTCGGGATTTTGGAGTTTTGGTACTATATATACCAAGTGGACTCGGTGTTCAAGCATTCTCTTCTCTCTCTCCCCTCTCTCGGATTGTTCCAAATCAAGAAATTTTTAGATCATCACAATAGATTTCGAGGCAAATGAGTTGTGAGATTTTATTAGTAATAATAATTAACAAGTGAAGAGGTTTGAGTTCACAAACACACGCACATAAACAAATTCACATAGGAATGAAAATTGAGATTGAGAGGTAATTATTGACGACAGATGATTTTAATGAGTCATGATGTATTTGTGGAAGACTCGGGATTTTGGAGTTTTGGTACTATATATACCAAGTGGACTCGGTGTTCAAGCATTCTCTTCTCTCTCCCCTCTCTCATGCGTTCATCTCTCCCCCAACCCTTTCCCTTGTCCCCCTTAGTGCAAAAATCGATGGACTTGGGAGCGGAATTTCTCGAAGATAACTTAGTAATCTCCTTCCCCTCGCATTTATCTTCGTTTTGATTGTGCTTAGTTTGGGCATGTTTAGAGTTGGGTTTGGATTTTGGGAGATTTTGAAAAATCTTGGATTTTTGTTATTTTTTTATTTAAATTGTGTTTTAACCTATATTGGATGTCCAATGGTGTTTTAATTGTTGTTGGTTTGAGTTGGAAGGAGTTGGGTGTGGTTTGTGGAGGTTTTTAAGCTTTAAAAATGGTAGTTTTCGGGTTTGACCGATCGATCGGTGCAAGTGCGTAGCGATGGGTAAAAATTCCGACGTTTTACCGATCGATCGGTGGCACCTAGCGATCGATCGATCGGTAGAGGTTACCGATCGATTGGTGCAATGCCCTAGCCAAAATGTAATTTTTGGGTTTTTACCGATCGATCGGTAGGTTGACCGATCGATCGGTAGGTCGGAGATTTTTGGTAAATTATTTTGTGTCGTGGTTTCGACGTGTGCTTCACCTGGGGTCTTTAAAAATGGTTAATCGTCATGGATTGACGATATACTTGAGCATTGTGAACGTGCTTCGGCACGTGGATGCATGCTCATAAATAATTGTGAGTTATTTTATGTGTTAGCACATGATTCATCGGGTCACGGGACTAAGGCAAGGTTTGATTCGGACTACGGAATTCTAAGGTACATATAACATACGAGCATAGCCTTTTATATTATTGCAACTGTGAAATGCATGATGTACTGTTAATACAATAAATTGGTAAGTATTACAATTGAGATGTTGTCGCTATGGAGCGAACATCGGTTATGATGCCGCCACTATTGGGCGTGCGAGGTAATGAAAATGTGGAATTAGCGGTTAGATATATGTAATATCTGTAATCATTGTTTAATGATTGGATTTTATTAATTATGGAATTTGGCAATTAGTGAACGGATTTAGTTAATCCATGAAATGATTAACTAGTTTTTGGGAATTTGATGGTTTCGGTTATTTTGAGAACAGGAACAGTACTGGGGATCCCGTACGAGGATGACACTATTCAGGGAGTATCCTTTAAATTCACCGCTTTACATTCTGTAAATTATATATTGTGATATTGTGATTATTGGATCGGTGGTATTGGTATGCTCACCCCGTGTGGGGGGTGTCTCTGTCGGGGCAGGTGGAACAGGTATAGCGGTAGCTCCGGAGTTGAGATCGAGCTATGGATTGGAGATACTTCCAGGATCTAGGTACCAGTGCCGGTATTGTGTTGGGTACTTTATACATTAAATACACATTCACTCTTTTGATGCTCGCATGTGAGCACAGTTACATGTGTATATGGGCTGTATAAAGGGCATGGGCCTTTGTCTTTTCATTTATTGGTTGCATGCAAATAAATAAGAAATTGCTAAATGAATTGAGAACATGTTGATGTATTAATAATATGCATAATATGGACATTATATGGAATAATGTAAGAAATTTTATTATTGGTATTTTATAGCAGTTCTCCCCCTGATCACATGATTGTATGCACGAAGTACATGGGTTAATACACTAATAGAGAATTAAGGGCACGGGGTCCTTACATTAGTGGTATCAGAGCAGTGGTTAGCTCTTTGGGATGTCTAAGGCATAAGGGTGTGTCGAGAAAATGACTAGCACATAATTTACGTATGATTGTGATTTGTGTCAGAGTGATGACATTTATACGCTTATGTGCATGACATGAGATAATGAAAATTTGCATTGTTATTACGAACCGTAGTGGTTATAGGTTCGTGAATAGAATACGAAGTATACGGTAGTGAGGAATACCCGTTGATTAATATGTATGCACTGTTGGTGGTACTTATTAAGAAGTACAATGACAGAAATGGGGGACGATACTGTGCTGCCAATACATGATAAGGCACAATGTGACAATCGGGTATGTGTATGTCATTTACATAATGACACAGGTACGTGACAATGTATTAGCACTGATTCAATCGTTCATGTTTATTGTATAATGTATTGATGATTGATGATCCTTGTGGAGAATGATTTATGATTGAGTTACAGTGATAGAGTCACCGCCGATAAGCGAGTGATGTGACAGGGTCACCGCCGATGAGCGAGTGATGTGCTTGGGTCGCCACTGACGAGTGTGCGATGTGCTTGGGTCGCCACTGACGAGTGTGCGATGTGTTAATATGATTTGTGGGTCGCCGCTGGAGCGTGCGATGTGTTAATGTGAATTGTGGGTTGCCGTTGGAGCGTGCGATGTGTTAATATGATTTGTGGGTCGCCGGTGGAGCGTGCGATGTGTTAATGTGAATTGTGGGTCGCCGGTGGAGCGTGCGATGTGTTAATGTGATTTGTGGGTCGCCGCTGGAGCATGTGATGTGTTAATATGATATGTGGGTCGCCGCTGATGAACGAGCGATGTGATAGAATCGTCGTTGACGAGCGAGCGATGTTACAGGGTCTCCTCCGACGAGCGATTGTTATTGGGTCGATGCTAGAGAAAGCATACGACGTGTATATTGTTATTGGGTCGATGCTAGAGAGAGCATGCGACGTGTATATTGTTATTGGGTCGATGCCAGAGGGAGCATGCGACGTGTATATTGTTAATGGGTCGATGCTAGAGGGAGCATGCGACGTGTATATTGTTATTGGGTCGATGCTAGAGAGAGCATGCGACGTGTAAATTGTTATTGGGTCGATGACGTGTATATTGTTATTGGGTCGATGCCAGAGGGAGCATGCGACGTGTATATTGTTAATGGGTCGATGCCAGAGGGAGCATGCGACGTGTATATTGTTAATGGGTCGATGCCAGAGGGAGAGCATGCAATGTGATTATTGTCGGGATTGACACTATTGAGAGTGTGCAATGTATTTTATGTGCCTCCACTATAGAGGGAGGGTGATGGATATATGTTGATTTAATTGACCTTGTTGATTTGACATATTGTGATGATCAAATATTGTGATGATCAAATGCACAGGTGAAAGCGATCATGGAGAGAGTAGATGAAGAGATAGTATTGTTTTCTTTCTTATCATTGCAGTGACGATACAACAGCTGGGTGTATTGACACCGATATATCGATGACATCCATTGGCGAGATGATGGTATGATTATGTGGTGGATATTATGATGCATGTAATGTATAAACATGCATTGATATTTGTCTTATGATTATGATATGGGAATATAATACTTACCGCTCATATGGCGAAGCGATGATTATGCCGTTGTCATATCGAAGCGAGGGGTATTGATTGTGTACCGCCATTGGGCGATGAGTATTGTGTACCGCGTGGGGCGATGAGTATTATATACCACCGTAGTGAAATGAATGTTGTTATACTGCTAGTGTGTTGGCAATGTATATTGATGATGTGTTGATTGCAGATAGTAATGAACGTTGTGTTATTGTTGTTCCTTGGGTACATGAGATGTAGGCCAAGAGGATATAGGATATTGGAATGTTGGAAGGGGAACGAGGAATGGAGTGACGAGACAGGGTGTGGTGTGACCGCTGTGGTGATACCATCATATCTATGGTATACATCGGGTAATGATATCGTTTTGTAATAATGTCAAAGCATGATAGTCTTTTGTATATTTTTGGATTAATAATTGATTACTCACTTGTGATATTGTGGATGTCATGTATTGACATGTACCGTCACAGGTTGACGATGATATTGTGGATGTCATGTATTGACATGTACCGTCACAGGTTGACGTTGATAATGTGGATGTCATGTATTGACATGTACCGTCACAGAATGACGATGATATAGTGGATGTTCTATGTGGACGTGTGCTGTAGTTACGATGAAAAATACATTTAGGTATATGTATTTAGTCGTATGGTTGGAGTGCCAATGGTGGGCACAGAGTAGTTTTTGAGTCACCGGTTGACGAGACTATTATGCCGAGCAGGTTTGCTCGATGAATTATTGGATGCACCGTACAGGTAAGTGTACCGCAGCACGTATTGAAGTAATATTTTACGAGTAGTGGTACCTTTGAGTATGCTCGTTGGGATGGCTATGGCCAAGTGACTGGTGGTAGGAATAGTTATTGAGGAAACTACTTGCATATACGATGTGACGTATGGTGGACATGGTCACCCACACATGAAGGTGTGGAATAAGTCCTAATGGATTAGGATTGCATTGTGGTTGGGTAAGGACATCGGGATGTCCGTTGTGATTTGGTATTAGAGAAATGTTGGGTGATGACCCACTGCTCTAAAGGATGGTACGGTATGGTATACTGGGGTGGAACGTATGATACGTTGATAGGTTTGGTATAAACCTAAGAGGCAGCGAATCTGCTAGCCAGGTGTTGTTACAGTATTATAGTGAGCTTATTGTAGCCATTATACTACTCGTTGGAACCGAGTTTGGTAAATCGTATGATAATACGATGAGGGTTTATAGTGGACTCTTGTAATCACTATGCGGCATGAGTATTTGAGGCAGGGAATACCTCACGAGAACGTTTACACGTATGTTTTGAGATACTTGTACTGGGACAGTTCAATTTTGTTGGGAACCAACGTGAGTGTCAACAAATCGTTGTTAGCTCTGGTTGAGAATCCTTGCATATGGAATGCAATAGGGTCACGATCGGAATTGTGGGATATAGTCAGTGGGGTGACAATACTATATTGATTATATCTCTTGGAGAGATTTGGAACATACTGTCATGGGGACAGCTGGTATTGGTCGATGGTTGATTGTGAATCAGCCACTGTAAGCATTACTGGTGTTGGACCGGGTAATGACTTCGCGTTACTGGTGAGATGTACGAGGAGACGTCTCTGGGGAGATGCTCGAGATTGTGGAGTACTATGATATTAGTACAGAGCATCGTTAGAATGGGTATACGTTGTGTATACGGATTTCGATTTGGTAATAGTAGCAATGATGCACTATTCTGAACCGGTTGTGTATTTATTGGTTCCGGAATATATTTTGGTATAAATATATCTAGGTTTTCCGAACGACGATTCGAGGTTGGAGGGTCATGGGTTCATGACACTTTCCTTGAGGAAGGCGGTATTGATATACCTACATATTGGGAATCTTTGGAAGATTCGATGAGTCGGTTGTGTGGTATTGATGTTGGAATCACACCATTGGTCGTCGGTTCGTCAATCATCATTCTCCACTGGGTGAGAATAATTGAGGATTGACAGTTGTTTATAGGTCATATGGGCATGATTTGAGATACCCGAGCCGAGTGCATTGAGTATGCATGTGGTGTTGGTGCTTAGGCATGTATACCGGTGTGTACGAATGCCAGCATTTTTGGTACTCGTCGAGCATCGGATTAGTATGTTTGGATGGATGAATCTCTAGTGAGAGATTGTGGCACATGGAGATTGGTAATCTCAACGACACGATGCATTCTGAGGAATGATCGTGAGTGCTGGTTTACTCCCTTGAGGAGGGATTGTCGTGTATTGAGGCCATAGTAATTCATTACTGGGTAATTTGATAGCATCCATGTGTTAGGATTGTAGAATCCTAGGGTAAACGAGGGATGGTCGGGGTTCAATCGGTTGGGTGTCGTTGACACGTATAGTGAGAATGCAATTGATTTTCTCGCATGTTCTCTATGGAAACTTGAGACCTTGTGGAGTCTCGATGGCGTGTTTTGACCAAGATGTGATTTCTTGAAACACACGGTTGTAGGCATCTTTGGAGGTGTGTCTTGTGTGGATCGGTGATCATAAGTTACCCGATCCGAGTTGCAAAATGGCGCAACTACTCCTTTGATGAGATGTATTTGGAGAACGGAAACTGGGTTTAGTGTGTGTATACTGTTGTATACTAGTGGTTTCCTTTGTAGCGATGTGTGTTGGACATCGTAGTCTAAGCGGTGAAGATATCGTGGAAGTGATATCTACGTTGGAATCAAGGACGATTCGAGTGGCTAGCAGTTATGGTTGACTGACTGCTTTTGGGTGGTTAGCATCGATGTATGCTGACGTCCTTTCGAGATTGTGATGGTTTGGGAGGTTTACTCCATTCGGTCGGTGTCCTCTATGCATTCATGAATCGATGTTGTGGATCTGTTTGGATTGTGTGGTCTTGGCAGTACGTGGGGTACACCTTTGCAAATTTCGAGGACGAAATTTTATTAGTGGGGGATAATTGTGATGCCCGGGAATTAATGGTGTAAATTCCGGTGTGGTAATAATCCTCAATGGATTTTAATTGTGCAATTATGAATTAATTGCAGTATTGGGACTCCCGAAGATTTTAAATCCGGTATTTAGGGTTGTTGGATCCAAGGGTTGAGATTGTATTCTCATCGTGGTGATAAACCTTGGAATTTGGTTTTGGTGGGATCTGGGGTCTGGTACTTTGAGTTGGGGCTGGTAATGGAAATTGAGATTGAGAGGTAATTATTGAACACAGATAATTTTTAATGAGTCGTGATGTATTTGTGGGAGACTCGGGATTTTAGAGTTTTGGTACTATATATACCAAGTGGACTCGGTGTTCAAGCATTCTCTTCTCTCTCTCCCCTCTCTCCTGCGTTCATCTCTCCCCCAACCCTTTCCCTTTTCCCCCTTAGTGCAAAAATCGATGGAGGCTCGACTTGGGAGCGGAATTTCTCGAAGATAACTTGGTAATCTCCTTCCCCTCGCATTTATCTTCGTTTTGATTGTGCTTAGTTTGGGCATGTTTAGAGTTGGGTTTGGATTTTGGGAGATTTTGAAGAATCTCGGATTCTTGTTATTCTTGATTTAAATTGTGTTTTAACCCTTATTGGATGTCCAAGGGTGTTTTAATTGTTGTTGGTTGGAGTTGGAAGGAGTTGGGTGTGGTTTGCGGAGGTTTTTAAGCTTTTAAAAATGGTAGTTTTCGGGTTTGTGCAGCGACCGATCGATCGGTAGCATCTTACCGATCGATCTGTGCAAGTGCGTAGCGATGGGTAAAAATTCCAACGTTTTACCGATCGGTCGGTGGCACCTAGCGATCGATCGGTAGAGGCGAGCAATCGGTCGGTAGAGGTTAACGATCGATCGGTGCAATGCCGCAGCCAAAATGTAATTTTTGGGATTTTACAGATCGATCGGTAGGTTGACCGATCGATCGGAGGGTCGGAGATTTTTGGTAAATTATTTTGTGTCGTGGTTTCGGCGTGTGCTTCGCCCGGGGTCTTTAAAAATGGTTAATCGTCATGGATGACGATATACTTGGGGATTGTGAATGTGCTTGGGCACGTGGATGCATGCTCATAAATAATTGTGAGTTATTTTATGTGTTAGCGCATGATTCATCGGGTCACGGGACTAAGGCAAGGTTTGATTCGGACTACGGAATTCTAAGGTACGTATAACGTACGAGCATAGCCTTTTATATTATTGCAACTGTGAAATGCATGATGTACTGTTAATACAATAAATTGGTAAGTATTACAATTGAGATGTTGTCGCTATTGAGCGAACATCGGTTATGATGCCGCCACTATTGGGCGTGCGAGGTAATGAAAATGTGGAATTAGCTGTTAGATATATGTAATATCTGTAATCATTGTTTAATTATTGGATTTTATTAGTTATGGAATTTGGCAATTAGTGAGCGGATTTAGTTAATTAATGAAATGATTAACTGGTTTTGGGAATTTGATGGTTTCGGTCATTTTGAGAACAGGAACAGTACAGGGGATCCCGTACGAGGATGACACTATTCAGGGAGTGTCCTTTAAATTAACTCTTTACATTCTGTAAATTATATATTGTGATATTGTGATTATTGGATCGGTGGTATTGGTATGCTCACCCGTGTGGGGGCTGTCTCTGTTGGGACAGGTGAAACAGGTATAGCGGTAGCTCCGGAGTTGAGATCGAGCTATGGATTGGAGGTACTTCCAGGATCGAGGTACCAGTGTCGGTATTGTGTTGGGTACTTTATACATTAAATACACATTCACTCTTTTGATGCTCGCATGTGAGCACAGTTACATGTGTATATGGGTTGTATAAAGGGCATGGGCTTTTCTCTTTTCATTTATTGGTTGCATGCAATTAAATAAGAAATTGCTAAATGAATTGAGAACATGTTAGTGTATTATAAGATGCATACTTAAGAGTTGAGTGGTATGGGGGATATGGGCATTATATGGAATAATATAAGAAATTTTATTATTGGTATTTTAAGCTATGGTAGCATGTGGTTCTCCCCCTAATTACATGATTGTATGCACGAAGTACATGGGTTAGTACACTAATAGAGGATTAAGGGCACAGGGTCCTTACAGCTACTACCAGCTAAAGCTTTTGGTAAAGCGGCAATCGCTTGATCCTACAATGCTTTTAAATCGCAACTTCAGACTAGAAGGGTTTAAATGGAACAAAAGTGGTAAATATGATCTAATTCAAATACATGAAGTAAAAAAGCAAGGATAGAGTGGGTGACTTACTCAAACAAGAATTTCACATAATTAATTACATAGCTTGTCAATGGATGGACAGTTCCATCAGCAACCGCAGTTTTCGTTGCATCCTTTTCAACTGCTTCTTCAAAGTCACCAAAAGTCTCTTGGGCTGTCTGAGCAAGCCTCTTTGTCAATCCCAAGGCGGATTCTCTAATTTCACTGCAAGATTTACCTCTGAAAAGTGCCTCAATCTGCCGAAATGCAAAATATTTAACATTGACTTCAATGAACATGCTTTATAATCATAAAAATGTCCTAAAACCTTAAACATGAGTTAAGCAAAATGGATGTGATGATTGTAGTGGCCAAGCCAATGATGGTAAGAAAGAGTATATGATAGATGTATGTAGACAATTGAGACTACTTCACATTCAACATAACTATGGGATAAACAAATAACTGTAACTTCAAAGGAAGTATATAAAGTTAAAAGCTGGTGTCCTCTCCAATCATGTAGACTATTATGAATTTAATAACAGCACCAAAATTTCCGCATCACGCAACAACACTCCCTATCACCTCCAGACTCGGAAGAACAGGATTCAAGGGGAAAAATGTAGCACTTTTTTAATAGAGAAAAGTATTTATTCGAGGTACTTCTTCCTTCCGTAAAACTATGGGATTGACTAGCCATCGCCATAAACAATTAAGCAACAAAATATTCTCAAGAAATACTATGTCAAATTTACGTAAAGACCAGAAATTGAAATACAATTAGTTACGTAAGTAAAAATCCAGGACAATCCACCAGCATTGTTCCCCATCTTGCGTGAGGAAATTATTGCTTAAAAAGAATTCCCCATACCTCCGAGTGAAGTTCTCGCATTATTTCATACATATCTAAAAGCACAAATAACTTTTCAGGGGATCTCTTGCTTTTGGCAATCGCATCTCCAAAGCTAAGTAGCACTGCAACACTCCCACCAGTAACTTCAGCAAAACAATGATCCATGAGAGAATCAAATCCCTCAAAAATTTGGTCACAAACTTTACGTTCTCCAGCAAACAGCAATTTAACCTGTTTGATCATGATTAGTTAAATTCTTAAACCAAATCTAATCTGAGCATAGAGTAGCATCATTAAAAGGAAAACCTACTGCAATCCGCATGAGATGAATCCAGTTCCCAATCTTAGCTTCCAAAACTTCCCACTGCATCTTTTGAACATCATCTTTGCTAAGCTTTTCCACCCCCAATTTCTGAAGGCTTTCTTCCAAAACAGGAGAACGGGTGTCCCTACAAAAAAGAACTAATATAATTTCATATAATGAGAAAAATAAACAACGATATTTCACATCAAATGAATTTAAATTAATTCCCATACGTATCTGATACTTATTTGCTAAATTTTTCCTACACGACACGGATGTGGACGTTAAATGGCTATTACTGTCAAGCATATACATAAATATCATATAAATATATATAGTAATATTTGATATGATATTATTGGATTTGTAATATAGATGGTAATTAATATATTTGGCAGAATCTTAGGGATTCTGAGGCTGATTCTTAGAGATTCTTATTGTAATATGCTCCATTATATAATGGAAAGAAACCCTATTCAAAGGGGCATTGACTTTGGTATTGAGATTCAGATTTATTGACATGGTATCAGAGGCAAGTTAAAACAAAAAAGGGAGTTAGGGTTTACAGGCTGCGCTGGGCTTCTCCTCCCAGGCTTAATCGCCTTCTTTCCGGTGGCAGCGATGGGGGCAGGCAGTGGTCACTGTTTCTTTTTTTTTTCCCTCCGCGTACTGTTGGAGCGTCAAATTTATTTTTTTTCCAGCCAGATTTTCAACGGCCGAATCTTGCACGATGTCTTGGGTTTGCGATTACTGTTCATCGCGCGTTGTTAAACGCGTACTATTCATCGCGTTTTTACTGTTCATCGTGTACTGTTCAGCACGCTTTTTTTCCTGTTCCTCGTTTACTGTTCATCACGTTTATTCATCGTGTTACTGTTCATCGCATTTTTCCCGTCGGCAATCTCCTTTCTTTGATTTTGGAGTGACATGACTTTCATTGGATACTCCTTCATGAAATCACCAAATCGTTGTGTGGGTTCCTGGAATTTGGTCACAATTCCTCTGTTCTCAGAGTGGTTGGATCTTTTTGTTCGGAATAATTTTATGTGGGTGCTCGCAAATCAATTGGATTTGCTCTCAGTAGATCCATTTGACGATTTGGGCAAAACTTTTCTTGGGTGTGCACGTTCCACGATTTTCTTTTGGTGCGCAGAGGTTTCTGGGTCTTCGGTTTTGTGCGTCTATTCTTTGTTCCACTGATCTCTGGAATTTTTGGTTCTTCCCTGCAGTGGTTGTGTTCGTCTCAATCCAATATTACATCCGTAAGTTTTTGGGTCACCGACTGGTTGGTGGTTTAGGGCTTTTGGAATTTTTTTCGGCATCGATCGCGTAGGGTCTTCACCTCAGCAACTTTAATATTGATGATTGTTCCCCATGTACCTGTTCAACAGACACTTTCATTAGAATCAAAGCTCGTTGCTTTAAGATCTGGCTTTCGCGATTTGTTGTTACTGCACATTGGATATCTTCTTCATCATTTATTCCGGGGTGGCTTCTGCTCGATTTTGGGGACCTGGGTGACCACAACACTTCTGGTATGTGTGGTAATCGGTATTTTTGCCGCGGCGTTTGCGGTGTCCTTGCACGGTAGTTGTGCGTTTGAGCCTAACACGGTTGTTATGCGTTTGAGCCTTGCACGGTTATTGTGCGTTTTAGCCTTGCACGGTTGTTGTGCGTTTGAGCCTTGCACGGGTGTTTGTGCATTTATACTTTTGTCGCGGTGCGAGACGTATTTTGCACAAGTATTTGCGAAGGATTTGCCCGACTAGGGTGTTGATTCTTCTGCGACAGATTATTTGGATTGACAAATTGATGTTTTTGATCGGTCAGCAACAATTTGAGGGGAGATGTCAAGGATATACATAAATATTATATAGATATATATAGTAATATTTGATATGATATTATTTGATTAGTAATATAGATGGTAATTAGTATATTTGGCAAAATCTTAGAGTTTCTGAAGCTGATTCTTAGAGATTCTTATTGTAATATGCTCCTCTATATAATGGAATGAAACCCTATTCAAAGTGGCATTGAGTTTGGTATTGAGATTCAGATTTATTGACAATTACCAAGCCTGTCGCAAACATTGAATCAGCTCAAAGCTGTGTTGCTTCAGCCTCTACACCAGGACCGAACTTCTTCAAACTAGAGCTTCAGATATTTCTCTTCCACTTAAGAAAAGAAGGTTCTATGGGTTTCACATGTATATCATTCTTAACATATTAACTTACCGCGAACAAATTTCTTATGGTCAATGCTTAAGAATTTTGAGAATGATTGCAGCTAGTGTGGTCCTAAATGTATTGTTTCTAAAAGGAAATCGAAAAGAAAAGTAAAACGTCGAGGGTTTTTGCCCTTCCCAATTAAGTTGTTCTCAACCTGGACAAAAAAAATTGTCACAAGGGGACCAATCTTGAATTCAGGCCACTGTGAGGTGGTCCCAGAGACATAGACGACAATAGTGAGAAATATAGTTTTTGACGAAACCAAAGTGTAAAGATAGCTAGCAGCCAGTCAATTATGCTGCAATAAGATTCCTACAACATAAGTTCTGGATTCAAGTCAAATTATGTGTTAACCTGAAAAAAGTGTGAAGATGGTGACAGGTCTTTTGCAACTGATAAGCTACAGTTGGACATCTAATTGCAAGAATAGAACAAATATACACAAGAATACTAGAAGAAAAAACGTGCAGAATGACAAGCTGACTTCCTTCGCAAAATTAATAGAGTGAAAAATGTAAAGAAGAGGGAAGGCGCTGTTGAATAGGAGGCAAAGAATCAGAGAATGGTTCCCATTGCAGTGGAATGCAACCACAAATGAATGCCTCATGAATAACCACCTCACTGCACTTTACTCTCCGATGCCCTGCATCAAACTCATGTATAACAGTGCATTTCTTGGTCATTATTTCGAAAAAAAGCACAAGTTGTTCATCACAGTAGCTTGATTCAAGGATTTGAATATATCCAAATACAGGGTTTACTGGAATCGTTTTTCATAATCAGGTGTTCAGTTTTGAATTACAAAAGTCTAATTGTTAGTAGTTTCATGAATGAGCTTATGTAATATCATCAGTAATTTTTCAGTACAAATTCATCTTATTATGTCAACGGCTATTAGCAATTAGAACTCCTCAGGAATTACTCTGAGTACCACATTGATCTAGTACATACGTAGTATTGCAAGACAATATTAGAGCGTTATAGCATCTCTCCAAAGGCTCAACAGATTAGACGACCAAACACGGTATAGCTATGTCTGACCATATTACTTGATTCATTCTTCAACCTCCCACTGAAAGTTTCTTATAAGTGCCAATAAGGTCTTCCTAAATGACAAGAATGAGATTGATTGTTAACTTATGGCTGCTGCATGGAATACAGATGGATTTACCGGTATATTCTCTGTAACTGCTGCTGATTCCCAGCTTGAACCATCTGTTGGGCTAAATCATGCAACAGGGGCAAAATTCGAGGAGGAATCAGTATTGGTGTCGTATATGCAGAATTTTCTGTGCCATTGTTCTGATGTTCAGAATGACTTTTTGATGATGGAATCTTGCCGATGGAATCTCCAGGTGATCCTGATGATGGCCGCATAGAATTTGGGAGGCACTCAAAAAGTCGTTCCGGTTCAACAGGTTTGCTGGAAAGAAGAAAAAATCAATTTAGAGTACACAAATGTACAGCAGGTAGTGCGATATACATGGTGTTCATGTATAATAAGTAACCTTAAGTGAATCAACCAGCTCAATTAGTCAAAAATCTAAATATAATGCAAGGGAAAAAGGACAAGCTAATGAAGTCTATCAAGTCCATGTCATGAAAAATATCAACACATCATGTCGCATAGTGACCGAAAACAAAACTTTAGATCGCTACATAAACTTGACATATTCAGTCCACCTTTATATTAATAAGAACTTCCCCTCCAATAAACATGAACAGTTTTAAGGATTCTCTCTCTTTCCCTCTCTCTCTGTCTCTATCTTATAGCATGTGTAATAAAAATATAAATTTAGGCTAATACTAGTCATGTCGCATCTCCTATCTCCACTCAAAGACTGCTCATTCATCTTGCTGTTTCTTTCAATAACAGCTATTCATACAATATAAATAATCCCAGGAGGTGTAGAGTTATGACCATAGTTAGTATGGAAAAATTATAGAATTAAGGATGATTGACAAAATAGATGTGACTAGAGAATAATGTGTAAAATCCTCTAAGCAAACAGCCAATTTAACATATCAGTATACTTCCACAAAGAATGAAAAACAAACCTGTAATAGGACAAAAGTTGTTTAAACTCCTCTTCCAGCTTCGATATTGCCTTTGAAAGCAAATTGTTTGTATGGTTGATCACTCCATCACTACTCTTGAAGCTTTTGTTGTTGCTAAAAAATTGAATGTTATTCCTAAGTTGCTCAATTGCTTGAAGATAACTCTCTAGATCCTCATTTGGCCCTTTAAGTATCTTCGCCTCAGCCTAAACAAATCAATGTCAAAGATGTATATAGATGCCCGCCAATAATAAAGAAGAAAATGAACATAAGCGTTCGCTGAAACTTTGTCTCAGGTAAAAAAGGGAAATTGGATTAAAGTTTTTAATGGCGTGCCACGTAGCTAGCCATGCAGTTGTTTAACAATCTTGTCAGCTGATCCAAAACCTTCGCCACTGTGAAGCACAAGTTCTCAGCTCATAATCAACTATGTGAAAGATTCTGTCGGAAATTACACAATCTTTGAAAAATGGACTGTAACAAATATATATAATTTGAATTGAGTTTTAAGAAGGTATTGCAGGTTGGAATAAATTCAAGATAATGTGACCAATCAATTTTTCTACTCCTCGACACTAACTCAAATCCTGGATTTCAATAATTGGAGTTTAGTGGTTATTTCAACTCAATTCACTAGTCATTTTCTGTATTGAACTCAATAGCAGTAAACCACAACCCCAACACACCTTTACATGTGTAATACAAATTGACTTTCTTTCCGAATGGTTTTCCCTTCATTCATCAATGCATTAAATAGGAATACAATTACAACCTATGTATGGAAAGAATATCAACAGCCTAATTTAGAATATTAACAGCCTAATTTACATCCTAATTTAATAGCCTAAATGTCAGACTATTTTCCACTGTCATCTCCCCTCAAATTGGTGCTGGTTTGAAGCAGCAATTTGTCAATTAAGAATTGCTGACGCTGCCGAGTCATGGACTTGGTGAAGATGTCTGCAAGTTGAAGAGCGGTGGAAACATGTGGTAAAGTGATAGTCTTGTTGTCAACCGCCTCGCAATTAGAATGACAATCCACTTCAATATATTTAGTACGTTCATGGAAGACCGGATTGGTGGCAATTTGAATAGCACTGGTGTTGTCGCCATTAAGTGGAGTGGGTTGGGTTTGTGGGAACCCAATTTCGCACAAAAGACCACGGAGCCAAAGAATTTCAGAGCAAGCAGCAGACATCGCCCGATATTCGGATTCTGTAGACGATTTGGAGACTCTTGCTTGTTTCTTGCTTTTCCAAGAGAATAAGGACGAACTCAAAAACATGCACCATCTTGTAACTGAGCGACGAGTGTCCGGGCAGCCAGCCCAATCTGCATCACTGTAAGCAATGAGATTTAGTGGATTGTCGGTGGGGGAAAATAAGCCACAAGACGGCGAGCCACGTAGATACCGAATAATGCGAGGAACTGCAGCGAGATGTAAGTGTCGTGGAGATTGCATGAACTGGCTGACTTGTTGAACTGCAAAGGAGATATCAGGCCGTGTGATGGTTAAATAATTCAAACTGCCAACCAATTGACGATACATAGCAGGGTCAGAGAGGAGATCACCCTCGTCACGCCTATATTTCACATTGATTTCCAATGGAGTATCGACGGAGGAAGTTTCATCAAGACGAGCCAATGTGATAAGATCCTGGGCATATTTTTGCTGATTTAAGAAAATGCCGGAAGAATCACTGTAGATTTCTAACCCCAAGAAATATGTAAATGGGCCAAGATCCTTCATGTGGAAAGAAGCATGAAGATGCTGTTGTAGTCGAGTGATCAGAGAAGAATCTGTCCCAGTAATGACAATATCGTCCACATAAACCAGAAGGAGGACGACACATGCCGTTGTTTTGCAAAGAAATAAAGAGGAGTCATACTTACTTTGCTGAAATGAGAAACGAAGCAGTGTTGTGCGAAATTTATCAAACCAGGCTCGTGGTGCTTGTTTTAGTCCATAAATAGAGAGCTTCAATTTAAAGATTGCCGAATAAGGAGAGGAAAGCCCTGGAGGAAGTTTCATGTAAACGTCTTCTTTGAGATCACCATGGAGAAATGCATTTTTAACATCCATTTGATGCAGTGGCCAACCTCGAGAAGCGGCAGTTGAAAGAATTGTGCGGACAGTGGTCATTTTGGCAACAGGTGCAAATGTGTCCTCGTAATTGATTCCATGTTCTTGGCGATTGCCAAGAGCAACTAATCTGGCTTTATAGGGATCCAAGGTCCCATCTGAACGAAGCTTGACAGAAAATACCTATTTACAACCAAATGCTTTAAAATTGGGCGGACAAGATACCACATCCCATGTATCATTTTCTTGAAGAGCCTGTAATTCGTGCTTTTTCCCAGTGTGGAAGCTTGACAGCTTCGGAGTAAGATCTGGGAATAGGATTAGAGGACAAGGTAGTATGGAATGAGGTTGGAGAGAAGCCATACCTATCGGGGGCATGAGACGGCCTAGTCGAATGACGACGCAATGTTTCAAGATCAGAATCCAGTTGCGGAACCGGATCAGGTGGGTGGTCGGGCTCACAAAGTGGCGCAGCAGGACGCCTTCTTTCATACACGAAGCCAGGCTTGAAGCGTTGAGGAATAGAAGACAAGGAATCAAATGATGGGAGCATAACTGTTGACGGAGTCACGGACGGAGCCAGATCGCTGCTAAAGTAATATTGATGTTCAAAGAAAACATGTCGTGAAATACAAAATTTGTGAGAAGAGACGTCATAACATATATAGCCTTTGTGAGAGTTACTATAACCCATGAAGACGCATTTAGTAGCTTGAGCCGACAACTTGTGTCGTTCATGTCCTGGCAAGTGTACAAAACAGACTCAACCAAAAGTATGTAAATTTAGATAACTAGGCATGCGATTATAGAGATGGGAATAAGGAGAGGCTAAGTTTAATGTACGTGATGTTAGACGATTGATAAGAAAAACCGCAGTAGATAGTGCTTCAACCCAAAATTGAGAAGGTACCACCGACTCAAGTAACAATGTACGAGTGACATCAAGCAGATGGCGATTTTTACGTTCGGCTACCCCATTTGTTGTGGTGTATATGGACATGCATGTTGTGATATGTTTAGAGAATTGTGTGTCCACTAAAGCTACAAACTGTTGGAACATCAAAAATACCTCGGATTTAGCCCGTAAAAAATAGATCCAAGTATATTTGTTATGATCTCGATATATTTGTATTTGGCATGAGAAATAACCGGCGAAATACCCCATGCATCGCTATGTATTAGATCAAAGCAATTTTGAGCACGGGTGCCCTGATCAGGAAAAGGAAGAGACTTACTTTTACCTAACTTACATGCAATACAGTCAGGAAAATTAAGAGATGAAAAACAATTGTTTTTACCCAAGAAACCTGACTTTATTATATGAGAAAAATATGCGAATTAGGGTGACCCAAACGTTTCTGCCATAAGGCATTGTTATGATGAACTGTATTACAAGCGAAAGAAATAACTGGGGGAATTGAAAAATGTAAAAAAAATAAACGTCCAACTTTAGGCCCCTTCGCGAAAATCTTACTCGACACCTGATCCTGCACAAGACAACCAGAACAAGAAAAAGAAACATTATAATTGTCATCAAATTGTCCAACAAAAATAAGACTAGTACTTAGTGCGGGAGATACAAAAACATCCCGAAAAGTAGAATTCACATCATCAGTTGCATGGATCGGTAATTGATGATCATTAGCAACGGTAATCTGTAACGACCCGAATAAGGGCGAACATTATGAAGATTGGCAGCAGACTTGGTCATGTGATTAGAGGCCCCTGAGTCAATCAACCAAGAGACAAGGGAAGCAGAGTTATTACCTTGAAGACCCAATGCAGACAGAGCAGAGATAATCATCTGTTGCACCGTTTCAGGGGTGAGAGTGGAAGGCGCTTCTGTGGGAGCGGAATAAGAACCAACTGCAGCTTGATATCCCGTGATATGGCGTTTTGGTGGACGAGTGGGACAATCGGGAAGAAGGTGGCCGGGCTTCTTGCAATAATTGCATTTTTTAGTGGTGCAATGCTTTGCAATATGCCCAAATTCCTTGCAAGTGTAACATTGTACTTGACGTATGTCCTTTTCTTTTCCTTTGACATGAAAGACATATGCCACATCATTAGAAAATCCTGAATGTTGTTGGAAATTCCCTTGCGTTGCAAGGCGCTGCTCTTCACGTAGTAATTCCCCGAGACAAACATCCAATGATGGAGATAGGTCACGGTTCATTAACGTAGATCGAGCGATCTCGAATTCAGGGCGCAATTTCATCAATAACTTATCTCTCTTGCTTTGTTCATGAACAACTAGAACATCAGCAAGGGAGCCGTCCGGAACCTTAGTATAAATGATATCAGCGAATTCTGTCCACAGAATTTGAAATCCCGTGAAATATTCCTGGATAGAGAGATTACCCTGAATGTAATTGGCAATCTCGTATTCGAGTTGAAATCGCCTAGCCACATTGTTTTGACAATAGACTTGTTGTAAGTAGTCCCACATGGCTTTGGCGGTTTTGTATGGGCGAAGATTTAGTACAATGAGGGTGTGTTCTGCTGAAGGATAACAGAGGGATTGATGACACAACCTTCTTCATCCTCTGTTCTGCTCAAGGATAACTTTTTGGGATAGCCCGATGGGCCCGAATGAGGCCCGCACTGTACATATTACTTATACATATTTTGATTGATAATTTATCCCTCTTACTTGGTGTGATGAGGAGTGATGGTGATATTTTATTACCATTATATCCCTCAATCATATTAACTTATTCTTATTTCTATTATTATTATTATTCTTATTTCTAATAATATAATTTCATATTTAAATTATTATTATTATTATTAAAATAAGTGGTTTATAATTTCTAGTAATAAGTAGTTTATAATTTTTATTTTAATTTTATTTAATTACTAAATAAAATTTTCGAATTTATGAGTTTAATTTATCTAAATTATATTACATTATAAAGTACATTTGTAAATATTTAATTATTTATTCAATTAATTTAAAACAAGCTATTAATTTGATCTTTATAATGCTTTAGTTATTATAAATTTACTTATATTCAAATTATATTATTTTTGTGTCTTTTTCAGAAAGAGAAAAGTTTACGGTAACTACTTTTTTATTTTACATAAGTTTATAATAATATTTAAAGAATTTTTAATATATATCATGAATCTGTTTATCTAGAGCAAAACCATAATTTGCGATGAGGATGGAAGCGAAGCTGAGGATGATTCTGTTTATCTAAATTATATTATATTATAAAGTGTCTCATTTTACATATGTCATGAACTTATATGAACTAATATAATTTAATCAAATTATTGTTAATAAGTCTTTTTATGACTATTTAATTATTTTTAAAAAAAAATTAATAATTTTTATTAATAAATTCATGCTGGGAAATACTGAATCATTTTGTATATGTGAAAAGTTTGGTGCAGAATAATTCGAGGATATTTTGATTAATATTAATTAATTATAATATTTTATTAATAATTAAATTACATAGAAATTTATTTTAAATTAATTTAATTGAAATAAAATAATAGAAATAAGTGCAAAACATATTCAAGGGTATTTTTGTCATTTTACGAATAAAATTAATCTATATCACTTAATTATCAAGTACACCAAACAAAATATTATTTATCGTACTTTATTAATCATACGAACCAAACGCAATATAAATTATCCATTAGCTTACTTAGCAACTCATTATCCACTTTTTAATCTATCCATCACTTATCATATCCTCGAACCAAGCGCACCCTGAGTGGATCGACAGATGCTAACATCCAGGACAGGTTGCGAGCATCTGTAATCTTCCATTTGGTTAGGGACGTTGTATCAAGAGGAATGGAATTACTCCCATCAACATGTCATAATTCCTTTCTCGTCACGAACAGACGAAATTGGAATACCCAAGCGAATTATTTTTACCCGTGAATTTAATATCGAAAGATATACTCATGGTATGAAGGAGTATTTGACAGTATTTCAGTATTAACGTCGCACAATATTAGCAATTGATGAGAAACAAAGGCTAACTGATGCGATAAAGCCGATCGAACAAAACCCAATATTAGTTTATGGGATGTCAGGATAAAAGCAATCAATCGAGGAAAAACATTCACGCGATGAACAGTAACGACGCGCCATGAACAGTAACGACGCGCAATCAATGGCTCTGATACCATGTACTACAAATTGACTTACTTTCTGAATGGTTTTCCCCTCATTCATCAATGCATTAAATAGGGATACAATTACAACTTATGTATGGAAAGAATATCAACAGCCTAATTTACATCCTAATTTAATAGCCTAAATGCCAGACTATTTTCCACTGTCAACATGAACAGCTTTTGAAATTTGTTTAACCTTATAAAGACTCTTCCAAGGTCAGATCAGCCTTGCATTTTCTCCAATAGTTGTAAGGGGCATAGTGCGATGCGTGGGATGTCATCTTATTTACGTGATCAAACTAAGACTCTTCACAAAAAATAAAGAATAACTAGGAATTTCAATCAGAACCACCAAGATCAAAGTCAAAGTCAAAGTGATTGGATAAAATTTAGGGGTTCTAGATTGTTACAATACGCTTTTATTGATTGGGCTCGTGAGCCGATAGTTGTCTTCTAGATTAATATTAGGATTTTAACTTTTATGTAAAACTTCGGAGTATCACTTATGCTCTTTTATTGTTAATAATATTTATATTTTCCTGATAAAAAAAAATACAAATTGGAAGATTTCAAAAGAAATTAGTCAAGAACTAAAATCACAGCTATGACTTCATGATTCAGAAATAACCAAGCTAGGTGGAACATGACTAGTTATATGGTTTAGACAGAAGTTGGAGAACCAAAAAATGCCTGAAATCAAAATCTAGAACATTATCAACACATAGATGAGCCATGACATTTAAAATGAAGTAATATATCCAGTTCCTTATATTATATTATTATATTATATTATATATTATAGGGAAAATTACCAAAAACATCATATAGTTTGTTCCAAATTTCATTTGCAACCATTGTTTGAACAACTACAGTTTACATCCTCAACTTTCATGAATTGTAATACTTTGCATCCTTTTGACTCGATTTTATGTTTTCATCAAAAATTTATCGTTGCATTTCATCACCGCCTTACATATTCAAACTTAGATCCACTTAAAATAGTTATTGCAAATTTATTAAAAATCAAAATTAATATCGAGGGTGTCAAAATTTCATTTTCCATAATCGTTAACTAGAGAATTTCGATACTAAAAATATTGTTTTTGTTTTTTAAAAATTTGGAATAACAAGTTTAAATGGATATAAGTTTGAGTATGTTAGGTGATGATCGAATTCGGCGATAAATTTTCGATAAAATACAAAATCGAGTCAATAGCATGCAAAGTGTTACAATTCATGAAAGTTGAGGATGTAAACTGTAATTTTTCAAACAACGGTTGCAAAGTGAAATTTGGACCAAACTATAAGATGCTTTGTGTAATTTTCCCTATATTATATAACTATGAACAAAAACAAATCATTGATTGGCATGTGTAAAATATAGAAATTCCTTCTCTAGTAATAATTGAAAATAATAGCCATATCTTCTCGTATGGTGAATAAGTCATAATGTATGTTCAAGCCTATTTTCAGTTTAATCTTGACCTTAGGGTGCGTTTGGATTGATATATTTGAATCCAATGATTTCAAATCATTTGATTGTTATGATGAATTTATACTGGTAGTATTTCAAATCCACCATTTTATTAATTTATTAAATGTAACGGTAACCGTGGTGGATTCGAAATCCACCCCAGATGGATGTCATTTCAAATACATTCTTCAAATCCTTCTACAAATCAAATTCATTCCTCCAAATTAAATACTTTCATCCAAATGCAACCTCAGAGTTCAATTGTTATTGACCCTACAAACCGAAGTTAGATATGAATAAGGTGGATGCTCAAGAACTTGAAGCTCCAATTCCACTTAAGGTGCACCCCCTCTGATACGTAATAAGATAATGATGGTATTTAGCACAAGAACAACACAGAAATTCTAGAAAAAAACGGAAATTACAATCACTTGGTGCTCACTTTTACTCAGAGAGAAACTCTCTGCCCAAGCAAATTGCTTGCCTCACTCTCAATCTAATTTTCTGATGCTCCACTATCTGTCCCCCCTAATTCTTTTATTCCCTTTACCTAACAACTTTGCTAGCAAACTAACCACCTCATGCTTAGATCAAGTGGGATTTGGTTTTCCTATGATACACCTTGTAGACCTTGGGCTTTTTCTCTTGGGCTTTAATCATGTGCCCTCTTCCTGAGGACGCCTCTTTAATCCCCAAGGCTTAAATGTGGAAACTGGCGTTGAAAATCTTCTACGATCTCCCAAGTGGCGTCTTCTATTGGTTTGTTTTCCCATTGTATCAGTACTTGTGGGATTTCATCCAACCCTTAAGACCACCCGATATCCCAGTATTAGTTTCGGGTAATATGCTGCTTCAACTTCATTTTCCAACTCTGTAGGCAGTGTAGTTTGTGATGCTAAGTCACTTTTTGCTTTTTTTAACTGTGATGCATGAAATACTTGTTCCTTCGGGTAGCCGTAGTTTATATGCAACAGCCCCTATTCGTTGCATTATCTGGAGAAGGTCCAAAAAACATGGCTGCTAACTTTTGGTTGATTCTTCATGCTACAATTGACTGTGTGTGGGCGGAGTTTAACGAAGACCCAATCTCCTACCATGTGAGACTCATCCCTCTTCTTGAGATTTGCATATTTTTCCATTCTTTGTTGGGCACGTCTGAGATTGTACTTCAGCTGAAGCAATACTCCGCCCAAAAAAACCCATTCTGCCCACACTCGTGGCTGCTCTGGTGCAAAACATCTCAAGTATGTCTCCAAACATCTATTCAGTACCTCTGATTGTCGGTCTGTCTCTGGATGATAGGCGGAACTCATTTTGAGTTGAGTTCTTTGTAATTTAAAGAATTCTGTCCAAAACTAACTCACAAATGTCGGGTCTCTGTCACTTACAATAGATTTTGGAATCCCATGAAGCCGTACCACTTCCTTAGCAAACAACTCCGCTACACTTTTTAGCTGAGTATGGATATTCGATCAAAATAAAATGAGCATATTTTGATAAACGATTCACTACTACCAAGACAGCATCATAACCTTTTGATTTAGGGAGGCCTATTATGGAATCCATAGCAATGTCCTCTCATACTAATTCTGGAACTGGCAATGGCTTTAGTAACCTTGCCGGTGAAGTGGCCTGATATTTATTACGCTGACATTGCCCACAAGCTGCCACAAATAGATAAATATCGTGTTTCATCCCTTTCCAAAATAAACTGGCAGCAATGCTTCGGTAAGTCCTACAAGCTCCAGCATGTCCTCCCATAGGAGTTTTATGGCATTCCTCCATCATCTGTCGTACCCATTGTGATCCAGCAGGAAGTACTAATCTGTCCTTGTACAGCAACTGCCCATGAACCAAGGAGTAGGGTGATGGCTCGTGGGGTTTGTTACGAAGGCCCTGCATAATCTTTGATCAAATTCTCATCTTCCTGTACAGCTTGATGTATTAATTCACTTCACCCCAATAAGGCATGCTGGTGGCATGCAATTCACCATCTATCATCTCCCTCGATACCACCTTGTTGGTAATTCCAGCTTTATAGATCACCTCAAAATCATAACCCAACACTTTAGCCAACCAATTTTGTTGGTCTGGAGTTGTAATACAATGTTGAGTCAAATGTCTCAAAGTTTTTTTATCGGTAAGAACCTTAAATTCCCTCCTAAATAAGTAAGGTCTCCAATGATTAATTTCCAACACCAAGGCCATGAGTTCTTTCTCATATAGCTAAAGCTTTCTCGCCTAAAGCCTTGCTAAAGAAAGCTAAAGGGTGGCCCTCTTGCATCAATACTGCCCCCAACCCTTTTCCTGATGCATCACACTCAATTAAGAATTCTTTGGCGAAATCGGGCATAGCTAACACCAGGACGAAGGTAAGTAACTCTCTCGAAAGCCTCCTGTGATGCATTCCCCCACATAAAGCCATCTTTCTTAAGTAATTTTGTGATTGGCTTTGCAAGTTTGCCATAATATTTAATAAATCGCCTATGATAACCCGTTAATCCCAAGAAACCCCGCACGCCCTTCACATTCTTCGGACTTGGCCATTCTTTGACACAACTTACTTGTGTTGGATCCACTTCTATCCCACATTTTAACACTACGTGACCCAAATACTCTATTTGTTGCTGTCCAAAGCCACATTTCCTTATATTTGCCACAAAACAATGTTTATGAAAAGTTCCCCACGTGTTCCCCTCCTGATCTGCTATATATTAATATATCATCAAAGAAAACTAGCACGAACGGTCGTAAATAGGGTCTGAATATATCATTCATGTTGGCTTGAAAAGTTGCAGGAGTTTTCAATCCGAATGGCATCACCAAGAACTCGGAAGTGGCCTGAGTGTGTTTGAAAAACAGTTTTAGCTACATCACTTGTTGCAACCCGAATTTGGTGGTAGCAGGCTCGCAAATCAATTTTCGAGAACATGTAGCACTGTTCAACTCATCCAACAACTCTTCAATGACTAGAATGGTGTATTTGTCCGAAATGGTGATTTCATTCAAGCTCGATAGTCCACACAAAATCTCCAACTGCCATCTTTCTTTTTGACTAATATAACGGGCTGGAATATGGACTAGCACTGGGTTGAATGATGTCAGTGACTAACATTTCTCCAACCATCCACTCGATATCATTCTTCTGGCAATGCGCATATCTGTATGGGCGGACACGCACAAGTCTTTCCCCTCCTTAATGGTAATAGCATGCTCATGGCCACGAATAGGTGGCAACCCCTCTGGTTCTTTAAATATTGCAGGAAATTCCTGCAGTAAATTGTTAATGGCAGTAGCATGAATTCCTGCTGCAACAATCTGTCCAACGTCTAGTTTATGTGTGAGCTGTAACAGCATGCCCCGAAACTCCACATCTACTGTTTTCGCTAATGAAGTAAGTGAAGCTGCGGTTCGACATAATGATGGATCGCTCCACAACACCGCCTCATGTTCTCCCAACCAAATTTCATGGTCATTTTCTCCCAATCTACTCTTACTTCCCCCAGAGTACACGGCCAAGTAATGCCCAAATTAAGGCCAACACCTCCTAACCCAAATAAATAAGCATCGAATTCAATTTCACAACTTCCCAAATTCACATTTATGCCCTCACAAATTCCCTAGGAAATCACGGTATGCCCATCGCCCAATCTCACGCCAAAAGTTTGGTGGATGTGACAGGGATAAGGCATTGTTCAACTAATGTTTCAGATAGGAAATTGTGACTTGCGTTATAATGGACCTTCCTCACAAACTCCCCCGCACTTTCATTGTTTTTGGTAGTGAGATACACCCTATGGAAAACAAGGGTAAATCTAAACGTTGAACATCCTCCCCACACCCTTCGACTCCAAACTCCAAACTTCAAACTCCAGCCCTTCTTCCTTCCCTACCTTCACCTCATCCTCACGATCCTCCTCATCCTCTTTCAAGATGGTAACTCTAAAGGATTTAGCTAGCATTTGTGTTGAGGGTGAAAAGGTTGGTTGCAACGAAAACAAAGACCATTTTCCTTCCTATGAAGGAACTCTTAGTGAGAATAAGAGTTAGTTTCCCGACATCTGTTCTCTCACACTCGATTTCCAGGTGGTATATATGGTTTTTTTAGATTGTCATTGGTTGGTGACCCTGAAGAAAAATTGTTGTATCTAGGGTTGAAAGAGCTTTTTAGAGGATGATGAAAAGAAAATGAAGAACTACCCCCCACCAGAATGTTGAAATTTAGTAGTCCAAACTCCACCTACTCCTGCACCACTCCGGCTTTTCTTTGCAGACCATGTGATATGTAGCTCACGTTCGACAGCTCGCGCGAGTTCCATTGCACGAAGCACAGTTATCGGGTTGTGAGTTTCAACCCGACAACGAATGTCCTTCCCTAGTCCGCTAAGGAAATGAACAATGTAATGCTCCTTTAATAATTCTGGAAGTTGACTTATCGGGGACTCGAAGCATTCCACATATTCACGTACCATCAGTGTTTTTTGTTTGAGAGACGCAAGACGTTGATACGGATTGTTCGCTAATTATCCGCTGAATCATCGGATGAGTTCAAATTTCAATTGCTCCAACGTCAATTCCTTACTTGTCATTTTGATCCATCGGAACCAGTGTAGTGTGATTCCCTCCATGCATACACAAGCCATCGGAACTCGATTTGGAGTGGGTGTTGCGTTGATATCGAAATATTGCTCATCTCGTACGAGCCAAGACAGAGGATCATTGTCGTTGAAGCTGGCAAGTACAATCGCCTTAGTGTATGTTTCATTTCATCAAACCCATAATTCCGTTCATCCGTTCCGTCGCCGTCGTCACTTAGGCCATCACCAGATCAGGATGGCTGGGAGTTTGCATCTTTACGGCCATCCGTTGCAGTATCCCCCATCCATCCGCTGCAGTATCCCCCATCTCGCGATGCCCATCAATTCCTTGCTTCCAATCTTTCGTCTGAACCAGTAGGTCCTGGGTCAGTTGTTCTTGATGTAGCACAATTTTCACCAGTGATTCTAGCTTTGAATCGGAGTTTGTAGTTGTCATTTTGAAGAATCCTTAGTGTCGAAAAGGTTCGGAC
The DNA here is from genome assembly GCA_907163345.1 of Haberlea rhodopensis. NCBI lineage: Eukaryota > Viridiplantae > Streptophyta > Magnoliopsida > Lamiales > Gesneriaceae > Haberlea > Haberlea rhodopensis. The sequence continues at coordinate 559,211 of CAJQUN010000125.1, read as the reverse complement.
CAATTGATACGTAATAAGATAATGATAGCATTTAGCACAAGTGACTACTGTTGTGAAGGCAGGGTCTCAGCCCACTTTACTCTTTCCATTTTCATTCTTCTACCAATTTCAAATTTATTATACCAAAAAAAAAAAAAACCTTCATTATTGGTTTTACATCACCCAGAGAGGGTATGCAATGCTACAATAAAGCTCTGGTGCAGCCAGTGACTTAAATACATACAACTCTTAAATTGAAAAGTCTCCTTGTTGTCTAAATCAAATGGCAAACATTCTGAGTAACAGATCATATTTTACAGTGCCAAAGGGTGTATATTGAGATGACCAGAAAATTAGTGTTCGAACATAATTCAAACATTAGCAAAATGCATAGGCAAGCACTAAAATAAAACTTGATTTCTTACTTGGCGAGAAACATCGAATTGAGCCAATATAACTTGAGCGGCCTTCAAAGTTTTATCGATGTTTTCATGAGCTCTGCGAATAGCGTGTGTTCTAATCTGGAAAAAGGTAAATTGAGTACCAAATACAAAAGTATAAGAGTCAAAAGTGTAAAGATTGTGATTCAACGTTCCAAGAGGACCACAACGAAGCAAGAAAGTCAGAATGAACAGGCACGTAGAGATTTGAAGACAAAAACAATGAAACAAACTGCATCTCTCTAGGCTTGCATTTTGGAAATGGCAGCTATTCATCAAAAAGAATAAAAGATCAGTAATTTATTAATTCATTTCTTATGCTTCTCAAGATTGCCTGAATCGCAAAAGCTACAAAACAAATTCGAAAAACCACTTGAAAATTTTTAAGGCTCCTACTCAGTTGTGTTTCATAAGTTGCAAATATTTTTTGCACAACCTAATGAAATGCATTTTTTAAATGTTTCCATCTAATATTTTTCCAGAAAAAAGTAGCAGAAGACACATCAAAAGTTCAGAACTTGAGTAACTAAACCTGTACTTTTCTTCTAAGGAGAGGTTCCAGACTTTTATCTCACAAAAACATCCACATAGAATTATATACCAGTAAAACTAAAGCAAATGGAATTCAAAAGAAAATATGATTGATCCAAACCTAAAGTTAATATTCAGAGAAGATCAGGAGATCATAAACTAAAGAGCATAAAAATGAAACTAATAATAGCAATTTTAAGTTAACATACATGTGTATATGCATATGACTCTAAATAAGCAGCTTACATGATTTTGTTCTCTTAGCTGAACCCTAAGTGATCTTATTCAGGCAGGCGACACGCATCCAGGGTCGCATTATCAATTAGTTGTCAAATTATGCAAAAAAGTTATCTTTGAATTGATAGATTTGATTTCAATGGAAAGATCTGATTTGAAAATTGATTTAAGGATGAATTTCAAATGATGGAGCATTTGAAATGCTTAACTTGTTCTATGGTGGATCTGAAATTTACTTGAATTTAATCCATCCAAATAAGTAAAGGAATATGAAATTTACTTGAATTTAGTCCATCCAAATAAGTCAAGGAATGAGATCATGGATTTGGAAGGATGCATCAATCCAAATGCACCTTAGGTGAATTCGACGATAAGGATAGAGATCAGAAGAAGAAAGAACTCAGAACCGGTTAACTATAATTAGTAAAGTAAACCGGGAAAATCCATAAATAGAAAATTAAATTTCGAAGTTTATAAACCAGTATGGAAGATATAATGCATCAGAAACAGATTAAGAAATCAAAATTGCAACCCATCTTCTCCAAGTCACTCTAAAGATCAAAACTTTACTTGAATCCCTCATAATTTCACTTTTCTAACAAAACATGAGGCATCTGAAGATCCATATATACTGTGTAAAAGAAAAGATCGTTACTTGAGTGGGGCGCATAGCAGTTTCAAGAGCAGAGAGGCGGTGGTCAAAGGATCCCAAAATGGAGACCATATTGTCTGTGATGGATTGGTTCTTCAGCAGAGCCTCTCTCATCTGCGCTGCTCTTTCACTCAGCACATCCACTCCTCCCATCTCTTTCTGCGTTGGATGTCTTGTCTGAAGAAAAAACTACGGAAAGAAAACGGGAGAAAGAGAGAGTCCACGGTCAGGTGTCCGGCTGATTAAAAACAAAATTGTAAATAAAATAATTGCAAAAATAATGTTTAATATATATATATATATATAGGGAAAATTACAATGAAGCGCCCTTTCGAAAAACATAATCTACTTAAGTCTTGAGAAAAAACAATAGTGCAGAAAATGCAAGTTTGATAAACTTTTAATCAAATAGATCCAATTTCAAAATGTCAAATCAATTTAGTGTTTTATTATGGCTCTTTTACCCCTCAATTGTTTGGTGAGATGTATTATACCCCCTAAGCTATTGTTTTATTTGTAAAGAAGCCTCTATATAATATTTAATTATCTTTTATATACTTATACTTATAAAAAATTGGCATTTAACTTCTTCTTTTTACAAGTCTCCATTTTTGCGATCATCGGCACAAAATGGTATCAGAGCCTATGTTTATTCTGAAAATACTATAATAATATCTTGAATATTAATTTGTAACATATACGGAGGAGACGGTTCAAGATAATATGGATCCGAAGGAATGTTCGAAGTGTCATTCATACAGGTGGTACTTCCAAAAATTGGAAGCATTAAATCAGAAGCATATGGCAGAAGCTCAACGCTTCAACCATAAGTGGAAACTATTACGAGGAACATGATTATGCACACCCGGCATAAACCATTACAAGAAACTCGAAAGGATGGCAAAGAGGCTCCATCAAGTGAATCTCAAATTACAGTTCGAGTTAGCTGGACTTCAGGACGACGATCATCCTGAACATGGAGATGTTGTTCCAGACCCCAATGATCCAACAGGGTCCGGACCAGATGATTAGGATGGGAGAACCAACCTTTCTAGAAATTGAGCCATATTCTTCTATGATATACCAAGATCTTAGAGAGATTCAGAAGACAGTGCAGCGTTATAGCTACCTTCAATACCATGTCCCTGCACAGATCCATCAGATTCAAAGTCAGATGGAGATTATTATTAAACATCAGGAGGAAATTCTTGAAAACCTTCAAGATGTTCAAAACCGAATAAAGGAGTTGGAGTCAAGACCAAGTCCTACATGAAGAAAGAACAGAGGGTGGTTACCACCGTCCTATGGAACAAAACCTTTTACACCAAAAGGGGAAAGCAGAGGAGGTCCGAAAACCTTGACGGAGACTGAAAAAAATGATTGCAGTCCTACTAAAAGAGCCCATACTTCCCACAAAGTAATGGAAAGAATCAACTTGGAAGATCTGCGTGATATTGCTGATTCATTTGCGGGATTAAATCTCGTAGAAGTCAAGACAGGAGAGCTTGTACCAAGGCCTCCACCACAAGAAAGTTTCGGGTCACACAATATGTAAGTAATCCATCATGCATAGCAACGCAGCGGAATAAAAAAAAATATTGATTACATGACACCGGATCTATACATAGGTTATCATATCGGATAAAGGAATAAAGGTCTCACCCTTGTAGCGCGTTTGAGCAGATTCCACGGAACACCACGTCCAACGATTCCGAGTCACGAGCAACACCTCCAAGGTCTTGCCTCAACGGTATCCACACGATTAATCGAACAAGGGACGTTCAAGAACAAGTTGCTAGACTTATTCTTGAACCAAAACAGAACTCTCGGTTCTAAACCGATCAACGACTACCAATCAACCACCAAAGGGGATCAACGGCGGCCGAGAGGAGGGTGGCGGCCGTGAGCCTTCGGTCGAGTGAGAGGAGGCCGAGAGCTATGTGGAGAGGAGACTAGGTTATGATATCAAAGTCTTTATTAAACATTAACCTTGCCAACTAATTATATATGATTTAATTAAAGCTTTCATAAAGCCTCATGGGCTCAAGCCCATGATTTTAATTTAATTTTTATAATTATTAATTAAGACTCCTCTTAATTATTTAATTCATCCCATTAATTTAATTTCCCTTTTTTGATTGAATCTTTTGTGCGACCCGATAGGATCTTGTAATGTTGGCTGTGACATAAAATCTCATTTTACGTCACAAGCAAGGAGCGGTGTCTAGCAACACATCAAGGCTACCCAAATTACAAGAAAGTCAATGACTCGACATAACCTTTAGAACTTGTGATAATATTAACCATGTAACTTAATCCCTTTGTCCTTTGTGTTTAGATTGAACACGAGTCATGGAATAGTCATACACGTATATTCAATCTTTATTTCTTGATCCCCAAGTAGAACTAGAATAAACGAATAAGCTCGATATCTCATATCGACTCATTCGAGCATGACCATGCATTTTAGTTCTCACTTGATCAAGGGCCAAACACTTCTCCTGTTATATAGGAGGGACAAATCCTATCTCGATCAGTCAACATCCCTCTACATAATTCGTAGTGTATCCAATAGTCGCCTTTATAGTTTACCCTGTTACGGGTAACGTTTGACAATATCAAGATACATAACTCCTTATGTTGGGATCTCTGATGATCACAAGTCGTAAGGATTACATACATTATTATCACTATGAGAATTGCTTATGACACTCATATAACTATCCATGTAGCATTCTCATGGTGGGTCTGTCCAGTACATCGTTCTCTAACATGTACCCATGTGTTGATTTGATATCTCTTATCAATGAACAATTCATCAATCAACACATACTAGTCTCTACGTATTATCATTATCCCTATTCATGATAATACTTGACTAGGGACATCTTTAAGAATAATACAATATTATTCTAAGGACATTAACATATATATTAATTCACATTGCACAGTTAATCGAATAATATATAATAATAAATTGTCATTTCATAAAATCATAAACATTGTATGTCCAAACAATCATTCAATGATTTGTCTTAGGGCATATCCCAACAAATCACTCACTTGCACTAAGACCACTCAGACATAAACCTAATGCCTAGAGATCTAGTATGACGATCATGCTTCGGCTGTGACAGTGGCTTCGTCAATGGGTCAGATATGTTATCATCTGTTGGTACTTTGCATATTTTAACATCTCCCCTTTCAACGATTTCTCGAATGAAATGGAAACGCCTAAGTATGTGCTTGGATCTTTGGTGAGATCTAGGTTCCTTAGCCAATGCGATCGCTCCATTGTTGTCACAATAGAGTTCTATCGGATCTTTAATGCTAGGCACCACTCCAAGTTCAGAAATGAACTTCATAATCCAAACAGCTTCCTTTGATGCATCCGAGGCAGCAATATACTCAGCTTCTGTTGTTGAATCGGCTACTGTCTCTTGCTTTGAACTCTTCCAGCTCACAGCACCTCCATTTAGGCAATACACATATCCAGATTGCGATCGAAAATCATCTTTGTCGGTTTGGAAGCTTGCATCAGTGTAACCCATTACATTGAGCTCTTCCTCACCTCCATAAATCAAGAATGTATCCTTAGTTCTTCTCAAGTACTTCAGGATATTCTTGACAACAATCCAGTGACCTTCACCAGGATCAACTTGATATCTGCTCGTCATGCTCAAAGCATACGATACATCGGGACGAGTACATATCATGGCATACATGATGGATCCAATAGCTGACGCATATGGAATCTTACTCATGCGTTGTCTCTCATCTGGTGTTGAAGGACACTGTTCCTTTGAGAAAGATATACCATGTGTCATAGGCATGAATCCTTTCTTTGATTCTTGCGTGCTAAACCTTTTAAGCACTTTGTCTATGTATGTACTTTGACTTAGGCCGAGAAGCCTTCTCGATCTATCTCTATAGATCTTGATTCCTAATACATAGGTGGCTTCTCCCAAGTCTTTCATCGAAAAGCAGATCCCTAGCCAAATCTTTACAGATTGTAAGGCATGGATATCATTCCCAATGAGAAGTATGTCATCTACATACAACACTAGGAAAATGATTATGCTCCCACTGACCTTCTTGTAGACACAAGGTTCATCTATGTTTTTGATATAACCAAACTCTTTGATTGCATCATCAAAACGAAGATTCCAACTCCGAGAAGCTTGCTTCAATCCATAAATGGATCGTTGTAGCTTGCATACCTTTCCAGCATCCTTTGGATCGACAAAACCCTCGGGCTGTGTCATATACACATCCTCGAGCAGATTTCCATTAAGGAAAGCTGTTTTGACATCCATCTGCCAGATTTCATAGTCATGAAATGCAGCTATCGCAAGTAAGATCCTAATGGATTTAACCATGGCAACTGGTGAGAAAGTTTCATCATAGTCAATACCATGAATTTGCTTGAAACCTTTAGCAACCAGTCGACCTTTATAGGTTTGTACAATACCATCCATGTCGGTCTTTTTCTTGAAAATCCATTTGCACCCTATGGGTCGTACCCCTTCAGGTGGATCAACCAAAGTCCATACTTGGTTTGCATACATGGATTCCATCTCAGATTTCATGGCCTCCTGCCATTTCTCAGAATCAGTGCCCATTATAGCTTGTTGATAAGATGACGGTTCATCCTCATCAATAAGTAGTAAGTCACCTTGTTGAGTCACAAGAAATCCATATCTCTGTGGCTCCCGGTGTTCTCTTACAGACCTACGCTGGGCTTGTGTCTCTTGAGCAGGTACTTCTTCCACAACAGCTTGCGGTGCCTGCTCTGTTTCCATCTCAATCTCAGGTTCAGTGTTTACTTGTGGTTGAACTTTACTAAGTTCTATTTTTCTCCCACTGGTTTTTCTAGAAATAAATTCTCTTTCAAGAAATACACCAGTCCGAGCAACAACTACTTTGTTCTCGGTGGGATAATAGAAATAGTATCCTTTCGTTTCCTTAGGATACCCCACAAATAAACACTTATCAGATTTGGGTCCAAGTTTGTTAGTGGCATGACGTCTAACGTAATCCCCACAACCCCAAATCTTCATAAAAGACATACTAGGACGCTTCCCAGTCCATATCTCATATGGTGTCTTTTCCACTGATTTAGATGGAACACGGTTCAGTAAAAAAATCGTTGTTTCTAGAGCATGTCCCCAAAATGATATCGGAATATCTGCATGACTCATCATTGATCTAACCATGTCTAACAAGGTTCGATTTCTCCTCTCGGATACACCATTCCATTGTGGAGTATACGGAGGAGTGAGTTGTGGGACTATCACACACTCCTTTAGATAGTCATGAAACTCTTGGCTTAAGTATTCACCTCCTTGATCTGATCGAAGGATTTTGATACTTTTGCCAAGTTGGTTTTGTACTTCATTCTTGAAATCTTTGAACTTTTCAAAGGTTTCATGCTTATGCTTCATAGGTACACATACTCATATCTACTGAGGTCATCAGTAAATGTAACGAAGTATTGAAAACCACCTCTAGCTTGTGCACTTATTGGTCCACATACATCACTATGTATTAGTCTCAATAAAACATTTGTCCTTTCAACATATCCCTTGAAAGGGGCTTTAGTCATCTTGCCCATTAAACAAGATTCGCATGTTTCATATGATTCAAAATCAAATGAATCTAATACTCCATCCTTATGAAGTTTAGATATGCGGTTCTCGTTTATGTGGCCCAAGCGACAATGCCAGAGATTCCTTTCTTTAGATCCTCCAGATATACTTTGCAGTTTCTTTTCCAATGGCCGGTCTCACCGCAATGGAAACAGTTCCCTTCCTTTGCTATCCCTCCCTTTGGCTTCAGTGCAGAAGACTTTGGCTTAGATTTAACAAAGGCCTTCTTTGGTTTCTTATTGCCCTTAGCTTTGGCCCTTCCTTTGCTCTTATTCACAATAAGAACATGTGTGGCCTTAGTATTCTTTGTATTTGCTTCATATGTTCTCAACATACCAAGCAATTGTGGTAGAGTCTTTTCCATGTCAGTCATATTGTAATTTACTACAAATTGACTGAAGCTCTCAGGCAACGATTGCAAGATTACATCGGTGGCCAACTCTTGGTCCAATGGAAAACCCAGCTTCTCCAGATTCTCAATGTACCCAATCATCTTGAGCACATGAGTTCCAACTAGGCTTCCCTCTACCATCCTGCACTGGAACAATGCTTTAGAGACGTCATACCTCTCTTGTCTAGCTTGCTGTTGGTACAATTGCTTTAAGTGTTCGATCATATCGAACGCCTCCATTTCCTCATGTTGCTTCTGAAGCTCAGAGTTCATGGTGGCAAGCATAAGACAGCCAACATCAAGTGCGTCATTCTGATGCTTCTTGTAAGCATCTTTATCGGCTCTAGTAGCCGCCAGGGGAGGTTCCTCAACAGGTAAGGGTTCCTCTAGGATATATTGTTTCTTTTCTTGCTTGAGGACTATCCTCAGATTCCTATACCAGTCTAGGAAGTTTGTCCCATTTAATTTGTCCTTCTCAAGGACCGATCGCAGTGATAATGTGCTTGTTGTATTGTTAGTTGCCATGGATATCTACAATATAAATATGCAAAATAAGTTTATGATTTAATCATTTAACATGGTCTTATATTAAATGATGCTCCCACTATTTTGTTTAAAAATATCAACCCTCGAAACCTTTAGTGGGCCAAGATCCATATTTCGCCTAATCTTGAGTTAGCTTTGGCTAATCGCCCAAGACTCGGTTATTTAGGTAGACAACACTTTGTCAATTACATCACATGTAATTCTTGGATAGTTGGACGAACAACGCTTTGTTCAATTCATCAAATGAATTATTATCCAAACCATGCCTCTAGGTTCCCAATCCTATTGAGATAACCTAGTTAATTCGTACCCAATTTAAAGTATAACGGATATCACTTTTATCCTTTCGCGCCTTACTTAGATTGCCAGTGTTCTTTGCTTTGGCAAACCCACACATGTACAATCGAAGTTTTTGACGAGTACTTTTAATTTTGGAAGGCATCTAAAACTTAATATTTTAGAGGGATTTATTGATCTCATGATTAGTTTGATAATTTAAAATATGTCCACTACATATAGGTGTATACATTTCTACATATATGTGTAATACAATTATCAATCTAAAACATAAGATAAATCATCCATCAACATACATAATTAAACGTGACATGGTTATAGCCCCTACTAGCGATTTTCTCAAGCCAATGAGAAAATCCCAAGAGTCAACCTAAGGTAACTTCACAAGATCCTTCCTTTGGCTCCTGTTTGTGAATGGCCTCCTCATCCCGGCATCATGCTCCATCTTCATTGATCACCATCAACAAATAAACTATACTATTTACAAGATATAGAATTCCTCGATTCACATTCGAGGGGAACATAAGGGAGGGATAACATTTAGAATAAAATAGAGAAGGCACGACACGCAGGTCGTATTATAAATTACAAACATTAACAAATCCTATCTAATAGGTTAAAGGGCTATAACCATGCACCATGCTCAAACAACACATATAACATGCAATAACAATTAATGAATTAAATTCTAAACATTTTTAAAATTTAATCCAATAAAACTATAAAATAAATTTTATGAAATTATCTTACGCTCGGGACATCTTATGCCACGAACTTCTTGCTCAAAACCCCACGTCCAACCATGAAGGGTTCGAAACCCTAATACCTTGGACGGCGGCCGTGAGCCATTAGGGTTCGAAACCCTAGCCGTCACGAGCCACTATGGTTCAAAATTATTGTTTTATTTCTCGGCCTTTCATGCACGATTCATGAAATCAACGGAATCTTCGCACGAGAACCGTTGCCATAAAAAGTCCACTGAATTCCCAAATCAGATCTGAACCTCACTGTTCTCTGCCGGCAATCTACCACTGCCTGATATCTGTTCAGAACGTCAATACCCATGATGCAGTCGAAGTCTGACATGCCCAACACAATCAAGTCTGCCTTCAACTCGTTGCCCTCAAAATAAATGAGTCAATCTGCCATAAACTGATCGGCAACGATATTTCTTCCAGTGGGTGTCGAGACCATGAGAGGCGTGGGTAAAGAAGACGTGAGCATATGGTGTCTCTCCACAAAGCCCACAGATACAAAAGAGTGGGAGACACCTGTATCTATCAAAATAAAAGCAGGGTACGTAAATAAATGACACGTACCGGCGATCACCTCCTCCGGGGCTGCCTGAGCCTGCTCTCTGGTCAGTGCATACACCTGTCCCTGGGACGGTCCCACTGTCTGACCTCCCGATGGTCGAGGCACAAACTGCTGCCTCTGGTGTACTGTCCTGTCATCAAATCTCGGCCTGTTGCCCTGAAATTCTGACTGTCCTCCCCGGGTGGGGCAATACCGAGAGATGTGGCCCATCTTGCCACAGCTATAACAGGCAGGGCACTTACTCGAAGAATGTGGCCCTCCACAATTGTCGCACCTTGGCTCTCCCGATCTATTTCCTTGCACAGGCTCTCGGTTGTCTGACCAATTGTTCTTCTTGCCCTCTTGCTTCTGCCCAAAGAATTTCTTCCCACTGAACCGTGAAGATGAAGAGGCACCACGAGGTTTAAATGGCTCTCCTCGGGGCCTCAAGCTATCAGTAGCTTGCCTCTGTTGTGATGCTTGTGGGAGTGCGGCACTAGCATAGGCTCCAACTCCAATCTCCGCAAGCTCTGCTCTTGTGAGAGCATCATCAAAAGAAGTGGGGTTATTGGTGATAACCCGGTCAAAAAGCTCTGGTCGCAACCCCTTCATGAAGTTTCTCATCTTCGCATGTCCGTTGGTGGCAATGTGTGGAACATACCTCAGCAACGAGGAATAATGCATGGCATAATCTGACACCGACATGCTCCCTTGTTTCAAGCTTGCAAACTCATCTTCCTTCGTCTGTCTCGCCGCCGCAGAGAAGTACCGGTTCAGAAACCGGGTTCTGAAGAGTGTCCAATCAATCACTGCACATGTGCTCTCAGTTCCATCACCGTGCTCCTCCACCACATTAAAGGTTTCATTGCCAACTGGAACTCCGACAGCCTCAGCCATACTTTAACAGCACAAGGAGCCGATACAAATATCTGCTCAAGCCTTTCTAACCACTCCTCAGCCTCCTCTCCTGATTCTGTTCCCTCAAACCGGGGCGGGTGGTAAGACAGAAACTGAGTCAAGCTGATCTCACCAGGTAGTAATAATTGAGCCACTGGTTCCATGCCTACAGCTGGTGGAGGTAGAGGGTTTTCCTGACCAATACTAGCGTTCACGCTCCCAACATCGCCAACCTCTTCATTAAGGTTCCCCGCATTCATAGCAGCCATGCTGTAACACAAAGGTTAACAACAATTCCAAACAAATATATATATGTTATGCCGTTAGATAACAGGAATGATAATAAGCATGTTAGTATAACAGGATATACATCAATATGCACCACATGCATAAACATGCTTCAGATGTAAGCACCTAGCTAATCAACCTAAGGCTACTCTTCACTCGTTCCCGGGTTCTCTAACCACTGCTCTGATACCACTAATGTAAGGACCCCTAGTTCCTTAAGTGCGGATTAAGGGCATAATTAGAACTAATATAAATTATCATAGTAAAATAATCGTGTTGAGACTATGAGCCTTAAGAGTTACATGCCAAATCAAGGACCATCAATGGATTAATTACATTTTCAAATCAAAATGAATGTTATCAACTATAGTTCCACACTACTCCTAGAGTAGACACTATAGAAAGTAATCCTGTCCTTCTTTTCCCAAAAGTGTTCTTCTCAAGCTCACCGTCTCAACCCGCTTAGCCCTTCTTATCATGCCAAAAGTGTACCTACAAGGACAACCCCCCCAAACATGAGCAATAATATCATTCATATTCAACACAATATGAATATAAGGCGTAAATGCATAAACCACAATAAAACACTTCCTGTTTTTCCCATGCATTTTAAACGCTTCCAGTTTGGTTGTCCCTGTACCATAACTCATGAGTATAATCAATAGATTATTTAATGGTCTACACATGTCATGACATGATACCATCTCATCAATACCAAATACCAATCACCAATCCCTAGTCTGTCCATCACAATGTATTTTAATGCCCCTCGCTTATTTACATATAGGCGGCATAGAATAACCTCGCTTCAATGGACATGAGGCGCTCCCACCCCTCGCTTCACATTGAGCGGCAAATATTCTTTCCTCGCCCTATATGATAACCACGCTCAAATGTGACATGCGGCGCTCCCACCCCTCGCTTCACATTTAGCGGCAACAAAACAAATAGCGGCAAGCATTAAAATCATCAAGGGATGACCACGACTCATGGGATGTGCACCAATAACCATCATATGCATATACAATCATCATGCATAATTCAACATGTATTTGCATCCACAATGCATAATCCCATATATACTCGCATCCACAATGCATAAACAATGAGCATATTAGATACATGTATCGTTGGGTGCCCGTACGTCTTCTACGTACCTCTCCAAAATGTAGGATGTGGTAGGACTTCACTTCCTTGGCTGTGTTGCCACCTGGGATGGTTCTACATATTCACACAATTCAATATTAGAACCCAATAATAGTCCAACACCAAAAATCCTACAAAAATAATCAAAAACACCATATTTTGTGTCTCGCGATCGATCGCTGCAAAGGGCCGATCGATCGCGAGATCACACTGCCCGAAACCAAATTTTTATTCTTTCGGCGATCGATCGCCACCCTCGCCGATCGATCGCCCAAATGTGGCGATCGATCGCCATAAGCTTCTGGAGCGTACTGCCTCCTCGCGATCGATCGCCAAAAACGGGCGATCGATCGCCGAGCCCTGTGTCGCGAAAATCGCCATTAATGCTCCAAAACTCCATTCCAACCATACCAACTCCCCTACCAACAAACCAATAACATTAAACACATAATAACCTTCCATAAACACTTTAAGCACCTCAAAAATTCAACATTCAACCAAAACCACAACAACCCAAAACAAACCCATTTCAAACCATTTCAAATCCAATCCAAACACAACAAAAATAATAGGGAGGTATCTATACCTCTTGGGGACTTCAAATCTCCCAATAAACTCCACAAATCCAACTTTTGGAAGGATTTCTCTCCACATTTTTGCTCCAACTCGAAAATGAAGAGGGAAAAGGGTTTGGGTGGTGATTTGGGGAAAGTAAAGTAAAGGTATGGTGGGGGGTTGGGGTATAAAGGGGTTGGGTTTTAATTAAAATGCATCCACAATCCCATGGTGTATAAAACACCCCAACATGATATTTTTAAAAGCATTAATCCAAAATGCACCAAAATACCAATTAAACTCATGATTTCCAATTAATTGCTAACCATGGCAAATAAATCATGCTAATAACAATCTTCCCAACATGCACAACATGCACCCTGAAATGCTCTCCCGGGTCACTCTATCATGTGACTAAGCATTTCAATATGATAAATAATTCCAGCCCATAATTAATTACCACCATAATTAATCACACAAACACAATTAATGCCCAAATTTCAATTAATTATTTCGGGGATATCACAGTATACACCTCATGCAATCGAGACGGTGTCTAGGAGAATGTCATTTCTTCATGTAAAACTTGCGGAGTGGTGCTACCAAGCAAAACTCCAAAAGAATTTCAAGAAGTTCAGAGAAATCAACAAAATAACTCCTCTTTGCTGTACAGTAAATGATATCCCTACAATCATTCGAAACTACCCAGAGGTGAAAGATGAAAAAGCAGAGAGCTCATCCATATGCCCGAGGAAGTAGTTCAAGAAGAAGTAGGTCTTCATGGAGACCTAGAAAGTTCTGGTCAAAGCAGAAAGCCCAAAGTTACAGATCTGGGCAAAGATCAGGACCAACAAGGAGTAGAACCTTGTCAACAGGTTCTAATCAAGCTAGTTCTAGCAGAACACCAACGGAGAGAACTTTCAGACGCACACATACTCGTGCAAATAAGAGTTCAAAGATTGTAACTGCTGGACATGCGGAATAAAAGGACATATCTCTACAGATTGTCCAGAAACCAAAGTTGTGGAGTAAGACAGATCGAGCATACCAAAGAATTCGAAGATGCTGTCTATTTCTAGGATTTGGTACAGGTGCATCAATTTGAGGATATTCCCTCAGATGAAAGCATCTACGAAGAAGAGATCTATTCTGATGATGGAGGTGAATCCAGCTCAGAATCAGAGTGAAGGAGAGTTCCTTCAACACTTGATCAGAGAAGAGCCGTCGGGATTTTTCTCTCATACTATTGTTTCTCATAAAACTCTTTTGAGGATCATGAAGGAAGGGCCAAAGCTTCAGATGTATGATGGATTTCCAATTGGAGCAATGGAGAAAGCCATGGATATGATTGGTCTTCGAAGCTGGAGGCATCAGATTATTCATTGGATAACAACAGATGAATTTGCAATCCCGATGGAATTCACGAGAAACCAAATCGAGATGCAATTAATCCCCTATAGAGAAATCCAGGAGATTAAAAACAATGTAAATTGCTAATACACTCTCATGGATTTATATCGAAGCCATTAGAGTCATTATCAAAGCAACATTCAAGGAGGGACTTGATTCGCCTCTCAACCTGGCGATCTTTGACAAAAGAATCCCGAACCTCAAGGACTCTTGTTTGGGAGCAGTTGCAGGAAATTTGTATGCGGGAAATATGGCTTTCAACATCTATCCTAGAATTGCATACAATTTGGGGGATCGAAATTTCAACAAGGTTTTAACTCTTCATCATGATTTTAAAAGAAATGAGTTGATGAAAGAAGGAAACAGGCCTTACTCGATCACCTACAAGGTGTCATACGCACTCTCGAATACTCATCATTCAGAAGTATTCTTGAGAAAAGAATTCATTGAAGTCCCCAGAATCTTCGAGGATTTCGCCAAAGCAGTATTGTCGGACATCATTGATACTCCGACAATAGCAGAGATCGACATGAGGATACAAGATCAACCTGTTCTGAACAGAAGCATGAGCCTTATGCTCGAGCCAAGAAGGATGTCTTTCCAACATGATAGGTTAATCATCAACTATCCGGGGGAAAAACAGAAGGCGGGCTCGAGCAGAATTCAGAAAATCCCTGATGTATTCAAAACAACATGAAAACTGAAATGCCCAGAAGGCTGGAGATAATGGCAGATAATTTTTGACATTACGGAAAAAGATAATGTCCTCGCTTGTGATGTCCTCTACTATTTGCAACAACCTACAGTTGACAAAGTATCAAGGAAACCTTCAAATTGGCGAAATTGATTTAACAATTGAAGGAACTGCATGAAGAATCCAGAACAGCTTATTCTAGGGATTGAATTTCTCGAGGAACATTAACATTGGGAAAGATTGCAAGATGGAATGGAATTCACGGTGGAAGGAAAAAGATATAGGATCAGATGACCACCAGCCCATTCACCATACTCCGTCGGGATGTTATATAAAAAATATCGGGCAGAATATTTTGCAGCTTACATTGATTCATGAGCTGGAATATGTACTGCCAGGCGAGATATATTCCCCAAAGAAGTTGGTGAGAAATTACCAGCTATTGCCGGAAGAGACTTTTCCAAAAGGATCCTTATCCTTAATGAAGGGGTCTAGGGAGCAGAAATAATCATCAGCGGCACAGGCAATACCCCATGGTACAAAGTCAAGACTCCACCTATTTATTTCCATGATACAGGAGCAGATATGCTGTTAGGAAATAATTTCTTACAGACATTCAAGAGATTCACACAGGAGAACGAGACAAGG
Organism: Haberlea rhodopensis; assembly: GCA_907163345.1. NCBI lineage: Eukaryota > Viridiplantae > Streptophyta > Magnoliopsida > Lamiales > Gesneriaceae > Haberlea > Haberlea rhodopensis. Next base: position 543,556 of record CAJQUN010000125.1, on the reverse strand, counting down.
AGACTTATTTTCACAACCCTCGGTGATCATAAGATTATTGTGCAGAGACTACCGAAGACGTTTCACAAAAAATTCCCCATTAGTTTTCGCAGCAAGCGTGGTGATGAATGAAAACTTCGACACCCAAAGATGAAGGATCAACAGAAATTTGGAGAAGCAATCCTTCAGTTTCGACAACAAGGCCCTAGTGAAAAGGATTCTCAAACTTTTGACTGGGTTAATGTTATGTCTTTCAGAGAACAGGATGAGGAAGAAGTGACCCCAGAAACCCAGTTGCTACTAAAAAAGGCATTACAAGATAAAGTTCCACAACATGAAGTTACCCTCGAAGAGCAAATTACTCTAGAGGATGTGAAAAGGAAAATTCAGAGGAACTACAAAAAGGATCCACTGGCATGGTGGAATAAGAATGAGTTCAAAGCTACTTTGAAAGTGAAAGCTGGAAAAGAAAATGAGTTCGTAAGATTCAGACCAATCCCCATGAATATGGAAGATTGGATAGATATGCAGATGATACTTAAGGAACATCTTGAATTTAAGTTAATCTCAGCGGGTACTTCTCCATACAACAGTCCAGGATTTCTTGTTCGAAATCATGGAGAAATCAAACGAGGAAAGCCAAGATTGGTGATCAATTATAAAGGATCAACAAAATTTTGGAGTTCGATGGATATTTTATCCCAAGCAGAGAACATTTGGTAAATAGCATCAAGAATGCCAAAGTGTTTTCTAAGTTCGATTGCAGGTCTGGATTCTACCAGATTAAAATGGAGGAAGCAAGCAGAAAGTTTACAGCATTCTCCACACCACAAGGACATTATATCTGGAATGTTATGTCAATGGGATTGGCAAATGCTCCCCATATATATCAAAGAAAGATGGATAATCTTTTCAAAGATTACTCCAGCTCCATGTTCGTTTATATTGACGACATCCTCATAGCGTCAAAAAACATGAAAGTGCATCTTAAACATTTGGAAATTTTTTCAGATATTTGTTACAAGTAGGATTAGTGCTTCTCGAAAAGAAAGCAGTGATTGCTACAAGACAGATCGAGTTCCTTGGAATCGAGATCGACAAATCTGGAATCATCCTGCAGATTGTTGAAAAAGTACAAGGATATCCGGATGACCTCAAGGATTTAAAGCAACTTCAGAGTTTTTTAGGAGTTGTTAATTTTGTTGGAATGTTCATCAATAATCTAGCAAACCACAGGAAGGTGTTCGGTCAACTACTCAAGAAAGATGTTAAGTTTGAGTGGAATGAAGATCACATACAAGCTGTCAAACAGCTTAAATAAGTTTGTAGGCAACTACCAAAGCTTGCAATTCAAAATGATGAGGATGAAATTGTATTATACACAGATGTCAGCGATCGTTGGTGGGCTGCGGTACTTATGAAGGCCACACCAGATGGAGAAGTGACATGCAGATATTGCAGCGGTCTATTTGACAGCAGCGAAATTATCAGATGGCACATCAACGAAAAAGAATTATTTGCAGTTAAAAAAGCTTTCAAAAAATGGCCATTATTCTTACTTGCAAAAAAGTTTATCTTAAAAATAGATAACGCTAGTGTTAAGTATTTTCTGAAAAATAAAATTGAATCAAAATCAGAAAAGGCTAGACTACTAAGATGGCAAGCTGAATGCCAATATTATGATTATGATATTGTCATAGTGAAATCTGATAAAAATCACGAGATGGAGGGTCACATTGCTAGCGATACCCTCAAACGAGTAAGGAATCTCAGGGAAAACCTGGAGATCCTGGAATGAGACTTTGGGACACTGTCTCAATGCTGAGGTCGTAGGACGGCTTCAACGAGTAGATCAAGAACTTGTTACTGATCACATACGAGCATGCTTTCGGGACCATGAACACTTGTTTGAAGTCTTGAAAAAGCCTATCCTTCAGGACGCACCACCAAAGAAATGTTTAGAGAACGGGAATCATCTAACCCGGAGGCAAGGGATTCAAGTACCCTTGTCACGAGTGCTGCATATGATGCATTCCTTGAGGATGCACAAGCTGTAGCGAATGTTGAGGGTCAGGTATTATCACAATCTGAACCTTCAAGTCAACCCAGCACCTCTAGGGTAAAAGATGGAGAGTTGAATCTTAGGCCAATGACTGGATTACCAACGTACTTGGGAGAAACTAATTACCAGGCGAGGTATCAACCCAGACAAATCTATAGTTGATATCTCAGGAAAATATCCGAGAGTTTGGATGAAACCATGCAGCCATCCAAACGATGTTCAAGAATGGTATAATTTTGGAGCTCTGGCTTGGGTTTATAATGTGGCACCAGCTTTCACTGAAATTTCAAAATTAGTAAAAGATCAGAGAAGCTGTTTGCGAGACTTGGGCCAAAAATCCACATTTGGCCAGAGGAGATATCTTGGAGTTGTATTTTTTTAGTGCTACTCGAGAGCCAGCGAAGAAGGGCTTCATTGAAGTTTTTCATTTTATCAAGCTTAGACGAATAGACGAAAACTCCTTAAAAAAATATAAAAATTGGTGCTACGAGAAAGTATACCAACTTTGGCTTGGACCATCACGGCAGATGAAGTTTCAACCAGACTTGCATGGGGTCTTTGGGTTTGTTTAACGGAAATGGACAAAGTCAAATACTCTTTCAAGTTCTTTCAGAATTCAGCCAACGGAACTTTCATGCTGAATTCCATGACATGAACCTCAACAAGATTTGCTGAAGAACTCTGTGAAATAAAAAGAAGAATTCTGTAAGGACCCCCGTGCCCTTAACCCGTTATTAGTGTATTAACCCTTGTCATCAGTGCATACAATCATGTTATCAAGGGGAAAGAGATTACATGCAACTCTAGCATGAAATACCATTTATATAATTCCTTTACATTATTCGTATAATGTCTAAACTTTCCCCAACATAATCCATAAACATAACATGCACCTTTACACATACACTAACATGCTCTCAATTCATTTTGCAATTCATAATTAATTCCATGCAACACATAAATGAAAAGAGAAAGGCCATTGCCTTCTTTATACAATCTATATACACATGATACTGCTCACATGCGAGCATCGAATAAGTATACGTGTATATAATATATAAAGTGTGACACCCCTACCTTTTCATTACACATGACACGCATATCTCTTTTATACACGTGTAAATACATGAGGCATGTCGCCTAACATTTATCCTGTAAGGGCGTCACATTACTTATATTCATACACATGACTATGACTATAGCATTACTATAGTACCATATTTAATTCGTTGCAGCGAAAATTTTACTTTATAACATGTAAATTTAAAACTTTTCTATAACAATATGTACATGGCATATATGCCACAAAAATGGACTGATGATGTATCTCGCATTACCCATACCAAAAACCTATACACATATATGTACAATGATGAGCATAGGGAGAAGAACTACAGATCAGCCGGCCAACCTTGTATCCATACTGGAAAATACTTCAAAAAGACTTCTAGACCTTCCTCTAGAGTTGACTTTTACTTTGGATTATCTGAAACAAAACACTTCACTGAGTATATACAAATAACCGATATTCAACATCACATAAGTATATAACTCATCAAAACTGTAGTAATACTTGTACAACAAGTAATTCACATGTACACATGTATGTATGATTATTTGTTCTTCTGTTATGGATCAACTAGAATCATGAACAATTTGTGATCACAAGATGGCCATGGCACTCTGTAGATCCCCTTTTGAGTTCTCAATTAACTCGGGATCGATATTCTTTGATTCTGTAATTCTGACCGTACTCAGAATGCATTAACACATGGTTCAAGATCCTTAGCATCCATAACAGAGTTCATTAATCTCTTATGTATGCACATGAATGCACAATTCATAATCACATTTCAATAGAATGAAACATCACATCATATACAACACGTATTTACATCCTTTATAAACGCAATTCATAGAACATAAATCATATACTGATGTATAGTTAAATACCAAGTTATAGGATATACTCACAAGTTGTTGCACCTATCTCGATGATTAGCTTAATTCACCTTAGTGCCCTGATGGAGATTATGACCTATAAACATAATCAAGATGCATCACCAAGTTCAATATTTTTAATAGTATTTTAATTCTCATAAAACAACTATGGGCACCATATAGTCTTATTATGATTATTTTACACTTACAAATGCTAAAGATCATTGTTTATGGAACCATATCGACTTATTATTTTGTTGCCTTGTTACTCATCCTTTGATCTATTTTTCACAATAGTTTTAACATGGAGACATCGGATTTCAGTAGCTAGTACAGGAGTAATTCTTTATCTACTATCCTCTTGACTAAACACTCATTCAATACATGGGAGATATGTATAAGCTCCACAATTGGTTTAATCATATAGAAATCTTTTATACAACTAGTAAAATTGTTCTTACCGACTGATATAACTGAAACCCGATTACTCATACATCAAGATTTATCAAGTTTTTAGCTCAAATTAGACAAGTAGCAGTTAAAACAAATTACCTTAACAGTAGGCTAGCACAGAAAAAGGGGTAATTTGAGCAGTTACTACACGGCTTTATCCTTAATAGTACAAGCATGGTTCACAGAATCGGTATCGGAACGGCCGTTCCGGCCGTTCCGGAACCGGAACGAAGGTTACCTTGATGAAGTTCCAGCTTGTAAAGGGAGTTGTAGTGTATCGGCGTTCTGAAGCCAAAAATCGCCGATAAGTCGGCGTCGCGGAGTCGGAACGGCGGTGTCACGGAGTCGCAATGGCGGAACGGCCGATTTCCCTAAAAAAAATTGATTTTCGATTGCCCTAATTTTTGGTCCTCTGCTGCGTGCATTGAGGTTGAAAGAGACGAAGGGGGGAGAGAGAGTGCAAGGGAGAATGGGCCAAATGTTATTAATTGAAATGTTTCTATCGTTTTTTTTATTTTTTATTTAAATTAAATTTATCAGTTTAAAATATTAATAATTTGGATATTGGGGATATTAATTTAGAAATAATTAGTGATAAATTTGATTGTTCCATAAATATAATATATATATATATATATATATTAATTAATAAGTAATTAAAATTATTATTTTTTATTTTAAAAATTAAAGAAATGATAATAAATTAAATTATATTATCAATATTTTATATAAAAATAGTTAGAGCATATCCAATTGATTTTTTCAATACTTATATACATTGTCCAAATTTAAATTTAATATATGTATTTTAATAAATTTATTATGAAATAATTTAATTTTTGCAAATGTAATAGAAGATAATATTTTTTAGAGTTGAATTTTGTAGTTATAGGTTGAAGATGAATTTTGTATTTGGTATATATTTTAGAGTTAGAGATGTGCTAAAATAGAGTTATGAATTTGTGTCTTAATACTTTTTAAAACTCTTAAAAGTGGCAAAGAAAAATGCCGAGGACAAAAGTTGAAAAATAGTAGAATTTTAGGACATATTGAGGATGATTTATGTTTTAATAAGGTGTACATAAGATATAGAAAAAAATAATTAATTTTTTTATTTTCTTTAAAATAATCTTCTTAAATATTATTTACAAATAAAAGAAGACGAAAATATATTTTTTTCAAAAAAAGCATTCTTTTTTAATTTTTTAGTATTATTTTTAAAAAATCCGCTCCGTGACTGTTCCGTGAAATGTTATTGGAACTGGAACGATGACCTCCGTTCTGGGCACCGTTCCCGCGACGGCGAACCATGAGTACAAGAGACTCTAGTGTTTCTCTCTTCTGTTTTGCCTCTCGTTTAATTTCTTTCTCTTCATTAGGTTTCTTTTTGTTAGTATTTAATTTGGATAACTGATTTAGTCACTAGCCAGACGTCAGTTGGAGGCATAAGAAGGTTGACTCATCTTTCTTTTGTTTTCTCTAATTGGACACACAATAAATTTATAGTCCTTATCTGTGCTTAAATCGATGCATTCTTTATCTAATTCCTTCTTTATATATTTTTTTTTTTGTTTAACCTTTATATATATATATTCAATATATTCTATATCTATTCACTTTAATCACTATATATAGTCAATATATTCTACTATCTACACAATATATTCACTATTTCTCCACATCTACTCATTCTCTATATCTTATTATTATTATGTTTAATAATAATATATATTTTATTCTATTCACAAGCTCTATGATTTTCAATGCACATAAAATATATGACATGATGCGTATGCATGATCATGTAAAATTTTCGGGTCATGACATAAAGTATCATGCTCAATACCGTCGCTGGTACCTCGATCCTGGAAGCACCTCAAATCCACAGCTCGAGCTCAACTCCAAGCCATCGATGTATTTAATAACCTGCCCCAACAGAGACAGGCCCCACACGGGGTGAACATACCAATATCCCAAATCCAATAATCACAATAATACAGTTCATAATTTGCAAAAATGTAAATTATATGAAATATAAAGGATGCTCCCTGGATGGTATCATCCTCATCCGGGATTCCCTGTACTGTCCATGTTCTCAAAACAATTGAAACCATCAAATTCTCAAATGCCAGTTAATCATTACATGGATTAACAAATCCATTTGCCACATACCGATATCATAATCAATAATATCAAATCATTAAACAATGTTTACAGATATTCCATATATTGCACTTATGGTTTCATAGTTCTATTTCATTGCTCGCTCTACAATAGCGGCATTTCATTCTCACGCATGCTCAACAGCAGTGTCGTCATAACCGATGTTTGCTCAAAGGCGGCAACATCCCAACCATTGCTCGCTCAAAAGCGGCACCATATAATTCCCAATGCATATATATCCATTTGTAGCAATTACCATAATCCATGTATTTCAATATACATTTATTGCTAATACCGTATACCATGCATTTCCATATACATTTATTACAATACAGTGAACCATGCACTCAACAATTGCAATTATAATAAAGGGTTATGCTCGTACGTCATACGTACCTTATGATTCCGTCGTTCGAGTCCAACCTTGCCTGAGTCCCACGACTCGATGAGTTAAGTGCTAACATGGAAATAACTCCCAATTAAACATAGGCATGCAATCACGTGCACAAGCACGTTCACAACTTCCCAACCTATCGTCCATCCATGACGATTACCAAAATAAAAACCCCCCGGCTAAGCATGCATAGTACCCAAAATATTCCATTTTATATGTTCAAAAGATAGTCAAAACCCCAACCGAGAATTCCGTTTAATTAACTTTGGTTCCAACCAATCCATTTTAAAAGTATAACATTCCCATTGGAATGTAGACATTGCCCCGGAAACGGGCCACTCAAACCTCGATTCCAAAATCCCGACATTTTCCCAAAATTTCCAAAAAAAACACCTTCTTACGGGCGGCGATCGATCGCCTCTTTTAGCGTGATCGATCGCCCCTGACCAGTGGGCAAAATCGCTTTCTCACGATCGATCGCCAACCCTCGCGATCGATCGCTTGGACCACGCGATTGATCGCCTGCACTGTTCATCGTCACTGATTTTAACAGATGTACGTCGCGATCGATCACCCCTCCTCGGCGATCGATCGCCACCTGCGATTTTCCGAAAAACTCGAGCTTCCATGGTGTTTTTCACACCCAAACTCAAAACCAACACCCCATACACCTTCAACACCTCAAATACACCATTTAAAACCAATAAAAACTCCAAAACTCAACATAGGATTTTAACCAAAAAACCCCAAAACCCATAACCAACTAAAACCTCAACCAAAATCTACCATACCACTACCAAATCGAAGACAATGGTGAGGGAAGATGAATACCTGATTATCTTCAAGAAATCGGGCTCCCAAGACGAGCCCCCAACGATTTTGCTTCGAAGAGCAAAAGAGGGGAAATGAGCGGAAAGGGTTTGAGCGTGGAGAGAGGGGAGAGAGAGAAGAGTTTCGTGCCAAAATGATGGAATACCGAGTTCACTTAGTATATATAGTACCCAAAACTCGAAAATACCAATTCCTTCACAAATACATAATGACTCATTAAAAATCATCTGTTTTCAATAACTATCTCCCAAACTCTGTTTCCATTAACAACCCCAGTACAAAGTACTCCGGACCCCAAATCTCACCAAAGACCAAATTCCAAGGTTATCACCACGAAGAGAATGCAATCTCATCCCTTGGATCCAACGACTCCAAATGTCGGATTTAAAATCCCCGAGAGTCTCGAAACCGCAATTAATTCATAATTGCCATAAATAAAATCCATTAAGGATTATTACCACACAGGGATTAACACCATTAATCCCCGGGTATCACAATTATCCCCCACTAATAAAATTTCATCCTCGAAATTTGCACAGGCGTACCCCATGTACAGCCAAAACCACATAATCAAAACGGATCTACACCGTCGAATCACGAACATATCATGAACGACATTCCAACCGCGAGGATACCGACCTCGCACAAAAACCCGGAATGGAGTAATCTCCCAATCCAACACAAAACCACAAAAGATGTTAGCATTCCCCGATGCTAATCATCCCGAGAGCAATCAGTCAAACTTTACTGTAAATCAAACGAATCATCTGTGATTCCAAAATAGATATTGTCCCAGTGATATCTCCAAGACATAGCCACCGATGTTAAGCATACATCGTTACCAAAGTGACCATTAGTACATAACAGTGTACCTGAACTACATCCGGTTCCAATTTTCCAAATCCATCTCCAATAGAGGAGTAGTTGCACCACTTGCAACGCGGATCGGACAACTCACGGTCACCAATAGACATAAAAACACATCTCGAAATGTGTCTACATCCGTGTGTTCCAAAAAATCACATCTTGGTCCCAAACACACCATCGAGACTCCACAAGGTCTCAAGTTCTCGAAAGGACATGCAAGAACAATCAATTGTATTCCCGCCACACGTGTCAACCACGACACTGAACAAAATCCTGGCCATCCAGGAGGCATGACAAATCTATATGATAAATGATTAATTGTAAGGACCCCCGTGCCCTTAACCCGTTATTAGTGTATTAATCCATACCATTAGTGCATATAATCATACTTTCATGGGGCAAAGCCATGTGCAAGTACAACACCATAAGCCATCCAGAAAATTTCTTGCATTTGATCCACATAATATTCAAATTCCCCAACCAAGATTACATATATTACATGCACCTTCATAATATACTAACATGCTCTCAGTTCATTTAGCAATTCCCTAGTTAATTGCATGCAAACCATGAATGAACAGAGAAAAGTCGTAGCCCATTTATACATCTCATATACACGTAAAATATACTCACATAAGAGCATCCTAATGAATAAGCGTGTATCCAATGTATAAAAACACTCTACCGAATACCGTTACTGGCACTTCAATCCTGGAAGCACCTCCCAAGCACAACTCGATCTCAACTCTGGATCTATGCACTTGTTCAATCAGTTCTGGTACCTCGATCCGGGAAGCACCTCTAATCAACAGCCCGAGCTCAACTCCAAAGCTGCTGCTACACCTGTAACACCTGCCCCAACAGAGACAGCCCCCACATGGGGTGAGCATACCTATACCACCAATCCAATAATCATAACATTGCAATTCATAATTTATAGAACGTAAATGCCATAATTTAAATGATACTCCCTGGATGGTAACACCCTCATCCGGGATCCCCTGTGTTGTTCCTGTTCTCAAAATAACCAAACTCATCAAATTTCCAAAGCCAGTTAATTGCCACATAGATTAACTAATACCGTTCTATTATGCCAGTTCCATAATCAATATGGTAAAATCATTATATAAAAGACTGTAGATCTCACATATATCTAACCAATGATTCCATGTTCCTATTTCATTGCTCGCTCCACAATAGCGGCATTCTAAACCCCGCGCATGCTCAACAATAACAGCGTCATAACCGATGGTCGCTCAACGGCGACAGCATCCCAAATCATTGCTCGCTCAATAGCGGCACCGTATGGTTCCCAATGTGTAACCATTTGACGCAAATACCATTTACCATGCATATCGCTATCCATTTATAGCAAGTATCATGTACCATGCATTTCAATGTCTATTTGATGCAATTACCACATACCATGTATTTCAATGTCCATATAATGCAATTATTACACACCATGCGTTTCAATGTCCATTTAGTGGAATTATCACATACCATGCATTTTACAGTTGCAACATTATAATAGGCTATGCTCGTACGTCATACGTACCTTAAGTTTCCGTAGTCCAAGCCAACCTTGCTTGAGTTCCATGCCTCGAGAAGTATGTGCTAAAACACGTAAACAACTCACAATCAAGAAAAAGCATGCGATCACGTGCCCACACACGTTTGCCACCTCAAAACTCATCGTCAATCCACGACTATTACCAAAATAAAAGCCCCCGACTAGGCATGCATAATACCCAAAAATATTCCATTTAGAACGTTTAAAAGATAGCCAAAAACTCAACCGAGAGTTCCGTTTAATTTAACTTGGCTCCACCAACCATCTAAAAGTCTAGCATTCCCATTGGAATGTACATTGCCCCGGAAGCCGACCATTTAAGTCGCAAATCTAAAATCCCATGAAAAAGCCAAGAAAAACAAAAATCACCTGCTCGCGACCGATCGCTAGCCCCCTTGGCGATCGATCGCTCGATATAGCGATCGATCGCCAGACCTTACTGGCGCGAGGTGATCGATCGCTCGAATGTAGCGATCGATCGCTCGTTGTTTGATTTCGCTACTGCTTGCGCGCGATCGATCGCCAACAACGGGCGATCGATCGCCGCAACCTGTAATCCGAAAAACACCATTTTCAAGAGCTTGAAACCTCCACAAATCATACCCCAACTCCTCCCAACTCAAAACCACAACAAATCCACACACAAGGACCTCCAACTAGGGTGTTAAACTCAAATTAAAACAAACCCAAAAGATTTTATGATTTTCACCAAAATCACCCAAACCAACCCAAACCCAAAACTCAACCAAAACTAACAAAATTACAATCAAATAAAAGCTACAAGAGAGGAGAATGAGATTACCAGCTTTTCTTCAAGAAATCCGGCCCCTAAATCGTGTTCCCAACGATTTCCATTGAAGGGGAAAGAGGGGAAGGGTTTTGGGGTAAAAGGGGGGAGAGATAGATGATTCCGGAAAAAATGACGGAATCCCAAGTCCATCTGGTATATATAGCAAAAATGCTCCAAAATACCAATACCTCCACAAATACATCATGATTCGTTAAAAATCATCTGTTTTCAAAAACTCTCTCCAGCATAAAATCCTCATACCAGTCCCAACATAAAGCACCCCAGACTCCAAGTCCCACCAAAAACCCAACTCATAGGTTTTCCACCAGAATGATAATACAATCTCAACCTTTGGATCCAACGATCCCAAATGCCCAATATAACAACCTCGGGAGACCCAAACCGCAATTAATTTCTAATTGCCACAATTAAAATACAGTAAGAATTATTACCACACCGGGATTAACACCATTAATCCCCGGGCATCACATTAATGAAATATTTTGAGTTGATATTCAAAATAGACACTGTACGAATCTCCGGTTGTGGAAGATGTTTAAATCATGTCGTCGACCTTAAGGTACGTGTGACGTACGAGCACAGGTAAATATAATATTGTTATGTTTAATGAATAATATATTATTGTTACGTTAAATTAGTATGTTGCTATAGTTTATTGTGATGCCGCTATTGAGCGTGCAATAGTTTATGTTGATGCCGCTATTAAGTATGTGATGGTTTATTGTGCCATCGTTATTGAGCGTGCAATGGATTATAGTAGCGTTGCTATTGAGCGAGCGACGTTATATATGAGATCTAATGTGTAAATTGATAATCAAAATGTAAGATGTATAATAAGCTACACGTACAACTCTAAAGTTCTTTCCGGTGTTTGTAGCTAAAATATGTAACCATGGGGAAGGCTGAGGGGCTTCACCCCTCACCATCAAAAAATCATTCGCCTCTCTGCTCTCCTAGCCTTTGCCTTCGCCAATAAGTATAAAAGAACCTTCTTTGTATAAGGGTGAGCTAGCAGTCTTTTTGTGGAGATATCTCCCAGCTTGCTGCTCCTTTTCATCTCTCAATTGTGGGGAAGTTCTCTCGTGGTAGACCTAAGATTGAAGTGGTTAGGAAATTCATCTCTTCCCTGAATTTGAAGAACTCTGTCTCGGTTGGCCACCTAGATGCTCGTCATGTCCTCATTCGGTTCCAGGCTGAATGAGACTTCTTACGTATTTGGACTAAGGGTATTTGGCAAATTGGCAAATTTCCAATGCGCGTTTTTAGATGGACCCCTGATTTCATGTTCTTAGAGAATCGTCTTTTGCTCCAGTTTGGCTGGCTTTTCCCTCTTTGTCGATCCATATGTTTGACAACCACAACCTCTTCTCTTTTGTGTAATCCATTGGCAGGCCTCTGTTCCTGGATGCAGCCACTAGTGCCATGTCTTGCCCAAGTGTAGCCAGAGTCTGTGTAGAGGTAGATCTGTTGAAATCTATCCCTCAGCGGGTCTGGGTCGGACTGACTGGAGAATCATCTGGCCTTTGGCAACCTATTGTGGCGGAAAATCCACCCAAATATTGTTCATCTTGTTGGCGACTTGGTCACTCAGCTTCGGACTGCCTGACTGGTTTCCCCCCGTCTCATAATTCCCATCGTTCGGGTAAAGAGATTCATGAAAATGAACAGATCCATACTGAGGAACAAAGGTATATCCTAGTTAATAATAATAAAGATTTAGGGGGTGTATTGGTTTTAGAATTTTATTGACTTTTAATGACTTTTATGGAGTTTAAAAGTCTAGAGTTATTCAATCCAGACTTTTTTATACTCTACAAAAGTCTAATAGTATTCAAGACAGACTTTCGTAGAGTTTTTAAAAGTCAGGTGGTATTCGTGTATTTTTGCAATGATATGTATATATTTTCGTGTTGATTCCTGGATGATGTTACGCTTTTTGATATTTATTTGGTTATTTCAGGAATCCAGGTGGGAAGTGGAAGAATTGAGCTAGAAAGAGGAAAGCGGATCAAACCAAGGCAAGAAATGAAGAAATTGGAATCTGACATAACTGATCGATCGGTAGTGGAGCGCGATCGATCGAAGGAGACATAGTTTTGTCCAACAAGAAAAAGAGGAGCTCGATCGATCGGTAATTTATCTCGATCGATCGAGCATGGCAGAGATTTATCAAGCGAGATTGAAGAATGCTCGATCGATCGGAAGTTGATGCTCGATCGATCGATCGGAAGTTGATGCTCGATCGATCGAGCGAGGCAGAAAAAGCCAGGGACGAGAAATTAGAGGGCTTGATCGATCGAGACAAATAACCGATCGATTGAGCAACAGAATTTTCTGGAAGAAAAGACTTAGATTGAGTTTGATCTATTGGGAACACTTCCATCCACCTCCTCTTCTATAAATAAGAGACCTAGGGCACAAATTTAGGGGAACCAATATCATATCATACACCATAAATCGATCTCCTTTCATCCTCCAACATCCATACAAATTAAGAAAAAAAACATTTGAAGTGCAAGGAATGAAGCAATGGAAGAAGTAACGTTTCAACGCACGGATTCAACTCCTACGTTATCGTACTTCTAAACTTTTATTTTGATTTTCGAATTTATTGATGTTTATGAGGTTGAGAAACAATTATTCATCATGTTAGTTTGATTTGAACATAAAATAAGTTTATTTTATCAAGATTAGGGAAGATTGTGATTGAGTTATTGATTTGAATGTTGTTTGAGTGGATTAATTCTTTTGTGCATGATTTATACTCTAATGCTATCAAAGCCTTGCTACCTTTGATTGATCTGTAATTATAATTGAGATCGAGAGATAAAATTATAATACGCTATAATAATTCATGTTGTATGTTAAAGATTTAGATCGAGAGATTAAATCACATACGTGATCACTTTGAATTGAAGATTTAAAGTTAACGATTTTCATCGAGATTTATGCAATATTAAGTTGGTTTAAGTGAACGAGAGTTACTTGTTTTAATTTAATATTAGTTTCAATATAGCTTGAGAAAGTGTATTGATTATTTTAGGGAATCCGTCACCTTAAGAATTAATTGGTTAGTAATTGTTTTTACAAACAAATCATTGACGATAACACAAGTGAACCAACATCTTGATAAATTTCTCGAGTGAAATTCCTTCGCATCTTCAAAGGAGTTGATTTAATTTTGAGTTTTAAGTTTTATTTTAATTAGATATTTATTCATATATTTCGCAGGCTAAATATAATTTTTCTAATTTTATTTGGTACTTATACGTTAGTCCCCGTGGGTACGACATCCCTATTTCTAAATCACTATACTAAAACTTGACACCGTGCACTTGCGGTCTAATATCGCTACACTGGAATTAATTGTTTAAAGTAAAAGAGTTTCATATTCAAACTTGAATTTTTAAAACTATATAAAAGTCTATAGGTATCCAAAATCTCATAGACTTTTAATGACTTCTGTTGAAATCTTTAGGTACAAACTTTGATGCCCCATCTACATTCCAAAAAATTTAAAATTCTCCATCACTCATAGTAAAGATTTGGAATTACTTTTAATTCCTAACTACCCTCATTTTTCTTTACTCTTTACGTTTATTTTCATTTCCGACACGGTCGTCTCCCCATTGGCTTTTCCTCTCTTGTTTTCTACATGTACCCTTTTTTTAATTCGTAATGTACGGCTCTTCTTCAATTATTGTTTTTTTCACATCTTATTATTTTATCCAATATAATACTTTGCACAAGTATTTTGATAAAATAGCAAGTTAATGTGATCAATTTTATATTAGACATATTTTAAAAACGATTGTATGGTTCTATATCTATAAACAATTATAATAAATAGTTTTCTAAACCAAATAGATATTTATAAAGATATAAATTATCATGTTTAATTTAAAAAGTATGTTTTAAGAATTTTTATAGTAGTCAACTATCATCAAAAATTATTTTAAGTTTATAAATTTTATTTAATATGAAACTTTTGTTTTATTATACAAAATTATAGATTACAATTATATAACAATATTGACTGAATTTTCAAGGTTGTCATCTTGAAAATGCAAAAAAGTTTTTCAATATTTGCCATGTAAAAGAATTGAATAGCAATTTTTCACATTTTTTACTATTAAATAAGTAAAATTTGTTTACTTTAATAGTAAAAAAAAAATTTATATGTTGAAGAAGTTATTTATGTTCAATTGTTAGTTTAAAGAAATTAATTATAAGTTATAAAATTTATAGAGTCTATAAAATTCTTTTGATAATTCTGTGTAATTCTATAAAAGTTATTCGAAAGCTATCAATGTCATAAAAGTCCATCATTTAAAAAGTCATTAAAAATCGATAAAGTCCATAGAAATTTATTGAAAAATCTACTATACTCTATATAAATCTTTTTATAACTCGATAAAATTTTATAAAAGTCAATACAAATCTATCTTTAGCTCCAATCAATCATTTAAAAAAATTAATACAAATTAATAAAAATGTAGATCGAATACACTTACCTAACGTGGTATCTAAGGCAAAGTTGATGTCCCTCCTTCATCCTCAAATGAGGCTTACGAGGAGATGAAGCTCATCTTAATCAATCGCACATGAAATCTCCTTTGAGGGAAACCTCTAAGCCTTCTGGGCAAGCTGATTCAATTTCACAATCGGGGACTCACCTTGATTCAACAACGGGTAAATATAATCCTGTTTTAGTTGAGGAGATACAGAAGTTGAGAGACATTGGCAGCAAGGAGAATGATGCTCAGCTCGGAGATGATAATCTTGCTTATGACTGTTGACGAAGATTTTATTGTTAATGTTCCTGGCAACCTATCTCCTAGAAGGATTTCTTGCACGGCTACTTCCCAGGGAGGTAACTTCTCCTCATTAGCTGGAAATTTGGATCCTTTGGTGGATAACTCCCAAACTTTTATGCAGCCTATGTCTCGAAAATCTAAGCCTATGTTTGGTAGGGGTGACTATCAAGGATTGTTCAATGATTAACTAATAAACCAATGTTTCTCTCAATTTTTAACAAACTAACCCAGTCCTTGAAGCCCGTGAAAAAGGTTATTAAATGTTTGATAATTGTCCCGCCTACTTCCTTGGGTTTAGCAACCCATATTGAACAGTATGTATGACTAGAAGGTAAATTTACTTATTTGTCCTAACCAAAAACTCTCTTCGAGCACTCTATCCTCTTTGTAAAATGCTAAAGAGAGATTTGATAGAGGAGAAAGAGAGGAGAAACAACTATAGTCTGACCCCTTTAATTCCTCTCTGTAATTGGGGGTTGCTAACAAAGAAGAGAAAGAGAGCAGATACAACTATAGTCTGACCCCTTTAATTCCTCTCTGTAATTGGGGGTTGCTAACAAAGAAGAGAGAGAGAGAAGATACAGAAGTTGGATCGAACCCTCTTTCCTCTCTGTAAAA
This sequence comes from Haberlea rhodopensis, assembly GCA_907163345.1. Taxonomy (NCBI): domain Eukaryota; kingdom Viridiplantae; phylum Streptophyta; class Magnoliopsida; order Lamiales; family Gesneriaceae; genus Haberlea; species Haberlea rhodopensis. The sequence goes on along the minus strand of CAJQUN010000125.1, from coordinate 527,047 downwards.
ATTGAAAAGAGGAGAAACAAAGAGGAGAAACAACAATGGCCCAACCCCTTTAATTCTCTATAATCGAGGATTGTTAACGACGAGGAGAAAGTGTGGAGAAATAGCAGATGGATCGAACACTCTTTCAACAAATTCTTATACTCGCCGGCAATCAAATGCATCTTATATATGTCGAATTTTATTTCAAGAAATGGCAGATTTCTGAATATACGTAACAGAAAAATTGTGCGTGTGGGAGAATGAAAATGACGTGATGAAGATGAGTTGGTTTCTGTAGGTTCATCAAAGGGCATTTTAGTCACCTTACGAATAAAATTAATCTATATCATATCAAGTACACCAAACACAATATTACTTATCATATTTTATTAATCACATGAATCAAATGCAATATAATTTATCCATTAGTTTATTATCATCCTATTTATCTACTTTTTAATCTATCCATCACTTATCCTACCTCGAACCAAGCGCACCCTAAAGGTATTATGCCCGAGTTTCAATCTGACAGGAACTTTGGTCTTCGTCAAAAAATTCAGAAAACTCCTTCCAGCCAATTTCTGATTATTAATATACTTTTCTGGAATATTAGGGGAATTTCTAAGTCCCCTAACTTTCGTAGGCTGAGGAAAATTATTCGCTCGAAGAATATTCAAATTGTGGCTATCGGTGAATCTCGAATGCCTAATACCCAAGCAGATTTCTTTCGTATAAAACTAAATTTCGACTCTATCATTTGTAATGAGATTGGCTCTATCAGGATCTTCTTCAACTCACCTTTTGTTTGCTCTCGTGTGGGAGATAGTGAACAACATCTCACAGTGTCAATGCAGCATAACATTTTCCCTTTACCTATTACAATCTCTTTTGCCCATGCCAGCTGTACTTTGACCGCTCGTATTCTTTTATGGGATAGTTTATTGGCTGATAAACCATATGCTGCTCCTTGGCTAGTAGGGGCGATTTTAATGTTATTTTAGATGCTCAAGAGAAAAGAGGGGGAATACCTTTTCGCCCATCTGAAGCTTTTGATTTCTTAAATTTTATGTCTTCCGTTGGTCTTCTTGATACTGGTTTTTCGGGTTCTATGTTTACTTGGTGTAATAACCGTCAAGGGAATTCTCAGATTTGGAAAAGGCTTGATCGAATTCTTATAAATGAAAATTTCATGGACTTAGATAGTTTATGGTATTATATATACTAAATTGCGGGACTATATAAGCAATTTGTGATACAATATCTACTAATTTATGGTACAATATCTACTAATTTGTGGTAGTACATAACCTTATTGAAGAAAGATCAGTACATAAGTTTTTTTTTTTTTTGTCCAAGAAAGCTTTAGTTATAATAAGAAACTTGAAAGAATCACGCAGTGCATTACAAGTTAAGCATTTAGTCTCATTATTCAACATGAACATATAACAGTTCAAAGTTGTCCATAATTGTACGTAAGACCTAGCTTTGAATGAAATTCTTATCAACAAAATATTGCATGTCCAACCAACACATTCCACCGAACTAATCTGAAACAATCAAATTGAATAAACAAAACATCAAGTTTCCACTACCATGTCCTCCAGTTATTCATCCCAACATACACGAGAGGGTTGTTAATAAAAAAATTGGACAAGATAATCTCAAAAATCAACTTCTCTTTTCATCATTGCTAATTGTTGAATTTAGACAATAGAATGTTTTGCTTTTGATTCTTACATGAATATACATGATATCATTCACTCATCATTTGCAATAAATTTGGAATTCACCCAGGCTCACATATTCATCGTATAGAGATGCTGATCCCTAGTCCTTACGAAGCCGCAAAATGTCTTCCATAAATGTAGATCCAAAGGATCTATAAACATGGTAGATAGAGCACAAATAGTCTTATCCAACATTGCTTCCACCTAAGGATCTTCGTTAAGTCCATGCTGTAGATTAAAGCATCGCACTTCCTTACAATAAAAACAACTTTGTTTCTTGATATTGCAGAACTTCAAGAAACCATGGCACCGAAAAAACCCTTCAACTTCTTTAATCTTTATTTTTGACATTACGTTATTTTTTTTTCAAAAAATAATTGAACGTTTTATTTAAAACAATAATTAATTAATTTAAATAATTGGTGGTTTAGTTTCGAAAAATAGAGGAAAGTTGCATTTATCTATGTCAGTCCACTCTTTTATTATTTTTCTACAGTACATCTTCCACAAATACACTAATTTAGTAATTAATTTTTAAAATTTAATATTTAAATAAGAAACAACATTTTTAGATAATATGATTGAGTAATATCAAATTATAATTATTTATTAAAATTATGATTATTTTTAATTTTAATCTATTACGTAAATTAAATAGTTAATTAATTTAATAAAAATAAAATAATCATAATATATATTCTATATTACTTACCGTATGCTTTGAATTGTTTATTTAAATTACTTTCATATTTCTTTTGCTTAAATAAAAAATGCTATTTTTAAACAAAAAACATTGAATGTATGATATTAAAATTTAAAAAAATTATTTTAATAAGCTTCAATTTATTACATGTCATTGTTCAACTAAAGAAGCTAGAAACATATCAGAAACAATGAAAACAAACACCCAAAATTTATTTTTTATTTGCAAAACAAATAAACACTTTTCAAAATCAATCAAGACACCTTTAAAGCGTCCAAACGGGATGGACGCGCAGGGTTGGTTCAACCCTACCCACCAAATAGGTGGCTTGAGCAATAATTTTCCGGCTCTTTGGTGGTGGGCCTAATGTTGTGATTACTGGTTGTGCTTGTTTGGGTCATATTGGTCCACTAATTAATAAATTATTTCATTTATATTAATTTTAATCAAAATATGATTTATTAAAGAAATTAATAATTTTAGTTCACTAAAATCTAATAAAATTATATTTATAAATTTTTTTTGATGTCCTACAATGATTCACAAATTCAGTTTTATTATTTCATTTTTTCTTATCGAATTGTTTTTTCTGAAAAGTTATCGAATTTCTACTCAATATATTTGTGACAGATCTACTTTGAAATAATAATAAAAAAAAGTGGGCCGACATAAATACATGCAACTTTCCTTTATTTTTTGAAAAGTAAACTACCAAATATTTAAATAAATTAATAACTATTTCCAGTAAAATGTTCAATTATTTTTGAAAGATAAATAACCTAACATTTTAAAAAATTACAGTTGTTTTTAAGAAAAAATAATGGTGAACCGATCCAATTACAGATTTACCATTTTTCACTTCTTTTTGTTAAAAAATTATAAACCAAAATTTTAAAACCAAAACATATATATTTAATTTATTGTTGTTGAAATAAATTTTAATACAAAAACATATATATTTAATATATTGTTGTTGAATTAATTATAAAATAATATTTTATGCGCGTCTTATCAATGATCGAAACGGTCTGGTTTGGTACGATTTGGAACCGGTTCGATACGTTAAAGATCCGATCAGATTCGGTTCCGTTCCCAACCGGTTCCTAATCAATCGGATCCGATCCTACCCTTTTTTATTTTTTTATTTTTTTTTAAAAAATTCATCGGTTCCGAACATCGAAATCGGACCGGTGGTGCTACCGGTCCCGATCTAACTCTTGAACAAATGAATTCAGAAATGGGAAGAACTATGGAGCCCAAGAAGAAAAGAAGAGTCCTAATTTAATGAGCCGATATCAGTGGTTGAACAATTGACACCAGTACACAGCGATTTTGAATCAGAAAAGAGATTTCAAAAAATCCGAGAAACCTCTCCGGACTGGTATATTACCTATTTCAGAGCGATTTAGAATCGATTAGCTCTCTGATTCTAAATCGGGCTACCCAATTCGATTTCGGACCAACTAATTTGATTATGCCAAATTTTTATTGATCCAACCCGTTAAATAGTCTTAGATAGTCCAAAGGCACGAAAATGTGCGGAGAGAATAAAAAAGGGAAAATTTCGGGCCGGTATCAGAACATAAGAGTTTTTTCGGCCCAGTCCACCAAATTATTTGCCTTTCATTTAAGTCCGATTGATCGCAAATTACTAAATTACCCTCGTCTTCTTCCTTACATTCAACGTCGAAAACACTCTGCATTATTACAATCATCGCGCCTCTTCTTCTTCTTCAACGCTAAAAAATTTTCCAGTCATTCCTCCAACATTTTCCTCGATATCGTTCAAAGAATCCTACAAGTTTTCAAAAATTTAATCGAAATCGTACAAGTAAATTACTGTAATTTTGCCAAACCTTCTGAGGCGGAAACCTAAAATGGCTCCAAAATCAAAGAAGAGTCCTCAAACCAAACCACCAACAAACATCAAGGGAAAGAAAAAAGGTGCTCCAAAATCTGGTAATCATTAATCTAGGGTTTACACATATTAAAATATTTCTTAATCATTAATCTAGGGTTTCCACATATTAAACTATTTGTTTGTTACTGTAAGTTCTTGTGTCTACAATGCATGAGTACTATTGAAGACCTTATTAACACCGCATTTACAAATGTTTGTAATTTTTGTATTCTTAATTAACATAAGTCTATCGGTGCATGTAATTAACATGCACCGATGGACTCTTATCTTGCATTTATATTACATACACCACTTTTTAAAATCTTAATTTTTTGTATTAACAATGATGAACAAATTGACACCAATGGAACATCTTTTTAGTTTTTTGTTTCTATTGGTGCATGTGTATAATACACGCACCGAATAACCAGTTGCATTTATCCAACATGAACTACTTGAATGTATCGGTGCACCAATTCACATTTTTTTCCTTTCGGTGCATGTGATTTCACATGCACCGGTATACCATTAGTGCATTTATCCACATATTATGCTTGAATAAATCTTTTATATTGATTTTACTTTGTAATTTGATATGTACTATCGATGTATGTAAATACACAATCATAAATTCACAGATGTTTTATATCGGTGCATGTGTATTATACATGCACCGATATAAAACATTGCATTCATATATAACATGTAATATTTTATAAATTTGTTTCTACCGGTGCATGTCATATAAATGCACCGATAGTTCTTTACATGCACCAATTTTACATACATGCACCGACATGCACTGTTATAAAACATTGCATTTATCCAACATGTAAATATTTGACATTTGTTTCTATCGGTGCATGTGATATACATGCACCGAAAGTTCTTTACATCCTCAGTTGTTTTCTATCGGTGCATGTCATATACATGCACCGATAATTATTTACATGCACCAATTGTACATACATGCACCGACATGCACTATTATAAAACATTGCATTTATCCAACATGTAAATATTTGACATTTGCTTCTATCGGTGCATGTGATATACATGCACCGGAAATTCTTTACATGCACCAATTGTACCTACATGCACCTACGGGCTATCTACATGCACCGAATAAGTCAATTTATTAAATTCATTGTTTTAGTTTTTTAACTAACATATAATTTTCTCTCAGTTACACCTACATCATCACCAAGCTCAGAAGAAATTACAAAAAGATGGAATAAACAAACTACATATCGGGCCAACCTACAGGCAGTTATAACAGAGATAAAGGCACTTGAACTCAGTCAAGTTCACATCAGAGTGCTAATGAAGACACCGTTCTGGCCTTTACTGAACTCCATTTTTTCCAACACAATTGTCCTCGATTATTGCAAAAAGCGTGACATATTAATAAAAGACATCATTGGCTGCTTCAACAGAAATACTCAAGATTTCACATTCGGATCATATACAATGAAAATCAGGACAAATGATGTGCGTATACTCTTTGGAATAAGAGATGGTAAAGAATACATTGATATGCAGCTTCAGGATTACGAACGTACGGAATTCTTATATAGATGCTTTCCAGAAAAGAAAGGAGATGAAAAAGACATAAGGATGAGCAAGAGTTTAATCTACAAAAAATTGAAAATAAAGGCACAAAGCAACATTGATACTGATGTCAATGAAGTTACTCGTTTGGTGACCCTATACATTCTTGCAGCCTTTTTCATATCAACAAAATCATCGAACATTCCATGGGCGTACACATTGGTTGTTGAGGATCTGGACATGATTTGCAGCTACGACTGGTCCAAACACATATTGAATACATTGCTAAACAGCCTGATGCAGTCTGACTCTGAAAAACACTCCGGCTGTGTTCTACCACTACCTGTAAGAAGTCTTTATAATCAATCTTTAAACAACAATTATTTCTTCATGTTTATATAATAACACCGATTCTATATAATTTGCAGTATTGGTTATGTGAGAGGACAGAGCTCATAAATCCTGTCCAGCCCAACCTTATCCCAAGGTTCCTTAAGTGGAATCTTGAGGATTTTTACAAAAGGATTCAAAACATTGACATCAAAGAGCTCGCCCGTGATTATGTAAGTTTCTTGTACATTCAATTTAACTATTTTGGTGCATGCAATTTAACTTGTTCTGGTGCATGCAATTTTTCGATACTGGTGCATGCAATTATATAACATGCGATGCTTGAATAAATCTTTATAATGATAATGATTTTACTTGAAACCAAACTAACGATGCATGTAAATACACAAGCATAAAACAAAGTTGCATTTATCAAACATGAACAACTTGATTCAATCGGTGCATGTAAATACACATTTCAATTCACATTTTTTTCTATCGGTGCATGTGATTTCACATGCACCGGTAGACCATTAGTTGCCTTTATACAACATGTGAGGCTTGAATATATATTTTATAATGATTTTACTTGATATGTACTAACGATGCATGTAAATACACAAGCATTAATTATCATTTTGTTTCTATCGATGCATGTGATATACATGCACCGATAGTTCATTAGGTTCATGCAATTTAACTATACTGGTGCATGCAATGAAACTATGCTGGTGCATGCAATTTAACTAGACTTCCAACAATTCAATTGCAGATAGTAAAAAAACCTCTGCAAATTTCTGCTGAAGAAGATGAAATGCTGAATAAAGCCATTGTTTGTGCTACAGAAGCTCCAATGACATATCAACTTCCCGATTTGAATTCAAACATTAAAACAGCTGAATGTTTGACAACAGCGGACTCCACCATTGCCGGAGTCCTCATGGAACTGAAGCAACTAAGTACAGAGGAAAATATATACAATGATGAATACATTGAAATGGAGGGCAACATGGTGGATGTAGCTATTGATGAGGAACCAGCCCAGAACGAAGAAAATGTCGCCAATCTGTCTGAAGAAATGAATGAACTTGATGACACACAAGCACAAGATATTCTTCAAGCTGCACTACTTGTAACAGAGATTGAAGAATTGAAGGCGAAGCTCATGACAAAGGATAATGAAATAACAGAACTGAAGAACATTGTTGATTCCTTTGATCATGAGCAAGAAACAATTCCAACACCTCAATTTTTTGAATATGCGGAACTAACAACCCAGCTGGAAGAAACAAAAACAAATCTTTTAATGAGAGACGAGCAAATCAAAGAAATTAAAGACAATTACGAAGATATGAAAAAAAAGAAAGATGAGCTCGAAACTATCATAACACAGCTCTATGCGGACCTTGAAAGGGTAAATGATGAGAATAATTCACTGAAAAATGAGCTTCTCAATGTCAAAGCTGCCTCCTTCATCATTAATGAAGAACAAGAACAGATCCTTAAAGAAAAGCAAGAACAAACATCCCTTGTCAAGAGGATCAAGAAAAGGGAGGACAGGCAGCAAAAAATGGAGTTGGACCACACATACCCTGTTAAGAGGAAGGCAAAGAGGACCAAGAAAAACGACGAAGAGGGAAATAAAAATTTTGCAGAAATGGAATCATTACAAAGTCTGAAAGACAAAGGTACAACTAATGATCCCGTAGATCTAGAGCTGAGAGATGATGATTTCGTCAGCGACAATAAACAAAAAGGGAAGACGAAAAAAGATAATGGACCTCTCAAGTTCAAAACCACAATGCCTGCCATGAAGCTCTTAACAGCAGATGAAAAGGCTTACATAATGAATATAAACAAGAACCATGGAAAATGGTACGTCTAATTTAATTAAACAACGCTTCCTTGACACTGACTCTTCAACTGTGTGCAGGGGACTTATCTGGAAAGACAAATTCACCAACAGAAAGCTATTTGTATCGGATATTGCTGAAATCCTTCACGATGTACCTCTTGCCAACGATATAAGTCAATTGCATTATACTTTTCTAATGGTTTTACTTGATAAAAAAACATTAATTCACATTTGGTTAATCGGTGCATGTAAATAACATGCACCAATTCACTTTTTTTCTATCGGTGCATGTGAAATCACATGCACCGATAGACCTTTAGTTACATTTATATAACATGCAATGCTTGAATAAAACTTTTATGATGATTTTACTTGATAATTACTAACGATGCATTTAAATACACAAGCATTAATTAAAATTTAGTTTCTATGCGTGCATGTTAAATCACATGCAACGGTAGACCATTAGTTGCATTTATCAAACATGTATACATGCACCGACATAACATTAGGTGTATGTCTCGCACATGAACTACTATATATATCTGTGAAACTGATTGATCATTACTTACAAATGATTGAATCCGGTGCATGTAAATAACTTGTAGCAAATCAAATTTGTGGTATCGGTGCATGTGTTTTCACATGCACCGGTAAACCATTATTTACATTTATCAAACATGTAAACATGCACCGACATAATATTAGGTGTATGTCTCGCACATGAACTACTATATATATCTGTGAAACTGATTGATCATTACATACAGATGATTGACCGTTGGGCGATTATTGTAAATAACTGTGGGGTCTTCCCACCTTAACAGTGATTAAAAGACATAAGAAGGACTAATCATGCATTAAGGTAACATCTTAAGGTTTTGGTTGTTACACGAGCTAACAGGATTACAGGCCAAAATACAAAACTTCAAAAATAATTCATTACATTCCAAAAGAATGTCATTTAGATTTACACTACTCCTAGAGTAGATACTAATCATAACTTGAATCATATGCATTCCTGTGTCCCTAGTAGCTCACTGCCTCAATCCGACCCTTAGTCCTTTCGTCCAAAAGTGTACCTACAGGGACAACACATCATGAGCATATATAATCTTACTTAACATTATAAACATCATAGTAAATGCATGAAACATTGGTTAAGTAATATGCTGGTTATACATTCACTTCTTATTGTTGTCCCTGATTTAGAATCATCCATATGGGGCATCTTACCCCCGTGGCATCTTACCACAACATCATCGTATGGCCTCTTACCATATGGGGCATCTTACCCCGTGTCATCTTACCACAATACATCGCATGGCCTCTTACCATGTGGGGCATCTTACCCCGTGGCATCTTACCACAATACATCGCATGGCCTCTTACCATGTGGGGCATCTTACCCCGTGGCATCTTACCACAATACATCACATAAATGTCATCATATAAGCATCGTATAAGCAATAAACATCATATGAACTTCATCGTATAAACATCATATAAACATCATCGTGTAAACATCGTATAAACATCGTCATTTCATCGTGAATACTCATGCAATAAAAGCATAGTCGTAGTATAGAGATGTGTGTTACAGTCCGATGCCCGTACGCTTCTTACGTACCTTTTCAAAAGGAGGAGGAGTCAACAGACTTTATCTCCTTGATGGTGCTGGTACCTGGGATGGTTCTACAAGACCACATAATACCATATTAGATGCCTCAAAACCATCTTACATCATAACTTAACAAAATAAAACATCATCATATTTTTCAACTTTCTGCCTATCTCGATCGATCGGCCCTATGTCTCGATCGATCGAGACACTGTGCACAAAAAGTGCCTTAGCTTCCTGCCTCGCTCGATCGATCGAACATTTTACCGATCGATCGAGGAGCTTCACCGATCGATCGAGAAATCCTTCGATCGATCGGCACCAAAATTTTGAAAACATGCTTAGACCTTCTATCTCGCTCGATCGATCGGAACTAAATCTCGATCGATCGAGAGCTCTGAAAATCGGGATTTTTCCCCAGATTTTTGAGCACTACATTTCACACCATCTTTTCTACTACATAGCACATCTTTCATGCTGAAACAAACATGTGAAGAACTTCATAAAATATCCGTGTAAGCCCTTAAATCAAAGGTTTAACGAAACTTAAGCTAACATGCATCATAACATCATCATAATCTTCATCCTTAACCAACTTTTACAAAAACAGAGCATGTATCCCTTTGCCCAGATTTTCGAGCATATAGTTTCATAACTAGAAATCTATCACATAAGACATGTAAATGCTCAAACATCCATGCTAGTAGTTACATAAAACTACCTTGTAAGCATCTCTACCAAGGTTCCACCCAAACCTATACTTAACATGCTTTAAAATCAACCCACCAAACCCAAGCCCAAACACAAACCCAGAAAAACAGGGTACCCACTTACCCCTCTCTTTTGCTCCTCTTTTTGCAAGGATTGAACACCTTCTTAACAAGCTTTTCTTCCCTTCCCCAGCAGCTTACAGGCACGATTTTGGGAGAGAAAGAGAGGAGGAGAGAAGGAGATGATTTGGCTGCAAAGTGGAAGCATGGGCATGACCAAGTGGGAGGCATGGGCTTTGGCAAGTGGGGGTGTAGGGTGCAATTGGGGGAGGGTGGTGACCGAGTGGGTGGGGGGTGGTGTGGGTAGGGTGGTCATGTGGTGTTTAATTGTGTCCCGGTATTTAGTACGATGTATTAAAATATCCTCACTCGATATTTTCTAACTTCATTTAATTAATACATCCCTTAAAACACCCAACATGCTCCCCACAACATATCATCATAACATAAATCGTGGCCCCCTAATTAAATACACCACAACCCTTATACACATCATAATCCATCATCGTAAAACATAATCATATCACATTTCGGGGGTATTACATTACTCCCCTACTTATAAGATTTCGTCCTCGAAATCCATATGCATCATCATATCGAAACTAAACATAAAAACATACCAGAGAATAGTTCCGGATAGTGCTGCACCATATGCCATTCCGTTTCCCACGTAGCCTCCTCGACACCCCGACGATCCCACTGAACTTTGACCATCGGTATAACTTTACTTCGTAGTCTGCGATCCTCTCGATCCAGAATTCTGATCGGTCGTTCAACGTAGGACACATCTGAATCTAACTGTACTTCAGTAGGCTGTAAGACATGGGACGGGTCTGGCTCATACTTCCTCAACATAGAGACATGGAAAACATCGTGTATGCCAGACAAGGATGGCGGTAGAGCCAAATGATATGCCAAAGTACCGATACGCTGTAAAACTTCATATGGCCCAACATACCTTGGAGATAACTTTCTCCGCATCCCAAAACGAACCACACCCCTGAAGGGCGAGATCTTTAAGAAGACCCTGTCTCCTAACTGGAATTCTAGCGGTCGTCGCCGCTTATTGGCATAGGCCGCTTGCCTGTCCTGGGCCGCTTTCATCTTCAGGCGTATCAACTTTACCTTACCTTCCATATCCTTGATCATATCCGGTCCTCCGACCGCTTTGCTAGTCAGGTCCTCCCAATACAGCGGTGATCTACATCGTCGTCCATACAGAGCTTCAAAAGGGGCCATTTGAATGCTCGCTTGATAACTGTTGTTATAGGAGAACTCCACCAGCGGCACTGAATCCTGCCATGGAGTATCAAACTCCAAAATACATGCCCTCAACATGTCTTCGAGCGTCTGAATGGTACGCTCTGTTTGGCCGTCTGTCTGATGGTGATAGGCCGTACTCAGTCTCACCTCCGTGCCCAGAGCTGTCTGGAGACCCTCCCAGAAATGTGAAGTGAACCTCGGGTCTCTGTCAGACACTATCGAGACTGGAATACCATGCAACCTCACCACATCCCGTATATACATCTGGGCCATCTTCAAGTATGTATATGACATACTGTAAGGGATGAAATGAGCCGTCTTCGTCAGCCTATCCACGATCACCCAGATCGCATCAAATCCTGAGGCCGTCCTAGGTAAGTGGGTCACAAAGTCCATAGATATATGCTCCCACTTCCATTCAGGCACCTCTAAGCTCTTCAGCTCACCACCAGGTCTCTGCCTCTCTGCCTTTACCTGTTGGCAGATCAAACATCTTTTAACGAAAACGATTACCTCACGCTTCATGCGTCTCCACCAGAATTGATCGCATAGATCTTTGTACATCTTCTTTCCCCCTGGGTGGATACTGAAACGACTACTGTGAGCCCGCTCCAATATTCCTCTACGCAGTCCTGGTGCATCTGGGACTACCCATCGGTTGCCCAGTCTCAAGGAATCATCCTCAGCCACTCTGAACTTGGATGGTTGACCTTGAAGGATCAATGATGTCCACCTCTGAACCTCACTATCCGACTTCTGGGCCTTCCTGATCGCCTCAAATATGTCTGGCTCCGCCAATAGGGTCGACACTCGCACAGGCGACGTGTCTACATCGAAATCATAGCCCAGTTGGCAATAAGACGTCATCAAGGCCGACAAACACATAACATCCTCCGCAGTACTCTTCACCTTCCGACTTAAGGCATCTGCTATCAGGTTCGCTTTACCTGGATGGTACTCAATTTCACAATCATAATCTTTGAGCAAATCCATCCACCTTCTTTGCCTCATATTCAACTCTGCCTGAGTGAATAAGAACTTCAGGCTCTTATGGTCCGTATATATAGTGAAAAGACGTGCCATACAAGTAATGCCTCCAGATCTTTAAGGCGAATATGATGGCCGCCAATTCCAAATCATGCACTGGATACCTGGCTTCGTGTGGCTTCAGCTGCCTCGATGCATAAGCCACCACATGCTTATCTTGCATCAACACACAGCCCAAGCCCTGTAATGACGCATCCGTGTATAAGGCGAACCTCTTATCCTCGGACGGAATCACCAGTACAGGCGCTGTAGTCAAACGACGCTTCAGCTCATGGAAGCTTTCCTCACAAGCTTCGGACCAAAAGAAGGGGACTCCTTTCTGAGTCAGCTGTGTCAGATGTTTGGCAATCTTCGAGAAACCTTCGACGAAACGTCGGTAATAACCTGCCAGACCGAGGAAACTCCGTATTTCCGGTACAGAAGTGGGTGCAGCCCACTCCATCACAGCTTCAATCTTCCTTGGATCCACAGATATCCCGTGGCTAGATATGACATGGCCTAAAAATACCACGCTGTCCAACCAGAACTCGCACTTACTAAGCTTCGCATACAGCTGATGATCCCTAAGGATTTGAAGTACTATCCTCAAGTGCTTTACATGCTCTTCTTCAGTCCGAGAGTAAATAAGTATGTCGTCAATGAAGACTATGACGAACTGATCCAAATATGGCTGGAACACCTTGTTCATCAAACTCATGAAGACAGCTGGGGCATTCGTCACCCCAAAAGGCATGACCAGGAATTCATAGTGCCCATATCTAGTCCTGAAAGCCGTCTTCTGAACATCATCTTCTCTTACTCGTATCTGATGGTACCCTGACCTCAGATCGATCTTACTATAGAGCCTCGTACCCTGCAACTGATCGAACAAGTCATCGATCCTCGGAAGTGGATACTTGTTCTTTACTGTAGCTTTGTTCAACTGCCTGTAGTCAATGCATAGACGCATCGATCCATCTTTCTTCTTAACAAATAAGACAGGCGCACCCCATGGCGATACGCTAGGGCGTATGTAGCCCTTATCAAGGAGTTCCTGCAACTGTATCTTTAACTCCCTTAACTCTGCTGGTGCCATCCTATACGGGGCACGAGAAATTGCAGACGTCCCTGGTAGTAGCGCAATCCCAAACTCGACCTCTCTCGTCGGTGGGAATCCGGGAATCTCCTCCGGAAAGACATCAGGAAACTCCGCCACTACGGGCACATCCTCGACCTTTAATTCCTTCCTCTTTTCCGTCATATCCACAGCATAGATAAGATATCCTGCATGACCTCGTTCCAATAACTGCGCCATCTTGACAGCAGATATTAACGGAATCTTCGGACGGGAACCATCCCCATAAAATGTCCACTGGACTCCCAATACAGATCTAAATCGGACAGTCCTTTGCCTGCAGTTTACCACTGCCTGATACTTGTTCAGAACATCGATGCCCACAATGCAATCGAAGTCTGTCATTCCCAACACAATCAAATCTGATCTTAACTCATTATCCTCAAAATAAATGAGGCCATCATAAACAATCCGATCCGTAGTCAAACTTCTTCCAGCGGGGGTCGATACCATAAGAGGCATGGGGGACGGAGAAGTGCATATGTGGTGCCTTTCAACAAAACTCGTCGACACAAAGGAGTGTGACGCACCTGTGTCTATCAATATAAGAGCAGGGTGCGTAAATAAAAGACACGTACCGCTATAACTTCCTCCGGGGCCGCCGTAGCCTGCTCCCTCGTCAAAGCATACACCTGTCCCTGAGGTGGCCCCGCGGGCTGACCTCCATACTGTCTTGGCACAAAAGGTGGCCGGTGTTGAACCGTTCTGTCCGCAGGCCTCCCCGTAGAGTTCTGTTGTCTTCCCCTGTTGGGACACTGCCGAGCAAAGTGGCCTCTGTCGCCACAGACATAGCATCCTACGCAGTCTTTGCCAAATGTGGTTGTCCACAAAGAGTGCACTGAACTCTACCAGATCTGTCTCCCTGAGACTGTCCTCTCCCAGATGGAGCATCATTCCTACCTTTCCCTTTCCATCGATTCTCGGGCCTCTTGCCACTGAATCTCGATGCCGAAGTGTCCCCCCTAGGCTTAAACTGATCACCTCTGGGCTTCAAATTGTCAGAAGTGGATCTCTGAGGGGGTGCTGAAGGTGGCACAGCATCAGGATATGCACCGACTCCCAGTTCAGCTAGCTCAGCTCGTGAGAGTGCATCATCAAAACAAGCAGGGCCATAAGTAATCACCCTGTCATACAGTTCAGGCCTCAAGCCCTTCATGAAGTTCCGCATCTTCGCTTGAGTGCTTGCAGCAATGTGTGGCACATATCGTAGTAAGGAACAGTAATGCAAAGCATAGTCAGATACAGGCATGGTACCTTGTCTTAAACTGGTAAACTCATCCTCCTTGGCCTGTCTTGCAGCGGCTGAGAAATAGCGGTTCAAAAACCGCGTTCGGAACATCTTCCAATTTACCTCTTGTCCCTGAGCCTCTTGCTCAATCACTGTGGTTTTCCACCACATCAGTGCCTTCTTGGACAGCTGAAATTCTGCTAATCGGATCCAGGCCGTCTTTGCACAAGGCGCTGCCACAAATATCTGTTCGATCCTCTCTAACCATTCCTCAGCTTTCTCTCCTGATTCAGTTCCCTCGAACATCGGAGGTCGATACATCATAAACTGAGCCAAACTCAATTCCCCAGGTAGCAACTGCTGTTCAGAGGGTTCCTCTCCCAAAGCTGGTGGTGGCAATGGGTTCGTACGCCCAGCACTTACATTTACACTAATGGCGTCACCCACTTCTATATTCGCTGCCATGCTGCAACACAAGGGTTAATAACAACACCAAAAGCAGTTCATAAAGCACATCGTTAGATAATTAAACATGTTAGCATAACATAGAAACTTCATATGCAACATACATATAAAACATGTTCAAAAGCCAACTTATTGCTAAGGCTACCCTTCACTCATTCCCGAGTTATCTAACCACTGCTCTGATACCACTAATGTGGGGTCTTCCCACCTTAACAGTGATTAAAAGACATAAGAAGGACTAATCATGCATTAAGGTAACATCTTAAGGTTTTGGTTGTTACACGAGCTAACAGGATTACAGGCCAAAATACAAAACTTCAAAAATAATTCATTACATTCCAAAAGAATGTCATTTAGATTTACACTACTCCTAGAGTAGATACTAATCAAAACTTGAATCCTATGCATTCCTGTGTCCCTAGTAGCTCACTGCCTCAACCCGACCCTTAGTCCTTTCGTCCAAAAGTGTACCTATAGGGACAACACATCATGAGCATATATAATCTTACTTAACATTATAAACATCATAGTAAATGCATGAAACATTGGTTAAGTAATATGCTGGTTATACATTCACTTCTTATTGTTGTCCCTGATTTAGAATCATGCATATGGGGCATCTTACCCCCGTGGCATCTTACCACAACATCATCGTATGGCCTCTTACCATATGGGGCATCTTACCCCGTGGCATCTTACCACAATACATCGCATGGCCTCTTACCATGTGGGGCATCTTACCCCGTGGTATCTTACCACAATACATCGCATGGCCTCTTACCATGTGGGGCATCTTACCCCGTGGCATCTTACCACAATACATCACATAAATGTCATCATATAAGCATCGTATAAGCAATAAACATCATATGAACTTCATCGTATAAACATCATATAAACATCATCGTGTAAACATCGTATAAACATCGTCATTCATCGTGAATACTCATGCAATAAAAGCATAGTCGTAGTATAGAGATGTGTGTTACCGTCCGATACCCGTACGCTTCTTACGTACCTTTTCAAAAGGAGGAGGAGTCAACAGACTTTATCTCCTTGATGGTGCTGGTACCTGGGATGGTTCTACAAGACCACATAATACCATATTAGATGCCTCAAAACCATCTTACATCATAACTTAACAAAATAAAACATCATCATATTTTTCAACTTTCTGCCTCTCTCGATCGATCGGCCCTATGTCTCGATCGATCGAGACACTGTGCACAAAAAGTGCCTTAGCTTCCTGCCTCGCTCGATCGATCGAACATTTTACCGATCGATCGAGGAGCTTCACCGATCGATCGAGAAATCCTTCGATCGATCGGCACCAAAATTTTGAAAACATGCTTAGACCTTCTGTCTCGCTCGATCGATCGGAACTAAATCTCGATCGATCGAGAGCTCTGAAAATCGGGATTTTTCCCCAGATTTTTGAGCACTACATTTCACACCATCTTTTCTACTACATAGCACATCTTTCATGCTGAAACAAACATGTGAAGAACTTCATAAAATATCCGTGTAAGCCCTTAAATCAAAGGTTTAACGAAACTTAAGCTAACATGCATCATAACATCATCATAATCTTCATCCTTAACCAACTTTTACAAAAAACAGAGCATGTATCCCTTTGCCCAGATTTTCGAGCATATAGTTTCATAACTAGAAATCTATCACATAAGACATGTAAATGCTCAAACATCCATGCTAGTAGTTACATAAAACTACCTTGTAAGCATCTCTACCAAGGTTCCACCCAAACCTATACTTAACATGCTTTAAAATCAACCCACCAAACCCAAGCCCAAACACAAATCCAGAAAAACAGGGTACCCACTTACCCCTCTCTTTTGCTCCTCTTTTTGCATGGATTGAACACCTTCTTACCAAGCTTTTCTTCCCTTCCCCAACAGCTTACAGGCACGATTTTGGGAGAGAAAGAGAGGAGGAGAGAAGGAGATGATTTGGCTGCAAAGTGGAAGCATGGGCATGACCAAGTGGGAGGCATGGGCTTTGGCAAGTGGGGGTGTAGGGTGCAATTGGGGGAGGGTGGTGACCGAGTGGGTGGGGGGTGGTGTGGGTAGGGTGGTCATGTGGTGTTTAATTGTGTCCCGGTATTTAGTACGATGTATTAAAATATCCTCACTCGATATTTTCTAACTTCATTTAATTAATACATCCCTTAAAACACCCAACATGCTCCCCACAACATATCATCATAACATAAATCGTGGCCCCCTAATTAAATACACCACAACCCTTATACACATCATAATTCATCATCGTAAAACATAATCATATCACATTTCGGGGGTATTACAATAACCAGATTGCCAATACCGGAAAAAAGAAGATAGCCTATGTGTTCAACAGCATGTGTTGGGTAATAAAATTCAACTATTAAATATTTTTTTTCTCATTAAACAAAGTGCAATCATACCATTCAACTTTGGATATTCGTTTATCATGCAATTATTTCATACAAATTCGCAGCAATACGCAGCACTGATCTCACTAGGAAGCTACTACAAAGACTCAGCATAAAACAACATTGATAAATTCCTACAAGAGGCAATGTCATATAGGTTTTTGGTTTTTCCAATAAACACCCCAGGCAAAGAAGACCACTTAAAAACACCAGGATACCACTGGACACTACTTGTCTTTGATATTCAAGAGTCAGTTTGGACTCATTACAATTCAATAAGGCCACGAATTGAGGGGGAGACAGATTATTACTTTGAAAAGGCCAAATTACTGGTAAGGTTTACTTTAAATACACTTATTTTTTTAAATTCAATACTTTTTTTATAAAATTACCAGTTGATAACAATACTTCTTCGAAAATATAGAAAGTCTACGTTGAAGAGAAGATGAAGAAAATCATTCAGGAGTCTCCCATTTCAGCAGGCATCACCTACAGTCCAAGTGAAGATACATACGAAATCATAACATTCAAAGAAGCAATGCAACAAAAGGGTGGCTCGGCAGACTGTGCCGTGTTTGTTTGCATGAACATGGAAAGAATTATGAGAGGACAAGAAGTGCCCAAGCATTCAAATGTAGATATAAATAGTATGTATAGAGCAAAAATGGTGAAAGTCATCCTCCAAAATGTATAAGACAACGATTAATAATTTGTTGTATATATATTTTGTTATTGGATAACTGTACAGACTCATATTGGTGTTTTAGTTGGTTAATGATAAACTGGACAAAAATTGAATCCTACAAGTGCTCTTTGTTTAATTTTTATTGTGTGTGTCCCTTCGCATTCACCAAATGAGACTAACGATTCATGTAAATACACTAAAATAAAACAAAGTTGCATTTATCAAACATGAACTACTTGAATCAACCGGTGCATGTGAATAACATGACCTCTTCAATTTGTTTTTTATCGGTGCATGTAAATCACATGCATCGGCAGACCATCAGTTGCATTTATCATACATGCGAGCTTGAATATATATTTTAGAATGATACTACGATGCATGTAAATACACAAACATTAAGTAAAATTTTGTTTCTATCGGTGCATGTGATATACATGCACCGATAATTCATTAATTGCATTTATCCAACATTTTTCAATAGGTGCATGTGAAATCACATGGACCAATAGCCATTTAATTGCAGTTATATAACATGGAATGCTTGAATAATCTGTCTACAGGTGCATGTAAACTAACATGCATTAACATTTTGTTTCTACTGGTGCATGTATATCACATGCACCGATAGAATACACATTTTCATTTATCCATGTTCAACTTGAATCTTTTGGTGCATGTATATGACATGCACCTATATGTGAAACTTAAATCTATAGGTGCACGTAAATTACATGCAACTAATAAATTGTATGTATTTGTATCATTATGTTAAATAACCAATAACAAATCAAACAAATAATTTCTACAATTAAATTTTGTTCAACATAAACTTACAAAAAACATCAAATAGGTTCCTTACAAGTCTTCCTATTATGTCCGTATTTTTTACACCGACTACAACGCAACTGTCGAATGTTTTCACCTTTGGATCTAATTCTCCTCTTCTTTGGACGACCCGGTTGCCTTTTTGTTTGTGGTGGTAAAATATTCGTATCCGCGACAATTTGAGCAAAATCATCACTTGAACGTCCTGGAATCGGAATTATAACTCCTTCATAGCAACTCTTATAAGTACGAACATGGAAATATACATCAACAACTTCATCTATGGCCATCTTGTTCCTCCTAAATACAGCAATCGCATGAGGACATGGAATCCATCAAGCTGCCACTGATAGCAAGTACACGTACGAACATCAAGGCGCACAGTAACTGAAGGATATGAAAACACCTCGAAACAACAGTCAGTAGACATCTTCACATTCCATGCACGACCTTGATTTTCGTTAAAATACCATTTCTTTTCCATCTTCGCGCACAGAACCCCACTCCATCGTGCAGCCATTGATCTCCTATCATAAAACCAGCTCATTAGCTTAACCCGGATACAATCCACCATATGAGTAATAGGCAGACCCCTGCCTCTAATATCCACGAATTGAAAGACTCTGCTGCATTTGAATACATCTCTCCATATCGCATGCCGCATGAGTAAGCATTTGTCCATTTCTCCAAAGATAGACCCTGTAAAAACCCTTCTACAATTGAACCACCTTCTCGTTTCAAAATAGCAAGCTTCTCTGTGAAAATAGCCACCGTCGGCGAATATGCACACTCATCCAACAAGTAACACATCCTTTCCCGAAACTGGTTCGAAAAATGTTTGCCAGCATATCTGTCCCGGAGGTTGCATTTCAAATGATAAAGACAAAAAAAGTGTTTTGGAGAAGGTCCAAACACAATGGGTAAAGCCTCCATCAAACCAACATTCCGATCAGATATATAAACAATATCTCCACCATTATCTACAATCTTGCTCAGACAAGATAGAAACCAACACCAATTATCAAAGTTCTCTGAGTCCACAACAGCAAAAGCCAGAGGGAACAACCCTACAATAAAATAATCAAAACATATAAAGCAAAAAATACAATTTATGTTATATGATGCACTTATATAACCTTTAGTGGTACATTTAGATACGACAAGTTGTACCGGTGCATGTAATATACATGCACCGATAAATTTTCGGTGCATGTAAACTACATGCACCGATTCTCTATTACATGAATATGTAGTACTAAATGATAGAGAGTCCTATTTCTATCGGTGCATGTAATATACATGCACCGGTAGACTAGCGGTGCATGTATAATACATGCACCGCATTCGATCCGATTAATTTTATATCATGTAGCATTTTTTACGCAGAAGTCTATCGGTGCATGTAATATACATGCACCGACAGACTTCGATGCATGTAAAATCTCATTTATATTATAATCTTGTTGCATCTTACCTTGATTACCATCCTTTGCAGTAGCTGACAGAAGTATTCCCTTAAAACGGGATTTCAAAAAAGTTCCATCAAGAAATAACATAGGGCGACAAAATTTAAAACCATCCATACAAGCACGAAACGACACAAACAAACGGATGAATCGATTACAGTCGTCAACTTCAAGCTCTACAAAACTCCCAACATTAGTCGTCTTCACCGCATCGATGTACCACTTCAACTCCTTGAAAGACTCATCATAATTTCCAAAAGCAGTAGACCTAGCCTTCTCCACACTTCTCCATGCCTTAATGTATGTTATATCCAACCCATAATCTTTTTTCATTAACTCCATTACAGACCTAGCAGAAAAGTTTGGATTTGAACTGACTCGTTCACAAATAATTTCTGATATTAAATGTGAAACAATCCTTTTTGATTTGTCTTTCATGACTCGTAGACCACACATGTGAATGTTGTTCAATGTTTTTATGTAGAAAGAACCATTTACACGTGAAATGTTGGCACTCACAAACCGGCCACACCCATCAGCATGCTTCCTAGAACATTCAGCAACTACTCTATCTTTATTATTTTTCACATAGTTGTAATCAAACCCAACCTCCATGGAATATTTACTCAACTCACTTCGAAACTCTTCAACACCACCTCTAAATACTTGACCCACCCTACTAATAATTGATGACCATCCAGAACATAACAACAACTTCTCCTTGCCTTTAATATTGCATCTTCGATATTCTGAATCAAGTCCTAGACCTGATGGTGAACTGCAAATTTGTTTTGTCGATATATGTGCACCACCTGATTCTATTGATGGGTGTAAATCACGGGCAGAAATAGACTCTATAGGTTCATGTATATTGCGTATACCGCTTGACTCTGTCAAAAAGTTTATACCACAAGCAATTCTGTCTACCGGTGCATGTATGTCACATGCACCTCTAGACACAATCGGTAAACTACCAACACATTCATCAACAGACCTCAACAATGAAGCATTACCATCAACAACATGCACTGTCAACAAGCAAAGATTGATCATCTTACACAACAAAAACATATTTCTCATATCAATCGCATTACTCAAACAACAATTAGGATGCCCATCGATTGAGTATTTGAAACAAAATTCATCGGCATTCATATCAGACCACTTAGCAGATGCACAGCCTATTAAATCACTGAATTCGAAACCGGGATTAACATTCAAAACCAGTGTTTCCTCTCTAAATGTCAAAAGAATCATGATTTCATTATCCATCAGAATTAACGATAAAAATCTCAGGAAAATTTGATCAATTAACAGTTAATTGAATATATATTGGACAGATCGAACAATCTAAAATCAGAAAACTAATTAAAACACGATCGAAATCAGCTGCTCAATGAATTGGATGAAAAAAGTTTCGGAAAACGATAATCGTTATGTTAGAAATATCAAATTTTTTATGATGGATTTTATTGCTTGCAATAGGGGTAATTTAGTAATAAAAATAGACCAGTTAGATTAGGGTTTAATAAATTGGACTTATGTGAAATATGTTTTTCAAAAGATATATTTAGTTGAAAAGAAAATATTTTGCTAGATTTAGTTGAAAGATGTTTTAAAAAGTGGTCCGAGAAACCTCTCCGGACTGGTATATTACCTATTTCAGAGCGATTTAGAATCGATTAGCTCTCTGATTCTAAATCGGGCTACCCAATTCGATTTCGGACCAACTAATTTGATTATGCCAAATTTTTATTGATCCAACCCGTTAAATAGTCTTAGATAGTCCAAAGGCACGAAAATGTGCGGAGAGAATAAAAAAAGTGGGTATTAAACTGGGTCCTGGACAACTCTTTCATTTCCATTTCAGAGGGCTCTCCCCAATTTAGGGTTTTACGATGGCCTCTGCATTTATGCGACAGTTTGAGAAGAAGAGAAGCATTTTGAAGAGGTCCGGCAAAAAGTACTTGGAAGAAGCCCTTTACAAGAAGCTGTTTAAGAATGGCGGAGAAGATCAGAAGGTTAGGGAACACCTTAATCACTTCTTGAAGTCTCATAAAAGTGCTTACAAATGGGAAGTGGGGAAATCCCTCAAGCATCTTCGGACCCGCAAGCTTTACGGCTCAGCGCTAAAGGTATGTGGATCAATAAGATTCTTATTTTTATGTTTGTTAAAAAATGGGTTTTTATGCATATTATTATGGAATATAAGTGCGTGCAAACACACAAAGTGCTTGTATATGGGTATGTGACAGTCATTCTGCTATCCCGAGCAAGTAGGTGGTATTAGGACAAACTTCGATTTTGGGTAGGCTTTTACAGCTTGTTTGAAAGCTAAAACCTGCAAAATACTAGTCACTGCATCTCCGCATCTCTAGTTTTACGCATACACCCTTGAGTACGTTCACAAGTCGTTCGTACCTACTTTGGTTCTTTGTTTTCTATAGCTGTCAGAAACTATGGAGAGAAGGGGAATGAACAAGACAGTCAGTGATCAAGCGATTCACCTCGATCTAGTTGCAAAAAGTGAAGGCATTTCTGCGGCTGAAACCTACTTCGTCGATCTGCCTGAATCCTCAAAAAATCATCTCACATATGGTGCTCTTCTTAACTGCTACTGCAAAGACTTAATGACTGAAAAGGCAGTAGCTTTATTTGAAAAGATGAAAGAACTTAATTTGGAATTGACTTCAATGCCGTATAACAGCCTAATGACCCTTTACTTGAAAACGGGGCTGCCAAAAATGGTTCCAACAATCATCCAAGAAATGAAGGCCTGTGATATTATGCCGGACATTTATACGTACAATGTCTGGATGAGGGCCCTTGCTGCTGTTAAAGACAGAGCCGGAGTTGAGAAAGTTATAGATGAGATGAAACGAGATGGTCGAGTTGCTGGAGATTGGACAACATACAGTAATTTGGCATCAATTTATGCTGATGCTGGATTATTTGATAAGGCCAACAAGGCTCTTAGGGAATTGGAGAGTAAAAATACTCACCGAGAACTTTCTGCCTACCAATTTCTGATTACTTTGTATGGACGCACTGGAAATTTGCGTGAAGTATACCGTATCTGGCGGTCCTTGAAGTTAGCTTTTCAGAAAACTGCAAACATAAGTTATCTAAATATGATACAAGTACTGGTTAACTTGAATGATTTACCAGGGGCGGAAAAATGTTTCAAGGAGTGGGCATCTGGTTGCAAAACTTTTGATATTCGCATTGGAAATGTCCTTATTGCAGCTTACCTAAGAGAAGGTTTATTCGAGAAGGCTGAAAAGCTCATGAACCTTGCCCGGAGGAGAGGATCTAAGCCTAATTCTAAATCTTGGGAGCTCTACCTTGATTACTATCTGAAACAAAAAGAGATAGAATCAGCTGTGGATTGTGTCAAGAATGCAATTTCTGTTGGTAAAGGGGAAGGTGATGAATGGGCTCCTTCGCCTTTAATTGTTCGGGTACTGATGCAACACTTTGAACTTAACAAGGATGTTGAGGGTGCTGAGGCTTTCCTGGAAATTTTGACTAAGTCAAAGGATAAATTGCAATCTGAGGTTCTTGAATCGTTGATAAGAATTTATGCTTCCTCTGGTAAAAAGAATCCAACTATGCATCGTCGGATTAAAATGGAGAAAGTGGAGTTGAGTGAGGAAGGTATGAAATTACTGAATGATATCTCAGATCAATGAGTTATATTCAATTGATATATCATTTTCTGTTGGTATTTACTTCAAAAGTGGTTGTGATATATCGACCTCCAACCTCATTCAATTGTAGTGTCAGTTTATGAACTTTTTGATTTAATCTCTTTTGCAAATGAGATTGATTTATTGTGCCTAAGAATCCACGTGCAAACATGTTTTGATCCATTACCTTTTTGTAACTTTAGCAATTATAATGAATTGAAATAAAGATTGCACTTAACTATAACCGAAGTGTCGAATCTCCTGTTGAAGTTGATTCAATTAAGGTCTGCTTCTGTTGAAGTTGTACTTGATTGCTTTGTTCTTCCACTTCATTGTCAAGCATGTTTGTATTAAAACTTATATCGAGATGTGAGATAACAAAAGCGCACACAGCTAAAAAATGACTCATCCTCGAGATTCTTCTGTTGATAAATAAGAAATGAGGAAAAGAAAGTTTTCCTCTCCGGAGTCTTAGCAGACAATGCCAGTTCCTCTTATAAATTTATTCCAAGCATGATTCCGCACAATTTTTTGGAACTGTCTGGGGACATTTGATTAAATCTAATTAACGAATTTTAGGAGAAAGGGATGCGGTGTGGGAGAAAAGGGATGTCACCTTTTTATTGTTCATATATTTTTTTCGTTTGAAAAAGTGGTTAGAACGACAGGTGTGGAGTTTTTTTATATTTTGGGGTTGAGCTATATGTTCTCATTGTAGTACCCCTTTGGAACCCTATATCAGGGAAACATTTTGAACCGGAACGTTTCCTTGGTGATGGCTTTACCCTTCCAGATAAGTTTGTATTGGTTTGAAGTGGAAAGTTCGATAGAGGGATTTCATTTTGCTGGTCCTATTTTTGAATGACGATATAGATGCCACGAGTAAGCCTTTCTTACAGAGGAAAGAAAAGGAAAAAGGGATTTAGGAAATGAAACACTGCAAATGTTTGCTTTAGCTTGGTCCTCTAACTCGACTGGGAATGGACCGATGTGAAAGCTAAAAGTAGATCATATTATACATATAGTTTATGTTGGATGGACAACAGATGCATTGATTGTGAAGCATTTAAGAACCATCGTACTAGATTTTCTGCTAGGGAAGAGGGCTTATTAGTCTGATCCGAGTTCATCAGCCAAATGAATTGGCGGAATGGGAGGGTACTTCATTTATTGGCAATTTGGCATCAAGCCGTTCAAGAATGCCTTTTTCTGATTCACACAGGTCTTCTTTTGCCTAAGTTCGCCTTCTAACAAGCCGAAGTAATCTCTGTAATGGGCTTGTTAATAAATATCCAGTCTCAAGATGAAAAAAATAACTTGGCTGGGTTACTTCAGCTGTCAAGACTTACAGAAAAAAACATTTACCTCCTTGTCATCCAAAGCCTTGTTTTCTTGTGATTTCTTCAGATATTCTGAGGGAAAAAATCAGATTACAGCCAATGAAAACCAGAAGATTGAAAGTACAGAGTACATTCTATTAAGGTCGGTCTGTGACTGAGTAACAACAAGTGCGGTAGAAAATAGAAGTAGGCCTCTCTTTCCTCCTCCCTTGTTGGCTTCCAGAATCCTGGCTTTGTTACGGGTATCATTGGCAGCTACACGGAATGTAGTCATTCTTGAAGTTGCAGCCATAGCCATGAAGAGAGCCGATTCTTTGTTGGAACCGCTCCTTTATTTATTTCTTGGAAGCACATCCATTACTTCATGGGTTTTTAGGGGTTATTCCTTGCTAGCATATGAGTACTACCCAGTGCTAGATCTAAAAGCTAAGAATTGATTTGGGTATATGGGATTCACGTAAATATGTAGACCCCATATAACAAAATAAATTTTGGATCATTAGATCTATTGTTTGGGTATATGGGATCCACCTGATATGATTAAAAACCGAGAAATGAGATGCTAGCATATATGCTAGCATCTCATTTCTCGGTTTTTAATCATATCAGGTGGCTTGTGTGGTCCATGCATTGCCATTTGACAAATGAATTTTTTAGTCTATAATTAAAATTGTATTACAATTTTTTTTTTAACAAAAAATTTAGAATTGTGGATTTTACGTAAGCCCCAAAATATAACATAAGGTATTCAACTTTCATCTTCTTTAAGAAGAAAGCAATTCGTTCTTGTTTTTACATTGAACATAAAAATGTTTTATTTTTATTTAATTAAAAAAAGAGAGATTCAAAAGACATTTTATTATTTTAGGTAACATCGTGGTTGAAACATTGGCGTAAGTTGGGTTCAGGGGGACTTGAAACTAATAACAATACTCATAAAATTCAGGTCGGTATCATAAGATGAAACATTTTTTGAATCAATCTATCAAAAAACTTCATGAAGATAGGTTCATTTTCTGTTAAAATGATAAAATAACCATACATAATAACGTACACCGACTGTCGGTGCACGTGAATTCACGTGTACAGATGCACGTGACAACAAAGCATTTGCTCATATGTATTTTACAAATGTGGATGCTCTTGATGAAATTTATCATACTTTTGCAATAAATATCTATTATGTGGAAGTAATCAATTCATATTTTCTTTTGTATTTTTCATACGTGACTCCAAATGAAAAGGGTAAATACCAACATTTGGCGCATGTGGTTGTGTGTTAGTGCTTGTGAATGAATATTTTAGTTTGTAAAATCCATGTATGAACACATGAAATTAAGCCCAGATCCACATGGTGAAGACTTTAGGGTATTTCTTTAAGAAAACATAAAATAATGTAGGACATAGTCCTAACTTTCAGGGGTAGCCTTCAGATATAAAACCTTAAAAACCAACTCCGTCACCGTTGACAAGGTTATATTACATGTAATTTGATATTGGAAGAGCTAAACGAAGTCCGATTTTGTAGAAATATTTGAAATGGGTAACTCGACTAGATGGTGTTAAATATATTAGTGACTTTATAATTAGGGCAAATTTTAAAAAAATGATTTCACAGAATATGAGCATTACTAGTCACAAACTTTTAGAACTAGTCAAACATAGTCCCATGGAATTGTTTTAATTAAAAATAGTCTTAAATTTTTGTTTTTAATCAAAGTGGCATCAAATTCCCCTATTCAATTATGAGACAACTTTGTTAAAAAAATAATTTATGTGGAATAATTTTTTGATTAAAAGCAATTTCTGTGTAATTATATTTGATTAGTTCTAAAAGTTTGGAAGTAGTATTGAAAACGTCTGTTAGGATCGGTCCGGAGTGTTTAGAGGGGGGGTGAATGAACACTCCTTGTAAAATTTAATCCCTTGTGATTTCTTTCGGATTAGTGAAAGAAATCTGTTTCTTAATCAACTCTTGTACAGAACAGACCACTGAAAGTATAAGTGCGGAACGGTCTGTTCTTGTATATGTAAGAACGGCTCGATGGCTAGTATGAAAGAACAAGTGCAGAAAGATAATACACATGATATGTTTCTGGAAGTTCGAAGGTGGTGTAATCCTTCTACGTCTCCCCTTCTTCCAATTAAGGTTTATACTAGAAGACTTTGATTTATACAATCCTGTTGTACAAACCCGATTCAGGCTGGATTTACCCCACTACCAGTCTGAAACTCCTAGTCACTCGATCTGCTCAGACACTCTCTGTCTGACAGTTATAATTTGATTCTCACTTCTATTTTTCAATACAAAATATAAGATACGCACAGTGATCCTAAAATGATCAGATATTACAAAGTAATCGTGCTTAAGTATATTTTCAGCTCGAGAGATTCTGAGCTTGAAAGCTTGTGCTGCTTTTCAATCTTGTGCGTATTTTTATTTCTCAGACTGTATCACTCCTTTGAACTCTTCTGTTGCATCCTTTTATAGTTGTAAGTACCAACGACATTATTTCCCTTAATGTGCAACTTTGACGTCTGCTTGAACTCTGAGTAAGCTACAGTCTTCTTCTTCAGGATACTTGCCGTTCTGGTTCATACTTTCGGCGACTGTCAGGTAGGCTCTTCTTTGTCTTCTTACCTTTTATGGCAATCTTCAGTCTTTGGTCCTTTGTAGCATTAATTACGACATTAAATGCTACAATAAATAGCCGTTAATGATTCGGACTGAGGAGCCATTCTTTATGTATCCTTGACTGCTCTGATCTGATAAAGATTGAGATCGATCTGAAGCATCGATTTAGTCAGTCTGAAATCCATCGATCCGGTCTGATATGCTTTGTCATCTTATCAGCTTGATCTGTTTTGGGCGATCGATCTGGTCAGTCTGATTTCACTCGATCCGGTCTGATATGTTTCGTCATCTTTAAAATCTCATCGATAAGGTCCGGAACTTACAAATTCCCCCTTTTTGATGATGACAAAACCTAGCTTCCAAGTCTTTTAAACCAGTCTGATAAGAACTCTTAAGCGTATACTTTCGGATCGATTACTTCTTCTTGTTCAAAATAAATGAACATTATTAAGTTGGATCGATTAAGCCTTTTTTTATTAAGCCTTTTATTATAGTTCAAAATAAATGAACAATGACTTAATTGAAAGGGGATTTTTATTGATCACCAAAAATCCTAAATACAGACAGTCTGATAATTCTATTTTCTAGAAGACTGAGACTGATGCGGCCTGAAGTCTTTTTTCTTTTCCCCCTTTTTGTCAGCAGCAATCTCTTGGAGAAAGTCTACAACTTGTGCTAGCTGAGCGCTGATAGCTGTTGGGATATGCCCTAAGACATATCATTAGATGATTGTTTATGACATACAATGTAATATGATTTTATAAATGACAATTCATTATTATATATTATTCTTTTAACTGTGCAATGTGAATTAATATATATGTTAATGTCCTTAGAATAATATTGTATTATTCTTAAAGATGTCCCTAGTCAAGTATTATCATGAAAGGGATAATGATAATACGTAGAGACTAGTATGTGTTGATCGATGAATTGTTCATTGATATGAGATATCAAATCAACATATGGGTACATGTTAGAGAACGATGTACTGGACAGACCCACCAAGAGAATGCAACATGGATAGTTATATGATCGTCATATGCAATTCTCATAGTGATAATAATGTATGTAATCCTTACGACTTGTGATCATCAGAGATCCCAACATAAGGAGTTTTGTATTTTGATATCGTCAAACGTTACCCGTAACAGGGTAAACTATAAAGGCGACTATTGGATACACTACGAATTATGTAGAGGGATGTTGACTGATCGAGATAGGATTTGTCCCTCCTATATAACAGGAGATGTGTTTGGCCCTTGATCAAGTGAGAACTAAAATGCATGGCCATGCTCGAATGAGTCGATATGAGATATCGAGCTTATTCGTTTATTCTAGTCCTACTTGGGGATCAAGAAATAAAGATTGGATATACGAGTATGACTATTCCATGACTCGTGTTCAATCTAAACACAAAGGACAAAGGGATTAAGCTACATGGTTAATATTATCACAAGTTCTAAAGGTTATGTCGAGTCATTGACATTCTTGTAATTTGGGTAGCATTGATGTGTTGCTAGATACCGCTCAATGCTTGCGACATAAAATGAGATTTTATGTCACTGCCAACATTACAAGATCCTATCGGGTCGCACAAAAGATTAAATCGAGAAGGGAAATTAAATTCATTGGATGAATTAATTAATTAAGAAGAGTCTTAATTAAGTGATTAAAAGGTTTTAATTAAATCATGGGTTTGGGCCCATAAGACTTTGAGAAAGTCTTGAACCTTAATTAAAAGCCTTATAATATAAATTCATGGTTTTGATTAATTGTTAATCATACTTTTTCATATCATAGCTTGATATCAAAAACCTAGCCTCTCCTCCTCCAACTCTCGGCCGCCTCTTCCTTATCTTCTCTCGGCCGCCGCCAATTGTAAGGTAGTGTGATTGGCCGCCGTTGATCGGTTTTGAACCGTGGGTTGAGTTTTGGTTCAAGAATAAGTCTAGCAACTTGTTCTTGAACATCCCTTTCGATTTGATCGTGTGGATACCGTAGAGACGAAGGTGCAAACTTTCGTTTGTGACTCGTGGTGCTACAACGAGGATTCTGCTTCAAACACGCTACAAGGGTGAGACACTTGTAATTCCTTTATCCGATATGAATCCCTATGTATAGATCTGCTGGTTAGTAATCCATAAAAATTTTATTCCGCTGCGTTGTATGCTCTTGGATTACTTTCAGTGGTATCAGAGCCGTGTACAAGGCTCATCATCTGTAGCAGACGGAGCATTAGGCAATGGCTGCTCCGCTGTCTGATCTGCTACTTGTTCTGCAGTCTGCGCTGCTGGCTGATCTTCAGTGTGGTCTGCTGCCCCAGAGGGAATAACCTCAACAAAAGGTTCCGCCAGAGTCTTGCTTGCAGAGGGATGATCCGGGCTGGTTACTGGAGTGGATATGCTGATTTTCTGTCGTTGAAATCGGACAGCTAAGTGGAGAGCATTAATATCCATCTCTAATTGAGCAATAACAGCCCCATCATCTCTGGCAGTTGGAGCATTTGGATCGAAGTTCTCTTTCTTAGCAGCTAGGAGCAGAGTGGCCAGTCTGAATCTTTGAATTGCCGTAAATAGCTCTTGGCGCTGCACGGCAAGCCGAACATCATCGGTCTCTGTCCCCTTCAGAACTCCCTCTTCCATCTTCTTCAGTCTGCTCAACTTTCCAAAGAACATCTCAATGTGGTTGATAGTCCGGTACTGGACGTATTCATCAAAGACCACAATAAGTGCCTTCACCTTCTCATCAACATCCTCCATAGCATGTCGATGGCTGTCTGCGCTGCAGATTTGGGTTTAGAGGAGATTGGTTCGGAGAGAATGGCTTTTCCCTTGCCGGTGGGGGGAGGGGACTTGATCCTGGATTGGGTATAGTCTCCCAACTCAGTGATAACAATCCCTTTCACCACGGGAATGGCAGAGGGGACTCGGATGGTGACATTGGGTGCAGTGGTTGAGGTGGTTGAGATTTGGGTTGTAGGTTGGGGTGCAGGGGTGGCTTTTGTTGGAGGCAATATGGGCAAGGCTTTTGGTTTGGTAATCTGGGTTCTTGGCTTCTTGGGAAGTGGCTTGGTTGGTGGCGAGGGAGCAGACTGAGTTTCTTCAGAATCAGTCTGGATGGTTAGCTTTCGCTTGACCCGAGGTTTGCGCGCAACAGCTTGTTCTTCGCCCTTCTCAATCTTGACTGCAGCCAGAGTAGTAGGAGTAGGCGGAGCACTCTTGGACTTCAGCAGGGCGAGCCCTTTGGAGTTTAGAATCTTGAAGGGACTGAGAGCGGACTGCTTTCCCAGCTCGATGTCTAAGGACTCCAGTAGCTTGCTGAGAGGAACAACAAAGCATACGGCCTGTTTTGATGCAATCACTGTTTCCATCAGAACTCTAAAAAGAATCACGGACCAGTTCATCTTCTGTCCGGATACAATAGCCGCCATAGCCCTGAACTTCTCTGCGGTCACAGCGTCAAAACTTCCTGCTTTGCCCAAAAGAGGTTTGCCAACGATTTCGCACAGCACCTGGAAATGAAAAAAGCATTTCCTTCTTCTTAAACGAGGGTTGCAGGCGGTGGCCAAAAATAGAAATCTTCCCTTGAAGAGCTGAGAGTGACGCTTGAGGAATCTGTCCAAACTCTGTCAGTCCGGAATTGGGGAGGCCAAAGGTCTTGGCCAGCGTCATCGTCGAGATCTCAAATGATTTTCCCTTGACAGAGGTGGATATTGATGTCTTTTGGGAGATGGCATTGGCGAATAGTTCGCGGATTTCAGATTCATAAACAACTGTGCCGCACTCCAGAAAGTTCCTCAAGCCAGATGATTCCAAAGCTCGGAAGATGGACACCATCTCTGCATCTTCTGCCCTGTAAATGTCATTAAACTCAACGGAGAGAGAGTTGTGAGTAATGGTAGCCATTGGAATGAAGGTAAAAGAGTGCGAAAATTTAGGAGAGTGAGAGAATAAGAATGCAGATAGCGGTAAATTGTAAAAAGTGAAAGAAGATGAAATGTTCAGCCCGCTAAATAGGAGAGAGAAGACACGTGTCTTTATCTCAATGACTGATAAAAAGAAATTCAAAATAAACGGTCAGGATAACAGATAGATAAGGCGGTTAAAATGCGATCAGTCCGGGCTGTTTTTGTAAAAAAAAATTTATTGACCAGACAGATCATAGGATAACATCAGATTGACATGGATCGGTCTGAAAGTTCGGACCGGTCTGTGTCATTCTGAACATTGTATTATCGATCTGTGGCAACAAAAATCTTTAAGAGCGAAAGTAAGAAAACATCTAAACTATTAAGATAAGTCAATTAAACCAAGAATTTGACGGAAATAATTAAACTTAGCCTCTGGGAGCGGTTTGGTGAAGATGTCTGCTGCTTGCTGCTCTGTTGAGATGTGCTCGATCCGAATTTCCTTTTTGCCAACATGATCTCGAATAAAATGATGTCGTATATCAATATGCTTTGTTCGAGAGTGCAGAACTGGATTATACGTTATAGCAATTGCACTTGTGTTGTCGCAAAATATCGGAGAGTCAACAGCTTGGATGCCATAGTCTTTGAGCTGGTGTTGAATCCAGAGCATTTGAGCGCAACAGCTTCCAGCGGCTAGATACTCTGCTTCAGCTGTAGATGTGGCAATCGATGTCTGCTTTTTACTGAACCAAGAGATCAATCTTTCACCTAGAAATTGGCATGTTCCACTGGTGCTTTTACGATCAATCTTACACCCAGCGTAGTCTGCGTCTGAATATCCGATTAAGCTGAAGTTTGAATCTTTGGAGTACCAAAGACCAACGTTCTGAGATCCTTTTATGTATTTCAGAATACGCTTGCCAGCAATAAAATGTGATTGCTTTGGTTCTGATTGAAATCTGGCGCACATACAGACTGAGAACATAATATCAGGCCGGCTCGCTGTAAGATACAATAGCGATCCGATTAGTCCTCTATACATGGTTACTTCAACTGCCGTTCCCCCTTCGTCTTTGTTTAACTTGATTGTTGGACTCATTGGAGTTGATGCAGTTGAGCATGTTTCCATTCCAAATCTCTTGAGGAGCTCTTTGGTATACTTGACTTGGTTGATAAAAATACCAGTGTTGAGCTGTTTTACTTGGAGACCCAAAAGAATGAAAGTTCTCCCATCATGCTCATCTCAAACTGTCCCTGCATTAACTTAGAAAATTTCTCGCACAATTTGGGGTTAGTTGACCCAAAGATTATGTCATCAACATAAATCTGAACTAATAGGGTATGTTCCCCCTTAATAAATTTAAAGAGAGTTTTATCTACTGAGCCGATCTGAAAATCATGGTTCAGCAGAAATTGAGATAGAGTGTCATACCAGGCTCTTGGAGCTTGTTTCAGACCATACACTGCTTTATTCAGTAGATACACATGATTGGGATACAAATGGTTCTGAAATCCAGGTGGTTGTTCCATTAAGAAAAGCGCTCTTGACGTCCATCTGATATACTTTGAAGTCTTTAAAGGCAGCATATACAAGAAAGATTCGGATAGCTTCAAGTCTGGCGACTGGTGCAAATGATTCATCGAAGTCGATTCCTTCTTCTTGTCTGAATCCTTGTGCCACCAGTCTGGCTTTGTTTCTAACCACAGTTCCATCTGCGTCCAGCTTATTTCTGAAGACCCATCTGGTTCCAATAACAGGCAGATCGCTTGGTCTGGGGGTTAGACTCCAAACTTGATTTTGTTCGAATTGATTTAGCTCTTCTTGCATGGCCTTAATCCAGTTGAAATCAGTCAACGCTTCATCGATCTTCTTAGGTTCCAGAGTTGAGATGAAAGCAGCATGTGTGAATTCATCCATCATCTGTCCTCTGGTTCTGATCGGTGCAGAGGGACTACCAATCACTAGATTAGGTGGATGCTTCTTAGTCCATCGATAGCTTGACTCTGGATTGTCTGGTCCGGTCGGATGAGTAGTAGCAGCATGATCAGCATCTGCTTTAACATTTGAGTGAAGAACATCCGGATCAGCTCGATCTGAAGAAGCTTCAACGCCTTGATCCGGTCTGTCTGGTACTTCTGGTTCTGGTGGATTGTCTCTTGACCTGTTAGCTACAATCTCATCATCACTGTTAGCTTCGAGATGGATATTTTCCATCTGATTTTGAATTGATTCTTTGTTGCCCTCAACACATAAAGATTCATCAAAAACTACATGAACAGATTCTTCTACAATTAAAGTACGATTATTGAAAATTCTATAAGCTTTACTAGTTGATGAATATCCCAAGAATATTCCATTATCTGACTTAGCTTCAAATGCTGTAAGATGATTCTTACCATTGTTATGAACGAAGCATTTGTAGCCAAAAACATGAAAGTGAGAAATAGATGGTCTGTTACCAGTCCATATTTCATATGGAGTAAGGTTCAGCTTCTTGTTGATCATAGACCGATTTTGAGTGTAGCAAGCAGTGTTTACCGCTTCTGCCCAGAACTTTTGTGAAATACCAGAATCAGCAAGCATTGTTCTTGCTGCTTCCTTGAGCGTTCTGTTTCTTCGTTCTGCAACTCCAATCTGTTGAGGAGTTCGAGCGGCTGAAAACTCATGCTTGATTCCATGATCTTCTAGAAAGGATTCAAGATTCTGATTTGAAAATTCAGTGCCTTTGTCACTGCGAATCCTGTCTATGCTGGATGATTTCTCATTCTGAGTGCGTTTCAGCAGCTTGATCAACTTCGGACCGGTCTGATCTTTACTGCTAAAAAATATAGTCCATGTAAAGCGTGAGTAATCATCAATAACAACAAGAGTATACATCATTCCCCCTAAACTTGTTATTGGTATAGGACCAAACAAGTCCATATGCAGTAGTTCTAAACAACGGGAGGAGGATTTGGCATTCTTGTTTTTGAAGGATGATCTGATCTGTTTGCCCATTTGGCAAGCTTCACAGATTTATCCTTAGCAAAATCGATATTGGGCAGACCGATAACTAAATCATGTTTACACAGGCTAGAGATAGTCTTAAAATTGATATGATTCAAGCGTTTATGCCATAGCCAGTGTTTATTATCATTGTTAGCGATGAAGCAAGTATGATTATCAGGTTGAACATGATTCCAATTAATCTTATACGTATTTCCATTCCTGATTCCTACAAGCATGGTCATACCATCTGAAGATTTAACAGTGCAAGTGTGTTTGTGAAATTCTATAGCATAACCATTATCACAGAGTTGACTTATACTAATCAGATTATAGCACAGATTTTCAACTAACAGCACATCATTGATAATAATGTTACCATGGACAATCTTACCCTTGCCCATGGTCTTACCCTTTGAGTTATCTCCGAAGATGATCTTGGGTCCAGTACATTCTGTGACTTCAGACAGCAGCTCGATGTTTCCAGTCATGTGACGAGAATACCCACTGTCCAAATACCAGTCTGATGCGAGTTTCTTCGGTACCTGTCATCAAATATAATTATTGTTGGTACCCAATCCTATTTGGGTCCAGAACGGATTAGCCCTTTGGGAACCCACACCTGTATCAGCTCCAATGGCTTGTGTGTGTAAGGTGTGCTGTGTGCTGGTCTGTTTCGATGTTGTGTGTGATAATGTGTGCGCTGTGGAATCCTTTGATTCTCATAAGGTAGTCTATATCTTTGTTGAATCGGTTTCGAATTGTAGTAATTGTATTGTCTTCCTTGCCTCAAATCTTGCACCTTTGGATTTGGTCTGATATACGCAAATCTTGCTGGTGCCTTTTCTTTGGCTTGGTCAACATAACCAATCCCTTTTCTCAGATTTTGATTCACGTAAGAGACTCCTGTTTGAATCGTAGGTGCTTCAGTTTCATATACTGTGCTGGATTTAACAAATGTCATTTGTTTGATTTTGTTCTTTACTAGCAACAGTTCAGATTCATCTTTGGTGGATTCTTTGGTGTCAAAGCCTATGCCGGTGAAATCACCAACGTTTCTTTGTACCTCTTGTAATTCTTCCAAAGATGTTCTGGATTTTGTCCATGTTTTGAATATATGAGCAAGCTTAGCATTTTGTGTGCTAATTCTCTTATTTTCTTCATGGAGCTGATCATAGGAGATGTTCAGCTTATTCAGCTCGATCTTTAGATTATTGCACTCACCCTGCTCAGAGCAGCTTGGTTTATTGTGCTCATCTATTTGATTACTGGCTTTAGCTTTATTTTTCTCAAATGATTCAGCCAAGATCCTATAATCATTAGCCATGTCTTGCAGTGCGGACATGAGCTCTTCTCGTGTAAATTCATTTGAGTCAAGATCATATACCTCGTCTGTCTGACTCATCTCTTCGTCTGCCATAAGACATTGAATATCTTCTTCGCTTTCGCTGGAAGAATATTCAGAGCTTTCCGAGTCTGAGTCTGTCTGAGCCCACTTGCTGTTTCACTCTTCAGCTACTAGGACTTTTTGGGATTTTCCATGATTCTTGCGGTCTTTGTATTGCTTCTTCTTCCTATCATCACGATGCTTCTTTCCGTTCTTCTTTCTTCGGTCTGGTGCAATCTGCAATAAAATGTCCGGTCTTACCACAATTGTAGCAAGCCTGATCGTTAACAGCATCATCTTTTCTTGATTTATAATGATGAGAGGGTTTGAAGTTCCTCTTATTCTTAGACATGAATTTACCGAATTTCTTGATAAATAATGACATAGCATCATTACTTATCTGTTTAGCGGATCGGTCTGATGTTGAGGCGGTCTGGTCTGGAATGGCTGCCAGGGCCTTGTTTGGTTGAGAGATGAATGGCTCTGCTTCACCTCTGCTTATCAGTTCAAACTCATAGGCCTTAAGATCTGCAAACAGATCATGAAGTTCAACCTTGTTAAGATCTTTTGATTCCCTCATGGCAATGTTCTTAACATCCCATTCCTTTGGCAGAGCTATCATAACTTTCAGAGCGATCTCTCTGTTAGAATATTCATTCCCCAGACCATTCAGTTCATTTATGATGCCAGTGACTCTTTCATCAAACTCATTTAGAGTTTCTCCACTCTTCAACTTTATGCCCTCAAATCTTTGAAGAGCAACAGTCAGCTTGTTTTCTTTGGTCTGGTCGTTGCCTTCGCATAGCTGTGCTATCTTCTCCCAAATTTCTTTGGCAGTAGAGCACATTTTGATTTTGCTGAACATGTTCTTGTCCAATGTCTTGAACAAGATGTCTTTGGCAACGTTGTCGAGATTTGCTTTCTTTCTTTCCTCATTCGTCCAGAGGGATCTGTCCTTTTCTACCATTTGTGGTTCACCACCAGTAATGTCGACTGCTGTATTGACTTTCAGAATCTTCATTGGTCCATCAGTGATGACGAACCACATATCGTCATCCTGAGCTGCCAGATGAGCTTGCATTCTGATTCTCCAGTCATCATAGTCTTCTTTTGAGAACATTGGAATTTTGTTGAATGATGCCATCAACTCAAGTGTCTTTGTGCTGATTAAGATGACCTGCTCTGATACCACTTGTTAGGATCGGTCCGGAGTGTTTTGAGGGGGGGTGAATGAACACTCCTTGTAAAATTTAATCCCTTGTGATTTCTTTCGGATTAGTGAAAGAAATCTGTTTCTTAATCAACTCTTGTACAGAACAGACCACTGAAAGTATAAGTGCGGAACAGTCTGTTCTTGTATATGTAAGAACGGCTCGATGGCTAGTATGAAAGAACAAGTGCAGAAAGATAATACACAGGATATGTTTCTGGAAGTTCGAAGGTGGTGTAATCCTTCTACGTCTCCCCTTCTTCCAATTAAGGAAGGTTTATACTAGAAGACTTTGATTTATACAATCCTGTTGTACAAACCCGATTCAGGCTGGATTTACCCCACTACCAGTCTGAAACTCCTAGTCACTCGATCTGCTCAGACACTCTCTGTCTGACAGTTACAATTTGATTCTCACTTCTATTTTTCAATACAAAATATAAGATACGCACAGTGATCCTAAAATGATCAGATATTACAAAGTAATCGTGCTTAAGTATATTTTCAGGTCGAGAGATTCTGAGCTTGAAAGCTTGTGCTGCTTTTCAATCTTGTGCGTATTTTTATTTCTCAGATTGTATCACTCCTTTGAACTCTTATGTTGCATCCTTTTATAGTTGTAAGTACCAACGACATTATTTCCCTTAATGTGCAACTTTGACTCTGCTTGAACTCTGAGTAAGCTACAGTCTTCTTCTTCTTCAGGATACTTGTCGTTCTGGTTCATACTTTCGGCGACTGTCAGGTAGGCTCTTCTTTGTCTTCTTACCTTTTATGGCAATCTTCAGTCTTTGGTCCTTTGTAGCATTAATTACGACATTAAATGCTACAATAAATAGCCGTTAATGATTCGGACTGAGGAGCCATTCTTTATGTATCCTTGACTGCTCTGATCTGATAAAGATTGAGATCGATCTGAAGCATCGATTTAGTCAGTCTGAAATCCATCGATCCGGTCTGATATGCTTTGTCATCTTATCAGCTTGATCTGTTTTGGGCGATCGATCTGGTCAGTCTGATTTCACTCAATCCGGTCTGATATGTTTTGTCATCTTTAAAATCTCATCGATAAGGCCCGGAACTAACAACGTCAATATTCTATGAGACCATTTTTATTTTATTTAAATTTACCCTTATTATTAGGAAGAAATTTCATTAATTTCTTTGGAAATTTTTTATTCTGTAAAAGATCAAATCAAAAAAATATTGACATACATGTGTGTTGAAGACGGAGGAGGAATAGAATGGTCTTGAAGTGTCATGCCCCGAGACCGGAGTTAATAACATCGACATTGATTTCCAATAATCACTTGAAATCATTAAGTCTCGTAATACCGTATTCAACGAAAACCAATCTATTATTCCATAAAATAAATATTTCTTACAAATGTCAGCGGAAGCTTCAATGAATCAATAGCATCGGAATCTTGAACAACATCAACTAAATCATTATATCCAAAACTGATTTGATCTTCGTCTTCGATTTCTTATTCGCTTTTATCTGGGGAGTGGATGTAAGGGGTGAGCGTTTCCAAAACATATATCATAATCAAGTCACAAACTGATATGAGTACATCTTGACATAATTGCTCCCATTGAGCCATAACTTATCATAATTGCTCCCATCGAGCCATAACATAATGTTAGGATCGAGGTAGTGTTTAGAGGGGGGGTTGAATAAACTAGATTCAATTTCGATTTTACTTGGTTTGCTGCAGACTATTAGGTACTGCAGTAGCTTCTCAATTTGTTGCAAGTCAGCAGACACTGATTATAGTGCGGAAGACATCTGCTGGACTTGTGAGTAGTAATAACTGAATGGTAAATTACGGTAAGTAAATGACACAAATGTTGTTTCTGGAAGTTCGAAGCACAACACTTTTACGTCTCCCCTTCTTCCTTTGCATGAAGGTTACACTAGAATATTTTGGTTTACACTTTACAATATACAACCTCCTTACCACACACACAGCTTGGACTAAACTCCTAGCAATCACAACTTTCTAAGTTGTTTACAATGTATTCTATAACACTCACACTAGATATAAAACTATTTTGCTTCGAGTGTTCTTCGAGCAGCAGACTCAGTTACAATTAATCTTTCAAGATTACAGTAGTAGTTCTTTGCTGCTCTTGCTGAAACTTCAGAGTATCTCAATGAAACGATTAGCTTGACGTTGATTTTTGTCTTGTATTTGATCAGATGGTTCAGCTAACATCTTCATTCTTCACTTAGACGTATTTATAGACACAATGGTCTAACGTCAACTTTTCTATATTTGGAAGAGATCAATTTCCTGTATCGATCTGTTTTGCGTATAACAAGCTGTATTAAGTTCGTCTGCCCAAAATCTCGGCGAGATTTCTGATTTTGCAAGCATAGTTCTTGCAGCTTCTTTCAAAGTGCTGTTCCTACGCTCAGCAACTCCATTTTGTTGTGGGGTTCTAGCAGCAGAGTATTCATGTTTAATACCAAGGTCATCTAGATATGATTCGAGTCTTTGATTGGTAAACTCAATACCTTTATCACTACGAATTCTATCTACCACACGATTTCTCATTTTGTAGTCTTTTCAGTAGTTTGATCAGCTTTGAAGTAGCCCGATCTTTGCCACTTAGAAACAAGACCCACGTAAAACGAAAGTAATTGTCGATTATCACCAGGGTGTACTTCATTCCCCCTAGACTTGTTACTGGTATAGGACCGAAAATATCCATGTGCAGCAACTCTAGGAACCGAGAAGAATATTTACTCCATTTGTTCTTAAAGGTAGATCTGATTTTCTTACCAAGTTGGCATGCCGAACAGATCTTGTCTTTTGAGAACTCTATTTGGGGCAGTCCAGTTACTAAATCAAGCTTACGCAGACTGACAATAGTTTTAAAATTTAAGTGACTTAATTTCTTGTGCCAAAGCCAGTTTTTGAAACTATTCAAGGCAACAAAGCAAGTAGGTAACGCAGGCTGATCAAAGTTCCAATCAATCTTATAAGTGTTATCATGCCTTCTTCCTACAAGCAGCGTACTACCATCGGCAGATCTAATTGTGCACGTGTACTGGTTGAATTCTACTGAGTGACCATTGTCACAAAGTTGACTAATGCTGATCAAGTTATAGCATAAATTTTTAACCAATAGTATATCTTTAATAAAATGTTACCGTGGATAATTTTACCCTTACCCACAGTTCTACCTTTCGTGTTGTCACCAAAAGTTTTCTTGGTCCGGTGGTGTCTACCAATTCGGACAATAGACAAGTGTTCCTTGTCGTGTGTCTAGAATATTCATTCACAATCCAGAAACCACTCTGAGCTCTGAACTTGCTGGATTCTAGATCTCTACAATTAAAGCGATAAATTTATTGGTACCCAATCCCACTTGGGTCCAGACAAGATTTGTCCTTTCGGGACCCACACTTGGATAACCCTGAATCGTTTGGGTCTTTGTGTGTCCTGAAATGTGTGTGTAGTAAATGGTGATGGTGTTCTTTAGTGTTGCATGTGATAGTTAGTATATGCATGTTGTTTTGGTTTTCAGTTCCTGTTGGGAAGCATATATCTCTTCTGGACATGCATACAATTATAATACCAGTTGAGTTTCACCCCTCGAGTTGCTTGACCAGTAGGTTTAGGTCCATTTCTGAACTTTTGCACAGGTCTAGATTTCTCTATTGGCTCAACGTAACCAATACCTTTGTGTGATGCCCGCTCCTTAATGAGTGTTGGCTTAACAGGTTCCTTACATATAATGTGTTGAATCTAACAAAGTTCATTGTTTGAACCTTGTTCTTCTCCAGACACAGCTGAGTTTTTATACCATATGAGTTACTGTCATTGTTGATATAGCCTATACCGGCAAGATCACCAGCAAGCCTTATCGACTCAAGCATTTCATCTTTTCTGGCAGTTGAGGTGTTCCATGTGCAAACCAACTTGATGAGTTTCTAGTGAGCACACTTAGCTTCGTCCCTTTCTTTCTCGAGCAGACTTACTTCCAACCTTAAGCATTCCAGCTCCCTTGATT
Organism: Haberlea rhodopensis; assembly: GCA_907163345.1. NCBI lineage: Eukaryota > Viridiplantae > Streptophyta > Magnoliopsida > Lamiales > Gesneriaceae > Haberlea > Haberlea rhodopensis. The sequence continues at coordinate 484,901 of CAJQUN010000125.1, read as the reverse complement.
GTTCACAATCAAGTTTACTGTCCTGCTGTTCGATTGGGTTTGATTGTTCAGTCTTATACTTCTCGAAGGATTCATACAACATTTGATACTCATTGATCATATCTTGCAATGCGTTAGTGAGTTCATTATGTGAAAATTCAGAAAGATTAGAATCAGTTACCTCACTGTCATCATTGGCCATGAGACAGTGGACTCCTTCATCTTCACTTTCACTGGACGAGCTAGTAGATTCCTCTGATTCTAATTCTGAACAGCCCATTTGCTCTTGTTTTCCTCCGCAACCAGTATTTTCTGATCTCTGTCTCTTCTGGATGATCTTCTCTTTTCCTTGAACTTCTTGTAGTCCTTGGATCCTTTCTTTGGCTTTAGGATAGTCAACAATGAAGTGTCCTGGTTTGAGGCAGTTGAAGCAGACACGATCTTCCTCTTCTGATCTATTTTTGAAATTCTACTTCCTTGGATAAGACTGGTAAGTCTTCTGATTTTTCTTCATAAATTTGCCAAACTTCTTGACAAAAAACGCCATTGCATCATTGTACATTTGTTCGGGAGTCATCTTTGTTGTGGTGGACAGGGACTCTGGTGCAGCAAGGGCTTTAGTTGGTTGATTGGTGCTGGGTTCATCTTCAACCCGAATTCCTAGCTCAAACTCATATGCCTTTAAGTCAGCAAATAGATCATGTGGATCTATCTTGTTTAAATCTTTGGACTCTCTCATGACAATGGTTTTCACATCCCATTCTCTTGGGAGACCCCTCATGACCTTTATGGTGACTTCTCTGTTTGATAGGTCGTTACTTAGGCTGTTGAGTTCATTGATGATTCAAGTCACTCTTTCATCATGCTCATTGAGAGTTTCTCTAAACATCATTTTGATGTTCTCAAACTTCTGTAGAACGACAATTAGCTTGTTTTCTTTGGTTTGGTCATTTTCTTCACACAGCTGTGCAATCTTTTCCCAAATGTCTTTAGCGGTGGGACACAACTTGATTTTGTTGAACATGTTTTTGTCCAATGTTTTGAACAATATGTCTTTAGCTACATCGTCCAGATTTGTTTTTTTTTCTCCTCATTGGTCCAGGATGCTCTTTCTTTTTCAACCATTTGAGGTTCGCCACTGGAAATGGCAGTTGTTGTGTTGACCTTCTTGCTCTTCATTGGTCCGCCAGTGATGACGAACCACATGTCCTCATCTTGAGCACTCAGATGTGCTTGCTTCCGAATTCTCCAATCATCATATTCATCTTTTTTTAACATTGGATCTTGCTGAATGAGGCCATCAGTTCTTAGTATTTCTCATAATTGAGAAGACCTTGCTCTGATACCACTTGTTAGTATCGAAGTGGTGTTTAGAATGGGGTTGAATAAACACTTAACTCAAATTCTATTTTTCTTGATACAACAGACTGTTAAGTACTGCAGTAGCTTCTCAATTGTTTGCAAGTCGGCAGACACTGATAATAGTGCGGAAAACATCTGCTGGACTTGTGAGTTAAAGTAATTGAAAGGTAAAATGCAGTAAGTAAGTGACACAGAATATGTTTCTGGAAGTTTGAAGCACAACGCTTCTACGTCTCCCCTTATTCCTTGCAAGAAGGTTACACTAGAAGATTTTGGTTTATACTTTACAGTATACAACATTCTTAGGCACTCACATGGCTTTTCCTAAACTCCTAGCAATACAACACTCTAACCTGGTTATAATGTGTTTTTCAACACTCACACAAAATATAAATTTGTTATGCTTTGAGTGTTCTTCGAGTAGCAGACTCAGTAGGCTTTGATCTTCAATATCACAATAAGGCTGCTTTGCTGCTCTTGCAAAACTTCAAAATATCTTAGTGGAGTGTTTAAGGTTTTGCTTGAATGAATGAAGTTGATTTGAGTTGTGTTAGTTTTCTCGAATTGATCAGCAACTTCTTCATTCTTCACTTCGACGTATTTATAGACACGGTGGTCTAACGGCAACTTTTCTACAATTAGAAAGTTCTGCTTGAAATCAGCTTCCTAATTTCCTTCCAACTTATGTTTGTCTTCTTTCCAATTTTGTTAATTAACGACTCTTTCATTTTGACGCTAAAGGTGGCGCTGATATCATAGTAGTGCGGCACTCTGTTGTACTTTTGTCAGAATGAGTTGTACTTATTTTGTCTTGTTGCTTTATACATCTGTTGACTTCTCCTTTGCTGTATATCTGCTGGTTGCACGTTTAGCTGATGTTCATTTCATTATATGTTGGTTGCATGGCCAGCTGATGTTCATTTCATCATCTGCTGGTTGCACGGTCAACTGATGTTCATTTCATCATTTGTATCCGGTAGATGATAACTCTTGGTCTTTTGATCTGGTAGATCTCCTTTTATCCTTTCACCAAGTAGATGGTAACTCTTGGTCTTTGGATCCGGTAGATCTCTTTTTATCCTTTCACCCGGTAGATGGCTTTTCACCAGGCGGACCTTTGTAGAGTAGAAATTCTTTTCTCTGTAAGTAGACTTCAATGCAGTGGATATTTCAAGCAGTAGATATTTGTTATCACCAAAAATTAGAAATGTTTTTGCAGCAAAACAAATATTTTTTTGTTAGAATTTCTTTTTTTGTTGATACGCGGTTTTGGCCTCAACCGACTATGAAAAATATATCTTAATCGATTTTTTATGCGCGAGTTTGGGCTGAACCGGCTTGATTGGTTAAGTGAAGGCAACATTATCATGTTGGCCAACCCAAATTTTTAATTATTATTATTATTATTATTATAATCATCATTATTATTAATATTAGTATTATGGATATTACGGAGAATGTATTTGAGTATATACATCCTAAAAGTATTTTACCAAATCCATATTTAGCAATTCCAAATGATAACCTTTTTTAATTTATAGTAAGATGGACATCAAATAGGAAAAAAATGACCAACATGCTAGTACATTGCACCGCGCTTTGTGCGGTGCCAACAAAAACTAGTATATAATATATATAAGTCGCTAGCCTCCTTGGTATTTTTTTAAAATTTATTTGAAATTTGTTTGCTAAATAACAATTTGACAACATCACCTAAATGCTAGGATCGGTCGGAGTGGGTGGCCAGATAGCCTAATCTTCTAGCCCACACAGTCCACAAAGAGCATGTTATTTAATGTCTCACATGCAAAGACCTCACATAGTTGTGATACATCACCAACTGTTACAATGGTATTCACTCTTCTATTTTAGCTCACAAATACAACAAATAGAGGGAATACAAAGGCACAAATGATCTCCTAACAAATCCGATATGTGAGGGCCCGTTCCTAATGTGGTGTTTAATTAGCACATAATGATTAATTTGCGTAAACAGCGGAAGATTTATTTCAAATGTCTTGTCAAACGGCCCTAAAAATTTTCGCTTTTAGGTGATACATATATACTGATACTGAAAATATATAATTCCAGTTTCAAATTTAACATGTTGATCATCACATAATTACCAAGTATAACATCAACCGTTAGTAGCATAATTAAAATACAGATACTCGGGGCATACCCCGGTAAATTTAAAACAGAAGTCAAAATACTCTAACAACTACTGGGACTCAAAACATAAAGCATAACCTGAGCTCGCTCTCAAGGAGCTCCGGTATTCATCGATGCTTAACCTCGAGCATCCGCAGTACGTCTACCTGTACCACCTGCCATGCCCATACAACAAAGACATGACAGCCCCCCCGCGAAGGGGGTCAGAACCCAGTACGAGAAATAAATAGAATCACGTCAAGAATGACAAAGTATCATGCAATGCATACCATGTATGAATGCGATGTATGAATGGGTACAAAGAATCGAATCTCAAGATACCAAATCGGAGTCCAAAGGAAGGTATCATCAAATCATCAAAGCTCGAGCAGAGGGTGACAGTATACGTACATTGCGCTAGGAAAACTCATCCTATGTACGTTACTGCATCCAGCCCTCGTGTCTAGGTCGAGTCGCACCTGCACGTGACTACAGTTACTACCTATACTGCCTGTCATCGCCATGCTCGTCGTACCCGACACTCAGAGTAAGTCAACTCAGTCAAATCATGGATATCAAAGGAATGATAGATCAATATGATATGCCCATGAATCATTTATGCATCAAATGACATATGCAACTCAATATATCATGCAATCTCATGTGAAAGTATGTACAAATCATGTAATTTCACATATCATGTAATCCAAGATATTCATCATGTCATATAGTCACATAATAATCATATAGTGACAAATAAGTCATATAAATCAAATAATGACATATAAGGCCATACATTAGCATCATTACACGTCTTTGCCAGACGTCATGATAAAACTCATTTCAACGTACCTCAAACCGTTAGCTAAATACCAAGTGATCCTTGAATCGATCTCAGGATTAATAAACCTGGCCATAACAGTTCCAAATACAACTTAATGTCACATACTAGCCTGAAACATATCAAAATAAAACCCAAACTTAGACCCAAAACCAATTCTCTAAATTTCAGCCTGCGCAACCATAGAGATCGGCTCATAACTTGTCCGGTACTTAATAAAATCACATGGGTCCAATTTATTTTCAAAGCTAACTCAAAAATGACCATTTCATCAGTTCAATTCATCTTCAAATTCGTTCATTTAGCCTAGGTAAAATGGCCAAGAACAATCTGATGGAAAAACAGGACAATTTACCAAATTCCAGCCTGACCCATTTTTGTATAAAAATCATAACAAATTCATATGACGTCCAAAGGAGTTGAGGCTAGTGGGAAAATCACGAAAACCCAAATTACTACATTTCATATTTGAAGTCCAGAAGCTATTTCGTTCATCTAGAGGCACATGCAAAACAAAGTATGGCAGTGTTGAAAATACCTATACACTCTGTTTTGACATAGTGAGCAGTTCTAGGAAAAAGTGCATAACTTGCACATATAAACTCCAAATCGTGTGAGGCCAGTTTCTAATGCACTATAACTCAAAGTTGTACAACATTTATTCAGACACCAAGGTCAAAATCGTAGCACATTTTGCCCAGATATACCAAGAACACACTGCATGTGCAACCCGCCTACATGCATGTTCCAGATTGTGCATCTTGTGGTAAAAACATCATAACTCATTCATTTTAAGTCCAAATAGTCTCCAATTTTAACCACAGGACGAAAACACATATATCTACAACTTGTATTTGAATACCAACATCAAATTCGTAAAATAATTTACCCAGAAACTCGAAGAACTCGATGCATAAAACTCGCATGCACTAAATTTCCAGATTTTACACATATTGGTAAAATGTTCGTAACTTTTTCGTCAGAATTCCAAATTAGTCGAATTTACTGTCCAATCGAAGGTATTCCAACAAGCTACAACTTGTATTTGAATTGCAACCTCAAATTCGAAACTTAACTAAACCCAAAATTCGAATGACAGATACATGCATGCTGAAATCTGTTGCACACTTTTTGACAGCAAGTTATCTCTACATTTCTCATGACAAGACTCATAAATTTCGATCCTTAAACAACACCAAGGTATATAAAACTCAATAAAAGTGTTATACCTTCACTCCTCTTGAAGATTTGATGCACAAACCATCAACCTAGCTCAATCCAAGCATTCACCTCTCCAATTTGCTCCAAATTAGAAAATTCTTGATGGGTTCCTCTTCCCTAGCCTTGTAGCTTCTAAATCCTTAATTGCATGTAACATGCACTAAAGATTTCACAAGAATTTGGTAGGAAAAGGAGGCTGTAATTTTCGAAATTAGGTAGAGAGAAGGAGGAGGATTTTTGATGGGGATTGAAGAGAGAGAAATGCTAGTTAAAAAAAATGAGAACTCCAAATCTGAAAATTAGAGTGATGGCCGAGAGTTTCAATGTGTATTGGAGAATATTTTAATATCTAATGTGTAGTAGAGTCCATGTGTCTTGCATGTGATGATCCAACTCAACTAGATGCCCTTTGTAACTTGCACAATGCTTCAAAGTGTCCATCAAACCCCCAAAATCAATCCATCTAAAAACACTTGAGTATGATCATTTATATGTATATAGCCGTGTATTTTGATGTATTTTTAACTCAATCGTATACAAGGTGTCGTGATCCGAAACACCTTAAATCAAAGTCTATACTTTTAATTATCCGTGTTCGTTTAATCATCGTTAATCCGGATTAATTAGCATCGGGGCCTTACATTTCTTCCCCTCTTAAAAAGATTTCGTCCTCGAAATCGCAAAACTGAATATAACTCAATAAATCAAAACATATGAGATGTCTCAATCTCATTCATAGATACTTAAGGATCATCATGTATCAATGACAACTGCTGTGGTCGTCTCAACGATCTACCACTTAATCAATGTTCTCTATGATTCCACAAAGTTCAAAATATCGAGGCAACATCAAACCTCACTTAACGAATCATATTGATCATCGCAAATGTAATATTTCCATATTTACCTGATTCTCAACTCGAAGTCTAACGATATATTTCTCTTTGGCGTAGCAAATCTGCCCACTTTAAGCCAATTTCAATCGTTTTCGCGGAAAATTTATCGTTCCTGGCATTTCTCAACAATCTCAAGTTATGCCAAAATTTCTTATCAATCTTCTATCATCACATCAGCGATCGGTAATTCTGGTTCTGCAAAACCTGAACCGATGCCATCCCAAAAGTTTTCTGAAACTTAAATTATAGGAAAATTCTACTGGTGAATAATGATTTCTGTCAATTCCTACTAAATCATCACTATTAATCGAGACATGACTTCCAAGATCTGGATATTTTCTCAGTTGATCCATCTGTATGGGTATGCTAAGCAATACTCATTGCTAACTTAGTATCCATTACATTCTGAAAATAGTTTCAAATTCTGATATTATCCTCGGATCTCAATCAGATACATCTATTACAAAAACTCACTGTAACTAAACCACATTATCCATATCTTAAACATGTCGTCTTCTCATAGACATATAGACTATCACATGAAATCAATATCTTGTATTGAATAGTCAATCAATTTCGATTCAACTTGTTTCACAATCTCTGTTTGTAAATATTTGAGCTATAAAACTCAAAACTAGAAATTTCCCAAATTCATTGTGGTACTTACAAATCCTGTACTATCCCATTAGGTCTCGTATTTTTATCTTGACCTGCTGGCATGTCAAACAATTTGCCACAAAATTCAAAAATTTCTTTCTTTATACAATCTCATCATAAAATAGGATCTCGAGAATGATACATATCATCATTCCCAGAATAACATTATGTTCCCTATAGTGTGCTTTCTGCTGTAATACGTCTTTCGAATCAGTAAAATTCGATGCTATATACTGATTTTTCATTCGCAACCACCACTAAATGGCATACTAAATCTACTTGGTTGATGAGACAGAACCAATTTCTCAAATCAATATTTGTATGAATCTGTCCTTCGAGTTTTTCTGATCGTCAAAATCAGAGGTGACTCAACTCCAAAGCATACATTGATGCTATCAATGCACCTTGCACTTTTCGGTTCAGTGCATCTGCTACTATTTTTATTTTCCTTGATTTATATTGACTATCAAAGTCAAATTCTTTAGTAAATATAGTCATCGCTTCTATCTCAAGTTTAACTCTGATTGAATGATAGATATTTTAAACATATAAAATCAGAGTACATCATGAGTTGTTCGCCATACAGGTAACGTTGCCACATCTTCAAGGCAAAACTAATGGCTACATGCTCAATTTCATGAACATGATATCATTCTTCCAGCTTCAACTATCTCAAGCATATGCAATCATCTCCTCATGATGCATCAGCACATATCCCAAATATTTAACCTTGCACAAATACATATCTCCTGAACCAGTTAAATAAAATTAACATTGGGGTTGTAGTCCATTTCAGTTTCAGTTATGAAAACTCCTTTCTCATTCATCTGACCAAACGAATATCAAGTTTCTTCTTGGTCAATTGGTTCATAAGACAGGCTATCCTAGAGTATCCTTCCGTAAAATCCTGTAGTATCTGTCAAAATTCATAAAACTTTTCATCTTGAGTACAATGATTGGTCTTGGCCAATTTAATACTATTTTTACTTTACTGGAATCAACAGCTATCTGGTGAGATGATATCACCTATCCCAAAACAACACTTAATTTAACCAGAGTTTACATTTCAATAACTTGGTACACCCTTTGAGCTTCACGAAGCGTCTGAAAAATCAATCACATGTGTTCTGTGTGGTTCCTTCCGATCTCGTATACACTAGTATACCACTGATGAATATGATTACACTTCCGCCCAAAAGTTACGGAAAATTTTCTTCATCAAATTCATAACTCTACCGGTATAGTTGTCAGACCACACGACATTTCCAAAAATTCAAAATGTCTATATCTGGTTTGACCAATTGCCTAGAGAACATTTTCTCTTCTGACTCAAACTGATGGTAACTAGAGTAAAAATCGTTCTTCTTATACATTAAAGTTCCTTACAACTTGATCAATTACTTTTCGATCTTAGGCCGTGGGTATTTATTCTTGACAATAGCCTGATTCAACTACCTTTAATCGATACACATCTTCATCATATCATTTTTCTTCTTCACGAACAATACTGATGTTCCCTCAAGGTGACATACTCAGACATATGTACCAGTATCGAGGATATTCAGCAACTATTCATATATCTGTCAACGCTGCTGATGACATTCCGTACAGTGCTTTCGATATCAAATCTATTCCTTGTCATCAACGAATAGTTAAAATCAATTTCCTTCTTTAGTGAAAATTCTTTCATTTCCTCAGGAAAATCTTGGTAGGTTTTCTTACCTCTATAATGTCAGTCAACCTCGACTCTTTTTGATAAGCATCAACTGCTTATTATCAATTATCCATCGTTTTCCAAGTATTTCAACCATAATATTTTCATTGCTGATACTATCAGTATCTTAGCTTGCTACTCGTGGTGATAAACATTCCATTTGTATCCACAAGACGGTTAAAAATTAATTATACCCTGAAATCAACTTACGAGATCTTCAAAATTTATCAGAGTATCCATGCCCTTGATACAATCAAAACCATATTTCGACAACATCATTTAATTCAAATCCACAACACTATCAACAAACTGAAATCTGTAGTTCACTATTACAAGTGTGGATAGTATAATTATCACTGCTAGTGTATTTTCCCAATCATCATTATCAATGCACATTTGATGCAATATATGAAACCAAAGCTTTTTGTCTCAATAACACTTGTGCAGTGTGATCAAATACATGACATGTATCTGTGATCACTAGTATTGAAGCATCTCTAACCGTATCCTCTATCAAGATATACTCTCTGGTCTGTTGGGAAACCAAAAATAACTATCAGGTATTACCTCTAGTCTGCAGGTAATTAACTGCTGCTGGAACTGAGTGGTCGAAAATAATAATCACTCGGATATCTACCCCTAGCTCAGGGTATTTGTTGTTATGGCTGCATCTGTCCTTGAGCACGTAACGCACATGCTCTGACTGGCCATCATCAATAACAGTTCCTTTTATTCTTTCACCAGGATCAGTAGATACTTATATCTACAACGATCTCAACGACCTTGAAAAGATCTGGTATTCTACAATCTCTTAGTACCTCCAGAACTACTAGAGCTGGATAAATTGGAGTGATACTTCTAAAACTTTTCTAGGACTACTTGGATTATCCCAATGATAGTCACTTCATTAATCTTTAATCCAGTTCTAATTACTTCGCACCACATTGGTGTCTTATTCCTTAGTCAAAATCTAATCTCTTCACTAGTGAATAGCTATTGAGATTAAGCAGATATTTCCATTTCTCAAGTCCACGATAATCAATTATCATTTTCCATGTCATCAATACCATTACTCTAGATAGTCTCTTCTAAAAGAGTTCATAGTGAAGTTTTTATTCATAGTTCGGACACCAAAAACTGGAACTAAATCACGACAGTCCCCTGAACCAAGTCCTCATTCAAACCAATTCTCGTTGTTTCTCATAACAACTATACTCGATCCTTCAATTGAAATATTGCTAGTTTCAATATTCTCAAGTTCTAAATTATCATCTTGGCGTACACAGGTTTTGACGTAAACTCATACGTATAACCTTGGTCTTTTAGACTTAAATTCCCGATGTCAATCGACACAAAGCGTTTTAACTAGTTCTAGTGTCATCCCACTATTCACAAGGATTAAGTCCCAAAGTGATAAATAGAAGTCTCAAAAGTTATCACTATGTTATAATTCAATTAACAGTTTACAGTGCCTACAGGTACAATAGATAGCTCTTAAAGTCTGTATCGTTGCTACCTGTCCAAACACTAACTGTTCATCATAAAATCAAAACATCATATATAATCTCAAGTCAGAGATGTTCTCATCACTTATTCTACATCATCATCCGGTCAGCAACTATCAGTGCTAACAAATAAAATTCTCAATTTCTCTAGATTGTCTGCAACTCAGCATTCAAAATCTCTAGATGATATGCGACTCATCATATTAAAATATTCAGAGATATGACATCTCGTTATTCCTGCTCTCTAATCCAGTACATGCATAAAATCTCATTATCGAACATGTAAACATAGCAGGCAAGAGCATATAAATCAGATAGTCAGACACATGCACAAACAATTCCTTTGTGTCTATACTCAGTGTCCTAACTCTAGTTCGAGCATATCCCAGACTATGCTCTGATACCATAATGTGAGGGCCCGTTCCTAATGTGGTGTTTAATTAGCACATAATGATTAATTTGCGTAAACAGCGGAAGATTTATTTCAAATGTCTTGTCAAACGGCCCTAAAAATTTTCGCTTTTAGGTGATACATATATACTGATACTGAAAATATATAATTCCAGTTTCAAATTTAACATGTTGATCATCACATAATTACCAAGTATAACATCAACCGTTAGTAGCATAATTAAAATACAGATACTCGGGGCATACCCCGGTAAATTTAAAACAGAAGTCAAAATACTCTAACAACTACTGGGACTCAAAACATAAAGCATAACCTGAGCTCGCTCTCAAGGAGCTCCGGTATTCATCGATGCTTAACCTCGAGCATCCGCAGTACGTCTACCTGTACCACCTGCCATGCCCATACAACAAAGACATGACAGCCCCCCCGCGAAGGGGGTCAGAACCCAGTACGAGAAATAAATAGAATCACGTCAAGAATGACAAAGTATCATGCAATGCATACCATGTATGAATGCGATGTATGAATGGGTACAAAGAATCGAATCTCAAGATACCAAATCGGAGTCCAAAGGAAGGTATCATCAAATCATCAAAGCTCGAGCAGAGGGTGACAGTATACGTACATTGCGCTAGGAAAACTCATCCTATGTACGTTACTGCATCCAGCCCTCGTGTCTAGGTCGAGTCGCACCTGCACGTGACTACAGTTACTACCTATACTGCCTGTCATCGCCATGCTCGTCGTACCCGACACTCAGAGTAAGTCAACTCAGTCAAATCATGGATATCAAAGGAATGATAGATCAATATGATATGCCCATGAATCATTTATGCATCAAATGACATATGCAACTCAATATATCATGCAATCTCATGTGAAAGTATGTACAAATCATGTAATTTCACATATCATGTAATCCAAGATATTCATCATGTCATATAGTCACATAATAATCATATAGTGACAAATAAGTCATATAAATCAAATAATGACATATAAGGCCATACATTAGCATCATTACACGTCTTTGCCAGACGTCATGATAAAACTCATTTCAACGTACCTCAAACCGTTAGCTAAATACCAAGTGATCCTTGAATCGATCTCAGGATTAATAAACCTGGCCATAACAGTTCCAAATACAACTTAATGTCACATACTAGCCTGAAACATATCAAAATAAAACCCAAACTTAGACCCAAAACCAATTCTCTAAATTTCAGCCTGCGCAACCATAGAGATCGGCTCATAACTTGTCCGGTACTTAATAAAATCACATGGGTCCAATTTATTTTCAAAGCTAACTCAAAAATGACCATTTCATCAGTTCAATTCATCTTCAAATTCGTTCATTTAGCCTAGGTAAAATGGCCAAGAACAATCTGATGGAAAAACAGGACAATTTACCAAATTCCAGCCTGACCCATTTTTGTATAAAAATCATAACAAATTCATATGACGTCCAAAGGAGTTGAGGCTAGTGGGAAAATCACGAAAACCCAAATTACTACATTTCATATTTGAAGTCCAGAAGCTATTTCGTTCATCTAGAGGCACATGCAAAACAAAGTATGGCAGTGTTGAAAATACCTATACACTCTGTTTTGACATAGTGAGCAGTTCTAGGAAAAAGTGCATAACTTGCACATATAAACTCCAAATCGTGTGAGGCCAGTTTCTAATGCACTATAACTCAAAGTTGTACAACATTTATTCAGACACCAAGGTCAAAATCGTAGCACAGTTTGCCCAGATATACCAAGAACACACTGCATGTGCAACCCGCCTACATGCATGTTCCAGATTGTGCATCTTGTGGTAAAAACATCATAACTCATTCATTTTAAGTCCAAATAGTCTCCAATTTTAACCACAGGACGAAAACACATATATCTACAACTTGTATTTGAATACCAACATCAAATTCGTAAAATAATTTACCCAGAAACTCGAAGAACTCGATGCATAAAACTCGCATGCACTAAATTTCCAGATTTTACACATATTGGTAAAATGTTCATAACTTTTTCGTCAGAATTCCAAATTAGTCGAATTTACTGTCCAATCGAAGGTATTCCAACAAGCTACAACTTGTATTTGAATTGCAACCTCAAATTCGAAACTTAACTAAACCCAAAATTCGAAATGACAGATACATGCATGCTGAAATCTGTTGCACACTTTTTGACAGCAAGTTATCTCTACATTTCTCATGACAAGACTCATAAATTTCGATCCTTAAACAACACCAAGGTATATAAACTCAATAAAAGTGTTATACCTTCACTCCTCTTGAAGATTTGATGCACAAACCATCAACCTAGCTCAATCCAAGCATTCACCTCTCCAATTTGCTCCAAATTAGAAAATTCTTGATGGGTTCCTCTTCCCTAGCCTTGTAGCTTCTAAATCCTTAATTGCATGTAACATGCACTAAAGATTTCACAAGAATTTGGTAGGAAAAGGAGGCTGTAATTTTCGAAATTAGGTAGAGAGAAGGAGGAGGATTTTTGATGGGGATTGAAGAGAGAGAAATGCTAGTTAAAAAAAATGAGAACTCCAAATCTGAAAATTAGAGTGATGGCCGAGAGTTTCAATGTGTATTGGAGAATATTTTAATATCTAATGTGTAGTAGAGTCCATGTGTCTTGCATGTGATGATCCAACTCAACTAGATGCCCTTTGTAACTTGCACAATGCTTCAAAGTGTCCATCAAACCCCCAAAATCAATCCATCTAAAAACACTTGAGTATGATCATTTATATGTATATAGCCGTGTATTTTGATGTATTTTTAACTCAATCGTATACAAGGTGTCGTGATCCGAAACACCTTAAATCAAAGTCTATACTTTTAATTATCCGTGTTCGTTTAATCATCGTTAATCCGGATTAATTAGCATCGGGGCCTTACACGATATGAGCTTGAAAGAGGTGCCAAAGGTTTGGGAAGTTACTCTTCAGTTAGCATATTTTGTCTTTGAAGTTCCCCATTTGAATGCCAAGTGGGTTTGCTTTGGAAGGCTTGGATTAATCTTCAATGAGCTGTTGTTGAGCTTCCAAATCATGTATTTATAGCCTCAAATAATGATATATACGTTGGATACAAGAATAACCGTTGGGAGAGTTTTGGTAAGTTTCCCGAGCTCGCAACAATCATATTCTGCTTTCCGGGCTATTTTTTGAAGTCTGCTGGTCGAGTCCGCTGCCCAAAGTCTGCTGGTCGAGTCCGCTGGCCAAATTCTGCTGGTCGAGTCCACTAGTTGAGTCGACTTGTAGTGTCTACTTGATAGTATCTACTGGAAGTGTCTACTTGGTAGTGTCTATTTGTAGTGTCTAGTTGTCCGGTAGACGATCAGGTAGATGATCCGGTAGACTATCCGGTAGACAATCTGGTAGACGTTGTTGTCCAAAATCTGTTGTTCTGTTCTCTTGATTATGGCTCTTGATTCGTTGATTTCTGGGTAAAGTGATCAACATGAAAGTTGTAGCCCTATCACTTAGCTTTCCATAGAATCAAGAATTGCTCGATTTCAAGTTCGTATGAGAGAGCTATGCTTGAAATATCCTCATGTTGTAAGTTTGTGGATGTAGCAGCAGAACATGTTGCATATGTGTTTTTGTCATGTAAACCTTCGAGTCAGGTTTGCTGGCCTGAAATACGATTTGTAGTAAATAGAGTTGGATATCCAACCCCTTTACAAGCACGTCGTTTCGATGTCCGAGCTGTGAGATATGATCAATTTAGTCAGTTGCGCTCGAGGTCTACTGGATGTTGAAGTCTCATTTCAGCAACTGAACTCAGAACCATTTCTTAGCACATCATCAAGCTATAAAATATCATCTATGAACTGCACACTTAATGAAATATATTAGCAACACAATAACAAGTTTTGTTAACATAAAAAAAAAAAGATTATTCGGGTTTCCAAAACCCAACACAAAATATATTCATAACATATATGATTTATTGGTCTTTAATTTATATCACATTATTTGTAGTTATGTTGGGATTGGACAAAAAATGTGATACCCCCGAAATAATTAATTGCAATTTGAGCATTAATTATGTTATATGATTAATTATGGTGATAATTGATTTATGTGTTAGAATTAATTATCTTGATGAAATGCTTAGTCACGTGGTAGGCGTGACCCGGGAGTGCATTTCAGGGTGCATGTTGTGCATGTTGGGAAAAACTGGGTTTTAACATGGGTTATTCATGTTGGTTGTTAATTATTTGGAAAGCATGAATTTATTGGGAGTTTGATGCATTTTTGTAAAATGCTTTTAAAATACCATGTTGGGGTATTTTGTACATCATGTTAATATTTGGGGTACAATTTTAATTAACCCTTATAACCCATTATCCCACCTTTTACCCATCAATTTACATTCACTTTACCCTCACTCTTAAATCCCCAAATTTCATTCCCAACCCTAAACCCCTTCCCATTTTCGAAATTTGGCAAAAGAGGAAGGAGAAATCTTCACAAAATCTTTGTTTGAGAGATTATTGGTAGGATTTGGAGTCCTCAAGAGGTATGGAACCCTTCCTAAAGTTTTAATGGTGTTTGGTTTTGAAATGGGTTAGCATTTTGGGTTTTTATATGGGTTTGTTTTGGGGTATGTGTTGTATGAGGTTGGGTTATGATTTTTAAGGTGTTTCATGTGGGTTTTAGTGAGTTATGATGGTATTTGAGTTGTTGGAATGTTTGAGTTTGAAGGGTTTGTGGTAGAACTTGGAAAATGCTCAAAAATGGTGAAGAATCGCGTACACAGCAGGTGGCGATCGACTACGAATGCAGCGAGCGATCGTCGAAGGGCAGTGGCGAAAATCATTGCGAGCGATCGATCGCTGGAAATGTCGCGATCGATCGCCGCAAGCCAGTAAGGTCTGGCGATCGATCGCTACATCGAAGCGATCGATCGGTAAGGCTCGCGATCGATCGCCTCGATGTAGCGATCGATCGCCAGCAACAGAATAGTGGGAAATTATGTTTTTTTGTTGAATTTTTGGTATTTGGCTATTATTTGGCTTCTAATATTGGGTTGTGTGATTGTGTAGAACCATCCCAGGTGGCGACCAAGGAAGTAAAGTCATACCAAATCCCACTTTTGGAAAGGTACGTATTGGAAAGGTACGTAGAAGACGTACGGGCACCCAACGGTACATGTATTGAATTATGCATGATGATTGTATACGGATATGATGATTATTGGTGCACATCCCATGAGTCATGGTTATCACCTTGATGATTTTAATGCTTGCCGCTATTTATTTTATGCCGCTTATATGTGAAGCGAGGGGTGAGAGTACCGCATGTCACATCGAAGCGAGGTTATCATATGAGGTGAGAAAAGAATATTTGCCGCTAAAATGTGAAGCGAGGGGTGGGAGTACCGCATGTCCATTGAAGCGAGGTTATTCTATGCCGCTTATATGTGTAGCGAGGGGCATTAAAATACATTGTGATGAACAGACTAGGGATTGGTAATTGGTGAATATGGAATGGGGTTATGACATGACATGTGTGAACCATTAAATAATCTATTTGATTATACTCATGAGTTATGGTACAGGGACAACAAAAAAGGGAGCGTTTAAAATGCATGGGAAAAACAGGAAGTGTTTTATTACGGTTTATGCATTTACGCCGTATAATCATATTGTGTTGAATATGGATCATTATATGCTCATGTTTTGGGGGTTGTCCTTGTAGGTACATTTTGGCATGAAAAAGGGGCTAAGGCGGGTTGAGGCGGTGAGCTCATGAATAACGCTTTGGATATGAAGGACATGATTATTTTGTATAGTATCTACTCTAGGAGTAGTGTAAAGCTATAGGGAATAACATTCATTTGTCTAAGAATGTAATTAATCCATTTGATAGTTCTTAACTTGGCATGTAATTTTTAAGGCTCAAAGTCTCAACACGAACTATTAAACTCTGATAATGCATGTTAGCTCTATTTATGCCTTTAATCCGCACTTAAGGAACTAGGGTCCTTACAAAAAATATCTTTCACTAGACCTCACCAGGGTTCAGAACCGTCGATTAGACGGTTCAAAAAACATCGACCCTTTAACCTTAACCTTCCTTGACGGTTCTGATTATGGTTCGTGAACCGCTGGTTACGGTTTCGATTTCGGTTATGGTTAACCAGGTGTACTGTTACGATTTGACCCTTATTTTTTTAAAAAATATTATAAATATTATTAAAATTTGAAAAAAAAGTGTAAAAAACAATTGAATGTGTTTTCATCTATGGATTAAACATAAAATAATGTGAAATAAATTCAAGCTCAGATAATAAAAATGTGTAAGATATATTTGTTTGGTTAATATATATAATTTGTTACACTATATTTAGATCAATAAAGCTCTTATAGTTTAGTGGTTGAAGTTAATTATTCAAGTTGGAGGTTATGAGTTCAAATCTACATCATAACATATATTTTAAATTTAAAAATGTAAAAAAAATTAAAATAAACCCTTGAACCGCCGGTTAGCCGATGATTCACGGGTTAGAAAATTATGACCCTAACCGATCCGCCTATAGACGGGCCGGCCACGGGTCCGACCTTTTGAACCTTTGACTCGGTTAACCAGCTCGTTGATCATGGTCCAGTTTTGTGCCGGTTCAGAGTCGTTTATGACCCTTTGTCGGGTCTATCTTTCACTGTCCTAATTATCGACGAGTGCTTAGATCCTAACTAGATATTGTGAAGTAAGTGTCTTCACCATTTTTTTACATTTAAAAATTCAAGTGTTTTCATTTTTCTACATTATTATAAATTAACAGTGTTGGGTCCAGCTGCTCTGAATTTTGATATTAGCAAAATTTGTTTACTAATATTATTGATTAATCCATCACATGTACATATAAGATGTTCATTACTAAAAAGTAATCAGTCGATTTAGTTACTCCAGCAGAAGGCAAACTAGCTAAAGGATAAGTAGTCTGATCAAACACTTCAGGCCGAGCTGATCTGAGTGCAACTGAAGATTGGCAGAACCAATCTCAATATCTAAAGAGGATTAACAGAACCAATATACATCAGAACAACAAATGGCTCGCTGAGCACAAACAAAATAAGACTAGTTCGCTCACTGACAGAGTTGAATAAAAACATCTCGTTGAATACCTAAAGACCAGCCAATTAGGTATCCCTATGTATCAATTTTTTCATCATAGATTTCAAATACGTGTACAAGTCTAAGGATGATTTTATGGCAAACTTGTTCCAAACCTTGGAGTCTACTTGCCTGAGGAAATCTCACTTCTCTCAAGAAGTTGTTATTGAAGCTGCTATGAAGAAACTCGTCGCAGTCAATCTTATTGAAGTTTGCCTAGTTACATTAGTGCATACAAATTAAAAATTTAGCCCTGGGCCGATGTCCTTTCATTCGTTCTCTTTGTTGTCCCCCCTTAATTCTTGTTCTGAAAGATGAGAGGATATTGACGGTTGAGAGGGCATTTAACTGTTGGAAAATTGTGATATAAATAAATGCTCGATCGATCGAACACTAGGCTCGATCGATCGAGCGGTCTAGAAATTTTGTGCCTTTTGTGAATAGTAGCTCGATCGATCGAGCCCTTTGCTCTATCGATCGAGCACTGTATCTGTTTTGTGAAATGGTATGTCCATTCACGTTTATGTTGTGATTTTTGGCGATAGGGTGCCTCCAAATTGTGTATTTTTGGACATAACTCTTGACATACTATAAATAAGATATCCCTCATTGAATTGAACATGGAATTTTGAAATTCACATCATATTTGAAGATCAAAATTTGAGTAATTTTGTGAGTCTTCATTATTGTTATGGTTGAGCGTTTTTAGACCATTGTGGTTTAAAGGATTTGTGATTTGGAGTGCTCCTATCACAAATCATAGCCGTTGTATCTTGGGAGAGAAATTGCCAAAGCAAATCGTTAGCACTGTAGCGGGGCAATATTGTCTTAAGGACAGAGATTCAAAATCTCGCATCGACATTTCTAATACAAAGCCATTTATTGTTTTTGCTTGCTACTTTCCTAAAATACACAACCATAAAATTTTGAACAACAATCTTAAGACAATATGAGCAACAAATGGCTTCATCGAGTCCAACAACGACTCCAGTTCATCATGGTGAAAGGCCTGAAAAGTTCAATGGGAACGATTTCAAGCGATGGCAACAAAAGTTGTTGTTTTATTTTACAACCTTGGGGTTGGCAAGGTTTCTCAATGAGGATGCTCCTACTATTACGGAGAGTGAAACCGACAACCAAAAGAGGGATGCGGTTGATGAGTGGAATCAAAGCGATTTCCTTTGCAAGAATTATATTCTCAACAGACTGGACAACACATTCCAATGTGCATTGTCTATTGAAGACGGCCAAGGAATCATGGCAATACTAGGAGAAAAAATATAGATCCGAGGATGCAGACATGAAGAAATTCATCGTTGGGCGATTCCTAGATTTCAAAATTGTTGTGACTTTTTTGCTATGAAGCAAAAACGAAGCCAGTGAGGTGTTTAAACACTTCAAGAATGAGATTGCAATAAAATTTAGCAAATGAGTTTTGCTATGGGAAATTGTGAGTAGATTATACTTGTGTTGTCTAAGAATTTGACGCTTAAGCTTGAATATGCAAGACTATAAAATCTTGAATTCGAGTTTCTAAGCTTTCTACGCTTAAAGCACAAGTGATAAATCGAAGCCACAAATTTTGATTAGGCGTTCATTTTGAATTTCTAAGCTAGTACACTTATAAACATGAATTAGCAAGATTTAGAATCTTAAATTCAAGTTTTCTAAGTTAGTGCACTTAAATTGCAAATTGTGAACCGAGTTTGATAATATTATCCAAGTTTCAACTTGTGTAAGCAAGTACGCTTAAATCCCAAAATTTTCAAGAAATAAAAACATGAATTTGGATTTGTAAGACGATAACGCTTAGAACTTGAAACACAAAAGTTTGAACGCCAGTGCACTTCGTTACTACCCGAAGTTGTGGGGGTTGCAATTCTAGGATTCAATCACCTACCACATTTAGCAATGAAGAAAACCTTGTGATTGAAGGAAAAGAGAGTTTTCTACAATATTTGAAATGTGGGGGTACTTGGCTAAACTAGAAATATGAATGCTAAAGTGAAGTCATAACAAACGTCAAATAAGTGACATGAAGAGTTTGACAAATAATGTTGTCAAATAGATCAACGAGTGTGACAAATGTGTACACATCTAAGCATGTGTATGCTTGTGTATTGATGATATGCTCATTGGAGAAGCAATTTAGAAATCATCAAGTAACAAAGGAAAAATGTTGACGAGACATTTCAACATGTGTGCATCAAGAATAATGCTTGGAATGAAGTTTCCAAGACACTTGAAGAATGAAATCTCATGGATTAATTCGAGTTTCAAATTCTAAGCTTTGTGTTTAAATTTCAAGTTTGCAAGAAATGGAATCTTGAACTTGTAATTTTTATGTGCTTAAAAATTTTGAATTGTGAAGTTGAATATTTCCTCTGGTCTCGAATTTTGAAATAATTGTTTTTACAATTCGATGATGAAAATATCCTAAAAGGATAAAATGATGCACAAGAGGTAATGTGATTACCAAAACTGAAGATATATTGTTGTGGAAAATTATCTATGCAGAACATATAAAGCTTCTTCGGCCGAGTGGCTATATAAGTTGTTAGAGAAAAATCATGTGCATGCAACTAAAATGTGTTGAGAATAATTCTATATGCAAAATGATCTCTAGTGGCATAATCGTGAGTGATTATGTGAAACCGTGGATCCGCATATGAAATGGTTAACCGAGAGATCATGTGAAAGTTTATGGAGGGGAATGGGTTAAAACCCTATAATCAAAATCTCATAGTGGATACCCAACCTTGTTGACTGGAGATCCTAAGATCTAGGTTCAAAATGAACAGCTGAATAATGAGATTGTATAAACACCTTGGAGATCAATCTCCAACCCATTCCTATGATAAGGGGTGTAGCCTGCAAAAAAAGGGTACGATGATAGGCAAAATGCCTTTAATGATTCCTAAGACATATAAGAATGTGTTGGAGTATAGCGGGATACTCTTCTAGGAGATCACCTACGTAAGTGCGAAGTGTGGCCGCTTCAAAGAATGGAAAGCACTTATGAAACCAAGCGTGGTCCATGGCCGAAACGGACACAACCGTAAGAAACAAATACGAAGGTTAGAATTATTATGCTGTGGGTTCAATTGTCTTGGTTTACACCAACGACTAAATAGTTCAAGACTATAAGTTCACTATTAAGTCAAGTAAATCAGATTGAATATTACTACGGAAGATTCAAAGTCGCAAGCTATCTTTCCAGATGCCATAATAGTTTGTTAAAAGTGCTCAATTGCATACATGCATTAATTTAATTCATGTGGTGGATTGTTGGAAAAATTGTGATATAAATTAATGCTCAATCGGTCGAGCACTATGCTCGATCGATCGAGCGGGC
Organism: Haberlea rhodopensis; assembly: GCA_907163345.1. NCBI lineage: Eukaryota > Viridiplantae > Streptophyta > Magnoliopsida > Lamiales > Gesneriaceae > Haberlea > Haberlea rhodopensis. The sequence goes on along the minus strand of CAJQUN010000125.1, from coordinate 463,665 downwards.
CAGAAATTTCGTGCCTTTTGTGAATAGTAGCTCGATCGATCGAGCAATGTATCTGTTTTGTGAAATGGTATGTCCATTCACGTTTAGGGTGCGATTTTTGGCGATAGAGTGCCTCCAAATGTTGTCTTTTGGGAGCCAAAGTAAATCGTTAGCACCGTAGCGGGGCAATATTGTCTTAAGGACAGAGATTCCAAATCTTGCCTCGACATTTTTAATACAAAGCCATTTGTTGTTTTTGCTTGATACTTTCCTAAGATACACACCCATAAAATTTTGAACAACGCTAACTGGTCTTCTAATATGCTGAGATTAAACTCCTGCAACACAAAACTGGTATCCAAATCTATTTGGGTCTTTAGCAAATTATACCAATTGGGATCAAAATTTGAACAATCTTTATCGATCTTTCTTCATACATTTCCTTTTATTGGATTAACATTTAAGAGGGAGATTGAGACAACTGTGTAAGTGTTAGCATGACCTGGACTGTTTTTCTGATTATGCTTATTCAACCTATAACTTTTTTGAACTGATTACAGTTGTATAATTTGAGTAGACCACAAAACTTTTTTTTTTTTGTACAAGGGTCGGTTCTGTTTATATGCATATGTTCAAATCGTCTCAACATAGCCTAGACCACGTATGTAGACCTGTTTCTTAAACATCTCAGGTTGTTTATTCTGCTCAGCAGCGGCATTATGCTCATATCGCATATTGGACCTGACAAAATTCATTAGTTTAAATGTGTTCTTGTCTTCACTAGCCCGAATACTGGTTTCACCAGGTGAGCTTATTCAATGAGAACTTAAGCGTAACCAGGTTTATCACTAGTCTACTTCTGTTTTCTTGTATTTTACTTTGTGAAGTTGATGTTATGTTCTAAGTATCAATAAGTTGAGATAATTTTATAGTTTCATATATGAGTTTCTCAATCTCAACATGGAACTGATTATTTTCATATATAATCATACTTATACAACTTTGAAATTTTCACTCATTCAGCTGACGAGCTGATTTCATCATGCTTCCTTGTTAATTTTATAGTGTTGCTTTAATTTCTTCAAATAATTTTTAGAGCATCTTGTACTCATTAACCATATCATACAAAGCCGAAATCAGATTATCTATACTAAATGTTTTTGAACTCAAGTCCCATTATCATCAGCTGACTCCAGCTCAACATCGGTCATAAAGCACAATACAATCTCTTACTCACTCTTGTTAGCATAAATGCCCAGTAACCAAATGTTGACCCGATGGGCTTTATGGACCCTAACCCAATTAGCTAACTAATTGCAACTATAAATATGCCATTCTTCTAGGGTTAACAGAACACCATTCAATACACTCTCATAGCCGTCATTACACTAGCACTGGTGCCGGGCTTGTAGATTTGGTCAGGTTGGTTGGACTCGAGGATCACAACATACAGATTGATTTCGTTGTTATCAGTAATTCCCTTTTCGTGCTTTTATATTTGATATTTGCACATGTTATAATATATGAATCAGGCGCGATCTATCCGTCCCCGAGTTAGATCTGTTTTTTTTCATTCCGCTGAATTTGGATCTGGCGCCGGGGTACGAAAACGCAACAGTGGTATCAGAGAAAGGTTGTGCTTTGATTCATGTATTTGATAATTAATTTTTATTAGATTGTTTCCCAACAATATTAATCGCTTTTCAAATTTTCAAAAATTATGGAATCCGGAAAATATAGAAAATCGAACCAAAACCTGTGTGCCAGAAACTGTTTCCAGTCGTCATCTCCATAGACAGCCTACAGTTCATGGCAATGCATGCGGTCAGCTGCTCCTCGCAAACCTCGCGACCAAGGCGCAGGAAGAATCACGGAGCGTGGAAAGGTTCCGCGACTCCAATAGCGATGCTCGCGAACCCCGTGACCTCAGCGACATGGCATGTCGTGCTCGCGATTTTGAGAAGTGATGGAACGACTTGGGTGAGTAGGCAGCGGCGTGCTATGGTTACAGTGACAAAATTGGAATTTTAAATCTTTGAGCTATTTTTGAATTTTAAAGTTTTTGGACCAGAAATTTCGAAAATTGGTGTGAATTTTTTTTTTAATTTTGGATCCAAATTGTTTGGGGTCCATAAATTATTTTGGGTCATTTTAGATGTTTTATCCGGATATTATTTTTGAAGCAATAAATCATAAACTTAATTAATGAAAAATATGTTTTTTTATTTATTAAGTGTAAAATGGAGATTTTACAATTAGTTGAAATTTTAATTAATTGAAAATTGAATGAAAATATTTCATTTAATTTGTTAATTTTATTTTTGGCTAATATTATGATTTGAGGTAAAATAGTGATTTTACCAAATAATTGAAAATTTAATTAATTGAAAATTAAATGAAAGTATTTCATTTAATTTGTTAATTTTATTTTTGATTAGTATTATGATTAAAAGGTAAAATATGGATTTTACCAATTAATTGAAAATATAATTAATTAGAAATTAAGTGAAAATGTTTCATTTACTTTATTAATTTTATTTTCAATGAATATGATGATTAAAAGGTAAAATAGAGAATTTGCCAATTTATTGAAATTTAATTAATTAGAAATTAAATAAAATGGTTTTATTTAATTTGTTAATTTTATTTTCAATTAATGATGCGATTATTGAGAAACGATAGAATAAAGAAATTATTGTGCTCTAATTACATGTGATGTGATTAGTACAATTACATATGATGTAATTGTTTACTTTAATGTTTAGTTACATATGATGTGATTGCATGGTGGATGATTACGAGCATTGACCAATGTGTTTAGGTGAATGCTTAGGTTTTTATTGTTTCATTATAATTGTGATTTTGGTTACCGGGCCTGCGAGCCTGCTCTCTCTATTTTTCTTATGTATCCCACCCCGCATTTGAATCCCTATTCTCTTGTTTGCACGATTTAAATGTAAAATCTTTAGATTAGTGGGAGATCGAGATTGAAGACGGCGCACCAAGGATCAAGACATGTATAATGAAAGCAAAAATGTAATAGGATTGCATTGCATACCTGCATCACCTTAGACAGACTTGTGACCCACGTATGGCTCACGATGATCTATTAGGAAAAGGCCGCAATCTTCCCTATTTATTTTTATTATGCATATGATGTATGATAAATGTTTGTTTGTATGTTTATTAGTACATATGACTACATGAATAAAATATAGTTGCATGAATCCGGCAAACAAACAAACAAGTACTTGATGATATTTGAAAATTATTAAATCCCTCTTTTAAATATGATTCAAAATTTTTAATATCAAACTGTAAAAGGAGCTCAAAGGAGTTTGTTGCTTCCTATCTTCTATCAACAGTTAAGCCATGAGACGCTACTTGTGTCAGGTGTCTTGTCTCACCCTCGTGGGGGCATCGGGCATGGGAAAGTTGCGTGTTTACTGCCACCTAATTATGGATAGGGTATTGTTAACCTTTAAGATTGCTCACCCTCGTGGGGTCTTATTGGCGAACATTACCATCCACGGGATGGGTTAGTTTGACGTGAGAAGGCATAATTGGCCTGCCTTCGTAGGGTTATGCCAATCACGAGACGAATATCTCGGGGGTTGCATATGATGCAATTATGAGCTACCTTTAGTATCATGAGGTCGGCTGGACCCTCGCCCGGGGCTATCATGAGCTAGTTGGACTCCAAGCCCACTAAGAAAATACGATTTTTTGTTCATTTGTCATGAGGGTAACGAATTCAAAAAATTTAGTGGGAGCATTTAATAACTAAAAGTCCATAGTTTTTGAATTAATTAATAATCAAACGGTTTGCATATATTTTCTGTTTATTATCAGTATTGTGATTGCCGTGAATCTTATTACATCAAGTCTCGATATAAATTATTCTGATTGACTATAATTGTAAAATAGTGCTTGCTTAAAAAGTTACTAGGTGGGAGCCTCATGTTGAAGTGCCTCCGGAATTCGTCTAATGAAGAGATCACCACACTTTTGAAGTGATGAGACGATGATCTCGAGACTAGGTGCTATATGATAGCATCAATGTCAAATGAGTTCAACATGGATATGAGAAATTTGTTCACACTACTGATATTTTCCAACACCTGCAAATGTTGTTAGGTGAACGAAAGCAATTACTAAGACTCACGACTTCAAAGAGCTATTTTTGTTTCACCTACAATATGGGGCTTCGGTCTATCAGCATGGTGTAAGAAAAATATCTCTTAAATTGAAAAATCTGAATGTGACAATACCTCATTAACTGACTGTAAATTTGATCTTATAGTCAAAATGTTGGAAACTCGTGAGTCATTGATTCAAAAGGAGAAAAATGTTCTTCTTGTCGAATCTTGTACCAATGGTAGGAAGAGTTTAAGGATAAATAAGAGGAAGGGAAATGGTTCCCAATTTCAAAAGACGAAAATATAGTAGCAACTAAGAAAGGAGATGCATCTATGTTTTCACTGCTGGTCACTGGCACAAAATTGTAAGGAATACCTAGATTAGAAGCGTTCTAGAAAGGGTATATTTTATATTAAAATTAAATGTTTCTATTGGTTCTACTTCTTTGGTATATGATGCCAGTTGTGCTCGCATCTTTGCAAAGAGTTGCATGTGATAAGAAGAAGTAGAGAGCCCTATGAAGGTGACACCTATCTGAGGCTAAGCATTTTAGCAAGAGTTGTTGAAGGCTGTTTGAAACATTTATTTAATATAAAATTTTGAACTGGTTAGAATAGAGTTTGAGCAATTGTTTATTTGTTATAGATTTAATCATAAACATTGTTCCTATTTTGATGGAGTATTTCTAAGACGTGTTTTATTGAATCTGGTGAACTTATGAACTATTAGTATGATTATGTTCAAAGAATATAAAAGGAATGATAACTTAAATCCCACATATCTTTAGCATGTGCTGAATGTCCATTGAATTTAATTCATATGGACGTATGTGGAGCACTAAATGTTAGTGCAAGAGGATGTTGAGTTATCTTAAAGCGAATGTGATTCTCTCTAACTAACTCTCTAAAGTTACATATTTGTTGAACATAATTCATACCAATACAGTGACCAAAGCTCCATATACGATATGGACTGAAAAATAATCCAAATATAGATTTGAGATTGTTCTGCTTATGTGAAGCAGCCAATTGGAGATGAATTGGATAGTTGATCCATCTTATGGTATTTTGTGAAAATTTATATTATCAATTGGAGACAAAGTGTTTGTTTCACAAGTGAATTTTCTAGAGAAAATGTTCTATTAGAAAGAAATGACAATATAATATAACTTGAAAGAGTTCAAGAACTACAGACCACTAGAAAAGTGAAAAACAGTGAACTTAATTGAGTCAATCACAACATTTGAACTATACATACCAAGGGGATCTGAAAGTGTTTCAAGAACTCCTGATAAATTGAATTTACTCGTAGAAAGTAGTCAACATGATTTTGACCATGGATGTGATCCTAAGACTTTCAAGGAGACGATGTTGGACATCGTTTCGGGATATTGGGGAGATGCTATGAAATTTGAAATAGACTCCATGTACTCTAATAAGGTATGGACCATAGTAGATCCTCTCTGGAAATTGTTCCCATTGGCTGCAAATGGATCTACAAGTGAAAGCTTGGAGTGGATGGGAATGTAGCGACATATTAAGCTTAACTGATGGGAAGAGGTTATTCTCATAGGCAAAGAGTTGTCTGTGAGGAACTTTTCATCAGTTGTGATGCTAAAGTTTATTCGAATTTTATTAGCTATATCTTCATATTATGACTATGAGATATAACATATGACCTTCACAACCATTGGGAGTGAGCAAAAGGTTTGCAAACTCCAGAAGGCATCCCGAAGTTTGAACTTCCGTTTTGATAGCATCATCAAAGTGTTTGGTTTTGTTAAAAATCCGGAAGTGACATGTGTGTGCAAAAGGGTTAGTGGGAGCATGGTTGCATTTGTGATTCTTTAAGTTGATTAGATCATGCTCATTGTGAATGGTATTGAATCAATTAAAGCATGATTATCTACTAATTTCTCCATGAAAGATTTGGGAGAAGTGTCCTACGTGCTTAGCATAAGGATCTATAGGGATAGAACTAAAGGACGTTTGAGATCTCTCAATCTACGTACATAAACACTGTGCTAAAAGAGTTTAGCATGAAATAGTCAAAAAAGGAGTTACTTCCCAATATGTCATAGTATTCATCTCTCAAGTCAATGAGTCTTAAAATTGATGAGGAGATAGAAAAGATGACATTGGTACCTTATGTTTTGACTTTTAATAGCATAATGTAAGCTATGTTATGTACTTGGCATGATGTATGTTCTTAGAGTAATGAGCAGACATCAGACAGATCCCGGTGAAGTCACTAGAAAACTGTGAAAATAATCCTCAAGTACTTATGAAGAACTTAGGATATGTTCATGGTTTTTGGATTTGTAAGTGGAGAAATAAAAGTTGAAGGCTAAGCTGATGCTTGTTTTTCAGTCGGATGTAGATGATACCAAATCGATGTTTGGATTTGTATTTAAGCTTAATGATAATGTTGTCTCTTGGAAACATTCCAAGCAAGACACCACATCGGATTCCACCACTGAAGCTGAATACATTGCAGCATACGATGCAACAAAGAGGCAGTTTGGATATGAAATATCATCCAAGAGTTGGGTGTAATTTCTAGCACGGTTGACACAGTTCTTGTGTACTATTACAACAGTTGGGATATTATGAATAGCCAAGATCTCATCAGTATCCAAACATATATTGAGAAAATATCATCTAGTGAGAGAGATGGTAGACTCGACATTATTATCGAGAGAATCGCTTCAACAAAAACATATAGTGATCCACTGACAAAGCCTTTACAACGATTGATGTCTGTCAGACATCTTGGGAAGATGGTCTTGAGACACATGAGTAGTTGGCTTTGGGAAAGTGAAAGATATTGTTGTCATATGTGATTAAGTAAATCCATATTTGATTGATTGTACTTATAATCTTATTATGACAAATCTTTATTTGAATATTAATATATATGGCACTTCTTCGTCTGTTTACCCATGCATCTTGATGTATTGATGAAGTCCTTGAGATTGCTATTGTGACATCCCCGAAATGGTTAATTGCATTTGGGCATTAATTGCGATTATTATGATTAATTATGTGGTAATTAATTATGTGTTGGAATTTATTTACCTTATGGAAATGCATGGTCATGTGGATAGGGTGACCCGGGGTTGCATTTCATGGTGCATGTGGTGCATGTTGGGTAAATATTATTGGAAGCATGATTTATTTGCCATTGGTAGCAATTGATTAGAAATCATGTGTTTAATTGATATTTGGTGCATTTGGTTTAATGCTTTGAAAAATATCATGTTGGGGTGTTTTATACACCATGAAATATTTTGGTATGCACTTTATTAAACCCAACACTTTTATACCCAACCCCACCTCATCCAAATCACTCTTACTTTACCAAAATCACCACCCAAACCCTTCCCCCTTTCCATTTTCGAGTTGGAGCAAAAAGGTGGGGAGAAAACCTTCCAAAAGACTTGATTTGTGAAGATTATTGGGTGATTTGAGGTCCCCTAGAGGTATGGATGCCTCATTGTCATTTTTATTGTGTTTGGGTTAGTTTTGGAAGGGTTTTTAATGATTTTGAAATGGGTTTTGTTGGGTTGTTGTGGTTTTGGTTAAGGGTTGGATTTATGGTTGTTTTAAGGTATATTTTGGTGGTTTAAGTTGTTATTTTTTGTTGTTGGTTGTTTGGTTAAGTGTTGGAATGGGTTGGAAGAAATTTTGGGAACAAAAATGGTGAAAAACGCATGTCTGCGCGAGGCGATCGATCGCCTGAAAAGAGGCGACCGATCGCCAAGAGACAGTGGCATTTTTACGGGTTAGGCGATCGATCGCCTAAAATGGGGCGACCGATCGCCGAGAGGCAGTGGCCAAATCAAAGGGATGGCGATCGATCGCCATGTTTGAGGCGACCGATCGCCGCAGTGTAAATTTTGAGGCGACCGATCTCCTGGGTGAAGCGATCGATCGCCGCCAGTGGATTTTTGAGAAATGGTTTATTTTGTCAAATTTTTGGTATTTGGCTATTATTTGGCTTCTAATATGGGGTTGTGTGATTGTGTAGAACCATCCCAGGTAGCAACGCAACCGAGGAATTGAAGCCATATCAAATCCACTTTTGGAAAGGTACGTAGTGGACGTACGGGCACCCCAACGGTACATGTATCTTATATACTTATTGTTTATGCATTGTGGATGGAAGTATATATGTGGTATTGCATAGTGGATGCAAATACATGTTATGCATGATGTTTATAGATGCATATGATTATTGGTGCACATCCCATGAGTCGTGGTCATCCTTTGATGATTTTAATGCTTGCCGCTATTTGGTTTGGTTCCGCTAAATGTGAAGCGAGGGGTGGGAGCGCCGCATGTCACATTTGAGCGTGGTTATCATATAGGACGAGGAAAGGGTATTTGCCGCTCAATGAGAGGCGAGGGGTGGGAGTCCCGCAGTCCATTGAAGCGAGGTTATCCTATGCCGTCTATATGTAAATAAGCGAGGGGCATTAAAATACATTGTGATGGACAGACTAGGGATTGGTGATCAGTATTTGGTATTGATGAAATGGTATATGTTCATGACATGTTTAGACCATTTAAAATAATCTATTGATTATACTCATGAGTTATGGTACAGGGACAACCAAACGGGAAGCGTTTGAAATGCATGGGGAAACAGGAAGTGTTTTATTATGATTATGCATTTACGCTTTATCTTCATATTGTGTTGAATATGAATGATTATTATTGCTCATGTTTGGGGGTTGTCCTTGTAGGTACACGTTTGGCATGATAGAAGGGCTAGACGGGTTGAGATGGTGAGCTTTTGAGGATGCTTTTGAGACTGAAGGACAGGATTAATTGGATAGTATCTACTCTAGGAGTAGTATAAAACTATAATTGAACATTCATTGATTGGAATGTAATTAATCAAATTTTTGGTAGTCCTTATTTTGGCATGTAATGCTTAAGCTCACAGACTCAACACGTTATTTCTCACTCTGATCATTTATATTAGCTCTATTATGCCTTGATTCCGCACTTAAGGATTAGGGTCCTTACAGCTATAGTCCATAGAATGTGGTTAGGCATATGATGGTGACCATGAAATACATTATCGACTGTGATTTCTAAATGTTCCTGGTCGATGAGCCTTCGAGAATGGGATATCGATATATGCTCGTTAGATACTGGTATTCATGATGTGTCTAGTGTAGTGCGCCGCGTTTCATCGACGTTTGGCTTGGAGAAGTCAGCACACATGAATAGGTGCTCATTAGGAATGAGTTCACTGAACGACCCTACTCGGAATTCTATAAGTGGTTATCATTTGTCGAGTATAGAATTCCTAGTCATAGTTCTGCACCATTCATGACCCAAGGCGTCATTGAGGTCTTGACAGATAGCTGTGTACTTTGATTTAATGACTGATCATATGCGGGGCATAAAGTTGTTATTTTGGGTATTCAGTGATGCTGTCAGAGACCTATGATCGTCTTTGGGGATTCACCACTGATCTTGATGAACCAGGATGTCCTATGTGTTTTCTGTATATGATTCATGGAATCTCTGGCCAGAGTGGGTATTGCTTGTGAAAAAAGAGTTTTTCATATAAGCACACAATGAATCATATAACATGAAACAAATACATAGTTATTGAACTCATAAGGGGCCTCGACCAACCAATGCCCTAGATTCAATCGGGACATATTGAGTGAAAGGAATGTGCTGCACGCTAACTATGGCTGACAAGTTCTCGTACGGTGCTAGTTATTTGTATCTAGGTCTTCGTGAAGCGCAGATGCTAGGTGCTACCCACGATCGGTAGGTTGTTGCTGAAATTGTATTTCGGACATTGTCTGTTAAAGGAGTTAAATTGACAATGGACATTCAGGGTAAGCCCAAAGAAGTTGTTTGACTTCTAAAATCACAAAGGTTGTGATCCTACTGCTATGATACACTTGAGCCTCACTGGGTCACAATCAACCGGCCGCCAATCTATCGATGAGAATTGAGACTTAAATGTTAAGTGCTCAAATTGAGTGATAAAGAAGGGATGAATTAAATTTTTGAAAGCTCCTCACTTTATTGGAGTTTCTATATTTGAAAATGTTTCATCTATATAAAGTTCTAAAATTTAAACGTTTGATATATGTATGTCTCATAATTATGTACATTGGTAGTACATCAAGTTATTCAATTGGATTGAGTTACTTGGATTATGAGTTTATAGTTTTGTTTTGGGTTTTGGGCAAGTTGGAGATTGTTAGCATAAATGCCCAGCAAGCCAAATATTGGCTCGATGGGCTTTATGGACCCTAGCCCAGTTAGCTAACTAATTGCAACTATAAATATGTCGTTCTCTCTAGTGTTAACAGAACACCATTCAATACACTCTCATAAGCAGTCATCACACTAGCACTGGTACCGGGCTTGTAGATTTGGTCAGGTTGATTGGACTCGAGGATCACGGCATACAAATTGATTTTGCTGTTATTGGTAATTCTCTTTTTGTGCTTTTATATTTGATATTTGCACATGTTATAATATATGAATCATGCGCGATCTGTCCGTCCCTGAGTTAGATCTGTTTTTGTTTTATTCCGCTGCGTTTGGATCTGGCGCCGGGGTACGAAAACCCACCAACTCTCTGTATAGTTGATCTCTGAGTCTGAGTTTGAGTCTGAGTCTAATTCAGTGGTCGAGCAACTTTCTTCGTTCATGTCATTTTCTTTACCTAACTGAATCCGTTTGAGAATATATTTAGCAACATTATACAGATTTATTTTCTTCCTATCTTCTGATATCCAGTTCAATAATATCATCACTATTGTTAACTAAGACAACACACAACCTCAATAACTTTTCTTTACATATCTTGACTTTGTCTGACCCAAATTCTCTCACGCAATGACTATTTGGAGTGACAAGTAAGAAGCCGATAAATATGTGTATAAGTCTAAGGATGATTTTTATGACAAACATGTTCCAAATTTTATAGTCTACTGGCCTGAGGAATCTCATTGTTCTCAAGAAGTTGTTATTGGAGCTGCTATGAAGAAACTCGTCGCAGTCGCTTTTATGGAAGTTTAGCCAGTTTCATTAGTCATAGTAGAAAATATTACAGCATTCGGACGGCCATTCATTGCAAAAACAAAAGAAAATAATCAATCTTTGTCGTCTTCTTACTTATCACTCCAAATAGTAATCGTGTGAGATAATTTGGGAAGCAAATAACTCAAGATAAAACTAAAACTATGTAAATAAAGTTTATTGAGGTTGTGTGTTGTAGATAGAAAAGGATCAAGAACCAGTTCAAAGAAATCATTCTGAAAGACCAGCAAGATACAGATCAGATGGCAGAACTGACCTATTTTTGGGTGTACAAAAATGGGGGAAATATGTACAGAGCGTCAGATTAGAAGATCTCATAATAAATGAGAGCAAAGCAGATTAGTGGAGCAGCTCAAAACTTTTACTTGTTATATTTTCATCAGCTCTATTCTATTAAATATGTTCAGATTAATAAAATCATTCATTTATTTTGAACTTGTAAGATATTTCAAAACTGATGGAGGACATATTAAAATTAAACAGATTAAGCCAGACAATTGAATACTTAAGTCCGAAGGGTTCTATTAAGTTGATTAAACAAGTCTTAAAAGATCATATTTAATCATATCCCTAAATTTGAGTCAATGTTTTGTCAACACCAAAAATGAGGAAATTATTAGGAAAAATCTTGTTACGGTGTGATAAAATTGATCTGCTCAACCGTTGGTATAATTCAACGGCACTGGTGAGCTAATCAACCAGGTATAAGATCAGCTCGGCAGGCTTCACCGAGTCTTTAGAACCATTTGTCCTGAACATATGGTAAAGAGACATTACAACGTGTGGACATTTGTTATGACAGTTCACTGTTGACAAACTAGACATTACCAGCCAAAAGTGTAAAGTCAGCAGACTCATAGTAAGTGCATTAAATGCTCTATTATCATTTAAGACTTTAATAAACAGGGGATTTAATTCTCAACAATTCACGGCAGAGAAAAATTCAAATGTTAGTACAGAGTCTCGAGAATCAAGAGATGACCATTGTATTCATTGATGTATTTATAGAATACTCAAAATTCAAGAGAGATGGTTTTTGAGACACTCTGAACAATGCAAGAATATCTATTTCTAATAAAATGTCTGAAGAAATAAAAGCCCGTTATTACTCACCTTCAAGTTTTTTTAGATTCTTCAAGAAGTATTAAAGGCACAACTTACAAGCTTCATCATATCATTTGTGTCGACCGATTGAAGCATTTATTGTTCAATCATTCGTTCATTCTCAATTTTTATTGTGCTGTAAAGTTTAAAAAAATTGAAGTTGTAACAGTTTGTGACTTAGAGTCAAAATTGATTTGTATTGTTCTCATCAGTAAGAGTGACCTCACTAGTGGAATTAGTCGTGGTTTGGAGTTTTAGCTTGGTAGACTTAAACCAGCTGATCCGAGATTGACTAAAACCAGCTGATCCGAGATTGTACAATAGGATCAAATATTTCAAATCTTCAAGTGGATCCTTCCTGTGTTATTTTCATTTTACACTTTACCATTTTATTTATCTGTTTTGCCTATGTGGAACAAACCACTGCATCACCTGGAGTGTAGGGTCTTCTTACCTTAACATGGTTATAATAACGTATTATGGACTAAACATGCATTAATTACATCTTAGGGTTTCGGTTGTAGCTTTGAGCTAATAGGATTACAGGCCAAAAATAAAAATTCAAAAATTATCAATTACATTCCCAAAAACGAAAGATAACATTATAGATTTACACTACTCCTAGAGTAGAGACTATTCAAAAATCCTGTATCCTATGCATCCTTGTGCTCTTTTAGCTCACTGTCTCAACCCGACCCTTAGCCCTTCAGTCCAAAAGCGTACCTACAGGAACAACCCATCATGAGCATGTACATCATTACTTAACATCATAAGAAAATGGCGTATAAATAAATGCCTAAAAATAATCGTTAACATATACTTCCTGGTTAATCGCATTAACCCACTTTTGTTGTCCCTGTTTCATAGTCATACATGTAATCATTACTTCTTGACATAAATGATTAAAATCATACTTCACATATGCTCATAATCAACAATGTTAATTAGAAATGTGACTGTTCTGGTCCTGCTATGACAGCGGCACAATTGGCCCCCTCGCTACGACATATAGCGGTACTGTGATATCCCTCGCTACACCTTCATAGCGGATATATCTCCTCGCTAGCTATGTCAGCGGTAAGTACCTTCCTCGCTTGCCCATAACAACTACCGGAACATTCTAACATTTCTAATAACATAGTTTAACATACATCATAAACATCATAGCATCTTTACTCATCATAAACATCATCTTCACTTATCATAAACATCATCGTAAACATCATATCATCTTTACTCATCATCATCTTATCATAATACTTATGCAATCATTGTATAGTCATAGTATAGAAGTGTGTTTTACCGTCCGATGCGCGTACGTCTCTTACGTACCTTTTCAAAAGGTGGAGGAGTCAATAGACTTTATCTCCTTGATTGTGCTGGTACCTGGGATGGTTCTACATAACCACATAATACAATATTAGATACCATTTCAAGAATCATTGACAAAATTCTTCAAAATAAATCAATTAAAAATTACTTCGATCGATCGGCCCCTGAATTTCAAACCATGCTTTAAATCTTCTGCCTCGCTCGATCGATCGGGACCAAAATCTCGATCGATCGAGCACTCTGAAAAATCGGGACTTCCCCAGATTTTCGAGTACCCTTCTTCATAGCAAGCAACCTACTTCATAACACATAAAACTTGCCCAAACAAACATGCTAGGAACTTCATAAAACTTCTATGTAAGCACTTAAATCAAAGGTTTCACAAAACCTAAGCTAGCATGCATAATAACATCTCCACAAAGTTCATACCCATTCAAGATCTTAAGAAACAGAGTCATAGTTACCTCACCCTTTTTGCTCCCTTTTTGCCAAGGATTTTTAACACACTTCACAAGCCAAATCCTCTCCTATCAGCAGCTCTTCCTGGACGTTTTTGGTGAGAGGAACAAGGGGAGAGGAAGGAATGAAAAATGAATGATTGCAAGAGGTGAGAGGGGCATGGGTTGATCAAGTGGGTGAGGAAAAGGGGGGGAGGTGGCCGATTGATTGGGGGTGGGGTGGTGTGGGTTGGTGTGTCATGTGTTGTTTAATTGTGTCCCGGTATTTAGCACGATGTATTAAAATATTCTCACTCGATATTTCATAACATTACTTAATTAATACATCCCTTATAACACCCAACATGCCCCCTAAATCATATCATCATAACATAAATATAACCCCCAATTTAAATGCACCACAACCCTTAAACATATCATAACCGTTTAAGATAGCACATAAACACATAGACATTTCGGGGGTATTACATTACTCCCCTACTTATAAGATTTCGTCCTCGAAATCCACATGCATTCACTAAAACGAAACTAAACATAAAAACATACCAGAGAATAGTTCCGGATAGTGCTGCACCATATGCCGTTCCGTCTCCCACGTAGCTCCTCGACACCCCGACGATCCCACTGAACTTTGACCATCGGTATAATCTTGCTTCGTAATCTGCGATCCTCTCGATCCAGAATTCTGATTGGTCGTTCTACGTAGGATACATCTGAGTCCAACTGTACTTCAGTAGGCTATAATACATGAGACGGGTCTGGCTCATACTTTCGTAACATAGAGACATGAAAGACATCATGAATACCAGATAAAGACGGCGGTAGAGCCAAACGGTAGGCCAAAGTACCGATACGCTGCAATACTACATATGGCCCAACATACCTCGGAGATAACTTCCCCCGCATACCAAAACGAACCACACCCCTGAAAGGTGAGATCTTTAAGAAGACCTTGTCTCCTAACTGGAATTCCAGCGGTCGTCGTCGCTTATTGGCATAGGCTGCTTGCCTATCCTGCGCCGCATTCATCCTCTGGCGTATCAACTTAATCTTTCCTTCCATATCCTTAATCATATCCGGTCCTCCGACCGCTTTACTAGTCAAGTCCTCCCAATACAGCGGTGACCTACAGCGTCGTCCATAAAGAGCTTCAAAAGGGGCCATTTGAATGCTCGCCTAATAGCTGTTATTATAGGAGAACTCCACCAGTGCCACTGAATCCTGCCATGGAGTATCAAACTCCAATACACATGCCCTCAGCATATCTTCGAGCGTCTGTATAGTACGCTCCGTCTGGCCGTCTGTCTGAGGGTGATAAGTTGTACTCAGTCTCACCTCTGTGCCCAAAGCTGTCTGGAGACCCTCCCAGAAATGTGAAGTAAACCTTGGATCTCTGTCAGACACAATCGAGACTGGAATACCATGCAATCTCACCACATCCCGTACATATAATTGGGCCATCTTTAGGTATGTGAAGGACATACAGTAAGGGATGAAATGAGCCATCTTCGTCAGCCTATCCACGATCACCCAGATCGCATCTAATCCTGAGGCCGTCCTTGGCAAGTGGGTCACGAAATCCATAGATATATGCTCCCACTTCCACTTAGGTACTTCCAAGCTCTTCAGCTCGCCACCAGGCCTCTGCCTTTCTGCCTTTACCTGCTGGCAGATCAAACATCTTTTGACAAAAGCTATAACATCACGCTTCATGCGTCTCCACCAGAATTGACCACTTAGGTCCTTATACATTTTTCTTCCTCCTGGGTGGATACTGAACCGGCTACTGTGAGCTCGCTCCAATATCCCTCTACGCAACTCCGGTGTATCTGGGACTACCCAACGGTTGCCCAGTCTCAAGGAATCATCCTCAGCCACTCTGAACTTTGATGGCTGACCCTGAAGTACTATTGACGACCATCTCTGAACCTCATCATCCGACCTTTGGGCCTTCCTGATAGCCTCAAATATGTCTGGCTCGGCCAATAAGGTCGACACTCGCACCGGCGATGTGTCCACATCGAAATCATAGCCCAGATGGTAATAAGAAGCCATCATAGCTGATAAACTCATGGCATCCTCAGCAGTACTCTTCACCTTCTGACTTAAGGCGTCTGCTATCAAATTTGCTTTACCAGGATGGTACTCAATTTCACAATCATAATCCTTGAGTAAATCCATCCATCTTCTTTGGCGCATATTCAATTAATTCAGCCTGTGTGAACAAAAACTTCAGGCTCTTATGGTCTGAATAGATGGTAAACGTCGTACCATACAGGTAATGCCTCCAAATCTTCAAGGCAAATATAATGGCTGCCAGCTCTAAATCATGACTGGATACCTAGCCTCATGTGGCTTCAGCTGCCTCGATGCATAAGCCACCACATGCTTATAAACCCTGCAGTGATGCATCTGTGTACAAGGCAAACCTCTTATTCTCAGAAGGAATCACCAATATAGGTGCCGTAGTCAAACGACGCTTCAATTCTTGGAAGCTTTCCTCACAAGCTTCAGACCAATAGAATGGTACTCTTTTCTGAGTCACCTGTGTCAGGGGTCTGACAATCTTTGAGAAACCCTCGATGAAACGTCGGTAATATCCTGCCAAGCCGAGGAAGCCTCGTAGGGTGCAGCCCACTCCATCACAGCTTCAACCTTCCTCGGATCTACAGATATGCCGCTGCTAGATATAACATGTCCCAAAAACACCACACTGTTCAACCACAACTCGCACTTGCTGAACTTCGCATATAACTGATGATCCCTAAGGATCTGGAGTACTGTCCTCGTGTGCTTCACGTGTTCCTCTTCGGTCCGAGAGTAAATGAGTATATCGTCAATGAAAACAATGACAAACTGATCCAAATACTGTTGAAATACTCTGTTCATCAGGCCCATAAAAACAGCTGGGGCATTCGTCACCCCAAAAGGCATGACTAGGAATTCATAGTGCCCATATCTAGTCCTGAAAGCTGTCTTCTGTACATCATCCTCTCGAACTCAAATCTGATGATACCCCGACCTCAGATCGATCTTACTGTAGAGCCTCATACCCTGCAACTGGTCAAACAAATCATCGATCCTCGGAAGTGGATACTTATTCTTTACCGTGGCTTTGTTCAGTTGCCTGTAATCGATGCACAGACGCATCGAACCATCTTTCTTTTTAACAAATAGAACTGGTGCACCCCAGGGCGATACGCTAGGGCGTATGTAACCCTTATCAAGGAGCTCTTGCAACTGAACCTTCAACTCCCTTAACTCCGATGGTGCCATACTATACGGGGCACGAGAAATGGCAGACGTCCCCGGTAGTAACTCAATCCCAAACTCGACCTCTCTCATCAGTGGGAATCTGGGAATCTCCTCCGGAAAAACATCAGCAAATTCCGCCACTACAGGCACATCTTCGACCTTTAAGTCTTCTTTCTTTTCCGTAACATCGATAGCATAGATGAGATATCCCGTATGGCCTCGTTCCAATAACTGTGCCATCTTGACAGCAGATATCAACGGGATCTTTGAATGGGAACCATCCCCATAGAATGTCCACTAGACTCCCAAATCAGATCTGAACCGGACAGTCCTCTGTCTGCAGTCCACAACTGCCTGATACTTGTTTAGCACATCGATGCCCACAATGCAATCGAAGTCCGACATTCCCAGAACAATCAAGTCTGATCTTAGCTCATTGCCCTCAAAATAAATGAGGCCTTTATACACAATCTGATCAGCAATCAAACTTCTTTCAGCGGGTGTCGAGACCATAAGGGGCGTGGGCGACGGAGAAGTGCATATGTGGTGCCTTTCCACAAAACTTGTCGACACAAAAAAGTGTGACGCACCTGTGTCTATCAATATAAAAGTAGGATGCGTAAATAAAAGACACGTACCCGCTATCACTTCCTCCGGAGCCGCTGTAGCGCTCCCTTGTCAATGCATAAACTTGCCCCTGAGGTGGCCCCATAGGCTGACCTTCATACTGCCTCGGTACAAACGGTGATCTGTGCTGCACTGCTCTGTCTACAGGCCTCCCCGTAGAGTTCCGTTGTCCCTCCCTATTGGGACATTCTCGAGCAAAGTGGCCCTTATTGGCTTAATCTCAGGCTCTGACTCGGATAGGGGTATAAATAAATTGAACTGAATCTGAGCCCAAATTATATTGTTTGATATTTCACGAGCTACTCGCGAGCTTTAATATTTATTAATATAATATAATTTATACCTAATATATTGCGAGCCTTTTTAGGAGTAGTTTGAATAATTTGCACACATGCTCGAATATCTCGATTTGAGCTTGAATGAATGCTGGGTCTAGTGATTGATAAGTGTGATTTTTATACTTATTTTGCTATGAAATTATGGGCGTTTTTATCGATTCCTGAGTGATTTAAAGCTTTTTGGTATATTTTCATTGATTTCAGGAATCTAAAAGTTGAAGAAATAAGCTAATTAACGATGTAGAGGAACAAATCGAGCGAACATGTCGAAGAAGGAAAAGAATTTGAATTTTGTAAAAAAAAAATTGTGGTTACTATTCAAGCGATCGATCACCGAGAGGCAGAAAAAGTTGGCGATCGATCGCCAGGAACTCGCGATCGATCGTCAGATGCTGAAATTTCAAGATTTTGTTTCCTAATTGAAGATTTGTGTCCAAAACATTACTTCCCCATCTAAGTCGCACCCTGACCGTACGTGCGGCTAAAGACCCCCTGGACTGTGCATTCGAACTCGAGAGAAGAGAATCTTTCAGGTTTTTCCTATTTCAAAGAGGACGCTGATGTGACTAGAAATAGACACATCTATTGCTCTTAATTGTCTACGATTTGGTATATTTTGATGGATAAATTGATACATATGCTACCTAATCGTATATTCGTGTAAATGTAGGGAAAGGTGAAGAAATCAAGCTAAAATGATGAAAGAAGCAATAAAGTTGAAGAAAAGAGGAAAAACCAGAAAATACAAGACACATGTTGCTCCTTTCTCCTCAAATTTCTAGATGTTCGATCCATGTTTTGGAAATATGGTCCATATAAAAGTTGTAGAACTTTGAGTTATCTTTTCGTGGACAACTGACTCGTCGAATTTGGAGTTTGTATGTGAAAGTTATGGCCAAAATACAAAACTCGCCAGAAACATTGATGACAGGCGTAATTACGCCATTCTTAGGCGTAATTACGCCAATGCTACGGCATGTGTAGGCGTAGCTATGCCATTCGGAGGCGTAATTACGCAAGAAACGCGGGAAGCCATAATTTTGACACATCATCAGGCGTCTTTTCAATTTTGTTGAAGACGGCTACGAAGATCGAAGCGAAGGCGGGATTAACACCTCGACAAGCGGAGATCGGATTAGTTTTCTTTCCATTGATTTTATTTATAGTTTTTTTTAATTATGTGTAGTTAGTTTTAATTCTTGGTTGAGGAATACTAATACCTTGGATTTATTTATCTTGGGGAGATTCTTACGCTTTAATTATCAATTTTATTGAGTATCAAGAGTTTTTCTGATTTTTATTGCCATGATTGTTGTGTTTGTTTATTGGATTGACAACCTAGTAATCATGTACACAATCTAATGCTAATTAAGAAGCAACTATGATTGATAATTGCCTGTTGTTGGTGTTATTAAATTCTTAGGAAAAACGATTGGATGATTAATTCTAACGGCTGTAGTTTTTATTGATTAGATTCATCAAACTTACTAGTTTTGAAACTATCTTTGATTTAATCTTAACGGCTGTAGTTTTGGTTAAAGATTTGATAATAGTTGAATTGAATGTTGTTTTCTATTTGACTACAATTAAGGTAAGGGAGGAATTAGATTTCCAATTGATGAATATTCAAGAAAAATTGAGTCTTTTGTGAATCGATGAAATAGATGATAATTCCAAGGAAGAGTCGACCGATACCAAGAATCGCTTTCATTAGTTTAATCTTTAGTTTAAATTTTAATTAGTATAATTCATTCACAACCCCATCTTTTATTATTTTGATTTTATTTTCATTAACACAAAAATTCACACCTCTTCGTGTGATCGATCCATACTCACACTACTACATTATTGTTATCAATCTTGAGGATTGATTGGGGTTAATTTGGGCGTACACGATAAGCGCACACCAAAATTTGGCGCCGTTGCCGGGGAGGTGTTGTATATTTTTGTGTTAATATTTTCTGTTTTGTTTCTTTCTCTTTCTTTTTCCCCCACCACTACTCTTGTTTGTTCGTGCTTACAGGTTGAGTTCTGAAAAATTGGATCTTTTCATGGAGGACTATAGGCTACTAGATGAATTGGAGTATCTTGTGCACCAACTTGGCGTAGGGAGTGGACAAAGTGCATCAAACTCAAGTTGGAGTGATCATCCCAATCTCAACTATGATAATCAATGGATGAGCCCACCTCCACCTTACATGCAGTCCAACATACTGCAATACCCGCCATGGCCACAACAACCTCAATACCATACCCCTGGTGAGTCTTTAGAGGATCTTGTTTCAACACTTAATGATAGAACTTTGTAATTCCAACAGGAATTCAGGGCTAGCACTCAGAATTTGGGTAACCAAATGGAGCAACTAATAAGATCGGCCGATCGGATAGCAGCACAAAAGGAGACCATGATTGCATTCGAATCATGGAGTGATGAAGAAGAGGAGACTATGGAGAAGGTGGTACTGATGCCACCCGAGCTAGAAGAGGAGACACATGTGCCAATAGAAGAAAAGGAGCTTGTACATCCTACAACTCCGAATGGTATGTTTCCAACTGAGAACTATGTTGATTACTTAGATGAATCATGTGCTGTGGAAGAGGAGCCGGCGAAAGAATACCGTGATGAAATGGATCCTTGGGACTATTTTTTCGAAGACAACATCACCTTGGACAGTGGCAAAGAGGTAGAAACTCCAGCAACGATGGTACTGAGGCCATCAATACTTGAACAACAAACAGAGATCGAGGTGGATAACAAGGAATCTCACCAGAATGAGATTCCCAAAGGCGAGACAACAAGTTAAAGGATGCCATGAGGTAGATCTTGATCGACCTCAACTGACTTCTTTGGAGGAAGGAAACATAGTGAAAAGACAAAAACCCTCCAAGAGGTGCAAGGCGAATAGGCATCGCCTTAAGCGAGAGGACTGGCGTCGGGCCACCGACGTTAAACAGAGGCGCTTCTTGGGAGGCAACCCAAGGGGAGTTTCCCTTTTCCTTTTTATTTTTTTTAATTGCTTTTATAGTTAGACTTTTCTCTTCTCTTGTATTTTTGCCTTACATTGGGGACAATGTAAGATTTAAGTATGGGGGAGGGATTAGTGGTGTGTTATTGCTTTGCTATTACAAAAATACAAAAAATCAAAAAATTTGAAAAATTTGAGCTCATAGTTAGTAATGAACACATGCTTAGAATCACTAGCCCATGATGAAACCTAATTAATGGCATGCATGTTGAACGCTTTATTTTTAAACAGAAAATTCTCAGTGTAGCGATTCTTTACCGCAAGTGCACGGTGTCAAGTTTTAGTATAGTTAAATGAAAGTAAGGGTTGTCGAGTTTTAGTATAGTTAAATCAAAGTTAGCTAGGCTTTGATCTTAATAAGCATTTAATTCATGAACAATAAGTAATCAATTCACTCAAACACATTTGAATCAATAAATCAAACACAATTATACTTAAACTTGATAAAATAAACTTGATTCAATTTAAAACAAATCAATAAGACGTTTAATTGTTTCTCAACCTCAAAAACATCCAATTAAAATGAAAATCAAATAAATCCGAGTTTAGAAATACGATAAATGTTGGAACGAATCCGTGTGTTGCACCGTAATCTCTTCTCTTGCTCCTTCCTTGCACTCCGGAATTGGCTCGCTCAAGCTTGGATGAAGAACGGAGGAAGATGGCTTTTCCTCCTTCTTCTAGGCGGCGGCTACTAGGGTTTTTAGGTGATGAAATTCGGCTCTCAACCCTCTCTGATATGATATGATATGATATGGTATGGAAGGAATCTCTCATTTAAACAACCAAAAATCACGTTAAATTAGGAAAATAAGATTTTTAGAAAATCGCGTATCGATCGATCGAAAATATTTTTCGATCGATCGGTGCACTGTTCACTTCAGCCTTTAAAAGTTTCTGCCTCGATCGATCTATTGAGATTTTCATTCCGATCGATCGGCACTTCGATAAAATTGGTGCTGAACTCTCTGCACAGCTCGATCGATCGAGAAAAAATCTCGATCGATCGAAATTCTGAAAAATCTGAATTCTTCATTTTTTCCTCTTTTTCGCCTCGATTTCACCCGTTTCCTTCATTTTTGCTCATTTCTTCCTTCCGACCTATTTTCCTGAAACAAGCAAATAAATACCAAAAAGCGCAATTTCATCCAGGAAAAAGTACGAAAAACGGAAAGAAATTACAGCTAAAAACACTTAAAATCTAAGCCTATCAACTCCCCCAAACTTAGACTTGATCGTCCTCGAGCAAGCAATAACCTCAAAAAAGTAGAGTCAAACTTAATACTTTGAATGAATTATCTTTACAACTCAACGTAAAAGCTCAGCAATCCTACTTACACGTCAATAAGAGTCATTCAAAGTTCAACAGGAAGCGTTTTCTCCTAAGCTAAACAATACGTCGCAATATCGGAACGTGCGTGTGTGCTATTGTCAAACATGAGTTATATACATATCTTTTAAGATCAAAATGTGTCATAAAAACTCAAAGTCAAGATTACTTTGGATTACTCTACAAATTTACTATCCAGCACTTATCCACTAATGTAATTATTCCCTAGACTTGGATCAGAAGGTCTTTAAAAGCTTATAGCGTTAGGCCTTTTGGTGTCGGCTCCAAAGAAAAGGTAGGATGAATGCAAAGCAGAGAGTATAAAAGAATCAGTTCAAACTTGTTCGCACAATATTGAGCTTCTCTTCAACTTTATCTAGCATTGGCCACTTTGGGTCTTATTTGAATGTTTCCATTTTTTTTTCAAGGCTTTTCACTACATCTTTTCTTATTGCTCATTCTTTTGTTCATTTTGTTTTTCAAAATGAACTCATCTACATATACAATTCAATTCAATGAATGAGATTCATTATACTCCCTTAGGGACGGATAATTTTTTTCTTTTAGGCTCAATCCAAGGTAGGTATAATGAGTTAGCCAAAAATGTCGAATGGGGGTCTAGTTATATGCAATGCATATACCATTATTTTTCAATAAGGCTCAAGAGGGGACACTACGGAATGATGTAAACAAGGTAAGTTTGGAAGGCACAAACGGTCCAAAGATCGCCTAAATCATCTCCAAGTCAAGTTCCTAATTATAAAAGTTCGCCTCAAAGTGCTTTCAAATAAATTGTAGAGTTTTCTAAGATGCTCAAGACTAATCATAGTTAACACAACCACTTTATTCAATACATACTTCACTCAATCATGACTCAAAACGTGCTCAAACTATTCCTCAATTTTGACATAAGTTCAACAAAGGATATATACAAACAAGTTAAAAAATTTTATGACTCCTATCTAGATGGGGATTAATTTCATCATGTATTACCGTTGCAAATCCAACTCATCATTTCTCAAGTATTGACTCATTTTCTAAAAAAAAAAATTTGATAGTGCTCAAGGACGAATTAGTCTCATAAACGTGCAGTCATGCAAGAAAAGAACCAAGACAAGAAGCAGAAATGCAAAAAAACTACAAATATATACAAATATAAACAAAACCCCCCCAAACTTAATATGTGCATTGCCCTCAATGTACAATACAAATAAGCGTAAAGGCAAAACACATACCATGACAACAATCATCACTGATCGTCGTCCTCATCATGCTCCGGAGGGGGGACTGGGTAGTGATGCTGCTCACCCTGGTATGGTGGAAATGGTGGGTAATCAGCAGGTGGGGGTGCATGCGGCTGGTATGGTGGGAAGTATGGCTCTCGCGGGAACTGGAATCCTGGGAAGCCCTGGGCCATGGCAGTGTTCCATGCACTCTGGTACTGCATGAACTCCATCTGACGCTGAGCTACCTGCTCATGGTCCAACTGCAATGCTCTCTGCATGCTATGTATGTCCCGCTGCATGCTATGGATACTCTGCTGCTCCAGGCGAATGTCTTGGAGATCCATGTGAAGGGAGTCCAAAGTGATGTGTGTACGCTCTGCAGCAGAGGATGATGATGCTCCGGTATGTCTAGTGTCCGAGGGTCGTGGCTCAGCTCTTCTTCGGCCTGTAGGGGGTGGTGGACCATCAACAATAATCGGAGTCTTCGGCGGACGTAACTCCTCGTCTTCCCCCCATTGCACTCCGCATCTCTGGCATAAAGCAGTGATGGTAGATGGAAACGGTAGTGCAGAGGTAGGTGGGCTGCTACCAATATCATGGATATGATCACTTATAATCTCGCCCAGATCCACATCCTGCCCTGTGAGAATGGCAAATACCAGAGCCACTCTGTCTTTTGTCACCTCAAAAGTGTGGGTCGAAGGCATGACCCGTGAGGCGACAAATGAGAACCATGCTTGGGCCTCTGGTGTGAAATGCTTCTTGAGAACCACCTGTGGCTCTCCCTTATCATTCCACTGCCAATCTTTTTCCCGGCATGCCAATAACTGCAAGTACCTCATCATAATTGATCGTACTCTTTTGGAAGGATTGGTACGCACAGTTATGTATGAATGGCATCCGGTAAATATTATTAATTGCTGCCTGATCGACAAGCACATCCTTCCCTCGGACAAAAACATTCGCTCTGTGTCCTGGTGGGATAACTCGGAGATTCTTGTAGAATTCCCTCACCAGTGGAACCACAACATCAATTGGTGTTTGAATAAACTGAAACCAACCTCGTTGCCTAACTGCCCTTATGACATGACATTCAATCTTGTCCAAACTCATGCCCCTTTCACGACTGAGGGGTTTCTTGTGATAACTGGGAAACAACTCAGCTGCTGTGGCATTTTCAAACTTCTGTTTGTCATACTCTGGCTCAGAAGTGGTGGCCTCCGTCTGTTTTTTCTTCTGTGAGGCCTCTGCCTGCTTTGCCTTCTTTCTTGGAGCCATTGTCCTGCTAAGTTGTTCTCAATTAATTCGCTTAACTGCACACAAACACCACACCCAAAATACAGCAATACCAACACCCTGCAGCACAACAACAATTCCCCCAAACTTTGATTCTTCTTAACCCAATTCAACTACAACAAAGTAATTGCACCAAAAGATGAAAAGATATGAAATTTAAAACCAATTACCAATAAAAAAAAATCTGATCTTTGATGAATTTGGCGCTTGGCTTGGAATTCTCTTTTTGGATGCAATTCTACCCAATTCAGCATGCAATTCTTCAGATCTGCAATTAAAATCTCATTAGAACAATTCTGACTTCAAAGATTTGAAGTAATTAGAAAATTGGAGAGAATATGGATGAGAGATTGGAGGAGGCGATTTGGTTCTTTGCTGGAGAGGAGAGGAAGAATTTTTTTAAAGCTATGCACAGACTGCTATTCGGTGCCCTATTTTTTTAAAATTTTCTCTCGATCGATCGATCGAGAAAATTTTTCGATCGATCGATCGAGGCAGTGAACCTCTTGGTCTTTAAAATTTTTGGGCGATCGATCGAGAATAAATCTCGATCGATCGCCAGCACCAGAATACAAAAATCAAATTTTTCAAAAAAGTTTTTTCCTCTCGGGTTGCTTCGCCTACATCTTTCTTGCTTTTACACCTGCAACAAAATTGCACGGATTCATTCTCGGAATCATCTAAAAACAAACTAAAAACAATCAAACTAAAATGATGAACTAAAAACAAAAACTCGAGGAAGGAAAAGAAAGTTCTTAATTTATAGTCCCAAGCTGGACTGTCACCTCCTCGTCTGTTAATTTGATTGCTCCTTTGGATTCTTCACAGAATAACTCGGGAGTGTACCTTGCGCCCTTCCAGAAATCAACGTGGCCAGCTGCCCTATCTGCACTTCCAGGTTCTTAATCGATGCATCCTGATTCTGCATCCTCACCTCAGTCGACGAAATCAGTTTTGCCATCAGCTCCTCCATACTTGGTTTTTGTGTGAACCCCGACTGTGGTTGTGGATTCAACACATTCTCTTGGTTTGACCACCTCAGATTTGGGTGGTTCCTCCACCCCGGGTTGTATGAGTTCGAATATGGATTGTTCTGCTGCCTATTCCCTATGAAATTCACAGCTTTAGTAGATTGGTTAAATTGGTTACCTGCTTGGCACTCAATGCTCGGATGACCGCCTCCACATAAATCACAGAAGATAGTTTGAGCTTGCATCGCTGCTGCACCCATGCTATCTATCTTCCGGTTCATAGCTTCCAACTGAGCCGAAATAGCAGTAATCTCATCCACTTGATGGACTCCCATTGGTTTCTGTGGCGTGTTCCTTTCCGATTGCCACTGATAGCTATTGGACGCCATTTCCTCCAATAAGTCATACGCTTCTTCCGGTGTCTTCCGCATGATCGATCCCCCAGATGCTGCATCTATCATATATTGGTTAGCAGAAAACAAACCATTGTAAAAATTCTGTACCTGCAGCCAGATGGGTAGACCGTGATGTGGGCATCTCCTCAATAAATATTTGAAACGATCCCACGCTTCGTATAAACTCTCGGGATCAAATTGCCCGAACGTAGTGATATCATTCCGCATCTTTGCTGTCTTGGAGGGAGGAAAGTACTTCGATAAGAAAGCTTTTGTCATCCCTTCCCTTGTTGTAATCGATCCTGCAGGTAATGAATTCAACCAGGATTTAGCTTTGTCTCTCAATGAAAAAGGGAAGAGCCTTCACCTGATGGCGTCGTCGGAGACGCCATTATGTTTAAACGTGTCACATATCTCCAAGAAGTTGGAGATGTGAGTGTTTGGATCATCCGTGGCAGCTCCCCCAAACATTACAGAGTGCTGTATCATTTGGATAATTGCAGGCTTGATCTCGAAGTTATTCGCCTGGATTGTTGGCCTAGTGATGCTGGATAAAGTCCATGAAACGCTGGCTATGCAAAGTCCATCATCGATCTCGGGTTCTGTGCCTCGTTATTGTCGGCCATTGCTCGAGCTTCTCGTAGTCTTCTAAGTAGAGTTCTCTCTATTTCAGGATCAAATGGCTCGAGAATGTGCTCCTCTCTTCTGAGCATGCACTAGAGAAATGGTTCATGTACTGGATCAGACAAAAGGAGGCAACAACAAAAAGACAAAATAAAAAACAAGAACAACTAACTAAAACGAAAAAGAAAAATACAAATGAAATAATACAAATTGGCTAAATTACAATTAACTAATCTCGTATGATATTATACAGATTAGTCCCCGGCAACGGTGCCAAAAACTTGACCGCTTTATTTTTAAACAGAAAATTCTCAGTGTAGCGATTCTTTACCGCAAGTGCACGGTGTCAAGTTTTAGTATAGTTAAATGAAAGTAAGGGTTGTCGAATCCACAGGGACTAACGTATAAGTACCAAATAAAACAAGTAAAATTACATTTAGCCTACGACTAAAAAGAGGGTATATTAACCTACTGCAAATTTATAACTAAAGGACCTAAATAAAATAAGAATAAATAAAATGAATGGTTTCCGGATATGCAAAGGAATTTCGCTCGAGAAATTTATCTCGCTCTTCGTTCAACTATGTTATCTTTAAAGATTCGTTTGATTAAGCAATTACCAAACAATTGATTCTTAAGGTGAAAGGTTTTCGTTATATTCAATACACTCTCTCGAGCTGTATAGAAACTAATATCAAATTAGAACAAGCAACTCTCGTTCATTTATTTACTAATCCGATATTGCATAAATCTTCAAAACCTAGTTACTCTAAATCTCTCGATTCAAAGCGCTCATGTATGTGATTTTATCTCTCGATCTCAATCTTAAACATACATCATGAATTACTTTAGCGTATTATAACGTTATCTCTCGATCTCGGTTATAACTCACAAAATTTAATCAAAGTTAGCTAGGCTTTGATCTTAATAAGCATTTAATTCATGAACAATAAGTAATCAATTCACTCAAACACATTTGAATCAATAAATCAAACACAATTATACTTAAACTTGATAAAATAAACCTGATTCAATTCAAAACAAATCAATAAGACGTTTAATTGTTTCTCAACCTCAAAAACATTCAATTAAAATGAAAATCAAATAAATCCGAGTTTAGAAATACGATAAATGCTGGAACGAATCCGTGCGTTGCACCGTAATCTTTTCTCTTGCTCCTTCCTTGCACTCCGGAATTGGCTCGCTCAAGCTTGGATGAAGAACGGAGGAAGATGGCTTTTCCTCCTTCTTCTAGGCGGCGGCTACTAGGGTTTTTACGTGATGAAATTCAGTTCTCAACCCTCTCTGATATGATATGGTATGATATGGTATGGAAGGAATCTCTCATTTAAACCACCGAAAATCACGTTAAATTAGGAAAATAAGATTTTTAGAAAATCTCGTATCGATCGATCGAAAATATTTTTCGATCGATCGGTGCACTGTTCACTTCAGCCTTTAAAAGTTTCTGCCTCGATCGATCGATCAAGATTTTCATTCCGATCGATCGGCACTTCGATAAAATTGGTGCTAAACTCTCTGCCCGGTTCGATCGATCAAGAAAAAATCTCGATCGATCGAAATTCTGAAAAATCTGAATTCTTCATTTTTTCCTCTTTTTCGCCTCGATTTTTTCCTGAAACAAGCAAATAAATACCAAAAAGCGCAATTTCATCCAGGAAAAAATACGAAAAATGGAAAGAAATTACAGCTAAAAACACTTAAAATCTAAGCCTATCACATGTTTTTGAACATAGGTGAATTGTTAACCTTGGAACACTTTGAACTCTAATGCAAATTTCACTTTAACCTAGTAGTTAAATATTTTGAGCACAAATCCGTCATGACTTGTGAAGTGATTTAACTTAGTGAAGATTGTGTGAACTTTGTGATAGTCTTAAGAAGTCTCTAATACATGCTAGAACTTAACTACATGCTCTTTGAGGCATATGTCTAGACTACTTGCAAATATGAAAGTGATATAGGCAATATTTGATGCGTTTGAGCCTTTCAAGCCTACCATGTAAAGAAAATTAATCACTAGTACCCTTTTTGAGCTTTAATGCAAAGAATGGTTGTATGCTAAGCATACAAACAACACCCATTCGACATTCTTTGACTAGCTTATCATCCTTCCCTAATGAGCCTAAATATGAATTCTTTCCATACCTTTGAAGGGAATATGATGTGTTTCATTCACACGCACTTAAGTATTCAAGGATTAAAATGTTTGTGAGCTTCATTATGAAAAGAATGAAATGCATGAAAGAAAGGATGCCTTGAGAAAATAGATAAAAATATGACTCCAATGGGAGCCAAGGCACAAAAGAAGAAAAATGTTGAAATAAAAGTTGAAAAATTCAAGCAAGAAGAGAAGCTTTTAGTGTGCATATCATCATACTCTCTTGTTTGACATGTCTTTTTCCTTTCTTTCATAAGCCAATGCCTAGGCCAAGCTACAAGCTAATAAAGACCTACTTGATTTGTGTTTGCAAAGTGGCTAAGATAGTGGAGAAGAGTGTGCAAGTAAGCTTATACTTGTGTTAGTGTATGACTTGAACTATTGTGGATTTGCATATTTTGGATCTATAATTTGTACACAACACTTGTTTATGACCACACACGCACGTTCGCTGCTTTGTTAAGTATGAGATGTCTAGGGATTGAACTTGTTCCACAGTTAACTTTTCACCGTCTTTTATTACTATACATGTTTAAAATTATTGAGGCATTAAAGTGAGAACAAGTTATTTTTTTATGATGCTATGAGCCAAGCAAAAAGATTTTAGTTTTGTATGATTTACTCGAGGTCGAGTAAAGATTAAGTATGGGGGTGTTTGATGTGACTAGAAATAGACACATCTATTGCTCTTAATTGTCTACGATTTGGTATATTTTGATGGATAAATTGATACATATGCTACCCAATCGTATATTTGTGTAAATGTAGGGAAAGGTGAAGAAATCAAGCTAAAATGATGAAAGAAGCAATAAAGTTGAAGAAAAGAGGAAAAAACCAGAATTCAAGACACATGTTGCTCCTTTCTCCTCAATTTTATAGATGTTCGAGCCATGTTTTGGAAATATGGTCCATATAAAAGTTGTAGAACTTTGAGTTGTCTTCTCATGGACAGCTGACTCGTCAAATTCGGAGTTTGTATGTGAAAGTTATGGCCAAAATACAAAACTCGCCAGAAAATTTGATGACATGAGTAATTACGCCATTCTTAGGCGCAATTACGCCAATGCTACGGCATGTGTAGGCGTAGATACGCCATTCGGAGGCATAATTACGCCAAAAACACGGGAAGCCATAATTTTGACACATCATCAGGCGTCTTTACGCCATTTTCTGGCGTAGCTACGCCAGCAGATATTTGGAAAGTGTAAAAACTTGATTTCTTTCCTTCCCACATGGATTCTAACCTACTCCATCAGCCTCCCTACATATATCCCTCGAAATTCAGACCTTTGAACAATCTAGATAGTTAGGGTAGAATAGTTTTAGACTAGTTTTATATTTTTCTTTCAATTTTGTTGAAGACGGCTACGAAGATCGAAGCGAAGGCGGGATTGACACCTCGACAAGCGGAGATCGGATTAGTTTTCTTTCCCTTGATTTTATTTATAGTTTTTTTTAATTATGTGTAGTTAGTTTTAATTCTTGGTTGAGGAAGACTAATACCTTGGATTTATTTATCTTGGGAGATTCTTAAGCTTTAATTATCAATTTTATTGAGTATCAAGAGTTTTTCTGATTTTTATTGCCATGATTGTTGTGTTTGTTTATTGGATTGACAACCTAGTAATCATGTACACAATCTAATGCTAATAAGAAGCAACTATGATTGATAATTGCCTGCTGTTGTTGTTATTAAATTCTTAGGAAAAACGATTGGATGATTAATTCTAACGGCTTTAGTTTTATGATTAGATTCATCAAACTTACTAGTTTTGAAACTATCATTGATTTAATCTTAACGGCTGTAGTTTTGGTTAAAGATTTGATAATAGTTGAATTGAATGTTGTTTTCTATTTGACTACAATTAAGGTAAGGGAGGAATTAGATTTCCAATTGACGAATATTCAAGAAAAATTGAGTCTTTTGTGAATCGATGAAATAGATGATAATTCCAAGGAAGAGTCAACCGATATCAAGAATCGCTTTCATTAGTTAATCTTTGTTTTTAATTTTAATTAGTAAAATTCAACTTCACAACCCCATCCTTTAATATTCTTTTGTTTTGATTTTCATTAACACAAAAATTCACACCTCTTCGTGGGATCGATCCCTACTCACACTAATACATTATTGTTATCAATCTTGAGGATTGAGTGGGGTTAATTTGGGCGTACATGATAAGCGCACACCAGACGCATGTCTTATGAATCGATAGAAGAAGAAAGAAACTTAGGCTAACTGCGACGGAGCTCGCCTAAGCATTAAATCCTGCTTCTAAAAACTCTTCCCCCACTATTTAAATGATGGAGTTGGACGAATTTGGGGACTTTTGCTCATTTTCACCCTACAATACAAGCCTCCATCATGCTCCATCTTCAACCTTCATCCCATACATCATAAACCATTGAAGAGGAAGCCGAATCGGGAGAGACAGGATGACGTAGCAACGAAAGGAGTCATCTTCTAGCGTTTTTAGTATTTCTAAACTTTGTTCTTCTTTTATTTTCAGATTCTTAATGTTTAATTTGTTGCAAGACATAATTTTACATTATTATTTGATGACAATTGTAGGCTATGTTTTATTGTCAAGACAATGAGATCCAATGTTTTGAACCCATGATTTAAATAAATGTTTTGATTGATTCTTACAATTATTTGTGCATAATTTGATGTTGTTCATGCTTTTACGGGATTGATCACTCTTGATTGATTATTTATTAGGAAATTTACATTTAAGTACTCTTACCAAACAAGTTTTTGACATAAATCTCCATTTTTAAAAAAGTGTACAAATAAATGCATGGAGGATATATATATTTTCACATAAGTCCATTTTCCAAACTTTGTTTTAAGAAGGTCTTTTTCATTCCCTAAATACCTTTACTTTATGCAATCTATCTCCTACTTTTTGCATTCTCTCTTCCTTTTTTAAATTTTATATACTCTTTTTGAAACCTACGTTTGCTTTCTCTCACCTACTTTTTGCATTCTCTCTCCTCTATTTACCATTAATTTTTTTTAAAAAAATGATATTTATGATTGCCATTAAAATTTTAAAAATAACCGGCGCATGTAAATTATAACTGGTACAAAACTATAATTAAAATTTAAAAATAACCAGCGCATGTAAATTATAACTGGTACAAAATTATAATGGTACGTGTAAATTATAATTGATCATGTAATTTTAAATGTTGGATCGGAACCATAACTGATGCATATAAATTATAACTGGTGCATGTAATTATAACTAGTGCATGCAATTATAACAGGTGCATGTAATTATAACTGGTGCATGTAATTATAACTTATACATGCAAATTATAACTGGTGCATGCAAATTATAACTGGTGCATGTAATTATAACTGGTGCATGAAAATTATAGCTCGTGCATGTAATTATAACTGGTGCATGCAAATTATAACTGGTGCATCTAATTATAACTGGTGCATGTAAATTATAACTGGTGCATGCAAATTATAACTGATGCATGTAATCATAACTAGTGCATGTAAATTATAACTGATGCATTTAAATTATAAATGGTGCATGTAATTATAACTGGTGCATGCATATTAAAATGGGTGCATGTAATTATAACTGGTGCATGTAAATTATATCTTATGCATGTAATTATAACCGGTACATGTAATTATAACTGGTGCATGCAAATTATGACTGGTGCATATAATTATAATTGATACATGTAAATTATAACTGGTGCATGCAAATTATAACTAGTGCATGCAAATTATAACTGGTTCATGTAGTTATAACTGGTGCATGTAAATTATGACTGGTGCATGAAAATTATGACTGGTGAATGCAAATTATACATGGTGCATTTCATTATAACTAGTGCATGCAAATTATAACTGGTGCATGTAAATTATAACTCATGCATGTAATTATAACTGGTGCATGCAAATTATAACTGGTGCATGTAAATTATAACTCATGCATGTCATTATAACTGGTGCATGTAAATTATAACTGGTGCGTACAATTATACCAGTTGCATTTAAATTATAATTGGTGCATGCAAATTATAACTGGTGCATGCAAATTATAACTGGTGAATGTATTATAACCTGTGCATGAAAATTATAACTGGTGCATACAAATTATAATTGACGCATGTAAATTATAATTGGTACATGCAAATCATAACTGATGTATGTAATTACAACTAGTGCATGTAAATTATAACTAGTGCATGTAATTATAACTAGTGCATGTAAATTATAAGGGGTGCATGTAATTATAACTGGTGCATGTAAATTATAACTGGTACATTAAAATTATAACTGGTGCATGTAATTATAATTGGTGCATGCAAATTATAACTGGTGCATGTAATTACAACTGGTGCATGCAAATTATAACTGGTGCATGTAGTTATAACTGTGCATGCAAATTATGACTGGTGCATGCAAATTATGACTGGTGCATGTAATTATAACTGGTGCATGTAAATTATAACTGGTGCATACAAATTATAACTGGTGCATGTAAATTATAATTGGTGCGTACAATTATAACTGTTGCATTTAAATTATAATTGGTGCATGCATATTATAACTAGTGTATGTAATTATAACATGTAAATTATAATTGATGCGTAGTAATTTTTACTGGAGCATGTAAATTATAACTGGTGCATGCAAATTTTAACTGATGCATGTAATTAAAACTGGTGCATGTAAATTATAACTGGTGCATGTAAATTATAACTGATGCATGTAATTATAACTGGTGCATGCAAATTATAACTGATGCATTTAATTATAACTGGTGCATGTAAATTATAAATGGTGCATGCAAATTA
Source organism: Haberlea rhodopensis (assembly GCA_907163345.1). Classification (NCBI taxonomy): domain Eukaryota; kingdom Viridiplantae; phylum Streptophyta; class Magnoliopsida; order Lamiales; family Gesneriaceae; genus Haberlea; species Haberlea rhodopensis. The sequence goes on along the minus strand of CAJQUN010000125.1, from coordinate 429,467 downwards.
TAACTTGTGGATTTAATTATAACTGGTGCATGCAAATTATAACTGGTGCATGTAATTATAACTTATGCATGCAAATTATAATGGTTGCATGTAATTATAACTGGTGCATGCAAATTATAACTGGTGCATGAGAATTATAACTGGTGCATCTAATTATAACCGGTGCATGTAAATTGTAACTGGTGCATTTAATTATAACTGATGCATTTAATTATAACTGGTGCATGTACATTATAACTGGTGCATGTAAATTATAACTGGTGCATGTAATTATAACTGGTGTATGTAAATTATAACGGGTGCATGTAATTATAAATGGTACATGCAAATTATAACTGGTGCATGCAAAAAATTATAATTGGTGCATTTAATTATAACTTGTGAATGCAAATTATAATTGGTGCATGTAAATTATAACTAGTGCATGAAAATTTTAACTGGTGCATGTAATTAAAGCTAGTGCATGTAAATTATAGCAGGTGCATGTAATTATAACTGGTGCATGTAATTATAACTACTGCATGCAAATTATAACTGGTGCATGTAATTATCACCGGTGCATGTAAATTATAACTGGTGCATGAAAATTATAACTGGTGCATGTAATTATAACTGGTGCATAAAATTTATAACTGTTGCATGTAATTACTACTGGTCTATGCAAATTATAATGGGTGCATGTAATTATAACTGGTGCATGTAAATTATAACTGGTGCATGGGAATTATAACTGGTGCACGTAATTATAACTGGTGCACGTAAATTATAACTGGCTCATGTAATTATAACTGGTGCATGTAATTATAACTGGTGCATGTAAATTATAACTGGTGCATGCAACTTATAACTGGTGCATGTAATTATAATTGGTGCACGTAAATTATTATAACTGGTGCATGCGAATTATAACAAGTGCATGCAAATTTTAAATGGTGCATGTAATTATAACTGGTGCCTGTAAATTATAACAGTTGCATGTAATTATAACTGGTGCATTGATCGCTTTTTTTAAACAATTATTTTTCAGTGTAGCGATTCTCTACCGCAAGTGCACGATGTCAAGTTTTATAATGGTCTAAAAGTAAGGATTGTCGTATCCACAGGGACTAGCAGTAATTACCAAATTTAACTAGCGTACTATATTTAACCTACGAAATTGGTTGAAAGATTAACTACTTTACTCAACTCCAAGATTCAACCACACCACAAAGAATTAAGATATTAAACAGTAGAGATAAATATCGAGACTTCGGTTCACTTGGGTATTCCCCCACAATTTACCTACTAGTTCTAATTAAAATTAATGCATCTAAGGTGACAAGTTTTCTGGTTATATCCAATATACTCTCTCGAGCTATATTAAACCTAACACTGAATTGCAGTAAGTAACTCTCGTTCACTTATTTAACAATTCAATGTTGCATACGTTCTATGAAAACCCGTAGCTTTCGGTTACTAGATATCTATAGCTATCACTCGTGTATTTGACGTCATCTCTCGATCTCGGTCTGAAATCCACTGTTTATGTTATTGGTTCCGTATTACAATATCATCTCTCGATCTCAATTGTAAACTAACAACATTCAAAGAGTAGCTAATCCTTTAAAAGCATTAAAAGCATAACATAAACTCAAAAATAACAATAACTCAATCAAAAACTAGAATTAAAACGGTGGGTTCATACACAAGATCCCCTTGTCTCGATAACAAACCTGGCCTAGCATATTAACGGAAAAACAATGTTTTATAACATCGAATAACATTCTAAACATTGAAAGTCGGAAATAAAACTAAAACAAAAGTTCAGAAATACGTAGAAACGCTCGATGTTGAATCGTGTGTCGATCCGATGTTCCCGTCTCTAGCTGCGTTGCTTTGAATCCTATTGAAGGTTTGAAGATGGTGGAGAGTTGAATTCTATGGTGAAAAGTCAGTCCAAAACTCCCTAGGGCCGGCCTCGTTTTTCTCTTAAATCGTGGAGAAGAAATCCCCCAATCTCGTGTATGACCCAAACTCTTAAAAATGTAATTTTTTTTTTTCAGATTTTCGCGGCTACCGACCGATCTGTAAGATGTACCGATCGATCGGTATTTCCACGAATTAAAATTTTAAGGTACGGCATCTACAGATCGATCGGTAAGATGTACCGATCGATCGGTAGAATCTTCAAAATTTCCCCAACTTCTGCCTCCCTAGCGATCGATCGCTACCTGTAAATCTTTTCAAGTTGAGTTTCTTCGCTCGGTTCGCTCAGTTGAGTCTTTTTTCATCATTTTAAGCATAACTTCTCCAATTTCATATAATCTGACCTTGATTCCTGAAATAAACAAAAACAACACAACATCGCATAATATCGTCCAGGAATCAACTTAAACAGTATTAAAAAACCTAGAAATATAAGTGTAAAAATCACACTTATCAACTCCCCCAAACTTAAGTCTTGATCATCCTCGAGCAAGAATAGAATTAAAAACAGTGAATTCACAACAGATAAGTGACATGGATTATTTCGAGCTCAAATGTTTATCTCAGAACTTTTACTCATACCACAACAAAAATCCCTCAAATCGTTGGACACGAAGTGTTTTCCCCTTAAGTCAAATAACAGTCTCAAATTCGGAATATGTGTGTGTGATGTTGTCAATCACAAGTATCATACAATCATCATAGATCAAAACAGTGTTAATCAATAACAATCAAGATTTTCATCGAGTATCTTATATACCTAATTTTCAAGCACTTCTCCACTAATGTAATCAATTCCTAGACTTGGATCCAAAGGACTTTTAAAGCTTATAATGTTAGGCCTTTTGGTGTCGGTTACAAAGAAAGGATATGATAAGCACAAAGAAGATAGTATATCATGTAAAGTTCATTTTTATGCAGCACATATCGGATTTCTCTTACTTTTCTTTTAGCCTTGCCCGCTTTGGGTCTTATTCAATCACTTTTTCTTTTTTTCTCTTTTTTTTTCAAGGCTTTCTCTATCCTTTACTTTTTCTCATTCACAAACTCTTTCACAATAAGCTCATCAAATATAGACATCTATCTGCATCTAATGAGATTCATTATACTCCATTGGGTGACGATAAAATTTTTCAATTTTTTTGGCTAAACAAGGTAGGTATAATGAGTTTATCAACAAAAGTCGAATGGTGGCTAATTTTCATTCTTATTCAATCAAGCTCAACGTTGGACACTAGGGATAAATGTAGACAAGGTAGGCTTGAAAGGCTCAAACGTTCCAAAGATCGCCTAAATCATATCCAAGTCTAGTTCATAATTATAAAAATTTCGCCTCAAAGTGCCATCATCAAATAGGTTCTATGATTACTCTAAGATGCTCAAGACATGTCATCAAGTTCACACATATCATCACTACTTTAAATGTAATCAACAAGTTCATGACTCAATGTGCTCAATTTATTCCTCATTTTCAACATGTCAACTCAACTCAAAAATATTCACAACATGTTTACAATCATCAAGATTCAAGTCATAAATAGAGTAAAGCTAATATCATCATGGCATGGAGTCACTATTTTAATCCAATTACACTAAAAACAAATTTCCATGCTCTTCATCGGACTCATCAATATTAAGCTAAAATCATAGACTCCACAGCAGTAGACATGATATCAGACGCACCGTTAAACATGCTAAGACTACTAACATAACTCACAAATCACACAAAATAAAATCATGGATAAACACCCCCCCCCCCCAAACTTGGTACGTGCATTGCCCTCAATGTACAGTAAACAATAAAAATAATGGCAAAGCACATACCTTGGCGACGATCGTCAGTAATCGTCGTCCTCCTCCTCATGCTCTGGTGGTGGCACTGGGGATTGTGGCTGGTATGGTGGGAACGGCTGTAATGGTGGGAAGTGAAGTGGTGGTGGAAACTGAATAGCTGGAAAGCCTTGTGCCATTGCATTGTTCCAGCAGACTTGATATTGCAAGAACTCCTCCTATCGTAGACGCATAGCTCGTACCTCTTCGACGATCAAGTCTATAGTGACAGTGGGAGTCCCAGGCACAACAGAAGATGTAGTCGGCTGAGATGCAGTCAGACTGCTTGAAGGTCTGACACGTGCTCTCCCCGGTGCGGTTGTGGCGGCGGTGGCGGCAGGATCCTGAATAACGATAGCTGACATCGGCGCTAAAATCTCCTCACCGTCGTCCCAAGAAACACCTTGCCGGCAACATAACTCTATGATAGTGGCAGAACATGGCAGGCCGGAGATAGGTGAGCCTCGGATGGTGTTCCTGATAGACAACTCCACACATCGTCCCAAATTAACAGATTTGCCGGTAAGTATGGCAAAAACCAGTATAGCTCGATTTGTGGTGACCTAGGAAGTGTGGGTAGCTGGTATGAGCCGGGAAACCACAATAGAAAACCAAGCCTTTGCTTCCTCTGTCAGCTCGGATTTAGAACTTTGAGTGGCTCACCATCGTTGTTTCTCCTCCACTCAGTCCCCTCGATGCAGATGGTCTGTAAGACTTCATTGTAATCCACTTGGGAGTGAGCATACACCAAGTACTGATCCTCCACAATGTGCCTGACATTGTAGAGGGCATTAATCGTGTGGCGGTTGTAATTTACTCTCCTCACCCGGACAAATGTACAGCCGCATCTGAGAATGCCTTCAGATTGGCATATAATTCTCTTACTACTGGTACCACTGCGACCCATGGAGTTCTCAAAAAGGTTAGCCAATCACGTCTCTGTGCCTCTCTAAACACCGCACCGACTATGGAGTTAAACTCCAAGCCTCGTTCTCTAACAAAATTTTTTCTCAGCATGGCATGGTAGAACTCTACAGCAGACTTATTAACAAATTTTTGCTCATCGATATCCTGGCGTGCCGCAGAAGTAGATGCCTCGCGCTTTATTTTCCTCTTCGGTGCCATGACACTCCAATAATCCAACCAACAAGGAATACCACCAACAAAATTATTCCACCACCACCACCACAATATTCAACAATTATATTCCACAAAAATCCACCAAACTTAACAATTTCAATATCCAACTCCACCAATAATCCAAAAATCCAATCTTTAGCAACACCAACACAATATACTTACACAAACTGAAATTCAAGAAGTGCATTGCCAAAGTACCTCAATAATTCAAAATTTGTAGTAGGTTGGAGTCCTTGGCTTGCACCTTGTCAAACTTGTAGGTTGGTGTTGATTTAGTCTTCTAAATCTGCAAATCTGGAACAATTAGCACAATTTGAGTCTAATTTGCATAATATAGTAGTGAAATTGAAAAAATGTGCAAAGATTGGAGTAAAATGTGAAGAAAATTGGGAAGAGGCGATTTTTTTGGGGAGGGTTTTCGTTTGGAGTGTGTGTGATTGTGTGTGTTAGTGTGTGAGTTCGGGTTTTAAAAAACTGACTATGCGCTTTACAGATCGATCGGTATAAAGTACCGATTGATCGGTACATTGCCGTAGCTTTTTTTAAAAATTCCCAGATTGACCGATCGATCGGTAGGATTTACCGATCGATCGGTCCATTGTCGTAGCTTTTTATTTTAATTCCTTGAATTAACGATCGATCGGTAAATATACCGATCGATCGATAAGTTTCTGATTTTTTTTTTTAATGCAGTCAAGATTCAACAACCAAATTAAAAACGTGAAACTACCTACTAAATTCAAAAACGAAGGAGAAAAAAAAAATTAGTTCTTGATTTATAGTCCCAAGCTGGACTTCTTACCCAATCGCTTCAACGGCTCGAAGTATGTGGATTAATGTCATCCACGTTGTAGTGTCTCAACCGCTCACCATTTACCACACAAGTGCCTAGAATAGGATCACTTACCTTAATTGCTCCATGAGCATAGACAATAGTCACCGTGAATGGTCCAACCCATGAAGCTTTTTGCTTGCTTTGGAAAATGCGAGGTGGTGGCTCTTTATGCAATTGCACTGTCTCTCCCTTCATGAATGTCCTTTTCTCCTTGAGCTTCTTAGCCTTTTTTGACTTTATCATGTCATGGTTCTTGCCTTCTTTAGTCTCTAGCTCGGTCTTCACGTCCACCTCATTAGTGCCTTGCACCACATCAACAAGCAAAGTGTCAATCATGTTAACTTTTAGATAATCATGCTCGTTGTGTGCGTGTGTTGAAGATTTGAACATATTGAATGTAACCCGATCCTCTCCTACACGGAGGATCGACTTCCCTTCTTCAACATCAATGATGGCTCTTCCAGTAGCCAAAAATGGGCCTCCCAGGATTAATGGCATTCTCACATCCTCCTCCATAACCAACACTAAGAAATCCACCGGGAAGGTGAATTGATCTATCTTTACAGGCACATCTTCAATGATTCCTAGTGGGTAGGTGATAGACTTGTCCGCCATTTGCAACACTACTCTTGTGGGCTTCGGCTCTCCCAATCCAAGTCTCCTAAAAATAGACAAAGGCATCAAGTTCACACTAGCACCCAAATCACATAATGATTTAATAGAAGAAATAGGCCCAACAGTGCAAGGAATAGAGAAACTCCCTGGATCTTTTAACTTCGTCGTCGATTTCTTTTGCACCATAGCACTACATTCCTCAGTCAAAAAGACAGTCTCGTGCTCTCCCAATTTCTGCTTCTTAGACAACATTTTCTTTAAGAATTTGGCATAGTTAGGCATTTCTCGTAATGCATCAATAAAGGGTATATCGATATGCAAATTCTTAAGCATGTCTAAAAATTTGGCAAAGTTTGAATCAGTCTTCGCCCTATTAATTGCTGTAGGAAATGGGAGAGGAATGTGTACCTTTTCTTGTGGTGAGATCGGTATAGTGGCTCCAATGGACTTACCCTTATTGCAAGGTTGCTCCTTCTCCTCTTGCTTCATTGAAATCTTTCGTTTCCTTCTCAGCACCAAGTTCATTTCCACTCCTCAAGGTCACGGCATTGGCTTGCTCCCTTGGATTCCTCTCGGTGTCACTCGGCAGAGTTCCTTGTGCTCTTCTGGCCAAGATGGTTGCCAATTGTCCGACTTGAGTTTCCAAATTCTTGATAGATGTATCTTGGTTATTCATCCTGGTCTCAGTAGATGATATAAACTTGACAAGTAATTCCTCCATGCTCGGCTTTGGTTGGTAACCTGGTTGTGGTTGGGGGTTCAAAACATTCTTTTGGTCGGACCAAGAGAAGTTTGGATGATTCCTCCACGGTTGGTTATAGTTGTTGGAGTAGGAATTACCCTGTTGTGGCCTGTTTCCTACAAAGTTAGCATTTTCAGTACATTGCACAAAAGGATTACCTGCCTAGCATTCCGTGCTCTGATGGTTGCCTCCACACAAATCACATATGACCACTTGAGCTTGCATCGATGTCATGCTCAAGCCATCCATTTTCTTATTCAACGCCTCCAATTGAGCTTTTATTGCTGTTACCTCATCAACTTGGTGCACCCCTATCGGTCTCTTGGGCACATTTCTTTTGGACTGCCACTGGTAACTGTTGGCTGCCATCTCTTCCAAGAGTGTATAATCTTCCTCAGGTGACTTTCTCATAATGGTACCTCCTGCTGCTGCATCAATCATGGATCTATTAGCAGAAAATAAACCATTGTAAAATGTTTGTACCTGAAGCCAAATCGGAAGGCCATGATGTGGGCATCTTCGAAGTAGATCCTTGAAGCGCTCCAAGCTTGATATAGAGTCTCCAGATCATGTTGCATGACTGTGGTGATATCATTGTGCATCTTAGCTGTCTTGGAAGGGGGGAAGTATTTTGATAGGAAGGCTTGAGCCATCCCCTCCCAAGTAGTGATCGACCCTGCAGGCAACGAATTCAACCAGCTCTTAGCTTTATCATTTAAAAAAAGGGAAAGAGTCGTAACCTGATGACGTCGTCAATGACGCCATTGTGCTTGAACGTGTCGCATATCTCCTAAAAGTTGGAGATATGAGACTTATGATCATCAGTAGGCGATCCTCCAAAATGCACAGAATGTTGAATCATTTGAATTATGGCAGGCTTGATTTCAAAGTTATTAGCCTGAACCCTTGGTCTAGTGATGTTAGACATGGTGCCTTGAAAAGTTGGTTGTGCATAGTCCATCATAGATCTTATAATTGGCACTTCATCGTTGTGTTGTCCATCATTCCCTCGATTATTCTCGGCCATCTCTCTAGTTTCTTTCCGAAGTCTTCTGCAAGTTCGTTCAATCTCTAAGTCGAGTGGCTCTAATATAGGCCTGTCACTTCGTAGCATGCACTACAAAGACAACTCCCTACAAAATTCAACACACGAAGGAAGAACAGTAATGAAATCGTATAAATCGTATAAAAATAATTATAAAAGAAAAATGGCTAAATTATACTCAACTAATCTCTTATGATATTACTTAGACTAGTCCCCGGCAACGGCGCCAAAAACTTGATCGCTTTTTTTTAAACAATTATTTCTCAGTGTAGCGATTCTCTACCGCAAGTGCACGGTGTCAAGTTTTAGTATAATGGTCTAAAAGTAAGGATTGTCGTATCCACAGGGACTAGCAGTAAGTACCAAATTTAACTAGCGTACTATATTTAACCTACGAAATTGGTTGAAAGATTAACTACTTTACTCAACTCCAAGATTCAACCACACCACAAAGAATTAAGATATTAAATAGTAGAGATAAATATCGAGACTTCGGTTCACTTGGGTAATCCCCCACAATTTACCTACTAGTTCTAATTAAAATTAATGCATCTAAGGTGACAATTTTTCCGGTTATATCCAATATACTCTCTCAAGCTATATTAAACCTAACACTGAATTGCAGTAAGTAACTCTCGTTCACTTATTTAACAATTCAATGTTGCATACGTTCTATGAACACCAGTAGCTTTCGATTACTAGATATCTATAGCTATCACTCGTGTATTTGACGTCATCTCTCGATCTCGGTCTGAAATCCACGGTTTATGTTATTGGTTCCATATTACAATATCATCTCTCGATCTCAATTGTAAACTAACAACATTCAAAGAGTAGCTAATCCTTTAAAAGCGTTAAAAGCATAACATAAACTCAAAAATAACAATAACTCAATCAAAAACTAGAATGAAAACTGTGGGTTCATACACAAGATCCCCTTGTCTCGATAACAAACCTAGCATAGCATATTAACGGAAAACAATGTTTTATAACATCGAATAACATTATAAACATTGAAAGTCGGAAATAAAACTAAAACAAAAGTTCAGAAATACGTAGAAACGCTCGATGTTGAATCGTGCGTCGATCCGATGTTCCCGTCTCTAGCTGCGTTGCTTTGAAATCTCTTGAAGGTTTGAAGATGGTGGAGAGTTGAATTCTATGGTGAAAAGTCAGTCCAAAACTCCCTAGGGCCGGCCACTTTTTTCTCTTAAAAGGTTTTTTTTTTCAGATTTTTGCGGCTACCGATCGATCGGTAAGATGTACCGATCGATCGGTAAGATGTCGATCGGTAAGATGTACCGATCGATCGGTAGAATCTTCAAAATTTCCCCAACTTCTGCCTCCCTAGCGATCGATCGCTAGAGCCTAGCGATCGATCGCTACCTGTAAATCTTTACAAGTTGAGTTTCTTCGCTGTTTCTTCGCTCGGTTCGCTCAGTTGAGTCTTTTTCATCATTTTAAGCATAACTTCTCCAATTTCATATAATCCGACCTTGATTCCTGAAATAAATAAAAACAACACAAAAGCGCATAATATCGTCCAGGAATCAACTTAAACAGTATTAAAAAACCTAGAAATATAAGTGTAAAAATCACACTTATCATACATGTAATTTTAACTAGTGCATGTAATTATAACTGGTGCATGCAAATTATAATGGGTGCATGTAATTATAACTGGTGCATATCAATTATAACTGGTGCATGAGAATTATAACGGGTGCATGTAATTATAACTGGTCCCTGTCAATTGTAACTGGTGCATTTAATTATAACTGGTGCATGTAAATTATAAGTGGTGCATGTAATTAGACCTAGTGAATGTAAATTATAACTGGTGCATGTAAGTATAACTAGTGCATGTAATTATAACTGGTGCATGTAAATTATAACTCGTGCATGTAATTATAGCTGGTGCATGTAAATTATAACGGGTGCATGTAGCTATAACTGGTGCAGGTAAATTATAACTGGTGCATGTAGCTATAACTGGTGCATGCAAATTATAACTGGTGCATGTAATTATAACCGGTGCATGTAAATTATAACTTAGGCATGCAAATTATAACTGGTGCATGTAATTATAACTGGTGCATGAAATTATAACTGTTGCATGAAATTATAACTGTTGCATGTAATTATAACTGGTCTTTTCAAATTATAATCGTGCATGTAATTATAACTGGTGCATGTAAATTATAACTGGTGCATGATAATTATAACTGGTGCATGTAATTATAACTGCTGAATGTAAATTATTATAACTGGTGCATGCAAATTATAACTGGTGCATGCAAATTTTAACTGGTGCATGTAATTATAACTGGTGCATGTAAATTATAACTGGTGTATGTAACTGTAACTGGTGCATGCAAATTATAACTTGTGAATGTAATTATAACAGATGCATGGAAATTATAACTGGTGCATGCAAATTATAACTGGTGCATGTAATTAGAACTGGTGCATGCAAATTATAATGGGTGCATGTAATTATAACTGGTGCATGTAAATTATAACTGGTGAATGAGAATTATAACTGGTGCATGAAATTATAACTGGTCCCTATCAATTGTAACTGGTGCATGTAATTATAACTGGCACATGTAAATTATAACTCGTGCATGTAATTATAACTGGTGCATGTAAATTATAACTTGTGCATGTAATTATAACTGGTGCAAGTAAATTACAACTTGTGCATTTAATTATAACTGGTGCATGTAATTTATAACCGGTGCATGTAATTATAACTTATACATGCAAAATTATAACTGGTGCATTCAAATTATAACTTGCATGTAATTATAACTGGTGCATGAAAATTATAGCTCGTGCATGTAATTATAACTGGTGCATATAAATTATAACTGGTGCATGAGAATTATAACTGGTGCATCTAATTATAACTGGTGCATCCAAATTATAACTGGTGCATGAGAATTATAACTGGTGCATGTAATTATAACTGGTCCCTGTCAATTGTAACTGGTGCGTGTAATTATAACTGGTGCATGTAAATTATAACTGGTGCATGTAATTATAACTGGTGCTGGTAAATCATAACTGGTGCATGTAAATTATAACTGGTGCATGTAATATAACTGGTGCATGCAAATATAACTGGTGCATATAATTATAACCGGTGCATGTAAATTATAACTGGTGCATGCAAATAATAACTGGTGCATGTAATTATAACTGGTGAATGAAAATTATAACTGTTGTAATGGTGCATGTAGCTATAACTGGTGCATGTAAATTATAACTGGTGTATGAGAATTATAACTGGTCCATGTAATTATAACTGGTGCATGTAAATTATAACTTGTGCATATAAATTATAACTGGTGCATGTCATTATAACTGGTGCATGTTGTTATAACTGTTGCATGTAAATTATGACTGGTGCATGAGAATTATAACTGGTGCATGTAATTATAACTGGTAAATGTAAATTATAAATGGTGCATGTCTTTATAACTGGTGCATGTAATAATAACTGGTGCATGTAATTTATAACTGGTGCATTTAAATTATAACTTGTGCATGTAATTATAACTGGTGCATGTAAATTATAAATGGTGCATATAAATTATAACTGGTGCATGTAAATATAACTAGTGCATGTAAATTATAACTGGCGCATCTAATTATAACTGGTGCATGTAAATTAAAACTGGTGCATGTAAATTATAACTAGTGCATGTAATTATAATTGGTGCATATAAATTATAACTGGTGCATGTAAATTATAACTGGTGCATGCGAATTATAACTTGTGCATGTAATTATAACTGGTGCATTTAAATTATAATTGGTGCATGTAATTATAACTGGTGCATGTAAATTATAACTGGTGTATTTTATAACTGGTGTAAAGGAAGAGAGATAATGCAAAAGGAGAGAGATGCAAAATTATAACTGGTTCATGTAATTATAACTGCTGCATGTAAATTATAACTTGTGCAGGTAATTAACTGGTTCATGCAAATTATAACTGGTGCGTGTAATTATAACTGTGCATGGAAATTATAACTGGTGCATGTAATTATAACTGGTACATGTAATTATAAATGGTGCATACAAATTATAATTGGTGCATGTAATTATAACAGGTGCATGTAAATTATAACTGGTGCATGCAAATTATAACTGGTGCATGTAATTATAACTGGTGCATGCAAATTATAATGGGTGCATGTAATTATAACTGTGCATGTAAATTATAACTGATGCATGAGAATTATAACTGGTGCATATAATTATAACTGGTGCCTGTCAATTGTAACCGGTGCATGTAATTATAACTAGTGCATGTAAATTATTAGTGGTGCATGTAATTATAACTGGTGCATGTAAATTATAACTGTGCATGTAAATTATAACTGGTGCATGTAAATTATAACTGGTGCATGTAATTATAACTGATGCATGTAAATTATAACTGTTGCATGTAATTATAACTGGTGCAGGTAAATCATAACTGGTGCATGTAAATCCTAACTGGTGCATGTAAATTATAACTGGTGCATGTAATTATAAATGATGCATGTAAATTATAACTGGTGCATGCAAATTATAACTGGTGCATGCAATTATAACTGGTGCATGAAATTATAACTGATGCATGTAAATTATAACTGGTGCATGCAAACTATAACTGGTGCATGTAAAGCATAACTAGTGCATGTAATTATAACTGGTGCATGTAAATTATAACTTGTGCATGTAAATTATAGCTGGTGCATGTAAATTATAATTGGCGCATGGCATTATAACTGGTGCATGTAATTATAACCGGTGAATGTAAATTATAACTGGTGCATGAGAATTATAACTGGTGCATGTAATTATAACTGGTGCATGTAAATTGTAACTGGTGCATGTAATTATAACTGGTGTAGTAAATTATAACTGGTGCATGTAATTATAACTGGTGCATGTAAATTATAACTGGTGCATTTAAATTATAACTGGTGCATCTAATTATAACTGGTGAATGTAATTATAACTGGTGCATTTAAATTATGACTGGTGCATGTAATTATAACTGGTGCATGTAATTATAACTGGTGCATGTAAATTATAACTAGTGCATGCAAATTATAACTTGTGCTTGTAATTATAACTGGTGCATGTAAATTATAACTGGTGCATGTAATTATAACTGGTGAATGTAAATTATAACTGTTGCATGTAAATTATAACTGGTGCATGTAATTATAACATGTGCATGTAAATTATAACGGGTGCATGTAATTATAAATGGTGCATGTAAATTATAACTGGTGCATGTAATTATAACTGGTGCATGTAAATTATAAAGGATGCATGTAATTATAACTGGTGCATGTAAATTATAACTGGTGCATGTAATTATAACTGGTGTAAGGCAAGAGAGATAATGCAAAAAGGAGAGAGAATGCAAAAAATAAGAGAGAGAATCTGAAAGGGAAGAGAGAGAATTAAAAAGGATGAGAGAGAATCCGAAAAGGGTGAGAGTGAATGACAAAAGTATGAGTGATAAATCCAAAAAGGGAAAGAGATAATTTAAAAAGTAAGGGTATATTTGTCTTTTTTGTCCAAAGTGGACCTAAGTGTTTTAATATTTTTTTCCTTGACTAGGATCAACAATTTTTGACCACATTGTACCGGCCTGATTTTTTCCCTATTTATTACAATTGAATTGACCATAGGATATTGCAATACGATATAATAAATTAGGTCGTGGGTTTAGATTGAGACTGACCAAGTAATCGAACACACGTGTGATAACAATAGATTTACCAAAATCGAAGGCTAGAAGTTTTCATAGAACATATGCAATATTGAGTATTAAATAAGTGCATGATCATTGCCTTGTTGCATCTTAATATTAGGTTTGTTATATCTTGACCATAGTTTAATAAGTGCATTAGGAAAACCCGTCACCTTACAATGTTTGAATTTAAATCTTACTAACAGGCAAATTGTGGAGGATTGCATGGATGAACAGAAGTCTTGATAATTGTCTCTAGTGATTTATATCATCGTTACTACTTGTTTGGATTGGATATCAAGTTATTAGTCAATTTAGTTTAATAATCATCACTAACTCTCGTAAGCTAAATATAGTTAAACTACTTGAGTTTGGTACTTATTTTCTAGTCCATGTGGGTTCGACAGTATAATCGTTACACTGATAATTTACTATAGCGATTAAATTTTTGGCGCCGTTGCCAGGGACTAGTTTAAAGAATATCAGACGATATTAGGACTGTAGTTTAGCCATATTTTATTATTTATTTTCTGGGTTTTTTCGAATTCTTGTTACTTCACTACTGCTATGGTTGTTTTGCAGGTGTTAATTTTTGGTGCATGCTAAAGAGTAGCAAGCCTGCAATTGAATCTATTGATCCGAAAGTTGAGTGGACTTTTCTTAGGAAACTATGATAGGCCCGAGCAATGGCTGAGAACAACCAAAGAAGAGACATAGAGGATGAAAGACGGAAGGAGGATGTGTCTGCTGATAGATCACTCATGGATTATGAACAACCATAATTCCAAGGCAATTTGTCTAGCATCACTAGCCGGGCATCCAGGATAACAACTTTGTAACGACCCTAATTCCTTAAGTGTGGATTAAAGGCGTAAATAAAAATTGCCATGCATAAACAGAGTATAAAGGTTGTGTTGATGCCCCGAGCTATTAAATTGCAGTGCCAAAATAAAGTTCCAAAAGGGATTAGTTATATTCCCAACCAATGAATGCTAATCCTATAGCTTTACACTACTCCTAGAGTAGAGACTATACAAAATAATTAAGCCTGCTAGGCCAAAAGCACTCCTCACTGGCTCACCGCATCAACCCGCCTTAGCCCGTCCGCCCAAAAGTACCTACAGGAACAACCCCAAACCATGAGCATGTATATAAATCTTATTCACAATAATATGATCATAATTCAATGCATAAACCGTAAATGCAATTCACTTCCTGTATTTAACACATTTAAAAGCTCCCTTGGTTGTCCCTGTACTACAATAATAATCAAATGATTATAATGCCAATATGCATGTCATGACATGTATCCATTCTGTTAGTTCCGGACCTTATCGATGAGATTTTAAAGATGACAAAACATTTCAGACCGGATCAATAGAAATCAGTTTGACCAGATCGATCGGACAAAACAGAGCAAGATGACAAAACATTTCAGACCGGATCGGTGGAAATCAGGCATACCAGATCGATCGCGCAAAACAAAGCAAGCTGATAAAGAATATCACATATCAGACCGGATCGATGGATTCCAGACTGACTAGATCGATACTTCAGATCGATCTCAACCTTTATCAGATCAGAGCAGTCAAAAATACATAAAGGATGGCTTCTCAGTCCGAACCATCAACGGTTATTTATTGTAGCATTTAATGCTGTAATTAATGCTACAAAGGATCAAAAGTCGAAGATTGCCATTAAAGGTAAGAAGACAAAGGAGAGCTTACCTGACAGTCGCCGAAAGCATACACCAGAACGGCAAGTGTCCTGAAGAAGAAGACTGTAGCTTTCTCAGAGTTTAAAAAGAGTCAAAGTTGCACATTAAGAGAAACAATGCCGTTGCTACCCTCAACTATAAAAGGATGCAACAAAAGGAAGACAGTGACTCTGATTTCGAACTCACGCTGATCAATTGAAAAACACACAAGAAAGCAACTGCACACGCTTACAAAGTTTAGAAGCTTTCGAGCTGAAGTTATTTATTTAAGCACGATTACTTTGTAACATTTGATCATTGTAGGATCACTGTCCGCATTGTGTATTGAAAAATAGAAGTGAGGAACTTATTGTAACTGTCAGACAGAGTGTGTCTGAGCAGGTTGAGTGACTAGGAGTTTCAGACTGGTAGTGAGGTAAATCCAGTCTGAATCGGGTTTGTACAACAGGATTGTATAAATCAAAGTCTTCTAGTATAAACCTTCCTTAATTGGAAGAAGGGGAGACGTAGAAGGATTACACCACCTTCGAACTTCCAGAAACATATCCTGTGTCTTATCCTTCTGCACTTAGCCATCGAGCCATTCTTACTTTTACAAGAGCAGACCGTTTCCGCACTCACCTTTTTAGTGGTCTGTTCTGTTCAAAGAGTTGATTAAGTAACAGATTTCTTTCACTAATCCGAAAGAATTCACAAGGGATAAATTTTTAAGGAGTGTTCATTCACCCCCCCTCTAAACACTCCGGACCGATCCTAACAAGTGGTATCAGAGCCAGGTTATCTTAATCAGCACAAAGACTAAGCTGATGACATCATTCAACAAAATCCCCATGTTCTCAAAAGAAGACTATGATGACTGGAGAATCAGAATGCAAGCTCATCTGGCAGCTCAGGATGACGATATGTGGTTCGTCATCACTGATGGACCAATGAAGATTTTAAAAATCAATACAGCAGTAGCCATCTCTGATGGAGAACCACAAATGGTGGAAAAAGACAGATCCCTCTGGACGAATGAGGAAAGAAAGAAAGCAAATCTCGATAATGTGGCCAAAGACATCTTGTTCAAGACTTTGGACAAGAACATGTTCAGCAAAGTCAAAATGTGCTCTACTGCCAAAGAAATTTGGGAGAAGATAGCACAGCTATGTGAAGGCAACGACCAGACCAAAGAAAACAAGTTAACTGTTGCTCTTCAAAGATTTGAGAGCATAAAGATGAAAAGTGGAGAAACTCTAAATGAGTTTGATGAAAGAGTCACCAGCATCATAAATGAACTGAATGGTCTGGGGAAGGAATATTCTAACAGAGAGATCGCTCTGAAAGTAATGAGAGCTCTGCCAAAGGAATGGGATGTAAAGACCATCGCCATGAGGGAATCAAAAGACCTTAACAAGGTTGAACTTCATGATCTGTTTGCAGATCTTAAGGCCTATGAGTTTGAACTGATAAGCAGAGGTGAAGCAGAGCCATTCATCTCTCAACCAAACAAGGCCCTGGCAGCCACTCAAGACCAGATCGCTTCAACATCAGACCGATCTGCTGAACAGATGAGTAACGATGCTATGTCATTATTTATCAAGAAATTCGGTAAATTTATGTCTAAAAATAAGAGGAACTTCAAACCCTCTCATCATTATAAATCAAGAAAAGATGATACTGTTAACGATCAGGCTTGCTACAATTGTGGTAAGACCGGACACTTCATTGCAGATTGCACCAGACCGAAGAAAGAAGAACGGAAAGAGAAGCATCGTGATGATAGAAAGAAGAAGCACTACAAAGACCGCAAGAATCATGGAAAATCCCAAAAAGTCCTAGTAGCTGAAGAAGGAAACAGCAAATGGGCTCAGACAGACTCAGACTCGGAAAGCTCTGAATATTCTTCCAGCGAAAGCGAAGAAGATATTCAATGTCTTATGGCAGACGAAGAAATGAGTCAGACAGACGAGGTATATGATCTTGACTCAAATGAATTTACACGAGAAGAGCTCATGTCCGCACTGCAAGACATGGCTAATGATTATAGGATCTTAGCTGAATCATTTGAGAAGAATAAAGCCAAAATCAGTACTCAAATGGATGAGCACAACAAACCAAGCTGCTCTGAGCAGGGTGAGTGCTAAAATCTCCAGATCGAGCTGAATAAGCTGAAAATCTCTTATGATCAGCTCCATGAAGAAAATAAGAGAATTAGCACACAAAATGCTAAGTTCTCACATATATTCAAAACATGGACAAAATCCAGAACATCCTTGGAAGAATTACAAGAGGTTCAAAGAAACGTCGGTGATTTCACCGGCATAGGCTTTGACACCAAAGAATGCACCAAAGATGAATCTGAGCTGTTGCTGGTAAAGAATCAAGTCAAACAAATGACATTTGTTAAATCCAGCACAGTATATGAAACTGAAGCACCTAAGATTCAAACAGGAGTCTCTTACGAGAATCAAAATCTGAGAAAAGGAATTGGTTATGTTGACCAAGCCAAAGAAAAGGCACCAGCAAGATTTGCGTCTATCAGACCAAATCCAAAGGTGCAAGATCGAAGGCAAGGAAGACAATACAATTACTATAACTCAAAACCGATTCAACGAAGATATAGACTACCTTATGAGAATCAAAGGTTTTCACAGCGCACACATTATCACACACAGCATCGAAACAGACCAGTACACAGCACACCCTACACACACAAGCCATTGAAGCTGATACAGGTGTGGGTTCCCAAAGGGCTAATCCGTTCTGGACCCAAATAGGATTGGGTACCAACAATAATTATATTTGATGACAGGTACCGAAGAAACTCGCATCAGACTGATATTTGGACAGTGGGTGTTCCCGTCACATGACTGGAAACATCGAGCTGCTGTCTGAAGTGACAGAATGTATTGGACCCAAAATCATTTTCGGAGATAACTCAAAGGGTAAGACCGTGGGCAAGGGTAAGATTGTCCATGGTAACATTATTATCAATGATGTGCTGTTAGTTGAAAATCTGTGCTATAATCTGATTAGTATAAGTCAACTCTGTAATAATGGTTATGCTGTAGAATTTCATAAACACACTTGCACTGTTAAATCATCAGACGGTATAACCATGCTCGTAGGAATCAGGAGTGGAAACACATATAAGATTAACTGGAATCATGCTCAACCTGATAATCCTACTTGCTTCATCGCTAACAATGATAATAAACATTGGCTGTGGCATAAGCGCTTGAATCATATTAACTTTAAGACCATTGCTAGCCTGTGTAAACATGATTTAGTTATCGGTCTGCCCAATATCGATTTTGCTAAGGATAAGATCTGCGAAGCTTGCCAAATGGGCAAACAGATCAGATCATCCTTCAAAAATAAGAATGCCAAATCCTCCTCCCGCTGTTTAGAATTACTGCATATGGACTTGTTTGGTCCTATACCAATAACAAGTTTAGGGGGAATGCGGTATACTCTTGTTGTTATTGATGATTACTCACGTTTTACATGGACTATATTCTTAAGCAGTAAAGATCAGACCGGTCCGAAGTTGATCAAGCTGCTAAAACGCACTCAGAACGAGAAATCATCCAGCATAGACAGGATTCGAAGTGACAAAGGGACTGAGTTTTCAAATCAGAATCTTGAATCCTTTCTAGAAGATCATGGAATCAAGCATGAGTTTTCAGCTGCTCGAACTCCTCAACAAAATGGAGTTGCAGAACGAAGAAACAGAACGCTCAAGGAAGCAGCAAGAACAATGCTTGCTGATTCTGGAATCTCTCAAAAGTTCTGGGCAGAAGCTGTAAATACTGCTTGCTACACTCAAAACCGATCTATGATTAACAAGAAGCTGAATCTCACTCCATATGAAATATGGACTGGTAACAGACCATCTGTTTCTCACTTTCATGTATTTGGCTGTAAATGCTTCGTTCACAACAATGGTAAGAGTCATCTTACAGCATTTGAAGCTAAGTCAGATAATGGTATATTCTTAGGATATTCATCAATTAGCAAAGCTTATCGAGTTTTTAATAATCGAACTTTAACTGTAGAAGAATCTGTTCATGTAGTCTTTGATGAAACGTTATGTGTTGAGGGCAACAAAGAATCAATTCAAAATCAGATGGAAAATATCCATCTCGAAGCTAACAGTGATGATGAGATTGTAGCTAACAGGTCAAGAGACAATCCACCAGAACCAGAAGTACCAAACAGACCGGATCAAGGCGTTGAAGAAACTTCAGATCGAGCTGATCCGGATGCTCCTGACTCAAATATTAAAACAGATGCTGATCATGCTGTTACTGTTCATCCGACCGGACCAGACAATCCAGAGTCAAGCTATCGATGAACTAAGAAGCATCCACCTAATTTAGTGATTGGTAGTCCTTCTGCACCAATCAGAACCAGAGGACAGATGATGGATGAGTTCACTCATGCTGCCTTCATCTCTACTCTGGAACCCAAGAAGATCGATGAAGCTCTGACTGACTTCAACTGGATTAAAGCAATGCAAGAAGAGCTTAATCAATTCGAACAAAATCAAGTTTGGAGTCTAACCCCCAGACCAAGCGATCTGCCTGTTATTGGAACCAGATGGGTCTTCAGAAATAAGCTAGACGCAGATGGAACTGTGGTTAGAAACAAAGCCAGACTGGTGGCACAGGGATTCAGACAAGAAGAAGGAATCGACTTCGATGAATCATTTGCACCAGTCGCCAGACTTGAAGCTATCCGAATCTTTCTTGCTTATGCTGCCTTTAAAGACTTCAAAGTATATCAGATGGACGTCAAGAGCGCCTTTCTTAATGGAAAGCTTCAGGAAGAAGTCTACATTGAGCAACCACCTGGATTTCAGAACCATTTGTATCCCAATCATGTATATCTACTGAATAAAGCAGTGTATGGTCTGAAACAAGCTCCAAGAGCCTGGTATGACACTCTATCTCAATTTCTGCTGAACCATGATTTCCAGATCGGATCAGTAGATAAAACTCTATTTAAATTCATTAAGGGGGAACATACCCTATTAGTTCAGATTTATGTTGATGACATAATCTTTGGGTCAACTAACCCCAAATTGTGCGAGAAATTTTCTAAGCTAATGCAGGGACAGTTCGAGATGAGCATGATGGGAGAATTGTCATTCTTTCTGGGTCTGCAAATAAAACAGCTCAACAATGGCATTTTCATCAATCAGACCAAGTATACCAAAGAGCTCCTCAAGAGATTTGGAATGGAAACATACTCAACTGCATCAACTCCAATGAGTCCAACAATCAAGTTAGACAAAGATGAAGGGGGAACGGCAGTTGAAGTAACCATGTATAGAGGACTAATCGGATCGCTATTGTATCTTACAGCGAGCCGGCCCGATATTATGTTTTCAGTCTGTATGTGCGCCAGATTTCAGTCAGAACCAAAGCAATCACATTTTATTGCTGCCAAGCGTATTCTGAAATATTTAAAAGGATCTCAGAACGTTGGTCTTTGGTACTCCAAAGATTCAAACTTCAGCTTGATCGGGTATTCAGACGCAGACTACGCTGGGTGTAAGATCGATCGTAAAAGCACCAGTGGAACATGTCAATTTCTAGGTGAAAGATTGATCTCTTGGTTCAGTAAGAAGCAGACATCGATTACCACATCCACAGCTGAAGCAGAATACCTAGCCGCTGGAAGCTGTTGCGCTCAAATGCTCTGGATTCAACACCAGCTCAAAGACTATGGCATCCAAGCTGTTGACTCTCCGATATTTTGCGACAACACAAGTGCAATTGCTATAACGTATAATCCAGTTCTGCACTCTCGAACAAAGCATATTGATATACGACATCATTTTATTCGAGATCATGTTGGCAAAAAGGAAATTCGGATCGAGCACATTTCAACAGAGCAGCAAGCAGCAGACATCTTCACTAAACCGCTTCCTGAGGCTAAGTTTAATTATTTCCGTCAAATTCTTGGTTTAATTGACTTATCTTAATTAGTTTAGATGTTTTTATTCTTTTCGCACTTGAAGATTTTTTTTTAACAGATCGATAATTCAATGTTCAGAAAGACACAGACCGGTCCGAACTTTCAGACCAATCCTTGTCAGTCTGGTTTTACCCTATGATCTGTCTGGATAATAAAAACAGCTCGGACTGATTGACCATTTTAACTAGTTGTACTTTAACCGCCTTATCTTTCTTTATCCTGACCGTTTATTTTGAATTATTTAATTCTCAGTCTTGGAGATAAAGACACATGTCTTCTCTCTCCTATTTAGCGGGCTGAACATTTCATACTTGTTCACTTTTTACAATTTACCGCTTTCTACCGTCTTACTCTCTCACTCTCTTTCTCTTCGCACTTTCTTTAAACTCTTTTCAAATGGCTACCATCACTCATAACTCACTCTCCGTTGAGTTTGATGACATTTACAGGGCAGAAGATGCTGCGATGGTGTCCATTTTTAGAGCCCTGGAATCATCTGGTTTAAGGAACTTCTTGGAATGCGGAACCGTTGTTTATGAATCAGAAATCCGCGAGCTGTTCGCCAACGCCGTCTCCCGGAAGACCTCCATTTCTACTACTGTCCAGGGCAAATCTTTCGAGATCTCGCCAACAACGATGGCCAAGACCTTTGGCCTCCCCAGTTCCGGACTGACAGAGTTCGGACAGACTCCTCAAGCGTCACTCTTAGATCTTCAGGGGAAGATTTCTATTTCTGGCCAACGATTGCAACCCTCCTTTAAGAAGAAGGAAATGCTCTTCCATTTCCAGGTGCTGTGCGAAGTGGTAGGCAAGCCACTTTTGGGTAAAGCAGGAAGCTTCGATGCTGTAACCGCCGAAAAGTTCAGGGCCATGGCGGCTATTGTATCCGGCCAGAAGATAAACTGGTCCATGATTTTGTTTGGAGTACTGCTGGAAACGGTGATTGCATCCAAGCACGCCGTCTGTTTTGCTGTTCCTCTCAGCAAGCTCTTGGAGTCCTTAGGACTCGAGCTGAGCAAGCCGTCTGCTCTCCGTCCCTTTAAGATCCTTAACTCCAAAGGGCTTGCCCTGCTGAAGTCCAAGAGTGCTCCGCCTACTCCTGCTACTCTGGCTGCAGTCAAGGTGGAGCAGGACGAGGAACCAGTTGCTGTGCGCAAACCTCGGGTCAAGCGGAAGCTGACCATTCAGACTGACTCAGAAGCCACCCAGTCTGCTCACTCATCACCAACCAAGCCACTTCCCAAAAAGCCCCGAACCCAGATTACCAAACCAGCCAAATCTCTACCTCCACCCATACTACCACCCTCTAAAGCAACCCCTGCCCCTCAACCTTCCACCCAGCTTTCACAAGCTTCAACCCCTGCACCCAAAGTCACCCTTAGAATTCCCTCTGCCAATCCCGTGGTCAAAGGGATAGTCATCACTGAGTTGGGAGACTATACCCAATCAGGGATTAAGTCCCCTTCCTCCACCGGCAAGGGAAAAGCCATTCTCTCCGAACCCCTCTCAACTAAACCCAAATCTGCAGCGCAGACTGCCATCGACATCGCTATGGAGGATGTTGATGAGAGGCTAAAGGAACTCATTGTGGTTTTTGATGAATATGTCCAGTACCGGACTATCAACCACATTGAGCTGTTCTACGGTAAGCTGTACAGATTGAAGAAAATGGAAGATGAAGTTCTGAACGGATCAGAGACTGATGATGTTCGACTTGCCGTGCAGCGCAGAGATCTATTTACGGCAAAACACAGATTCAGACTGGCTAATCTGCTTCTTGTTGCCAAAAAGAAGAACTTCGATCCGCTTGCTCCAACTGCCAGAGATGATGGGGCTGTGATTGCTCAACTCGAGATGGATGTTCATGCTCTATCCTTAGCTGTCCGTTTTCAACGACAGAAGCTAAGTATCTCCACTCCAGCCACAAGCCCGGATCATCCTTCTGCAAGCAAGACTCTGGCAGAACCATTTATCGAGGTTATTCCTTCTGATGCAGCACAACAGACAGAGAATCCGCCTGCAGAGCATGTACCAGACCAGACAGCGGAGCAGCCATTGTCTAATGCTCCGTCTGCAACAGATGATGAACCAATGAATGTTCTGTTGGACTCTCCGACAACTCTATTCCATTGAAGTCATCAGCCTCCCGTGCACAACCCAGTCCAGCTGAAGCATGTGCAACAACTGAAGTACCAGACCTCATCGATCCGGATTTCGTGGTATCTACAGTGGTTGCAGCTCTCCAAGTTGAGGAACTTCCCAGTCCCCACTCTCCTCCGGGACCATCAGATGAAGATTTTGCCTTCATTCAAGGTTTCTCTTCGGATCTGATCACTCTGATCCGATCCGAAAGTCATCGGGCTGCCATTTCTTCCATCGTGCCGATTGCTGAAGAAGATGACCATGCCATGTCATCATCAGATCACTCTCCCAGCAAGCTATCTGATGCACCTCCATCCCTGGTACGGACTATCCAGCACTTCTCTGATACCTGTCTGTCCTTGACTCAACGCATTTTAGAAGTTCATCAAGGTCAGAGGGTCACAGCCTTGGACTTTGCTTCCTTCAAAGAGAAGATGAATGCCAGTATCGGAAGCCTTCAGCGCGGCATAAACGATCTGTTTTCTCAACAGGCCTCTTACAAGAACAGCCTGAGAAAAGAGCAGATCGAGCTAGCCACTGAAGTCAGAGCATCCGTTGCCAATTCCCTCCGCGCTCAAGACGTTCGTCTTGACGCTATCAGCGCGCAGCTAGCACAAGTTGTCGACTTTCTTCAAGAGATTGCTGCTGACAAAAAGGGGGAAAAGAAGACAGACTTCAGGCCGCCTTCTAGAAAATAATATTTTCAGACTATGTATTTTCTTAGGATTTTCTTGGTGATCAATAAAATCCTCATTTGATTAAGTCTGTGTTCATTTATTTTGAACCTCATCATAAGGCTTAATTATAAAGATTTAATCGATCCAAATTAATGAAGTTCATTTATTTTGAACAAAGAAGTAATCGATCCGAAAGCATTCGCTTCAGAGCTCTTATCAAGACTGGTTAAAAAGACTTAGAAGCTAGGTTTTGTCATCATCAAAAAGGGGGAATTTGTTAGTTCCGGACCTTATCGATGAGATTTTAAAGATGACAAAACATTTCAGACCGGATCAATAGAAATCAGTTTGACCAGATCGATTGGACAAAACAGAGCAAGATGACAAAACATTTCACACCGGATCGGTGGAAATCAGGCATACCAGATCGATCGCGCAAAACAAAGCAAGCTGATAAAGAATATCACATATCAGACCGGATCGATGGATTCCAGACTGACTAGATCGATACTTCAGATCGATCTCAACCTTTATCAGATCAGAGCAGTCAAAAATACATAAAGGATGGCTTCTCAGTCCGAACCATCAACGGTTATTTATTGTAGCATTTAATGCTGTAATTAATGCTACAAAGGATCAAAAGTCGAAGATTGCCATTAAAGGTAAGAAGACAAAGGAGAGCTTACCTGACAGTCGCCGAAAGCATACACCAGAACGGCAAGTGTCCTGAAGAAGAAGACTGTAGCTTTCTCAGAGTTTAAAAAGAGTCAAAGTTGCACATTAAGAGAAACAATGCCGTTGCTACCCTCAACTATAAAAGGATGCAACAAAAGGAAGACAGTGACTCTGATTTCGAACTCACGCTGATCAATTGAAAAACACACAAGAAAGCAACTGCACACGCTTACAAAGTTTAGAAGCTTTCGAGCTGAAGTTATTTATTTAAGCACGATTACTTTGTAACATTTGATCATTGTAGGATCACTGTGCGCATTGTGTATTGAAAAATAGAAGTGAGGAACTTATTGTAACTGTCAGACAGAGTGTGTCTGAGCAGGTTGAGTGACTAGGAGTTTCAGACTGGTAGTGAGGTAAATCCAGTCTGAATCGGGTTTGTACAACAGGATTGTATAAATCAAAGTCTTCTAGTATAAACCTTCCTTAATTGGAAGAAGGGGAGACGTAGAAGGATTACACCACCTTCGAACTTCCAGAAACATATCCTGTGTCTTATCCTTCTGCACTTAGCCATCGAGCCGTTCTTACTTTTACAAGAGCAGACCGTTTCCGCACTCACCTTTTTAGTGGTCTGTTCTGTTCAAAGAGTTGATTAAGTAACAGATTTCTTTCACTAATCCGAAAGAATTCACAAGGGATAAATTTTTAAGGAGTGTTCATTCACCCCCCCCCCCCCCCCCTCTAAACACTCCGGATCGATCCTAACACATTCCGTGTATATCAATGGCCAATTTCCAGTCTTATTATATCAGTGGCATAATACCCCTCGCGTTTATATGACAGCGGCATTAATACCCCTCGCTTCGACATATTAGCGGCATAATATCCCTCGCATCAATATGACAGCGGCATTATCCTTCGCTTCGACATATTTGCGGCAAATATTCTTCATCGCTAAATATGACAGCGGCAAGTATTCTATCATCGCTTCGACATTACGGCGGCAAGTATTCTATCATCACTGCAATATAATCTTTACTCACAATATATATGCAACCGTAATGCATATCCAACCATGTATGCAACCATAATGCATAACCAATCATATATGCAACCATAATGCATATCCAATCATGTATGCAACCATAATGCATAATTAAGACCATGTATGCAACCATAATGCATAACCAATCAAAACGTAATAAATACGTTTTACCGTCCGATGCTCGTACGTCTCACTACGTACCTTAGTTCCAAAAGTGGAGATATCGTGGAACTTTATCTCCTTTGATGTGTGGCTACCTGGGATGGTTCTACACAATCACATGAATCCATATTAGAAGCCAATAAATGAACCATTACCAAAAACATCATCATTTAGAACAAAATCCCAAAACCCACATTTCATGCCTTGCGATCGATCGGTCCCTAAGCCCCGATCGATCGCTAAGTGAAGAAAATAGGCATCCAAGTACTGCCTCCACCGATCGATCGAGATTTTATCTCGATCGATCGAAATTTCACACTTCGATCGATCGGAACTTTATCCCGATCGATCGGTGAGCTCGTTTCAAGCCTTGTTCAGGCTCTGCCCTGCTCGATCGATCGGACCCTAATTTCGATCGATCGAGCAGCCCTGATCCAGCGAGAATCCTCCAAGTATGAGCTTCCAACAACACCTAAACTCATATACAACCAATAACAACCACCATGCTCAACATTTAACCACAAAACAACCTTAAAATACATCCCCCAAACATAAACAACATGTTGGACCAAGATCCATCCTTTTAACCCCAAAAACAAGCTACAAACCCAACCAAAACTCAACAAGACTTCACTATAATGAAAGCTTACCACTTGAGCTTTAAGTTTTTAGCAAGAACTCACAAAAAGACCCATTTTCAAATCTTTCTCCTCCCCTCTTGTTTCAGAAACGAAAAATGGAAGCTTTTGGATGAATGGAGGGGGTTGTAGGGACATAAAGCTGATAGAGAGGAGTGATGGGATGTAAAGGTGTGTGCAAGTGGCTCCCTTGCCAACTTATGGGATTTAAATGTGTATCAAAACACAAGCATGATGTATAAAATACCCCAACATGATATTTTAAAAGCATTTTACCACAATGCACCAAAATCACCATTAAAATCATGCTTTACCAAAAATTACAAACCAACACATTTAAACCATTATAACACCCAATTTCCCAACATGTATAACATGCACCCTGAAATGCTCTACCGGGTCACGCCTACCATGTGACAAGCATTTCACCAAGATAATTAGTCCCAACACATAATCTAATTATCACCATAATATCACATAAACATAATTAATGCCCAAATTGCAATTAATTATTTCGAGGATATCACAATACTCCCTTACTTATAAGATTTCGCCCTCGAAATTGCATGCACTTACCTAAATCGAAACTAAACATAAATCACATACCAGAGAATAGTTCCGGGTAGTGCTGCACCATATGCTGCTCCGTCTCCCACGTGGCCTCCTCGACACCCCTGCGATCCCACTGTACCTTTACCATTGGTATCACTTTGTTCCGAAGCCTGCGATCAGTCCTATCCAGAATCCTGACTGGCCGTTCCTCATAGGATATATCAGAATCTAACTGAACCTCAGAAGACTGCAATACATGCGACGGATCCGGCTCATACTTCCGCAGCATAGATACATGAAACACGTCGTGAATACCAGACAACGACGGTGGCAGTGCCAAACGGTAAGCCAAGGTACCGATGCGTTGTAAAATTTCATACGGTCCCACATACCTTGGAGATGATTTACCACGCATACCAAACCGAACCACACCCCTGAAAGGTGAAATCTTCAAAAAGACCCTGTCTCCTAATTGAAACTCCAACGGTCACCGTCGTTTATTCACATAGGCTGCCTGCCTGTCCTGGGCTGCCTTCATTTTTTGACGGATAACCTTTATTTTACCCTCCATTTCCCGAATCAGTTCGGGTCTTCCTACTGCTTTGTTGGTCAAGTCACCCCAGTATAATGGCGACCTACAACGCCTACCATACAAAGCCTCAAACGGTGCCATCTGAATACTCGCCTGATAGCTGTTGTTGTATGAAAACTCTACCAAGGGCAAGGAATCTTGCCATGAGGCATCAAACTCCAACACACAAGCTCGCAGCATGTCCTCGAGCGTCTGTATAGTATGCTCAGTTTGACCGTCCATCTGGGGATGATATGCCGTACTCAATCTCACCTCAGTACCCAATGATGACTGAAGACCTCCCCAGAAATGAGATGTGAACCGCGGGTCTCTGTCCGACACAATAGATACTGGAATCCCATGTAATCTCACTATGTCCCGGACATACAACTGAGCCATCCTCAAGTATGTGTACGTCATACTGTAGGGAATGAAGTGAGCTACCTTCGTCAGCCTGTCAATGATCACCCAAATGGCATCACAACCCAAAGTAGTCCTCGGCAAGTGGGTCACAAAGTCCATAGATATGTGTTCCCACTTCCACTACGGTATCTCTAAGCTCCTCATTTCGCCACCGGGTCTCTGCCTCTCTGCCTTAACCTGTTGACAGATCAAACACCTCTTGACAAATGAGATCACATCACGTTTCATCCGTTTCCACCAGAACTGATCACACAAGTCCTTATACATTTTCCTACCTCTTGGGTGGATGCTAAATCGGCTACTATGAGCTCGCTCTAAGATTCCTCTACGCAACTCCGGCGTACATGGACCACCCTGAACTTTGATGGCTGCCCTGAAGTGCCAATGATGACCATCTCTGAATCTCATCATCTGTCCTCTGAGCTCTCCTGATATGCTCATAGATATTTGGCTCAGCCAATAAGGTCGATACATGCACAGGCGATGTATCTACGTCAAAGTCATAGCCCAGATGGCAATATGAAGTCATCATAGCCGACAAATGCATGACCTCCTCAGCAGTACTCTTCACCTTCCGACTCAAGACGTCTGCTGTCAAGTTCGCCTTCCCCGGATGGTACTCAATCTCACAGTCATAGTCCTTGAGCAAATCCATCCATCTCCTCTGACGCATATTCAACTCCGCCTGAGTAAACAAGAATTTCAGGCTCTTATGATCCGTGTATATGGTAAAAGATGTACCATACAGATAGTGCCTCCAAATCTTCAGGGCAAAGATAATAGCCGCCAACTCCAAATCATGGACCGGGTATCTAGCCTCATGCGGCTTCAACTGCCTCGATGCATAAGCTACCACGTGCTTATCTTGCATCAGTACACATCCCAAGCCCTGTAGCGATGCGTCAGTATAAAGGACAAACCTCATATTCTCAGAGGGAATCACCAATACGGGTGCCGTGGTCAACCGGTGCTTCAGCTCTTGGAAGCTCTGCTCACAAGCATCAGACCAATAAAACGGTTCCCCTTCTGAGTCAACTGAGTCAATGGGTTAGCAATCTTAGAAAATCCTTCGACGAAGAGTCGATAATAGCCAGCCAAACCAAGAAAACTCTGAATCTCGGGTACAGAAGTGGGTGCAGCCCACTCCATCACAGCCTCAATCTTCCTGGGGTCCACTGAAATCCCACTGCTAGATATGACATGCCCCAGAAACACTACACTGCTCAACCAAAACTCACACTTGCTGAGCTTGGCATATAACTGGTGATCTCTGAGGATCTGGAGCAGTGTCCTCAAATGTCTCACATGCTCTTCCTCGCTCCGGGAGTAGATGAGTATATCGTCAATAAACACAATGACGAACTGATCCAGATAGGGTTGGAACACCCGGTCCATCAAGCTCATGAAGACAGCCGGGGCGTTCGTCACACCGAACTGCATCACTAAGAACTCGTAGTGCCCATACTGAGTCCGAAATGCTGTCTTCTGTACATCCTCCTCCCTAACTCGTATCTGATGGTACCCGGATCTCAAATCAATCTTGCTATACAGCTTTGTTCCTTGCAACTGATCAAATAAATCATCAATCCTCTGGAGAGGATACTTATTCTTTACTGTGGTCTTATTCAATTGCCGGTAATCGATGCACAAACGCATCGAACCATCCTTCTTCCTCACAAAAAGAACCGGTGCGCCCCAAGGCGATACGCTAGGGCGTATATCCTTTGTCAAGGAGCTCCTGCAACTGCTCCTTCAATTCCCTCAACTCTGCCGGTGCCATCCGGTAAGGGGCACGAGAAATAGCGGATGTCCCCGGTAACAGTTCAATCCCAAACTCGACCTCTCTAGTCGGTGGAAATCCGGGAATCTCCTCCGGGAATACATCAGCAAACTCCGCTACCACGGGCACATCCTCAACCTTTAACTCTTTACCCTTTCCTGACGTGCCCACTGGCATAAATGAGGTAGCCCGTGTGTCCACGTTCCAATAGTTGAGACATTTTGATTGCCGAAATCAACGGAATCTTTGCACGAGACCCGTTGCAATAGAAAGTCCACTGAATTCCCAAATGAGATCTGAACCGAACTATCCTCTGTCGACAATCCACCACTGCCTGATATCTGTTCAGAATGTCGATGCCCACAATGCAGTCGAAATCTGACATACCCAAAACAATCAAATCTGTCTTTATCTCATTGCCCTCAAAATAAATGAGGCAGTCCATCAGAAACTGATTAGCAACAACTCTCTTCCCAGTGGGTGTCGAGACCAATAGAGACGTGGGCAACGGAGACGTGCACATATGATGTCTCGCCACAAAGTCCGCAGACACAAAGGAATGCGAAGCACCTGTGTCTATCAAAATAAAGGCGGAATACGTAAATAAAAGGCACGTACCCGCTATCACCTCCTCTGGAGCTGCATCGGCCTGCTCCCTGGTTAGTGCATAGACCTGCCCCTGAGGTGGCCCCATCGCCTGTCCTCCCATATGACGAGGCACCATCGGTGGCCTCTATTGTACTGTCCCACTAGAAGACCTCCTTCGGCCCTCTCTAAGATCCATCCGTCCTTCCCGATTGGGACAACGCCGAGCAATGTGGCCCGACTTGCCACATATGTAGCATGCAGAACAATCACGCATCAAATGCGGCCCTCCGCAAAAGTGGCACTTAACATCTCCAACTCTACCAGATCCCCCAAAAGTAGATGCACCACCTCTCCGATCACCTTGCTTCCGACCATCCGGTCGTCTTCCGCTAAACCGGGAAGAAGAAGAAGTTCCCCTTGACTTAAAAGATCCTCCCCGGGGCCTCAGATTCTCAGATGTAGATCTTTGTGATGAGACTGGTGGGGGTGCGGCATCAGTATAAGCACTCACCCCAATCTATGCCAACTCCGCTCTAACAAGTGCATCATCAAAGGATGTCGGGTTGTTAGAAATCACCCGATCAAATAGTTCCGGTCGCAACCCCTTCAAAAAGTTCCTCATCCTGTATTTAACACATTTAAAAGCTCCCTTGGTTGTCCCTGTACTACAATAATAATCAAAGGATTATAATGCCAATATGCATGTCATGACATGTATCCATTCCGTGTATATCAATGGCCAATTTCCAGTCTTATTACATCAGTGGCATAATACCCCTCGCGTTTATATGACAGCGGCATTAATACCCCTCGCTTCGACATATTAGCGGCATAATATCCCTCGCATAATATGACAGCGGCATTATTCTTCGCTTCGACATATTTGCGGCAAATATTCTTCATCGCTAAATATGACAGAGGCAAGTATTCTATCATCGCTTCGACATGACGGCGGCAAGTATTCTATCATCACTGCAATATAATCTCGACTCACAATATATATGCAACCGTAATGCATATCCAACCATGTATGCAACCATAATGCATAACCAATCATATATGCAACCATAATGCATATCCAATCATGTATGCAACCATAATGCATAATTAAGACCATGTATGCAACCATAATGCATAACCAATCAAAGCGTAATAAATACGTTTTACCGTCCGATGCTCGTACGTCTCGCTACGTACCTTAGTTCCAAAAGTGGAGATATCGTGGAACTTTATCTCCTTTGATGTGTGGCTACCTGGGATGGTTCTACACAATCACATGAATCCATATTAGAAGCCAATAACTGAACCATTACCAAAAACATCATCATTTAGAACAAAATCCCAAAACCCACATTTTATGCCTTGCGATCGATCGGTCCCTAAGCCCCGATCGATCGCTAAGTGAAGAAAATAGGCATCCAAGTACTGCCTCCACCGATCGATCGAGATTTTATCTCGATCGATCGAAATTTCACACTTCGATCGATCGGAACTTTTTCCTGATCGATCGGTGAGCTCGTTTCAAGCCTTCTTCAGGCTCTGCCCTGCTCGATCGATCGGACCCTAATTTCGATCGATCGAGCAGCTCTGTTCCAGCGAGAATCCTCCAAGTATGAGCTTCCAACAACACCTAAACTCATATACAACCAATAACAACCACCATGCTCAACATTTAACCACAAAACAACCTTAAAATACATCCCCCAAACATAAACATGTTGGACCAAGATCCACCATTTTAACCCCAAAAACAAGCTACAAACCCAACCAAAACTCAACAAGACTTCACTATAATGAAAGCTTACCACTTGAGCTTTAAGTTTTTAGCAAGAACTCACAAAAAGACCCATTTTCAAATCTTTCTCCTCCCCTCTTGTTTCAGAAACGAAAAATGGAAGCTTTTGGATGAATGGAGGGGGTTGTAGGGACATAAAGCTGATAGAGAGGAGTGATGGGATGTAAAGGTGTGTGCAAGTGGCTCCCTTGCCAACTTATGGGATTTAAATGTGTATCAAAACACAAGCATGATGTATAAAATACCCCAACATGATATTTTAAAAGCATTTTACCACAATGCACCAAAATCACCATTAAAATCATGCTTTACCAAAAATTACAAACCAACACATTTAAACCATTATAACACCCAATTTCCCAACATGTATAACATGCACCCTGTAATGCTCTACCGGGTCACGCCTACCATGTGACAAGCATTTCACCAAGATAATTAGTCCCAACACATAATCTAATTATCACCATAATATCACATAAACATAATTAATGCCCAAATTGCAATTAATTATTTCGGGGATATCACAAACTTTGATATTAAGCCTGCTATCATACATATGATCCAGCAGTCAGTCCAGTTTGGGGGTGCAGTTACTGCTGATCCCACGCCCATATCTCAAACTTCTTGGAGATATGCGACACGTTTAAAATAATGGCGTTACTGACGACACCATCAAGTTACTCTTATTCCCCTCCTCTTCACGTGATAAAGTTAACTCTTGGTTGCAATCATTGGCCGCAGGTTCTATCACTACGTGGGATGGTATGGTGCATGCTTTTCTATCAAAATATTTCCCACCATCCAAGACTGCTAAGATGCCCAATGATATCACCACCTTTGCACAGCACGAACCAGAGACATTGTATGAGGCCTGGGAATGCTTTAAGGACTTACTGAAGAGATGACCAAATCACGGTCTCCCTGTCTGTCAAAGGTTATATAACGGTTTATTTTCTGCTAACCGTTCTATGCTTGATGCAACATCAGGAGGTAGAATCATGAGAAAGACACCTGAAGCAACCTATGAATTGTTAGAGGAGATGGATGTCAATAGCTATCATTGTCAATCTGAAAGGAACGAGCCAAAGAAACAGGCTAGAATTCATCAACGGAGCGAAGTCACTGCCTTGGTCGCCCAAATGGAAGCCTTGAACAAGAAGATTGACAGCTTGAGCATGCATGCAATGCAAGTTCAAGCCATTACATGCGAGATTTTCCAAGGAGGACATCTGAGCACTGAATGCCAAGCAGGTAACCCTTTCGTTAAATCTGTTGAAAGTGCTAAATTTTAGGGAATCGTCCACCACCCAACTACACCTACCCAAATACGTACAATACGGGATTGAGGAACCATCCGCTACCACAACCGTGGTATGCACAAAAGCTGCGCATGGAGGAGGTACTAACCAAGTTCATGACATTGGTCGAAACAAGGATGAACAATCAAGATGCATCGATCAAGAATTTGGAGATACAAGTAGGACAACTAGCAACCATTCTAGCCGGGCGAGCACAAGTATCATTACCTAGTGACACTAAAAAGAACCCAGCAAGTCCATGTCAGAACATTGAGGAGAGGAAAGGAGGTTGTAAGGCCTCGCTACCTTAAGTGTGGATTAAGTGCATTAAGAGAGCTAAACATGCAATAATCAGAGTATAGGGTTAATATTGATGCCTCGAGCAAGGATTACAGTGCCAAAATAAAATTTTCAAAAAGGAATTAATTACATTCCCATCAAAATGAATGTAGGTCTATAGATTTACTCTACCATGTGTAGAAACTATACAAAAGAATTCATGTGTTGTTATACAGATATCACTCCTCAATCTGCTCACTGCATCAACCATGGCCTTAGCCCTCCATGCCAAAATGCACCTACAGGAACAACCCCAAACCATGAGCATATAATAATCCATATTCACCACAATATGATTAATGATTAAATGCATAAACCGTAAATACAAAGCACTTCATGTATTCCAATGCATTTAAAACTCCTCCTTTGGTTGTCCCCTTACCATAACTCATAATCATAATCAGTGGATTATATTACCGTTCCACAAATGTCACGATATATATATATTCCATCAATACCAATAACCAATCATAGTCATGTTATAACAGTGTATTTTAATGTACATCGCATGTCATGACCATGGCACTAATACCCCTCGCTTTGACATATCAGCGGCATCGAATAACCTCGCTTTAATGTGACAGCGCATTTTCCATCGCTTCAACATATTAGCGGCAAATATTCTTTCATCGCTATGATATGACAGCGGCAAGTATTCTCTCATCGCTTCAAATGACGGTGGCAAAGCATTAAAATCATCACTCGAGTATAACAAAGACTATACATGCTATGCACCAAGCATCCAATACATATATGCAACCACAATGCATAATCCAATATGTATACAAAGTACATGTTAATCACCAATCATAGTCTTGTTATAACATTGTATTTTAATGCACATCGCTAGTCATGACCGCGGCACTAATACCCCTCGCTTCGACATATCAGCGGCATCGAATAACCTCGCTTTAATGTGACGGCGGCATTTACCATCGCTTCAACATATTAGCGGCAAATATTCTTTCCTCGCTATGATATGACAGCGGCAAGTATTCTCCCATCGCTTCAAATGACGGTGGCAAAGCATTAAAATCATCACTCAGTATAACAACGACTATACATGATATGCACCAAGCATCCAATACCTATATGCAACCACAATGCATAAGATCGGGACATACTTAACTCTGGCCCTGTTCTTTCAGTTGATCAGCGACAGCAATCCAACATGTATATGCAACCACAATGCATGATCCAACATATATATGCAACCTCAATGCATAATCCAATATGTACACAAAATACATGTTACCTTTTGGTGCCCGTACATCTCTCTAACCTTTCCAAAATATGGGATGTCGTTGGACTTTATCCCCTGCGTTGTGCTGCCACCTGGGAAGGCTCTACACAATTGCACAACTCAATATTAAAAGACATATAATAGTCTATCACCAAAATCCCAACCAAATACCAAACATCCAATATTTACCCCGTTCACACCCTCGCGATCGATCGGCCATTTCTCTCGATCAATAGCGAGGCAACGAAATCACGCACAAATGTTCTGCCCTTCTTGATCGATCGAGAGGGCTCTACCGATCGATCGAGAAGTCAGCTCGATCGATCGGGAGTTCAACTAGATCGATCGAGGAGGCGTCTAGTTTCAAAATTTGTTCCCTGCAACGAGCGATCGAGAATTTGTTCCGATCGATCGCCGAGCCCTGCAATTCCGAAAATCCACCATTTTTGTGCATAATATCCACGCTAATACCACAAACACCACATATTTACAACCCAACATCATAATCACAACATAAATCAACCAATAACACCTCATAAAACCATATCATACCAACAAACAACATATTTCAAAATAAACCCATTTTCTCCCCAAAATCAACAACTCAAAGACAACAAATACATGCTCAAAGTTTCACAAGGAAAGTTCCTTACCCCTTGAACCTCAAATCCTTAGCAAGATGCAAAGATTAAAAGCTTCCAAGTTTCCTCTCCTCTCCCTCTTGTTGATCGATGAAATGGGGGAGGGATTTGAGTGATAAAAATGAGTGGTGGGGAGTGAGGTGTGAGGGTGGGGTATAAGAAGTGTATGGGTTTAAATTAGAAATGGTGTCCAATAAATTAGCATGATATAGTAAAATATCCAAACATTATATTTTAAAGCATTTAGTCAGAAAAATGCACCATAACAAATATTAACATTCTTTTTTCTACATCACTAGAACAAAGCCCAATAAATCATGCCAAATCACCATTTCCCCCACTATGCATCTCATGCACCCTGAAATGTAATAATCATAACACCATAATTATTATTAGAAACTATAAAGCACATGAATAATTTCAGGGATATCGCAGAGGTTGCTGAGAAGAATGTTTCACATGTTTAGCATGAGGACAAGGCGGACATCAAGCAATAAGAGAATCAAACACGCGACAAAGGTAAGTCTACTAAGACCACTACACCCATCACACCACCTGCTAAGGTAAATATCCCACTCCCATTTCCCGTTGCATATAAGAGAGCAAAATTAGATGCTAAATTTGTTAAGTTTCAAGATTTGATTAAGAATCTCTACATTGATATGTTTTTCATTGATGCTATACGGCAAATGCCGAATTATGCTAAGTTTTTGAAGGAGATACTGCCAAAAAATGGAAATTTCAAAAAAGCGGAAATTGAGAGAGCATGAGATATAAATTTAACTGAGTAGTATTCTGCTATCATTCAAAAAGATTCATCTCCAAAGTTAAAGGATCCAGGAGTTTCACTATACCTTGCAAAATCAATTCTATGTCTTTTCATAAATCTTTATGTGATTGGGTGCAAGTGTAAATCTGATGCCTTTGTCTATTTTATAGGAAGCTGGGTCTAGGAGAGCTCACATCGGTCAATGTGTCACTGCAAATGGCGGATAAGTCCATCAAGTACCCTTAAGGGATAGTTGAGGGTGTGCTGATCAAAGTCGATAAATTCACAATTCCGGTGGATTTTATAGTGTTGGACATGAATAAATATGCTGACATGCCATTGATCCTAGGAAGGCCATTCCTAGCAACGGGAAGAGCACTGAATTGACGTTCAAGATGGGAAGTTGATCTTCCGTGTAGGAGAGGATCAAATCACTTTCAATATGTTTCAAACTTTGACACCATCACACAACAAGTACATATGTTCTAAATTTAATGTGATTGATACTCTTCCCTTTGATATGATGCTAAGTGATTACAAGAAGAAGGAGAAGAAAGTGATGATTACATCACAATCTCACCCAAGAGGAGGTAAATTCTGTGAGGGAGACTTGGTTTTAATGAATAGAGCCAAAATGTGACTACTTCCATGGAAGTCGGACTCACCATGAGAAGATAATCATAATATTATATAGACTATTACTATTATAGTGTTGAGGGTATTATAGTCATTTTACCAAACTGTAATCTTATCAACAATCGTATCATCCAATCAAACACCATATAACTTATCTTACATTATTTTTACAATCATTTCATAAGTTTTTAATCTTTCCATTACTTATCCCATCATTCACTTCAAGGTACCTAATGTATGATAAAGTTGTACTAAATAAACTAAGATGTGTACTATCTATTTCACATGTTATATATAAAAAATGTGACATGTTATATACAAATCAATGATTTGTATTATTATATACAAATCTATGGCATGTTATATAGATTTGTATATAACACGTGAAATACATAGTTCATATCTTAACTTATTTAGTACAACTATATTTGCTTAACATGTGAGTTTTTGGTGTAATATAACCAAGTCATGTATTCCACAAATTATGATATTTAGTACCCTAAACTAGCTAATATAATACCGCAAATCAATATATTTAGTACCACATATTAGCTTATATAGTACCACAAATTGTACAATTTAGTACCACAGATTATGTTATATAGTACTACAAATTAGTATATTTAGTACCACATATTATCTTATATAGTATCACAAATCAGTATATTTGGTACCACAAATCAGTATATTTAGTACACAAAGTAACTTATATAGTGCCATAATTATGTTATTTAGTACCAAAAATATGTTCTTTAACACA
The DNA here is from genome assembly GCA_907163345.1 of Haberlea rhodopensis. Lineage (NCBI taxonomy): Eukaryota > Viridiplantae > Streptophyta > Magnoliopsida > Lamiales > Gesneriaceae > Haberlea > Haberlea rhodopensis. The sequence continues at coordinate 391,110 of CAJQUN010000125.1, read as the reverse complement.
TATTAGCTTATATAGTACCACAAATCAGTATATTTAGTACCATAGAGTATCTTATATACAACAAATTATGTTATTTAGTACCAAAAATATGTTATTTAGTACAATAAATCTGCATATTTAGTACCACATATTTATGTATATAGTACCACAGATCAGTACTTTTTGTAATGGCCCAATTTTAATGAAAATTATTGGTCCAAATTTTTAATTTAAATAATAACAATAATAATAGTAATAATAATAATATTAACATTTAAATAATAAAAAAAATTTAAAAGAGAAATCGTGTAAAAGCCGAACACGATTTTCTTTTCCCCTCAATTTCATTTCGTCCGCTTCAGCTCTTCTTCGATTCGCCTTCGTCATTTTTCTCTTCTGCTTCGTCCGTTACTTTCGCTTCATCTCACTCGCCTCTTCTTCTCCCAACAAAGCCGATAACTCTTGTCCCTTCATCTACTCTGGATTGTATCAGGTTGGTTATTTAAATCTCTGTCAACAGAAAACCAAACCATTTCCGTCGAGCTTCAAACACAGAAAAGATTTCAGATTCTTAAATTTCGAATTTGAGTTTCTAAAATCGTTCCGAATCCGAGTAGTAGCAAGCAACCAAGAGGAAATCGGAATTGGAGCAGAAATCATAAAAAATCGGTATGAATTTCGAAGTATAATTTCGATGTTTTGATTTTTGATTTTTCTGTTTTCGAATTTAAAATGGCTAAGTTAGTGTAGTTGGATTAAATTGAAGTTTATTGGGTTAATTTTTTTGTCAAGAACACAAATTTTTAAGGATGGAATTCGAAGACTTCATATTTTGTTCGAAGGTTTTGATGAAGTTCGAATATGATAATTCGAAGAATTGATGTCGTTTAAATGTTTCTGGAATTGAAGTTCGAATATGATAATGGAATTCGAAGAATTTGAGTTCGAAAATTTTACTGGAATTCGAAGATTGAAATCGTTTGTTTTTCGAAAATGGTATGATTTCGATTTCTTTGTTTGTAATTCGGAGATTTCGATTCTTTTTGCTTAAAATTCTGATATAATTGGTATTAGTTTATGGAGTACTAATGAGGAGATGTAAGATACACTAAAATAGAAATTGAATAATACTTGTAGGCTTTGGTAATTTGAATAGTGAATCTAAACTTGAACATAAGTTAGGATTATGTAGGTTGTTAGAACCAAGTTAAATGAATATGGTTTTGATAATGTTCAGATGGATAATAGGAAATCCTTGATATCTTGGAGATTTTGGGAGGTTTGTAGATTGATCGTTGATAGGAAGCTTTGAGGTATGTAAATGAGGTTGAATTTTCACAAATTACTTTGAGTATTTTACGTTATTTATTTTTGAAATGTTTTGAATAGTAAGCATGCAAGAATTGTTTTTGGAAATATGATTTTTGATAAGAAATGTATTTTTTTGAGTAACATTTTATTGTGTGTGAAAAACTATTTTGAAAGGCCATGTTTGTCTTGATTCGGTGAATACGATTTGAGGTTTGTGAACTGTGGATATTTTCGTTTCGTTGTGTCTCGCATTGCGACGAGGATAAAAACGCGCATACTTTCGGCTCGTTGGCGACGAGAATAAAGAAACGCATTTCGTTTTGCCCGAAGACAGAGGGGGTATAATATCTGTCGATACCCTTCCAGCGGGTATAGTCTGGAATGATATCATTGTGTCACATCCGTATTTGAGTATGCATTTCTTTCATTTCAGCATGGCTATGGCTAATGGTTAATTCTATATGGCTAATGGTTAATTCTATATGGCTAAGACATTATATGATTATGATATTGTAATTCGTTTCTGTTACGTTTCGTTGGTTATCTGTGCAGTTATTTCCGTTATGATTCCGTTTTGTGAAATTTTGTTTCCGTTAACTGCTCGGATTAAACCATATATGTGTGAAAGTTATTTTGATATGAAATCGTATTATTTTCGTCACATTATGAAAAATGATGTTTTTGATATTTTATCAAATGTTTATTATGCTTACTATAATATGCTGCAACTTACTTTTACCTGTAATGTGACATATTACATATGGAGTTGAAGACTTAGATGATGCGGAGGATATTTAGATATGAAATGCAAGTTTAATTATGTTGAGAATTTAAGTTATGTTTGAGGACATGAATTATTATGTTTTTAATTTGATTTTGGTATTTAAGACTGATTTTGGTTTATTTGGAATTTTTATGGTTTGTTATTGTGGTTGTAGTGATCTGGTAGATTACAGGGCACAATTTTTAAGAGGAGGCTCTGCCCAAATTTTTCTAAGATAAAAGTCACGGGTAAAAACTTATTAAGTCAAACATCCGATAAGAATAAAAAAGTGTCCGCTAAACATAAATTCAAAGTGATAACAAAAGTTTTTGAATTGAGTGAAGCCTTGTGTTCAAGAAATTGAACACGGCGGGCGACCCGTCTGGGCGGGCCGTCACACTTTTGGTACCACAAATCAGTATATTTAGTATCAGTGCCCAAAAGAGGAAAATGATGCATCGCATGGCAGAATGTGCAGCGCTGGGGCGCTGCCTAAGGTGGCGCTCCAGCGCTGCTAACTCTGTAAGTTTGGTTAAAAAATCGGATTTAGTACAACAAATTAGTATATTTATTAATACATATTAGCTTATATAGTACCACAAGTCAGTATATTTGGTACCACAAATCAGTATATTTAGTACCACAAATTATATTATTTAGTACAAAAAATATGTTATTTAATACCATATATTAGTTTATATAGTACCACAAATTAGTATATTTGGTACCACAAATCAGTCTATTTATTACCACATAGTAGGATACATATTACCACAAATTGTGTTATTTAGTACCAAAAATATGTTATTCTGTACCACAAATCAGTATATTTAGTAACACATATTAGCTTACATAGTACCACAAATCAGTATATTTGGTACCACAAATTAGTATATTTAGTACCAAAGATTAGCTTAGATGAGAACTATCTATTCGCATGTTATATAAAATTTATGACATGTTATATAGATCTATTTACAAATATACCAAGTTATGATATTACCCAAGACAAAAACAAGAACCAACACATATCCAAAACATAAACAAGTAACTAACAATACAAATTAAAAACTTGTGAAAGAAGCTTCCAAATAATAGAATCTGTTGTAGCCATTTAAGAACTAAACAACAATCGAGAATAGATAAACGTATAAATGATTATATTCATGACTAAAACTTGCATTCTTATCCATAAGACACCGAGTTCCCATTGGAAAGGTGAATTGTGTAAGGAATCCAACAAGCAAATACGCAGCGGAAATAAAATAAATATGGATTCCAAACCGAGGACCTATACGGAGTTAATCATATCGGGGTGTAAAGAGAATCATACCCTTGTAGCGTGTTTGAGCCGAATCCCACGAAGTAGCACGTCCAACGCGTCCTCGAGTCAGTAGCAAAACTTTTCAAGTTATGCCTCTACGGTATCCACACGATTATGTCGATGAATGGATGTTGAAGAACAAGTTGCTAGACTTGTTATTCAACTATGAAAGGAACGAACGAAAGTGGACGAGTGAAGGAGACGGCTACGCCTCACCGATCGTCTACTAGGGTTTTTAAGTTAATCTGATTAACCTCTTCATATAACCTAATATGCATGTATATATATAGACATAATATCAGACAGCTTTATAGATGGGTTTTCGAAAAACCCTCTGGCCCATAATATTATATCAGTCTATATATATCCAGCATATTTAATATATATATCTTTATATATATAATCGGTCCCCTTTAATTAATGTTTAGGACTCTTCCTAATAAACTTAATTCATCCAATGAATTAAACTCCCTTTATCGATTTAATCTTTTGTGCGACCCGTAAGGATCTTGCAACATTGGCAGTGACATAAAATCTAATTTTATGTCACAAGCAATGAGCGGTATCTAGCAACACATCAAGGCTACCCAAGTTACAAGAATGTCATTGACTCGAATAACCTATGGCCTGTGATAATATTAACCATGTAACTTAATCCCTTTGTCCTATGTGTTTAGATTAAACACGGGTCATGGAATAGTCATATTCGTATAGTTCAATCTTTTATTTCTTGATCCCCAAGTTGACTAGAATAAACGAACAAGCTCGATATCACATATCGACTCATTCGAGCATGGCCATGCATTTTAGTCTCACTTGATCAAGGCCCAAACACTTCTCCTGTTATATAGGAGGGACAAATCCTATCTTGATCACTCAACATCCCTCTACATAATTCGTGGTGTATCCAATGATTGTCTTTATAGTTTACCCTGTTACAGGTAACGTTTGACAATATCAAGATATACAACTCCTTATGTTGGGATCTCTGATGATCTCAAGTCGTAAGGATTATATACGTTATTATCACTATGAGAATTGCTTATGACACTCATATAACTATCCATGTAGCATTCTCATGGTGGGTCTGTCCAGTACATTGTTCTCTAACATGTACCCATGTGTTGATTTGATATCTCATATCCATGAACTATTCATCAATCAAAACATACTAGTCTCAATGCATTATCATTATCCCGATTCATGATAATACTTGATTAGGGACAATCTTTAAGAACCATACAATATTATTCTAAGGACATTAACTTATATATCAATTCATATTGCACAGATATTCGAATAAGATATAATAATGACTTGCCATTTACAAAATCATAATACAGTGTATGTCTTAAACAATCATCTAATGACTTGTCTTAGGGCATATCCCAACAAATCTCCCACTTGCACTAAGATCAATCAGACATATACTTAATGCCTAGAGATCTAGTATGACGATCATGCTTCTGCTGTGACAGTGGCTTCTTCAATGGGTCAGATACATTATCATATGTTGGTACTTTGCATATTTTAACATCTCCTCTTTCAACGATTTCTCGAATGAAATGAAAGCGCCGAAGTATGTGCTTGGATCTTTGGTGAGATCTAGGTTCCTTAGCCAATGCGATGGCTCCATTGTTGTCACAATAGAGTTCAATCGGATCTAGAATGCTAGGCATCACCCCAAGTTCAGAAATGAACATCTTGATCCAAACAGCTTCCTTTGCTGCATCTGAGGCAGCAATATACTCAGCTTTAGTTGTAGAATCGGCTACTGTCTCTTGCTTTGAACTCTTCCAGCTTACAGCACCTCCATTTAGGAAAAACACATATCCTGATTGCTATCGAAAATCATCTTTGTCGGTTTGGAAACTTGCATCAGTGAAACCTATTACATTGAGCTCTTCCTCACCTCCATAAATCAAGAATGTATCCTTAGTTCTTCTCAAGTACTTCAGGATATTCTTGACTGCAATCCAGTGACATTCACCTGGATCAACCTGATATCTGCTCGTCATGCTCAAAGCATACGAGACATCGGGACGCGTACATATCATGGCATACATGATAGATCCAATAGCTGATGCATATGGAATCTTACTCATGCGTTGTCTCTCATCTGGTGTTGAAGGACACTGATCCTTCGAGAGATGTATTCCATGTGTCATAGGCACGAATCCTTTCTTAGATTCTTGCATGCTAAACCGTTTTAGCACTTTGTCTATGTATGTACTTTGACTTAGGCCAAGTAATCTTCTTGATCTATCTCTATAGATCTTGATTCCTAATACATAGGTGGCTTCACCCAAGTCTTTCATAGAAAAGCAATTCCCTAGCCAAATCTTTACAGATTGTAAGGCAGGGATATCATCCCAATTAGAAGTATGTCATCTACATACAATATTAGGAAGATAATTACGCTCCCACTGACCTTCTTGTAGACACAAGGTTCATCTACGTTTTTGATGAAACCAAACTCTTTGAATGCATCATCAAAACGAAGATTCCAACTCCGAGAAGCTTGCTTCAATCCATAAATGGATCGTTGTAGCTTGCATATCTTTCCAGCATCCTTTGGATCGACAAAACCCTCGGGTTGTGTCATGTACACATCCTCAAGCAGATTTCCATTAAGGAAAGCTGTTTTGACATCCATCTGCAGATTTCATAATCATGAAATGCAGCTATTGCAAGTAAGATCCTAATGGATTTAACCATGGCAACTGGTGAAAAAGTTGCATCATAGTCAATACCATGAATTTGTTTGAAACCTTTTGCTACCAGTCGACCTTTAAAGGTTTGTACATTACCATCCATGTCGGTATTCTTCTTGAAAATACATTTTCACCCTATGGGTCTCACCCCTTCAGGTGGGTCAACCAAAGTCCATACTTGGTTTGCATACATGGATTCCATCTCAGATTTCATGGCCTCTTGCCATTTCTCAGAATCAGTGCCCATTATAGCTTCTTGATAAGATGACGGTTCATCCTCATCAATAAGTAGTAAGTCACCTTGTTGAGTCACAAGAAATCCATATCTCTGTGGCTCTCGGTGTTCTCTTACAGACCTACGCTGGGCTTGTGTCTCTTGAGCAGGCACTTCATCAAAAACAACTTATGGTGACTGCTCTGTTTCCATCTCAATATCATGTTCAGTGTTTTCTTGTGGTTGAACTTCACTAAGTTCTATATGTCTCCCACTAGTTTATCTAGAAATAAATTCTCTTTCAAGAAAGACACCAGTCCGAGCAACAACCACTTTGTTCTCTGTGGGATAATAGAAATATTATCCTTTTGTTTCCTTAGGATACCCCACAAATAAACACTTATCAGATTTGGGTCCAAGTTTGTTAGAGGCGTGACGTCTCACGAAAGCCTCACAACCCCAAATCTTCATAAAAGACATACTAGGACGTTTTTAAGTCCATATCTCATATGGTGTCTTTTCCACTGATTTAGATGGAACACAGTTCAGTATGAATATTGTTGTTTCTAAAGCATGTCCCCAAAAGGATATCGGAACCATGTCCAACAAGGTTCGATTCCTCCTTTCGGATACACCATTCCATTGTGGAGTATACAGAGGAGTGTGTTGTGGGACTATCCCACACTCCTTTAGATAGTCACGAAACTCTTGGCTTAGGTATTCACCTCCTCGATCTGATCGGAGGATTTTGATACTTTTACCAAGTTGGTTTTGTACTTCATTCTAGAAATCCTTGAACTTTTCAAAGGTTTCATGTTTATGTTTCATTAGGTACACATACCCATATCTACTGAAGTCATCAGTAAATGTAACGAAGTATTGAAAACCACCTCTAGCATGTGTGCTTATTGGCCCACATACATCACTATGTATGAGACTCAATACATCATTTGTCCTTTCAACATGTCCCTTGAAAGGAGCTTTAGTCATCTTGCCCATTAAACAAGATTAACATGTTTCATATGATTCAAAATCAAATGAATCCAATACTCCATCCTTATGAAGTTTTGATATGCGATTCTCGTTTATATGGCCCAACCGACAATGCCAGAGATAAGTTGAATTAATCATTATTCTTAATCCTTTTAGTATTTATGTTATAGACAGGCATATCAAGATTTAATACATAAAGACCATTAATCATTTGTGCACTAGCATAAAACATATCATTTAAATAAATGGAGCAACAATTGTCCTTTATAATAAATGAAAATCCAAACTTGTCCAAACAAGAAATAGAGATAATGTTTCTAGTAATTGAAGGCACAAAATAACAGTCTTTTAAATCTAAAGATAAACCGGAAGGCAAAGATAATGAATAATCTCATATAGCTAATGCAGCAACTCTTGCTCCATTTCCTACTCGGAGATCTACTTCGCCTTTTGCCAATGTCCTACTCCTTTTAAGATCATGCACATTAACACAAATGTGAGATCCACAACCAATAACTAATACCCATGATGAAGAAGTAGATAAATTGACTTCTATAACAAAAATACCTGAAGTGGAAGTCACACTTCCCTTCGTCTTCTTAAGATCCTCCAGATAAACTTTGCAATTTCATTTCCAATGTCCGGTCTCACCGCAATGGAAACAGTTCCCCTCTTTTGCCACTCCTCCCTTTGGCTTTAGTGCAGTAACATGTGACTTAGACTTAACAAGGACCTTCTTGTTCTTCTTGTAGCCTTTAGCTTTAGTCTTTCCTCTGCTCTTATTCACAATAAAAACATTTGTAGGCTTAGACTTCTTGCTATTAGCTTCAAAAGTTCTAAGCATGCCAAGCAACTGTGGTAGAGTCTTTCCAATTTCAATCATATTGTAATTCAAGACAAATTGACTGAAGCTTTCAGGCAACGATTGCAAGATCACGTCAGTGACCAACTCTTGGTCCAATGGAAAACCCAGCTTTTCCAGATTCTCAATGTACCCAATCATCTTGAGTACATGAGTTCCAACTAGACTTCCTTCTACCATTCTACACTGGAATAACGCTTTAGAGACGTCATACCTCTCTTGTCTTGCTTGTTGTTGGTACAGTTGCTTTAGATGCTCGATCATATCGAACGCCTCCATTTCCTCATGTTGCTTCTGAAGCTCAGAGTTTATGGTGGCAAGCATAAGGCACCCAACATCAAGTGCGTCATTTTGATGCTTCTTGTAAGCATCTTTATCGGCTTCAGCATCCGTCAAGGGAGGTTCCTCAGCAGGTAAGGGTTCCTCTAGGACATATTGTTTCTTTTCTTGTTTGAGGACAATCCTCAAATTCCTATACCAGTCTAGGAAATTTGTCCCATTAAGTTTGTCCTTCTCAATGGCCGATCGTAATGATAGTGTGCTTGTAACGTTGTTGGTTGCCATGGATATCTACAATATAAATATGCAAAATAAGTTTATGATTTTAATCATTTAATATGGTCTTATATTAAATGACACTCCCACTATTTTGTTTAAAATTATCAACCCTCGAAAACTTTAGTGGGCCAAGATCCATATTTCACTTAATCTTGAGTTAGCTTTGGCTAATCGCCCAAGACTCGGTTATTTAGGTAGACAACTCTTTGTCAATTACAATCACATGCAATTCTTGGATGGTTGGACGAACAACGCTTTGTTCAAATTCATCTAATGAATTATTTTCCAACCCCATGCCTCTAGGTTCCCAATCCTATTGAGATAACGCTAGTTAAGTCGAACCCAATTTTAAAATAACACGGATATCACTTTTATCCTTTCGCGCCTTACTAAGATTGTCACGGTGCTTTGCTTTGGCAAACCCACACATGTTCAATCGAAGTCTTGACGAGTATTTTTAATTGGAAGGCAACTTGAAACTTAATATTATAAGAGGGATTTATTGATCTAATGATTTTATTAATATTAAAAATATGTCTGGTACATATACATATATACATATCTACATATATGTATATCAAGCATCAATATTAAATAAAACGATAAACATGCATCACATACATCAACATAAAATAAACGTGACATGGTTATAGCCCCAACTAAAGATTTCTCAAGCCAATGAGAAAATCTAAAAGGTCAACCTAAGGGTAACTTCTCCAAGCACCTCTTTGGTCCTTTTGTGAATGGCCTCCTCGTCCCGGCACCATGGTCCATCTTCATAGATCTCCATCAATAAAACTCTAACTAAACTATATAACAATTACATGATTTAGAGAATTCCTCGAGTTATATTCGAGGGGGAGCATAGGGAGGGAATACATTCAGAAAAATAGAGAAGGCACGACTCGCAGGCCGTATTGAATTACAAACATTCACAAAATCATATCTAATAGGTTCTAGGGTTATAACCATGCACCATGCTCAAATAACACATAAAACATACTAGGACATCATAACAATTAATGAATTAAATTCTAAAAATTTTAAAATTTAATTATATGTCCATAAACTGTAATAAAATTTTGAAAAGGAAAAAAAAATATTGCACGCTCGGGTCAGACACCGCCCAGCCATGGTCGGTCGCCCGCCTAGCCAAGGTCGGTCGCCCGCCCAAACATGGGTGGTCGCCCTCCTGGCCTTGGGCGGTCGCCCGCCCAACCATGGGTCGTCGCCAACCTATGCGTTGGTGCGTTCGCCCGCCTTGCGATCTTCGTCCGCCCGACTTTCGAGCTACGTTCGCCCGACTATCGAGCTACGTTCGCCCGCCTTGCTAGAGCCAGTCGCGCGCACACATATGTATCTTATACATAATTAATATATCATATATATTTTACGATTCTTTCCACACACATATCTCATATGTTGATTATAACATATCTAATATGTTATTACAGTTTCTATTAGCATGTAACAATAACTCATAATCTGATAAAACAATTTATCATATAACCCCGATATGAACTTCGTACACGGCTCTGATACGACTGTAAGGAATCCAACTAGCAAATACGCAGTGGAAATAAAATAAATATGGATTCCAAACTGAGGACCTATACGGAGTTAATCATATCGGGGTGTAAAGAGAATCATACCCTTGTAGCGTGTTTGAGCCGAATCCCACGAAGTAGCACGTCCAACGCGTCCTCAAGTCAGTAGCAAAACTTTTCAAGTTATGCCTCTACGGTATCCACACGATTATGTCGATGAAGGGATGTTGAAGAACAAGTTGCTAGACTTGTTATTCAACTATGAAAGGAACGAACGAAAGTGGACGAGTGAAGGAGACGGCTGCGCCTCACCGATCGTCTGCTAGGGTTTTTAAGTTAATCTGATTAACCTCTTCTTATAACCTAATATGCATGTATATATAGACATAATATCAGACAGCTTTATAGATGGGCCCATAATATTATATCAGTCTATATATATCCAGCATATTTAATATATATATCTTTATATATATAATCGGCCCCCTTTAATTAATGTTTAGGACTCTTCCTAATAAATTTAATTCCTAATAAACTTAATTCATCCAATGAATTAAACTCCCTTTATCGATTTAATCTTTTGTGCGACCCGTAAGGATCTTGCAACGTTGGCAGTGACATAAAATCTAATTTTATGTCACAAGCAATGAGCGGTATCTAGCAACACATCAAGGCTACCCAAGTTACAAGATTGTCATTGACTCGACATAACCTATGGCCTGTGATAATATTAACCATGTAACTTAATCCCTTTGTCCTATGTGTTTAGATTAAACACGAGTCATGGAATAGTCATACTCGTATAGTTCAATCTTTTATTTCTTGATCCCCAAGTTGACTAGAATAAACGAACAAGCTCGATATCACATATCGACTCATTCGAGCATGGCCATGCATTTTAGTCTCACTTGATCAAGGGCCCAAACATTTCTCATGTTATATAGGAGGGACAAATCCTATCTTGATCACTCAACATCCCTCTACATAATTCGTGGTGTATCCAATGATTGTCTTTATAGTTTACCCTGTTACAGGTAACGTTTGACAATATCAAGATATACAACTCCTTATGTTGGTATCTCTGATGATCTCAAGTCGTAAGGATTACATACATTATTATCACTATGAGAATTGCTTATGACACTCATATAACTATCCATGTAGCATTCTCATGGTGGGTCTGTCTAGTACATTGTTCTCTAACATGTACCCATGTGTTGATTTGATATCTCATATCCATGAACAATTCATCAATCAAAACATACTAGTCTCAATGCATTATCATTATCCCCGATTCATGATGGGACAATCTTTAAGAACAATACAATATTATTCTAAGGACATTAACTTATATATCAATTCATATTGCACAGATATTCGAATAAGATATAATAATGACTTGCCATTTACAAAATCATGATACAGTGTATGTATTAAACAATCATCTAATCACTTATCTTAGGGCATATCCCAACAAATTGTACAGCTCTTTAGCTTATGTAGTACTACAAATTAGTATTTATAGTATCACAAATTAGCTTATATAGCACCCGAATTATGTTATATAGTGCCACAATTTAGCTATATAATACCACAAATTAGTATATATAGTACCATAAATTAGCTTATGTAGTACCACAAATTATTATATATAGTACTACAAATTAGCTTATATAGAGCTTAACTTATATAGTACCACAAATTAGCTTATATAATACTATAATTGTAAGGACCCACGTGCCCTTAACCCATTATTAGTGTATTAATCCATACCATTAGTGCATACAGTCATATTGTCATGGGAAGGAGACCACATGCAATCATATCATCATATACCATCTATAAAATTTCTTGCATTAGAACCCCATAATATTCAACTTCCCCAACCAAAACCACTTTCATAGTATGCACCCTAATAATACACTAACATACTCTCAGTTCATTTAGCAATTCCGTATTTAATTGCATGCAGACAATAAATGAAGAGAGAAAAGCCATGTCCATTTATACATTCCATATACACGTAAAAACGTACTCATATATGAGCACCCAATGAATAAGCGTGTATCTAATGTATAAAATACTCTACCAGATACCGTTACTGGTACTTCAATCCTGGAAGCACCTCCCAAGCACAACTCGATCTCAACTCTGGATATGTGTACTTATTCAACCTACTCTGGTACCTCGATCCTGGAAGTACCTCTAATCAACAACCCGAGCTCAACTACAAAGCTGCTGCTACACCTGTATCACCTGTCCCAACAGAGACAGCCCCCACACGGGGTGAGCATACCAATACCACCAATCCAATAATCGTAATATTACAATTCATAATTTACAGAATGTAAATGTCATGAATTTAAATGATACTCCCTCGATGGTATTATCCTCATCCCGGATCCCTTGTATTGTCCCTGTTCTCAAAATAACCAAACCATTAAATTCTCAAAGCCAGTTGATCATCTCATTGATCAACTAAAATTATCCCTGCTATACCAGTTCCATAATCAAATATGATTAAATCATCAAATATGGTACTACAGATATCACATGTATCTAGCCAATTATTCCATATTTCTGTTTCATAGCTCGCTCCACACTAGCGGCATTTTAACCCCACGCACGCTCAACAATAGCGGCGTCATGACCGATGGTCGCTCAACGACGACAACATCCCAAATCATTGCTCGCTCAATAGCGGCACCATATGGTTCCCAATGTATGTCCATTTAACGTAATTAACATCTACCATGCATATCACTATCCATTTGTAGCAAGTACCATATACCATGCGTTTCAATATCCATTTATTGCAAGCACCACATACCATGCATTTCAATGTCTATTTATTGCAATTACCTCATACCATGCTTTTTACAGTTGCAACATTATAATAGGCTATGCTCATACGTCATACGTACCTTATACTTCCGTAGTTCGAGTCCGACCTCGCCTGAGTCCCACGACCCGATGAATTATGTGCTAACACATAAATAGCTCACAATTAAACACAAGCATGCAACCACGTGCCCAAGAACGTTCATAACCCCCAAACATATCGTCAATCCATGACGATTACCACAATAAAAGCCCCCAGCTAAGCATGCATAATACCCAAAATATTCCATTTTTCATGTTTAAAAGATAGCCAAAAACCCAACCGAGAATTCCGTTTATTAAATTTTTGGCTCCAACCAATCCATTTTAAAAGTATAGCATTCCCATTGGAATGTAGCTATTGCCCCGGAAAATGGGCTAATTAAACCTCGATTCCAAAATCCCGACATTTTTCCAAAATTAAAAAAAAACATAACACTTCGGGCCGCGATCGATCTCCGCTTCTGTCGGGATCGATCGCGCGCACCCGCTGCCAAACAGAATCCTTCCGCGATCGATCGCGCGTCTCCGCGATCGATCGCCAATCGCCTCGCGATCGATCGCCCAGACTTGGTGATCGATCGCCAGCACTGTACATCATCACCAATTTACAGCTGCTCGTCGCGGTCGATCGGCGCTCCTCGGCGATCAATCGCGACCTGCGATTTTCCGAAAAACTCGAGCTTCCATGGTGTTTTTTACACCCAAACTCAAAACCAACACCCCAAACTTCCTCAACACATCCATTATACCATTTGGAACCAATAAAAACACTAAAAACTCAACTTTGAATTTTTAACCAAAAATCCCCAAATCCCATAACCAACCAAAACCTCAACCAAAATCTACCATACCACTACTAAATCGAAGACAATGACGAGGGGAAGATGAATACCTGATTATCTTCGAGAAATACGGCTCCCGAGTCAAGCCACCAACGATTTCTCCTCCAATGGAGAAAAGAGGGAAATGGGGGAGGGTTTGGGCGCATAGAGAGAGAGGGAGAGAGAGAGGGAATTCGTCCAAATGACGGAATACCGAGTCCACTTGGTATATACAGTACCAAAACTCGAAAATACCAATCCTTCCACAAATACATCATGACTCATTAAAAATCATATATTTTCAATAATTTTCCTCCCAAACTCTATTTTCATTAACAGCCCTAGTACAAAGTACTCTAGACCCCAAATCCCACCAAAGTCCAAATTCCAAGGTTATCACCACGATGAGAATATAATCTCATCCCTCGGATCCAACGACTCCAAATATCGGATTTAAATTCCCCGAGAGTCTAGAAACCTCAATTAATTCATAATTGCCACAAATAAAATCCATTAAGGATTATTACCACACTGGGATTAACACCATTAATCCCTGGGTATCATCATAATTTACCTTATATGGTACTATAAATTAACTAGTTCACATCTTAGCTTATTTAATACAACTTTATCAAACATTTATTATATAATAATGATGTATATAACTTGATATATTATAAACAAATCTACGACATGTTATATAAAAATATATATGTAAACATATCAAATTATATATCATTATTCTATACTATTTTAGGATGGGAGTAGTTTACAAGGGGGGATCAATTTCTGGATTCTTCAGTATACAGCAGACTGTTAAGTACTGCAGTAATATCTCAATTGATGAACAAGTCGGTAGACACTAAAATTAGTGCGGAAGATGTCTACTGGACTAGTGAGATAAGACTGAATGGTGGATACAAGAAACAGTAAGATAACGTACTGAAAGTAAATGACACGATTTATGTTTCTGGAAGTTCAAAACACAACACTTCTACGTCTACCATTCTTCCTTTGCAGTAAGGTTACACTAGAAGACTTTGATTGTAAATTTACAGCATACAACCTTCGTAGCCACCCACACAGATTTTCCTAAACTCCTAGCAACACAACAATAACAATTGTTTACAGTGTATTTTTACAACACCCACACAAATATAAAGCTTGTAATCTTTGAGTGTTCTTCAGCAGTAGACTCTATAGATTTTTATCTTTACAATGAAGCCTTTGTACTGTTCTGCAAAACTTCAGGATATTGCAATGTGCAATTTGAATGTTTTGCTTTGTATTTGAATGAGGTTGATTTTGATTTCAGAAATCTAAGAGCTTTCTTCCTTCTTCTCTTTGACGTATTTATAGACGTAAAAGTCTAATGACAACTATTCTTCATTTGGAAAGAACCTCGAAAAATCAGCTTCCTGATTTTCTTCCAAATTCTTTTTGTCTTCTTTCCAATAGTTTACTCTGACGCGATTGCTGGTGCTGATATGGCAGTGCGGCGCTCTGTTGTACCTTTGTCAGAGTAAATTTGTACGTGCTTTGTCATGTTGCCTTATATGTCTACTGGCTTCTACTTGACTATTTGTCCGATGGACAAAAGATCAACTGATGTCTTTTTCATCATCTGCTAGTATCTTCTACTGATTGTACAGTGGACTTGGAATACTCTTGTTCCAGTAGATGTTTGTTCTTTGCATCTGATAGACGATGTCTCTTAGTCCTTGGACCCGGTAGACGATATCTTTTACTCTTTGCATCCGGTAGACGATATCTTCTAGTTTACACCCGGCAGAGGATTGCATCAGGTAGACTATATCTTTTAGTTTACACCTGGTAGAGGATATCTTCCAGTCTTGTATGCGGTAGACCTTTGTATAGTCAAACATCGTTCTTTTCATCAGTAAGCTTCTTCGATGCAGTTGACATTTCAAGCGGTAGACGTTTGTTATCACCAAAACTTAGAAATGTATTTCCAACATACTAAATATATGATAAAGTGGTTATATAGTACCGTAAATTAGGTTACATATATTGTTATGTATAGTACCACAAATTATGTTATTTAGTACCATAAATTAACTTATGTAGTACCATATATTAGATTATATAATATCACATATTATTATATAGTACCACAATTAGTATATATAGTACCACGAATTAGCTTATATAATACCACACATTATGCTATATAATACCACAAATAAGTTCTTTAGTACGAAAAATTAATATTTATAGTACACTAATTAGCTTATATAGTACCAAATATTATGTTATGTAGTACCACAAATTAGGTTATTTAGTACCACAAATTATGTTATATAGTACCACAAATTATGTTATTTAGTATCATAAATTAGCTTATGTAGTCCTACAAATTTGCTTATATAGTACCACAAATAGGTTATTATTTGAGCAAAAATTTCAGTTGGGAAAGTATTACTTCTAATAGTTGCATAATTTATGTACTAATTCAAGTATAAAGATGTAAAACAATTGAAGTTGGAAAAAAGTGAATATACAAACAAACCAAGAAAATTGATAAAACAGATTTTTCAGCTAAATAGTGAAGCATCTCATGTTCATCTTCTAAAATGGTGGTAGCCATATATGCACGATATTCTTCACTGCTACAGACATAGTGCGAAAACTCTTTGATATCTTGTGTGAATGTCTTTGCCCATAAAGACTAATCAATACATAATGCCTCAAAATTCAACCATGTCCGAAAACAAAGTCAGTAAAGCAAAATGCCTCCACCAGAATACTCGACCTCCTGCCAATCCAAATAAACCCTTATAGTTTATTGGCATAGAATAATAACAATACCAAAACACTATTGAAAAATTGATAGTCAGCATAACGTTTAACTATTCATAATATCACATGGTACTGTAAAGTTATTAAGGCAACACAATCAGCTGAAACTCAAACTGAAAAATGTATTAGCAATTGATTATTAAAAATTAGTGAGGTTTAAAAACATGTGAACTTATTATATAAAGGCAACATATAGACGAAAATGGCATGCTACAACGATGATCTAATAGTAAGAAATACTGTGATACAATGTGACGCCCCGAAATAATTAACTGCAATTAAGGCATTAATTATGTTTATGTGATTAATTATGTGAATAATTGATTTATGTGCTTAAATTAATTATCACGATAAAATGCTTAGTCACATGATAGGCATGACCCGGGAGGGGAGTTACGTTTCAAGGTGCATGTTATGCATGATAGGAAATGGCATGATTTAATTGTATTGATTGGGAATTATGAGGAAAACATGATTTAGTGGAAGTTTAATGCATCTTTGTAAATGCTTTTAAATACCATGTTGGGGTATTTTATACATCATGTTAATTTGGGGTACAATTTTAATAACCCCACTATATTCCCCTTTTATCCCATTTTCCCTTAACTTCTTCCCCACCACTCAAAAACCCCCAATCCTCTCCCAAAGCCCTAACCTCCCCCCATTTTCGAAATCCCTCAAAGGAGGAAGGAGGAAACTCCACAAAACTTGTGTTTGTGTGATCTTTGTTAAGATTTGGAGTCTTCAAGAGGTATGGAACCCTTCCTTAAGTTTTTATGAAGTTTGGATTTGAAATGGGATGATTTTGAAGTGATTTATGTGGGTTTGGTTGGGTATGTGTTTTATGTTGTTGGGGTATGATTTTTGAAGTGTTTAATGTGGGTTTTAACAAGTTATGATGATGTTAGTGTGATTGGAAAGTTTGGGTTTGAATGGTATGGGATTGAACTTGGAAAATGTACAAAAATGGTGAAATATCGCGACTCTGTGCGAGGCGATCGATCGCCTGAAAAGAGGCGACCGATCGCCATAGGGCAGTACCATTTTCACAGGGGAGGCGATCGATCGCCTAAAATGAGGCGACCGATCGCCGAGAGGCAGTAGCCAATCCAAGTGTTAGGCGATCGATCGCCATGTTTGAAGCGATCGATCGCCGCGAAGAAAAATTTGAGGCGATCTATCGCCTCAAGTAGCGATCGATCGCCACTGTGTAAAAGTTGGAAAATGATGTTTTTTGTTGAATTTTTGGTATTTGGCTATTGTTTAGCTTCTAATATCGATTTGTATGGTTGTGTAGAACCATCCCAGGTGCCAACAACATCGAGAAGATAGAGTTCTTCAATTTCTCCACTTTTGGAATTAAGGTACGTAAGAAGCGTACGGGCATCGGACGGTAAACCATACCCTTACATATTATGATGATGTTTACAATGATGATGTTTATGATGATGTTTTCGATGATGATGTTTATGATGATGTTTATGACGATGATGCTTATGATGATGTTATGATAATGATGCTTACGATGACGTTTATGATGATGATGCTTATGATAAGTTTATGATGATGATGCGTACGATGATGATTATGATGTAAGTTTATAACGATGATGTCATGATGATGATGTTTATGATAAGTAAGTTATGATGATGCAATACAATGTTTATTATGTGGTAAGATGCCACAGGGTAAGATGCCCACATGATAAGAGACTATACTCCTATATTATGCCTATGAATGCATAAGAATTTACGATGCCACGATGATGTGTATAGTGCATGAAGATGATAAGACGTTTAAGATGATGTTATGATAAGTAAGTTCACGATGAAGATGATTTGATAATGAATCAAGATGATAAGATATTTATGATGATGTTATGATGAATAAAGATGATTTTATGATGAATAAAGATGACAAGATGCTTATGATGATGTTATAATAAATGGTGATGATATGATGTTACTATAACGATTATGATGAGACGATGACGTCTATAAGATGATAATGCTTATATGATAGTGATGTTTACAAGATGATGATGTTTATAAGATGCTATGATGTTTATGATGAATATGAAACTATGTTCTTAAGAATGGTTGAATGTCCGGTGGTTATTATGGGCAAGCGAGAAAGGTCTTGCCGCTCACATAAATGAGCGATGGGGTGCATCCGCTATCAAGGTGTAGCGATGGGTATCATCCGCTGATGAGCGATGGGGTACATCCGCTATCAAGGTGTAGTGATGGGTATCATCCGCTAAGCGAGGGGGTACATCCGCTATCAAGGTGTAGCGAGGGGTATCATCCGCTGAACAAAGAGATACATCCGCTATCAAGGTGTAGCGATGGGTATCATATGATGTGTTATGTCGAGCGAGGGGGGCCAATTATACCGCTGTCATAATGGAACCCGGACAGTCCCATTTCTAATTAACATAGTTTGTTGTGAGCATATATGTGAAGTATGATGTTTAATCATTTATGGCAAGAACTAATGATTTTATGCATGACTATGAAACATGGACAACCAAAGAGGGTTAATACGATTAACCAGGAAGTATATGTTATCAATTACTTTCATGCATTTATTTATATGCCATTTCCTTATGATTATTAAGTAAAGATGTATATGCTCATGATGGGTTGTTCCTGTAGGTACACCTTTGGACTAAAGGACTAAGGGCCGGGTTGTGGCAGTGAGCTTTGAGGAGCATGAAAGAAGTTAGGATACAGGAATTTTTTGGATAGTCTCTACTCTAGGAGTAGAATTAACTCTATCGCCATAACATTCTTTTGCGAATGTAATAAGTTAAGTTTGAAATTTCATTTTCGGCCTGTAATCTTATTAGCTCCAAGCTACAACCGAACCCTAAGACGTTATAAATGCATGTTTAGTCCCTAATAGGTGATTAATATGATGTTAAGGTAGGAAGACCCTACATTAGTGGTATCAGAGCAGTGGTTAGATAACTCGGGAATGAGTGAAGGGTAGCCTTAGCAATAAGTTGGCTAGGTGCTTACTTTTAAACATGTTTTGTGCATAAGTTGCATATGAAGTATATGATGTGGTACGAACATGTTTCGCTTCTCTAACGATGTATTATGTGAACTGCTTTTGGGTATTGTTGTTAACCCTTATCTTGCAGTATGGCAGCAAATGTCAACAAGTTTTGTGGAAAGGCACCACATATGTACTTCTCCGTCGCCCACGCCTCTTGTAGTCTCGACCCCCGCTGGAAGAAGTTTGATAACTGATCAGATTGGTTAAGACGGCCTCATTTATTTTGAGGATAACGAACTGAGGACAGACTTGATTGTTCTGGGGATGTCAGTTTGTGGGCATTGATGTTCTGAACAGGTATCAGGCAGTTGTGGACTGCAGACAAGGACTGTCCGATTCAGGTCTGATTTGGGAGTCCGATGGACATTCTATGGGGATGATTTCCGTTCAAGGATTCCGTTAATATCTGTTGTCAAGATGGCACAGTTATTGGAACGAGACCACAAAGGATATTTCAACTATACTGTGGTTATTACTGAAAGAGGAAAGAGTTAAAGGTGGAGGATGTACCCGTAGTGGCGGTGTTTCCTGATGCATTTCCGGAAGAGATTCCCGGATTCCCACCGACGAGAGAGGTCGAGTTTGGGATTAAGTTACTACCAGGGACGCCTACCATTTCTCGTGCCCGTATAGGATGGCACCAGCGGAGTTAAGGGAATTAAAGGTTCAGTTGCAAGAGCTCCTTGGCAAGGACTATATACACCCTAGCATGTCGCCTTGGGATGCACCAGTCCTATTTGTCGAAAAGAAAGATAGTTCGTTGCGGTTGTGCATCGATTTCAGACAACTGAACAAAGCCATGATGAAGAATAAGTATCCGCTTCCGGGGATCGACGATTTGTTTGATCAGCTGCAGAGTACGAGGCTCTACAGTAAGATCGATCTGAGATCGGGGATCATCAGATCCGAGTTTGAGAGGACGATGTACAAAAGACAGCTTCCAGGACCTTATGTGGGCACTACGGATTCTTAGTCATGCCCTTTGGGGTGACGGATGCCCCAACTATTTTATGAGCCTGATGAACAGGGTGATCCAACCATGTTTGGATCAGTTCGTCATCGTTTCCATTGACGATGTACTTATTTACTCTCGAACCGAAGAGGAACATGTAAAGCACTTGAGAACAGTACTCCAGATCCTTAGGGATCATCAGTTGTATGCAAAGCTCAGTAAGTACGAGTTCTGGTCGAACAGTGTAGTATTCTTGGATCATGTTATATCAAGATCGCTAAGCCGCTGGCACGGTTGACTCAGGAAGGAGTCCCATTCTTTTGGTCCGAAGCTTGTGAGAAGAGCTTCCAAGGATTGAAGCGTCGTCTGACGACAGTGCCAGGGTTGGTGATTCCTTCTGAAGACAAGAGGTTGCCTTGTACACGAATACATCACTTCAAGGTTTGGGCTATGTGTTGATGCGAGATAAGCTTGTGCTGGCTTATGCATCGAGGCGGTTGAAACCACATGAGGCTAAGTACCCAGTCCACGATTTGGAGATGGCAGCCATTATGTTTGCCTTGGAATTTGGAGGCATTACTTGGATGGTACGTCGTATTACCATCTACACGGACCATAAGAGCCTGAAGTTTTGTTCACACAGGCTGAGTTGGATATGCGACAAAGAAGATGGATGGACTTACTCAAAGACTTTGACTGTGATATTGAGTACCATCCTGGTAAAGCAACTTAATAGCAGACACCTTAAGTCACAAGTGAACAGTACTGCTGAGGACACTATGTGTTTATCAGCGATGATGACTTCTTATTGACATCTGGGCTATGATGTTGATGTGGACACGTCGCCGGTGCGAGTGTCGATCTTGATGGCCGAGCCAGACATATTTGAGGTTATCAGGAAAGCCAGAGGTCGGATGATGAGGTTCAAGGATGGTCATCTATAGTACTTCAAGGACGGCCATCAAAGTTCAGAGTGGCAGAAGATGATTCATTGAGATTGGGCCACCGGTGGGTAGTCCCAGATACACCAGAGTTGCGTAAGGGAATGTTGGAGCGAGCCACAGTAGTCGGTTTACTATCCACCCAGTAGAAAGGAAGATGTACAAGGACTTAGGTGGTTAATTCTGGTGGAGACGTATGAAGCGTGATGTTATGGCCTTGTCAAAAGATGTTTGATCTGCCAGCAGGTAAAGGCAGAAAGGCAGAGGCCTTATGGCGAGCTGAAGAGCTCGGAAGTACCCCCCAATGGAAGTGGGAGCATGTATTTATGGACCTTGTAACCCACTTGCCAAGAGCGGCCTCTGGATTCGTTACGATTTGGTGATCGTGGATAGGCTGACGAAGTAGCTCACTTCATCCTTTGTAATGTGTCTTTCACATACCTAAGGATGGCCAATTCTATGTGCGGGATGTAGTGAGGTTGCATAGAGTTCCAGTCTCGATTGTGTCTGACAGAGACCCACGGTTTACTTCACATTTCGGGGAGGGTCTCCAGACGGCTTTAGGCACCGAGGTGAGACTGAGTACGGCCTATCACCCTCAGTCAGACGGCCAGACAGAGCGTAACTTTCAGACGCTCGAGGACATGTTGAGGGCATATGTTTTGGAGTTTGATACTCCGTGGCAAGATTCAGTGCCAATGATGGAGTCCTCCTATAATAACAACTATCAGGCGAGCATTCAAATGGCCCCTTTTGAAGCTCTTTACGGACGACGATGTAGGTCACCACTGTATTGGGAGAACTTGACTAGTAAAGCGGTCGGATAACCGGATATGATTAAGGATATGTAAGACAAGATTAAGTTGATACGCCAAAAGATGAAGGTGACCCAGGATAGACAAGCAGCCTATGCCAACAAGCGGCGATGACCGCTAGAATTTCAAGTAGAAGACAGGGTCTTCTTGAAAATCTCACCCTTCAGAGGTGTAGTTCGTTTTGGTATGCGGGAAAGTTACCCCCGAGGTATGTTGGGCCATATGAAGTATTGCAGCGTACCAGTACTTTGGCTTACTGTTTAGCTCTACCGCCGTCTTTATCTGGGATGTATGATGTTTTCCATGTTTCTATGTTGAGAAAGTATGAGCCAGACCCGTCTCATGTTTTACAGCCTACTGAAGTGCAGTTGGATTCAGATGTATCCTACGTTGAACGACCGGTCAGAATTCTGGATCGTGAGGATCGCAGACTACGAAGTAAAGTTATACCGATGGTCAAAGTTCAGTGGGATCGTCGGGGTGTCGAGGAGGCTACGTGGGAGACGGAACGGCACATGATGCAGCATTACCCGGAACTATTTTCTGGTATGATTTATGTTTAGTTTCATTTTGGGTAAGTGCATGAGATTTCGAGGACGAAATCTTATAAGTAGGGGAGTAATGTGACGCCCCGAAATAATTAACTGCAATTAAGGCATTAATTATGTTTATGTGATTAATTATGTGAATAATTGATTTATGTGCTTAAATTAATTATCACGATGAAATGCTTAGTCACATGATAGGTCATGACCCGGGAGGGGAGTTACGTTTCAAGGTGCATGTTATGCATGATAGGAAATGGCATGATTTAATTGTATTGATTGGGAATTATGAGGAAAACATGATTTAGTGGAAGTTTAATGCATCTTTGTAAATGCTTTTAAAATACCATGTTGGGGTATTTTATACATCATGTTAATTTGGGGTACAATTTTAATAACCCCACTATATTCCCCTTTTATCCCATTTTCCCTTAACTTCTTCCCCACCACTCAAAAACCCCCAATCCTCTCCCAAAGCCCTAACCTCCCCCCATTTTCGAAATCCCTCAAAGGAGGAAGGAGGAAACTCCACAAAACTTGTGTTTGTGTGATCTTTGTTAAGATTTGGAGTCTTCAAGAGGTATGGAACCCTTCCTTAAGTTTTTATGAAGTTTGGATTTGAAATGGGATGATTTTGAAGTGATTTATGTGGGTTTGGTTGGGTATGTGTTTTATGTTGTTGGGGTATGATTTTTGAAGTGTTTAATGTGGGTTTTAACAAGTTATGATGATGTTAGTGTGATTGGAAATTTGGGTTTGAATGGTATGGGATTGAACTTGGAAAATGTACAAAAATGGTGAAATATCGCGACTCTGTGCGAGGCGATCGATCGCCTGAAAAGAGGCGACCGATCGCCATAGGGCAGTACCATTTTCACAGGGGAGGCGATCGATCGCCTAAAATGAGGCGACCGATCGCCGAGAGGCAGTAGCCAATCCAAGTGTTAGGCGATCGATCGCCATGTTTGAAGCGATCGATCGCCGCGAAGAAAAATTTGAGGCGATCGATCGCCATTGTGTAAAAGTTGGAAAATGATGTTTTTTGATGAATTTTTGGTATTTGGCTATTGTTTAGCTTCTAATATCGATTTGTATGGTTGTGTAGAATCATCCCAGGTGCCAACAACATCGAGAAGATAGAGTTCTTCAATTTCTCCACTTTTGGAATTAAGGTACGTAAGAAGCGTACGGGCATCGGACGGTAAACCATACCCTTACATATTATGATGATGTTTACGATGATGATGTTTATGATGATGTTTTCGATGATGATGTTTATGACGATGATGCTTATGATGATGTTATGATGATGATGCTTACGATGACGTTTATGATGATGATGCTTTTGATAAGTTTATGATGATGATGCTTACGATGATGATTATGATGAGTAAGTTTATAACGATGATGTCATGATGATGATGTTTATGATAAGTAAGTTATGATGATGCAATACAATGTTTATTATGTGGTAAGATGCCACAGGGTAAGATGCCCACATGATAAGAGACTATACTCCTATATTATGCCTATGAATGCATAAGAATTTACGATGCCACGATGATGTGTATAGTGCATGAAGATGATAAGACGTTTAAGATGATGTTATGATAAGTAAGTTCACGATGAAGATGATTTGATAATGAATCAATATGATAAGATATTTACGATGATGTTATGATGAATAAAGATGATTTTATGATGAATAAAGATGACAAGATGCTTATGATGATGTTATAATAAATGGTGATGATATGATGTTACTATAACGATTATGATGAGACGATGACGTCTATAAGATGATAATGCTTATATGATAGTGATGTTTACAAGATGATGATGTTTATAAGATGCTATGATGTTTATGATGAATATGAAACTATGTTCTTAAGAATGGTTGAATGTCCGGTGGTTATTATGGGCAAGCGAGGAAGGTCTTGCCGCTCACATAAATGAGCGATGGGGTGCATCCGCTATCAAGGTGTAGCGATGGGTATCATCCGCTGATGAGCGATGGGGTACATCCGCTATCAAGGTGTAGTGATGGGTATCATCCGCTAAGCGAGGGGGTACATCCGCTATCAAGGTGTAGCGAGGGGTATCATCCGCTGAACAAAGAGATACATCCGCTATCAAGGTGTAGCGATGGGTATCATATGATGTGTTATGTCGAGCGAGGGAGGCCAATTATACCGCTGTCATAATGGAACCCGGACAGTCCCATTTCTAATTAACATAGTTTGTTGTTAGCATATATGTGAAGTATGATGTTTAATCATTTATGGCAAGAACTAATGATTGTATGCATGACTATGAAACAGGGACAACCAAAGAGGGTTAATACGATTAACCAGGAAGTATATGTTATCAATTACTTTCATGCATTTATTTATATGCCATTTCCTTATGATTATTAAGTAAATATGTATATGCTCATGATGGGTTGTTCCTGTAGGTACACCTTTGGACTAAAGGACTAAGGGCCGGGTTGTGGCAGTGAGCTTTGAGGAGCATGAAAGAAGTTAGGATACAGGAATTTTTTGGATAGTCTCTACTCTAGGAGTAGAATTAACTCTATCGCCATAACATTCTTTTGCGAATGTAATAAGTTAAGTTTGAAATTTCATTTTCGGCCTGTAATCTTATTAGCTCCAAGCTACAACCGAACCTAAGACGTTATAAATGCATGTTTAGTCCCTAATATCTCAACACAATATCTACTAGGAACCATATACCGGCTCGAAAACTGACAACGGAAAACATCACAAATCACTTTATCAAATAGACAAGCACAAACAACAAGGACAAAAAAAATGAAGTGTGTGGATTAATAGTAATTGCACCTTTCCCAACCCCTCTGAGTGCATTAAAGGGCTGTGTAAGAGCTGAAAATGTTGTACCAATGCTAAATAGATGAACCGTGATTCCTCCACATCATGAAAGCCATAACGAACAAGTTCTTGAAAGGTGCTTGTGCATCCTCCCATGCTTTCTAGTTGCACAAATCAGTAAACTAGTGGCTTTTGTTTAGATTATACTAACCAAGACTTCGAGGTGTAGCAGCCGAATTGTAAAAAAATTGATTAAACAAATATTCAATCATCGTTCTTCAAAGCTCGAATCACAAAAGTATTGTAAATAAAGAGCATTCAAAAATAATTAAAGCCATTAGATTAAATCCCTCAATCACAACCAAAAACAACCAAGAATCCAATTTTTCTACACACTAAATATGAAGCAAAATGAACATGGGATTTTCAGTTACTGCCGCCAAACCATCCTATACAAAACAACAAATGATCCAAGTAAAAAAAAAAGTCAAAATATGTAGAAACCTCTAATGACCCCATGCCCTTAACCCGCTATTAGTGTACTATCACAATTAATGGTGCATGCTTTCATAACATTAGGGAAACCCCGTATATACCATCTATAAAATTTTGACATTAACACTTAATGTTTGTGAGTCCGAAAATTAATGGTGATAATCCCGGTGTAGTAATGATCATTAATGGATTTTAATTGTGGCAATTAGAAATTAATTACGGTGTTGGGACTCTCGGGGATTTTTTTAAATCCGGTATTTGGGGTCGTTGGATCCGAGGGTTGAGATTGTAATCCCCTCCTGGTGTCAAACCTTGGTATGAGGTGTTTGGTGGGATCTGAGTTCTGGGGTGTTTTGTGTTGGGGCTGGTAATGGAAATTGAGAATTGAGAGGTAATTATTGAACACAGATGATTTTTAATGAGTCATGATGTATTTGTGGAAGACTCGGGATTTTGGAGTTTTGGTACTTTATATATACCAAGTGGACTCGGTGTTCAGGCAGTTCTCTCCTCTCTCTTCTCTCTCTCTCGCCCCAAACCCCCACCCATTTCCCCTCCTTTTCTCCCATGGAAGGAAATCGATGGAGGCTCGACTTGGGAGCGGAATTTCTCGAAGATAGCTTGCACATGATTCATCAGGTCACGGGACGCAAGGATTGGTTCGGACTACGAAATTATAAGATACGTATAACATACGAGCATAGCCTTTTATATGATTGTAATTGTGAAACACATGGTAGATTGTAATTGCAACAAATGTATATGAATGATGGAATATATGGTGCCGCTATGGAGCGAGCAATAGTTGGGATATTGTCGCTATTGAGCGAACTTCGGTTATGATGCCGACACTGTTGGGCGTGCGAGGTAATGAGACTGTGGAATTAGTGGTTCGATATATGGAATATCTGTAAATATTGTTTAATGAATTGGTTTATTGATTTGGTATTGTCATTGGGCAACAGATGCGTTAATCTATGTAATGATTAACTGGCTTTTGGGGAATTGATGTTTTGGTTATTTTGAGAACAGGAACATCACAGGTATCCCATGTGGTAAAGATACTATACATGGAGTATCTTTTACACTACAGTTTTATATTCTGTAAATTATGTATTGTGATTATTGGATCGGTGGTATTGGTATGCTCACCCCGTGTGGGGCTGTCTCTGTTGGGACAGGTGGAACATGTACAACGGTAGCTCTAGAGTTGAGATCGAACTATGGATTGGAGGCGCTTCCAGGACTGAAGTGGTAGTGCCAGTATTGTGTTGGGTACTTTATACAGTAAATACACATTCATTCATTGGGTGCTCGCGTGTGAGTACCGTTACATGTGTATATGGGCTGTATAAAGGGCATGGACCTTTCTCTTTTCATTTAGTGGTTGCATGCAATTAAATAAGGAATTGCTAAATGAATTGAGAACATGTTAGTGTATTATAAGATGCATACTTAAGGGTTGAGTGGTATGGGGGTTATGGACATTATATGGAATAATGTAAGAAATTTTATTATTGGTATTTTTATGCTATGGTAGCATGTGGTTCTCCCCCTGATTATATGATTGTATACACTAAGTACATGTATTAATATATTAATAGAGGATTAAGGGCACATGATCCTTACAATGTTCAATTCCCAATACCATCCCACTAGCATGAACATACACCTCATAATACACTAAGATGTTCTCAATTCATCATGCATTACTCCATAATTAATTGCATGCAACCATATATGAAAAGAGAACTCTAGCAACATTTATACAACCCATATACACATATATCAATGCTCACATGCGAGCATTGAATGAATAATGTGTATCTACTGTATAAGCATGCTACCCAATACCGCCATTGATACCTCAGCCCTGGAAGCATTTTTATATTCATATATTATTCATGCACATGACAATTATATATCTACCATGCTCGTACGTTACACATACCTTATAAACGGATAGCAGGAGCCATCATTTCCTTGCCCAAGATTCAGTGAATTATATGCTATACACAGTTAATAGCTCAATCAAACATAAGCTCACAACCACATGCATAAGCATGTGCACAACCCCCAAATACATCATCTTACCACGATGATTAATCACAATTATAGAATCATGCATACTACTCAAAATATCCCATTTATATGTTCAATGATAATCCCTTAATCAATTGAGTAGTTTGTTTTCGACCCAAACCATTTCATTTTAAAGTGTACTATTCCCATTGGAATGTAGATATTGTCCCGAAAATCTACCAAACAAACTCTAATTCCAAAATCCCGACATTTCCCAAAATTTTGAAAAAAACAAAGAAACAGGGGTCGCGATCGATCACCACTTTTCGCGATCGCTCGCGAGACCTTACTGCCCAAACTTTGCTCTTCCGCGATCGATTGTCGCGCCCTCCGCGATCGATCGCCGAGTCCTCGCGATCGATCCTCGCGACTGTTCATCATCGTCAATTTCCAGTGATATGTCACGATTGATTGGCACCAAGCCGCGATCGATCACGACCTGCGATATTTCAAAAAATATTTTGCTACCATGGTGTTTTCCTCCACAAATTCAAAACCAACACCCCAACACCTCCACAACTTCAAAACCAATGAAACTCAATAAAAACTCCAATAACAAAATTTAAATTTTAACAACAAAAATCCCCATAATCCCATACCCAACAAAAATCCACAATACCACAATCAAAATGAAGATAAAGGCGAGGGGAATGATCTTACACAATTATCTTCGAGAAATCACGCCCCAAAGTCGAGCCTTGCTCGATTTCTCCTCCAAGAGAAAGAGGGGGAAATGGGATGGGAAGAGAGAGGAGGGAGTGAGGTGAGAGAAAAATGATCCGGGAGAAATGATTGAACACCGAGTCCTATTGTCATATATTAGCACCAAGACTCTAAAAACCCGAGTCTCAAATATTCACACCCTGACTCATTAAAAATCATTTGTGTTCAATAATTATCTCTCACTCACTATTTCCATTACCAATCTCAATCCAAAGCTCCCCAGACTCCAGATCCCACTACCAACACAAATTCCAAGGTTAACACCTTAATGAGAATAAATCTCATCCTTGGGCCCAACGACCCCGATACCGGATAAAAATCCCCGAGAGCCTCAACACCGTAGTTATCTCATAATTACTCCGAATAGAATCCATTAAGAATTATAATCACTCCGGGATTATCGCAATTAATTTTTCGGATATCACAAAACCAAATCGGTGAATTGAAACAAACATGTTCTTGAGATGCACGATTGAATCAAGTGGCTCAGGAATATCATGAGACGAATTCGATGTCGACTAAATCAATATGGGAAAAAACGGCTGATGGGTAAAGAACAAAGACATCGAAGAATGAAGACATAAAGAAGAACGATTGATGGATTATGTAAAATATAGTTGATGAGGATTGAAATCGATGATGGTGATGTGTTAAAAGATATTCATATGGTTTGGATAAATATTTTTTACATGTAACTAGGGAACTCAAAAAAGAACCCTGAACTTTAAAATGATATATAAGCAAGTATAATAAAATACATGAAGTGTAAATATCATTAGTCTAATGCATTTTGAAAACCGCATCGGAAATCGATAACTAGTGCTTGGTCCGATCGGTTGACCTTCTAAAACCAACCTGTTAAAAAATCGGTGGGAACCAGATTAAACCGGTAAAAAATCGGTTCAACCAGTGAACCGGGTCGGAGTTGAACCGGCCGGTTCCTTCAGTTTATTTTTTTTTAATTTTTCTTAAAATTATAATTAAATGTTTATAACAAAAATATATATATAATTTATTGTCATTGAAATAATTACAAAACAATATGTTATGTATGTCAATTCATTAATTTCATAAATGTGTCTTGTACATTATATATATATATATGTTTAGTTTCTCGTAAATTATTGAATCATTTCATAATTTTTTAAATTTTTTTTCTCATAAGTTTGAGACATTTTTTTTGTTGGTATTGTTTGTTGTTTTTTGAGATGTTTTATTTTTTTGTTATGTTGAACATTTGGTTTGATCTGATTTTTAAAGTTTGACATGTTATGTTAGTGTAATGATATATTTTTTTATTGTGAACAACTTGAAATTATAATAAATGCATGGTATATATATTTTACAAAAATTATAATATTATTACATAATGCTAACGTCATTATCAGTTGAACCGTAATCAATAAGTACAACGATTGTATGTACGGTTCTATTTTTTTAAAAACACTGGTCTAATGTATATAATATATAACAATAATTGTAATTAACTAAGGTACCGTTTGGTTTGAAGGACGTGATAAGTAATGTAAGGATTAAAAATTATGAAATGATGTAAAATTGTATGTGATAAGTTATATGGTGTTTGGTTTGAGGATAAGATGATTGATAAAATTTATTGTTTGGTATAATGCCTAAAATACCCTAAATATTATAATAATAATAATTTAATATTATTATTTTATTAATATTGTTATATATTATATATATTATAATATACTCTTATTATTATTATTAATATTATATATTACTAATAAATATCATATAATAATAATAATAAAATAGTATTAATTCAAAATAAATAATATACATAACAAAAAAATAATATAATATGTAATAATCATTTTTATTATAAAATAATATATATATATATATATATATTTATTTATATATACATGCGCGCTCATATATATAATCATAATAAAGTATATATATAATTAATAATATATATAATAATCTATATATAATAATAATATAATATATAAATATATGTTATAATAATATATCATATTAAAAATAATAATAAGAATAAGAATACAATATAAAAAGAATTATATATATATATATATATAAATATTAATAATAAAACAAATATATGTATATAATAATAATAATAACAATAATATTAATAAAGTTGTAGGAAATAAGTTGTAATTTTTAATGAGAATTTAAGATTTTGAAATAGTAAAAAAGATTGGAGGGGTTTATATGTCATTTTATTGAAAATTGATATTAGAATGGATAAAAATAGTGGGATAATTTTTTTTAACCCTCAAACCAAACAATTGACAAATTTTTAATCCAAAGATAAATAAATCATTCAATCAAACCAAACACATCCTAAGAGGTTATTTTGAAAAAAGGAGAGAAATTGCAGAAGAGGCTACAGTGGCGCAGCTGTATTTGCTCATTTTTTTAGCAATCTTTTGTTGTCTTCTTTTAGCTTCAAATCTCCGACGATTGTCCTCACAATTTCCTCAAAACGTCATCGTTTTACAGCTCAATCTTCAACCCAACTACCTTCAGCTCTGCCTTCAATGAGAGGGTTCCAAAAGGATTGACTATACCCTTGACAGAAGCTAAAAGAGAGTAGATCACTATGCATTAGTCTAGGGTTTTTTATGCTAATGGTTGAGGCATGAATATAATTATCAGTAAGTGTTGAAGCAGATAACTGGGTAAAGATGATGATATCTAGAGGTTTATTTGGGTGGTCTCCGCCGCACATACAGCCGTTGACGCCTGTTTCGGAAGTATCGGAACCACCGGAGTCACCCTCGCCTTACCTGGACACCGGTGCTGGGGAAACCGTTCCTGTTGGGGTTGAGGATGAGATCGATGCTGAGGCCGAGGAGATGGAGCCTCCCCCCGCCGCTGTCCCCTTCTCCCGTCTATTTGCCTGCGCCGACCGGTTTGACTGGGCCCTCATGATTGTTGGATCCCTCGCTGCTGCTGCCCATGGCACTGCTCTGGTTGTCTACTTGCATTATTTTGCTAAAATCATCCATTTACTTCGGTTCCATGGTCCTGGCATAGATGATGATGTGCTCTTTCGCAAGTTCACCAAGGTAATTCTTTGTCCAAATGCATATATATTTTTATGCAGAAACCCAAGGTTTCGTTCTTAAGTTTTTTCCCATTACTATGTTATGGTACTGCCTGTAACGGTCGTCTTACCAATCTGCTTAAACTCCACCCAGCCCAGCTCGTTTTTTTCTTTTGATAACTAACGCAATTTGCGAATTTTTGTTTTGTGAGACGATGAGAAATGATTTTTTCTTTGGTTTTTAACTAAATTTTATAAAAAATGAAGTTTGAAAATGAAGAGACAATGTGAAGGCGTCTGATTTTACCTAATTATTTCGATGCATTTTCATTGATTCAATATATGAAGAAACAACATTTTTTTTTTGATGACTCGGTATCCGGCCCGAAGAACCTACTAATCCGGGGGACCAATCCCACCGTCCACTAGCTGGGGGCCCAATTGAAGCCGGGGCTTTACGCCACCGTATGGACTGGCCCCACAGGAATTGATAGCACCATGGGGTTTCGAACCTGAGACCTAGAGAGGAGCATGACTCCTAATTCCCAGGCCTCCACCACCAGGCCAACCCCTGGGGGTTATGAAGAAACAACATTGAAATCATTTCATAGTGGAAGTGGGATATGTTGCGAGCAAAAAACTATATTGCTCATTTTTAATCTATGATGCATGGACACTCTAAAAATCGGACACTTCTAGGACACCGACACTCATCGGACACTCCTCTGACACGTGGCATTTCCTTAATTTTTTTAAAGAATAAAATTGAAAACTCGTGTCGGACACTCCTCTTAAAATCGGACACCCGAGTCGGACACGGCCGTGGACGTGTCCAACACATAAATGATACTTTTGAGGGTAAATTGTATAATTTAAAAAGTTTGGTAAATTGTATAATTTAAAAAGTTTTAGGCTAAAATGAAAATTTGGACATGTTACTTAAACTTTATATTAATTGAAGTAATATACATTTGATGTTAGTATGTGTGATACTATGATGATATCAATG
This sequence comes from Haberlea rhodopensis, assembly GCA_907163345.1. Taxonomy (NCBI): domain Eukaryota; kingdom Viridiplantae; phylum Streptophyta; class Magnoliopsida; order Lamiales; family Gesneriaceae; genus Haberlea; species Haberlea rhodopensis. The sequence continues at coordinate 357,822 of CAJQUN010000125.1, read as the reverse complement.
ATATTCATTTATTTATATGCTTTTTGAATTTGGTAAGAATATTTTTGGTGTATCTCCTATTTGGACGTATTGTTAGACTTTATGTTAATTGAAGTAATATGTATTTGGTGTTAGTATGAGTTGGTCTTACTTGGTATTAGTATGAGTGATACTATGATGATGCCAGTGACATGCATTTATTTATATGCTTCTTGAATTTGGTAAGATATTTTTGTTGCTTTTACATGACTTTAGAATTTAAAAAATGTGAAATTTAGTATTTTGTAATATAGTACATGTAAAAAATATTTAAAAATATATAGACGTGACCCAGACATGTCGTATCCTGAAAATTTTAAAAAACCCGTGTCGCCGTCTCATTATCGTGTCGTGCCACTCTCGCCGTGTCGGTGTCCGTGCATCGTAGCTTTTAACCAACCACACCAAAGGATCGGTCCCATTGAAGCCCGAGATATCTAGTCTCTTCATCACGTGTCTCATTTCATCAAACCCATAGTTTCTCTCACTCTTCCGATCCCCTCCACCGTCCCTAGACTCCCCTGTCCCCAGTGGTTGCTCCTTGGGCCCCTTGTTCCTATTATCCTCTACCCTTTCCCCCTCACCCCTGAAACTGATCCCTCGTATCATTTCCATCGTTGCACCCATCGTGGTGTTGAACTCATTCATCCTCCCTTCTACCTTTTCTTTTACAGTTTGAATCATTTTCTCCCGTGCCTTATACTTGGAATCTGCTCGTATGGTAGCCATTCTTCCTAGCTCGTCCTCTTGAATCCGGCAGGTCGGACCAAATGTTATGAGCAAAAAATTATATTCACAAAATGGAATCAAACAATAAGCAAGATCACGATCAAAGACTGAAATGAAAATTGTATTAATGCCGGAATATAAAGGGATTACAAAGGAAATAAACTCGCACATCTCGCTTTTACTCGAGAGAATAATTCTCTCTTGCCCGTGCCAAGGCTTGCTCACTCACAACTAACTTATGTTATGCTCAATTCCCTACTGCCTCCCTCGTTTTATTCTCTTCTCTATCCATAACTAACCATCGCCTCCCCCACATGTTTCTTCCCCCTTCGCTGATAAATCTGTATAATTGTGGGCTTGCTTTGTGGGGCTTATAAATTTATTGCTTGGGTTTTGTGAACTTCCTCCCGTAACAGATTACCTTGTGTGACTGACTAATGGTACGCGATAGAACCCTATTGGACATATGAATACATTAACATCACTATGGAAATCAACAAAGCAGGTGGAATGTGGTCCCTGGATTTCATGTCTTCTTGTAAAGTAATTGTGAAATTCAGAGCATAAACATAGGAGATACATGGCAGTGTTTAGGAGGAAGAAAACTTGTTTATTTCTTCTATTATTTACAACCCTCAATGGTACAAATATATAGGAAGAGATATACAATCATATCCCACAAAATCAGTAACAAAATCTCTATCAACCTTATTTAAATAAGATCCTAATCTAATCAAATCTTCCCATATTATCTACTATCTTTCCATATTATCAACACTCCTCCTCAAGTTGGTGAGAAAATGTCTAACATCCCCAACTTGCTGACTGGATCTTCGAAAGCTTGCCTTGACAATCCATTGGTTAGAATATCTGCAACTTGTAAAACACTAGGAACAAACGGAATTCAGATTTCACCATCTTCAAGTTTTTCTTTGATGAAATGCTTGTAAATCTCGATGTGTTTGGTCCTTTCATGTGGAACATGATTATGAACAATACTAATTGCTGCCTTATTATCACAGTATAGCTTCATTGGAAAATTTATTTCCCCGTTGAGTTCTTCCATTACTCTTTTTAGCCATAACACCTCACACATTCCTTGAGCCATTGACCTAAATTCGGCTTCTGCACTACTTCTAGCAACAACACTTTGTTTTTTACTCTTCCAAGTGACCAAATTTCCCCGTACGAAAGTGCAGTAACCTGAGGTAGATCTACGATCAGTGATGGAGCCTGCCCAATCTGCATCAGTGTAGACTTCTATTCCTCTCATCTCATTTTTCTGAAAAAATAGCCCTTTACCAAGAGTCTTTTTCAAATATCTGAGAATTCTATACACCACTTCGAGATGTTCTCCATCTGGTGAGTGCAGGAACTGGCTTACGAAGCTTACTGCAAATGCAGTGTCAAGTCTTGTCAGGCCTTGTGTGAGAGAGATATATTAGCTTTCCAACCAATCTCTGGTATCTTCTTTTATCTACCGGAACCCCATCCTTAATGTCTCCTAATTTAGCATTTGCTTCTATAGGCGTATCAGACGGCTTGCAACCACTCATTCCAGTTTCTTTTTGTGTGAAGAACGTATGATCAGATTTTCCCTAGCAGTAGCCTTGATCCTTAACAGACTTTGTGAATCTTTCAAACCACGCTCTGGGAGATTGTTTTAGCCTATAGTGATTTTTTTAGCCGACACACTTTAGATGCAAACGCATTAGTAAATCCTGGAGGTGGCTCCATGTATATTTCTTCTTCTAACTCCCCATTTAAGAATGCATTCTTTACGTCCATTTGCTCTAGAGGCCAATCAAGATTTGCAGCAATAGAGAGAATTACTCGAATTGTGTTGTATCTTTCTAGGGACCCATCAGCGTTGTATTTTGTAGTAAAAACCCACTTACATCCAATAACAGGGCGACCACTAGGAAGATCACTCTTCTCCCAAGTGCTTTATTTTCCGGTGCTCTCATCTCCTCTTGAATCGCTTCTTTCCACTCCGGTATCTTAAGAGCCTCCTCTACATTGTTAGGGACACTAATGGTATCCATTTGAGAGATAAAGTAGAATATGAATGTGAGAACTTTTTATAGGATACGAAGTTTGAGAGTGGGTGTTTGGTGCACAACGAACACCTTTGCTGTGAGCAATAAGTAGGTCAATATCATTAGAAGAGGTTGTTATGGGTATAGCTGGAGTTTGAATTGTTGGGGGTTCATCGTGCTTTTCCGGATTAAGTGTCGGAGTGGAGTCATGGCTAGGTAGTGGGACATTGCCTTCCCCTCTTTTTGCATCTCGTCTCCTGGTATACGTGATATCATATGTTTTACTCACTTCTTCTGTATCAGTTGGATTTTGAGTGTGGAAAATCAGCTCAGGATCCTTATGTTTTTCAAATTCAATGCTGAAATTAGACTCATTTAAAAACTCATCTTCATTTGTACTACACTTCTCCCCCTGAAGATGAGAGGGTAGTAAGGTTGGCCCTCAAAGAAGGTGACATCCATAGAGACCAGAATTTTTTTCGATATTGGATTATAGCATTGCTATCCACGTTGGTTTGCGGGATAGCCAAAGATGATACATTTAACTGCCTTGTGATCCATTTTTGAAAGCTTCGAATTATGATGAAGGACGAATGCCACACTCCCAAAGTTTTTTAGGGGAATATTGTTGATCTGACGTGAATGTGGGAAACATTTTTGAAAGATGGTGGGTGTTTGAAAGTTCAAAATTCGTGAGGGTAATCGATTAACTAGAAAAGTAGCTGTGAAGATAGCGTATCCCCAAAGATAACTGAGAACTTTAATATGGAAACTGATAGCTCCAGCAACTTCGAGGAGATGCTTATTCTTTCTTTCACCTACTCCATTTTGTTGAGGATAACGGGGACATGAACTTTGATGTATCATACCGTGATGAGCAAAAAAATCCCCAAAAAGACGATTAAAATATTCTTTGCCATTATCACTTCGAAAAATCTTGATATTGGTCTCAAATTGAGTTTGAATCATTTTATAAAAATTTTGAAATATCATTCCAGCCTCAAACTTGTCTTTTAAAAGGTATACCCAGGTTAGTCGAGTATGATCATCAATAAATGTTATGATTAACCTTTTTCTAGAGAGAGTTGTAATTTTGCAAGGGCCCCAAACATCACTATAGATTACAGTAAAAGGAGCGGACCTTTTATATGTTGTGATGGAAATATAGAGTGATGATGTTTGGCTAATTCACATGATTCACAACATAAAAAAGGAAGAGTTTTATTGATGAATAACTTGGGAAACATTCTTTGTAAATAATTAAAATTACCATGTCCTAGAAGATAATGCCATAACAAAATATCAGTATATATAGAGTTGAGGCAAAGTTCCCTAGCATGTTTGGCCAGGAATGAGTGAGCGTTGAGGAGGTAAAGACCACCGTCCTGTTTAGCATTGTCATTCGTCCTCCCTGAGGCTGAATCCTGAAATTCACAATGAGAAGCCAAAAAAACAATGCGACAATGAAGATCATTAGTTAATTTGCTGATGGACTAAAGATTATAAGATAGTAGTGGAGCATGTAAACCATTTTTTTAGAGAGAAGAATGAGAAATTGAAATTGTTCCTGTCCCTGCCACTGAAGCAAGAAACCCATCAGCAATTTTAACCCGTTGGTTCCCGCGCACTGTACATAGGAAGAACAAAATTGCGAGGAACCTGTCATGTGATCTGTTGCACCTGAATCTAGCCAGAAACTATTAGAAATTATGTTTGCTACAGCAGCAACGGAGATACCTGTTTTGGCTAAAGAGCAGAAAGAAGGCTGGCTGAATGGACCCATACGTGTGTCAAACAATTTATACAAGTGCTCTAACTTATCCTTAGTGAAAGAGAGCAGCTCAGAAGGATCTGATTGCGATCCAGATCCGTTTGCACTTGTTTGAAAGGCGTGTCCTCTATTATTAAACCTGTTCGAATTATCATGTTTCTTCTTGAGATGTGCTGGCCGACCATGATCATTGAATCTGCTGATCGCCATTGTCCATAGATAGGATCAGTAGAAGAAAGAGGCTGGACCTTTCCGTTCAAATGACCTAGTTTACCTTTTCCGTCGATAACCAATCTCACATATTGTGCCCACTCAAGGTAATTTTTATGATTGAATTTGTGCATCATTATTTGTAGGTTGGAATCGGATATAAGGGTGCCAACCGATTGTGCAGTGACATTGCCCCGAGCGGAATTCCCGTCGGCACTTGTTGTAGATGATGAACCGTCAGTGCCAACCATTGTTGTGCAGAAATTCAAATCTTAAAATTCATGATGGAAATCAGAACGCAGAAATCGCGATATTCCGAAATTAAAATCACAATGGGAAATCAGAAACCCAAAAATCGCGATTGGAACAGAAGCAAAAATAATACCCGATGGGAAACAACGATCAATGCTCAGGGTTGAGTTTCCTGATCGATAAAGGAAAAAAAAACCTAAGAGTGAAGCTCTGATGCCATGTAGAAATTCAGAGTACAGACGTAGGACTTCACAAACCCCTTGAGCAACTGATCTCAACTCAGCTTCGGCACTGCTTCTTGCTACCACTGGTTGCTTTTTGCTTTTCCAAGTAACTAAGTTTCCCCACACAAAGGAACAATACCCGATGTAGATCTCCTATCACTTATGGAACCTGCCCAATGAGCATCAGTGAAAACATCAACATCTCTCATATCCATCCTTTTAAAAATAGACACTTTCCTTGTGCCCCCTTTAGATATCTCAATATTCGATAGACTGCCAACATGTGTTCTTCCAATGAAGCGTGCATAAACTGGCTTACACAACTCACTGAAAATGCTATATCGGGTCTTGTGTGAGAGGTAAATTAGTTTGCCAAGAAGACGTTAATATCTTCCTTTTTATCTATAGGATTACTGCTCATTGTTTCGCCTAATTTCAGATTAAGAACCGTTGGAGTATCCACTGGTTTGCATCCAAGCATCTCTGTCTCTTTTAGGAGATCTATCACATACTTTCGTTGAGAACAGAAATCCCGGATTTATTCCTTGCTACTTCCGTACCAAGGAAATACCTCAACTTTCCCAGTTTTTCATTTCGAATTCCACAGCTAACTTTCCTTTTAAGTCTTTTAATTTCTTCTCTATTATTGCCTGTAAATATGATATTATCTACAGATACAATAAGAAGAGTTGTTTTTCCATTCTTATGCCTATAGAACAATGTGTGATCACTATTGGCATGATGATAATTAAGTTTTAGGACTGCCGTAGTAAATCTGTCAAACCAGGCTCGTGTAGATTGTTTTAGTCCGTACAATGATTTCTTCAATCTGCATACGCTATCTTTTTGCTTTCCTCATCAAATCCTGGTGGTAATGCCATGTACACTTTTTCTTCAAGATCTCCAAAGGTTTGTCGTATCCCTTTGCAACCAACCTAGCTTTGTATCGTTCAATTGTGCCATCAACCTACTTAACAGTGAAGACCTATTTGCACCCAACTGGTTTCTTATTCTTGGGTTTATGAACAATTTCCCATGTTCCATATATTTCCAACGCTCGGATTTCTTCTAAGATAGCCTTTTTCCAGTTCGAATCATTCCAGGCTTCTTGTATAGTGGTTGGGGCTTTTGTGTTCGAAAGTCTTGAGACTAAAGCTTTAACGGAAGCTGATAAGTGTCCCTATGACACAAAGTTGGCCAATGAATGTTGGGTACATGGCCCGGTCCCCTTTCTTACAGCGATTGGTACATCAAGATCAAGGGCATGGGGAGAATCACCTTCAATATTATCTGTTACCTCAAGTGACTCAGATTCTATTTGGAAGACGGGCTGTCAAGGCTGCTTAGGAAAGAAAAGCTTGGATTCAAAGAAAGAGACATCGCGTGAGATGAAATATTTTTTCATGGCAACAGAGTGACACTTATATCCCTTTTGGGTGGAAGAGTATCCCAAAAACATGCATTTGTTTGACCGAGGGTCTCTACGATTATGATCGTGAACATGAAAAAAGGCCGAGCAACCAAACACTTTAAGATCTAATGTCGAAAAAACCCTATAATGAGGATAATCATTATGCAAACATTCAAGGGAAATCGAAAATTTAGAACTCGTGAAGGCATCATATTTATTAAATAGCAAGCATTTAAGATAACATCTCCCCAAAATTGCTTTGGGATATTCGAAGTGAAAAGAAGTGAGTGAGCAACATCTAACAGGTGTCTACTTTTATGTTCTGAAATTCCGTTTTGTTGAGATGTGTTAATACAAGAGCTTTGATGAATGAGACCATTTTTAGTCAAAAAAATCATTAAGAAGAGAGTTAAAAAATTCCGTGCCATTATCCTACTAAGGACTTGAATAATGGCATTAAATTTCGTTTTCATCATCAGAGTAAAAGTTGCGAAAAACTTGGCCAGTCTCAGATTTATCCTTTAAGAGTTATACCCAACAAATACGAGTACGATCATCAGTAAACGTAATAAACCAACGTTGATTAGAGCTAGTGCAAACACGTGAAGGATCCCAAATGTCACTATGAATTAAATTAAAATGTTTGGAAGGACTATATAAAAGCGGGGAAAAAGAATCCCGAGTATGTTTAGATAATGGACAAATCTCACATTGAAAAGAATCATTTGTTCTAAATAAAGAAGGAAACCATCGTCATAATACAAAAAAATTGGATGACCTGGTCTATAATGCATGAGCATGATTTGTTGTTTGCGAGAAGGGATGAAGGGACAGCAGGATGATGGACTAGGTGTCTCGCGAAAGATTCCTCTTGAAGGTAATAGAGCCCAAAGATAGCCTTAACACTGCCAACCTGGTCCTGAAAAACACAAGTGGCAGATGTGAAATAAACAGAACAATCTAAATCCTTTGTCAATTTGCTGATGGATAATAAGTTGTAAGATAAATTAGGCACATAGAGAACATCTTTAAGAGTCAAACACGGAGTAAGTGAGACATCGCCGATGCTCACAACCGGAGCAAAGGAGCCATCGGCAATTTTACACGTTGATGATGCAGGATTGGCAAATATGTAGTAAAAATACCCTTACTTGATGTCATATGGTCCGAAGTCCCCGAATCAATAATCCAAGACTCACCATTCTTTTTGAGATCACTAAGGGCTGTGAACAATGTACCTTTGGCAGCAACGCTGGAAATAGAATTGCTGCTGCCAGATAGAAGCTTAATTAGTTTATCCATCTGGATTTTTGAAAAAGCATCGAGTTTGCTTGATTTGTCATCTGCAGCTGTGGCAGCCTGAGGACCCCTTCTCTCCCCATTTTTAAACTTGTTCGGAACCCAATCAGCCGGTTTCCCATGGATTTTCCAGCAAGTATCAACAGTATGGTAATGTCGTTTACAACGCTCACACCATGATTTGCCATCCTTGACACGATGAGCTGTACTCTCGTCGGAATTGTTTATCATAAGGGCAGAGGCTTCCGCGACTGATAATTCTGGGTAAAGCTTCACACACTTCCTATTCTCTTCACGACGGACTTCTGCAAAAACCTCATCAATGGAAGGCATGGGTTTAAATCCGAGAATGCAGCCACGAACGTCATCCAAATCCCTATCTAGGCCTGCTAAAAAATCGTACACCCAATCCTTAGCGAGCATCTTCCGATATAAAACACCATCATTGGATTTTTCATGTCGGTTGTGTAAATTAATCCAATTCCTGCCACAGCCGTTTGAGGGTGTTGAAGTAAGTAGTCACACTACCGTCCCCTTGTTTCAAATTAAGCGCTTGATTGCAAAGTTCAAAAACTTGGGAAGAGTCTTCAAGATCAGAGTAAGCCAAAGCGACAGCATCCCATATATCCTTGGTCGCGAGATGGAATATTTACGTATCACTAATTCCTTCGTCCATGGATTTAAGGAGCCAAGCCATAACCATGGAGTTTTGGATGTCCCATGTTTGGACGAAGGTTCCGTGGGTGAAGGCTGAGAAGTCGAACCATCTAGGTTTCCAAATTTCCCTTTTCCATGAATCACCAATTGGACGGACCGAGACCATTGAAGGAAGTTTATGCCGTTCAATTTGTGGTTAGTGATTTGCAGGGATGATGATTCGAAACTGGCAGCAGAAGTATTGGTAGAAATTGGGGGAGAAACCTCCGAGGAAGAGTCCGAATTGGACCCCCCGCAACACCGGAAAAATCCTTCTTCACCATTGAGGGAAGCTATTGGGTTAGGAAACAAAAAAAGCCTTCAATTCTTCTGATACCAAGGCACGAAACAGGGAGAATTCGAGAGGCACAATCTGCTCTCTCTTAATTTTTATTATTTTCTCCAGTGAATAAATTTACAATTTGGTGTCTTCAATATATAGAAGACTCTTCTTCCTAAAATCTTGGAACCAAATCTAATCTTATCAACGGTATGTTTTGGGGAAAAGGTGAATGAATATCAGCGCTTGTTTTGTTTTGGAGATGAAAATTGTTCCCAAAAGCAAAAAACGAGGCAAAACTGATTCTTGGTACCTTTTCTCATTGAATCAGCAATGTTTTATTCATTAATTTACCCAAAACATCAGTAATCCAGTAAGGAGTATGATGAACAACAAGAAATTAATTCCTAAATTTTTATTTTTTATTTCTTTAGTGATGAAATGATTACATCAAATTATATGGAAAGCAATCAACTTAATTTTTAATTTAGAAAAAAGAAAAAAAGAGATGAGAAGGAGGAAACATTGAAGGGCGGTTTGAGGGATAGTGGCGAAGGAGAGTAAGTACATCTGAACAGAGTATAACAACTATCATTTAAATTTATCCATCATAAAAAATGAAATCTATCGTTTAGAAAACTAAGCTGAAATAACCGTAACTATCTTCTTGATCAGCGGAGTAAGTCAAGTCAAGTCAAGCTGCTGCCTAATTCAATCTCAATTAAGCTAAGGATTTTTTGAACCATTGCTCAATATTTTTCATTAATAATATAAATAAAATTAATGCTTTTAGTAGTACATGCGTGCGCTTATAATATTAATTATATATAAAGCTCTTGAATGTCTTCATGAGCTGAAGCTGACGAGCCATACTCGTTATCCAAGCTCACGAGCATGCTCATGAATAAATTTTGTAAATAGAATCTGAGGTCACGAGATAGCTTAGAAATTGAGCATGCTTGAGTTTGAGCTCGAGACCTTTGTTTTGAGCTCGTGAAAGTTCAGGAGCTCGACTCATTTACCCCCCTTTTCTTGGTTCCATCCCATCTATACTGCTTTGGGTGTTCATTAATTTGTTCCATTAATTTCTATATATTTATTAACTATAGAAACCGTAGACACAATTTGTGAGCACTGTAGATGATGAGACTAAGCTTGTAGGTGAGATGTAGGCGCATTAAAATACTCACGTATCGGTGAGGTACGATTTCTAAAGTGGTTTGGATTGCGGATCTCCATCGGCTCTCCAATAAATCTTTGCTTGAATCTGTGAGATTGTGGAAGTAGCCGAAATTCTTGAGTCAAACGCATGCGATCTGTGAGATTGTGGAAGTAGCCGAAATTCTTGAGTCAAACGCATGCATTCTTGGATATTCTTAGGGGATACAAAGTCTAAAGCGACTTTCATGGTGGACTGTTTATTCCTCACTTGGTGGGGGAACCCTGCAGGAATGAATATAGCCTCACCGAGGTACTGCTCGAACGTCCATGGTTCAATTTTCAACTTTTTTTTGTGTGCTTTTCATCCGGGAAAAAGGACTGGTCATGGATAGGATGTGCAACGGAATCCACGAGAGAATGGTCAAAATCAAAAACATTCTTGATGATGTTTAAGCAAGAATTTGATTAATATGGGCACATCCTGCTGACGAAAGTTGTCCCAAACAGCACCACCTCTACTATTTCAGGACAGTTCATCCCACTTGGAGTAGAATCCATCACATAAGACTCAACACGACCATCTAAAGTACTGTTCAAAGCACAAGCTTTATTTGTCTTATGTGTATTATTTTCTGTTTTCTCGGAATTCAGAAACTGAGATGGAGAGTCAATCTCAAAGGTATCATTTTCACAAATCTGGTGTGCCGCGATAGCAACTTCAGTGGGTTGCATATCAGTGTTGGTGTGCCTTGAGAAGTTTTTAAATTCTTTTCAAACTCTTTCCTCAACTTAGCAATCATTTGGCTCTGAAACGAGGTGGTTCTCACTTCAGCTGTGTGTGTCAATATATTTACCGCATCAGAAATGTCACAGTGCAGTTTTGAAACAGAACCGCCTTTTCCAAGTTCTTTATGATATCCATATGCGATGTAGGTTTTCGGTCCCAAGTCCGGTTTTAGGGCACCCAAGTCCGGTTTTAGGGCACCTGCAAGAAGTTTTGTAGCAAGATTCAAGAACCAGATCGAGGATGTGTATAATCGCTGAAGGGAAGCATGACCATAAATTCAGCGTCATGCCAGGGCAAACATTCTTTGAAAGAATTTGCAGGTGGCTGGAATTTGTTGAAGAAGCGAAGCAACCTTGCTACGTAAGAGAGAACGACATGCAAGCGTTTTCAATTCTTTCTAACCAAGAGTGTTGTTCAATAATTAGGAAGCTTGGGACGTAGAATAAGCCCAAAGAGAAGGGCTAACAAATCCAAAACATTTGGTGACAAACCTAACAGAAAGCTTACGGTGTATCCAAAGGGGAATTGAGAGCTTGCAGCGGCTTCTATAAAACAAGAATCGCGATGGGAAGGGAAGAATCGCGATGGGCCTAAATTGAACGACAAGATGAGAATCACGATGCTGATGACGATCGAGATGTTATCTGGGTTTGATTGAGCAATTTGAGTGCTGCGATGGATGGCTGGACGGCTGGATTCAATCGGGAAAAAAGCGATAAAAAGATGAAGGCTTGCTTGCACATAACCGTTTTGGCTCTACAGCTACTGTTGTAGGCCTAGCCGGCGGCTGCTGAGTTGAGATAACAACTGGCCGACGTCTAGGGTTTGATAAACTTTAACCTTACTTTTTCGAACTAAAGCTCTGATTCCATGTAGCAAAATAGAATTACGAAGTATGTAACTCTTATTTCTGAATAATAATAAAGGAGATAAAATGCATCTTTATATATAGACTCTTAATACCTAAGACTCCCAATAAAATGAAACTCCTATGAATATTAAAATACTAATATTTTAGCTAGAGGTCTTGATAAGTCAAACATTTGTCATCTTTATCTATCATTCAACAATTGGAAAGGAGGGAATTGTCTTTTACTGTATTTATGGTTCAAATTGTTGCTGGCTGACATGAAATTCCTGCAGCTTGCTTTAACCATTTCTTATATTGCTGTGGGGGTTTTTGTTTCTGCTTGGATCGGTAAGCCTGCTATGACATTTTTTTTAGATTCATTTACTGTTTCTTCCTGATGATGTCATATTCTAACATTTTGTCTGTTACATAATAGAGGTGTCATGTTGGATTCTTACTGGGGAACGCCAGACTGCTGTAATAAGGTCGAGATATGTTCAGGTTTTACTTAACCAAGACATGAGTTTTTTTGATACATATGGGAACAATGGAGACATTGTGAGCCAAGTCTTGAGTGATGTACTGCTCATCCAGTCAGCTCTAAGCGAAAAGGTAAGTTCAGCTTTGCCATAATCTTTTGCTTATATTTTATCATTGTTAAAGTTTGTCCTCATTTGAACATTCATTTGGTGGACAGGTCGGAAATTATATTCATAATATGGCCACTTTCTTCAGTGGTCTCGTCATTGGATTTGTCAACTGCTGGCAGATCGCCCTTATTACTCTAGCCACTGGTCCAGTTATTGTTGCTGCCGGAGGAATATCAAATATCTTTCTGCACAGGCTTGCTGAAAATATTCAAGATGCTTATGCTGAGGCTGCCAGCATTGCAGAGCAGGTCTCGGGCTCTTGGCCTCCATATAACTTTTATTTTTGGGGTTTCCATGCAAAATTCATCCCTTCTTTAGTTTTATTTCCCCAAACCTATTTCTTATACCCCAGAACAATAACATATATCATCTCATTTTTTTTTCTATTTTTTCCCCAATAATGTATTATTTAAATAAATTTCTGCACATAATTATGACTTATAATTAAGCATTTCACCATTACCCAAAAATACTCTATTATTATATTATATTCTAAAAAAATGTACTATATTTAAAAATTAAAATATATCACTTCTAATGTATGTTCTTCACCCGTACAAACAACTTGTCAATATATAGATGATGTTTCGGTCTGAAATAAATCCGAGAAACGGCCCAATAATTGTTGCAGTAGGCATTGGTCATCAGTGGGCAATAGTGTTGTGACGCAGACAGTTGGGAACGAAGATTCCGGTAGAAGTCCCTGAAGAGTAACCTCTCGACACTCCATTTGAATTTTTATAGTTATTGAATTGAAATTCCATAGGATTGCCCCCAAGGTACGGAGCTAATTAATTCCTAATATAGCCCCAAAATTGCCCAACTGTAGGAGAAAAAAGTCAACCTTAAACCTATCCCCTCGTAGTTGAAGATCAACATTCCGGCATAGACCCGCACACAATAAGGGCTGCCCATTACCAACCCGAACGCGCAAACCCGAGCGTCCCTGGAATGGCAGATTCATAGCTTTGACGAAAGCCTCACTGAGGAAGCGGTGGGTACTCCCTGAATCGATTAATATACGCAAAGTTGTTTAGTTGATAGTACCAAAGACTCATGGTTTGTGTGTTCCCCGGTTCGGTAATGGCATGAAGAAAGATGTCCCCTTCTTCTTCATCCACCGTGGGGGTCCTTCAATGGTGGCATAGTGGACTCTCCAATCCTTCAATCCAGAATAGTCTCTTACATTGGTGATGCGGTGTGTATTCCTCATCACAATTGTAGCAAAGGCCACGGCAACACCTTTCCTTGATCTCATTTTTATTTAGACGTTTGATAATCGGTTGGTGGTGTTGTGTATTTGGCACTGTGCGGCGAGGTGGATCGCTCCGCCGCGGTAGGTGCAATCCCTCATAAGTGTGCCAGGCTTGCTGCTCCAGTTAGATTAGAAGGTTGATGAATCGAAACCCCTATTGCAATATGATTTTGAAGACCACTTAGAAATAGCTGAACTTCCTGTTTATGTGTCAACGGCCAGTGATTGGAACTGCGCCTGTCTGTCGTAACTTGGCGAGTTCCCCTAAGTGATTGGAACTTAGCGGCGGCCCAAAACGCAGATGGCAATGATGTTTGATTTCTTCCCAGGTGAAGCGAGGTGTGTCAGCCTCCAATTTGAGGAACCATAATTGTGTGTTCCCGTCCAAATGAAAAGAAGCTAAGCCCTCGAACTCCTTGGGTGATATATCTCTAAAAGGTTTCCAAGGATCTTAAATAACCATCCCAAAGATAAATAATGATAAAGATAAACCGTTTTTTAAGCCTTTTTGAATTTTCCATTAGTATATCTCTTGTATGTTACGTGTCCCTGTAAGTCCGAACTCTTGTTGCCATGCCATTGTTTGAGTCTGAGCCCATTACACCAGAACTGGGTTGGGGGTTTGGGTCTCCAAAGAGTGACTAAGGCTGGGGGAGATTATTTGGGCTCTTCATTCTTTTGGCCCAACTAAATACCATGGGCAAACAAAATTAGGGCATTGCGTGTAAAATCATCCATCGCACAAGAGGGACTGGTTTGAGCAGAAGCTGCAACGATGGGCGTGTTCAATTGCTAGTGATCGATGGGACGACGCCCTGTAGGACGATCGTTGGTGGAACGACAGCCTCTGGAACGACGGTGTCTAGATACGGTGTGGGCGGTAGACAATCATCGCTTTACAGGAATAGATAGGCGCAAGGCAGTGGGCAGAATTATGCGATTGGGCCGACATGGGGGTTTGTGACGTGTATGTTTTGCCTTCGTGCCAATCGTCTTCTTAGGGAAGATACGGTACTTGTGTATTTCGAATTGGGGGTTACAACCATGGGTGAGAGGGGGAATATTTATCTTGACGATGGTTCTTTCATGAGCATGCATGATAGTTGGTCTGTCGGGTGGGCACAAACAATAGGCAATTCTATAAATTGGCCACAAGTGAAGAGGAGGGAGGAATAATTGCTTATGAGTTGACTAACAATGGAAACTGGAAAGGGAAGAGAGTGTATGGATTGATAACAATACGTGTTAGCTGTGAGGAAAGTATAGGAAGGAGGAAGTTCGATTATGGTAGTGATGGGGATGGGTATTAAGGCTGTGGGTCAACGGTTTACAAGGGGCCGGGGAACATGGAAAGTGGTCCTTCCCTATTACCATTATTAGTGAACCAATTGATAACAAGATATGGGATCGGGGCCGTGAAGTTATTAACTCCAGCCTTGAGGACAATGTTGTTTTCAAGTGGGAGGTATTGTTAGGGGAAGAAATTAGAAGCCTGCTTACTAAAACCCCAAGAAGAAAGGCCCAAGAAGTTGACACGTGAACAATGGGGAGCAGTTAGTTTGTTAGGATTAGAAAGTGGGAAAAGTTAGAATACATAGAGGGGGAAAGGGAGAAGTGAGGAAGCCCGATTGCAGCCTGGGGGAGCAGTTAGTTTGTTAGGATTAGAAAGTGGGAAAAGTTAGAATACATAGAGGGGGAAAGGGAGAAGAGAGGAAGCCCGATTGCAGCCTGAAAACTCTACAAAATTTTATATGGCTCTAATACCATGTCAATTAATCTGATTCTCACCAAACTCAATCCCCTTTGAATAGGGTTTTCATTCCATTATATAGAGGAACAAAGAACAAAGTATCAGCAACTTTAAATAGGGTTTTCATTCTCAATACCAAACTCAATCCCCTTTGAATAGGGTTTTCATTCCAGTATCAGCAACTTTAAAGAACAAAGACTTTTCACATACATATCAAAGAAAGAAAATTCTGAAGGGAAATGGACAGTGTCAGCAAGGAATCTGTCAGAGTCAAATCAATGCTAGATCAAATGATGAGGTGCTTATGGAAAAAGCTACGCAGATATGGAAGATTGGAAAGAATCTGGGGATCATAGGATATGGAAACGACCAAGAGATTCTGACACATCTAATGGAGATGGAAAAAAGAAATATTGCAGCCATACAAACAGTGAGGACTGATAGTGAGGAAGTAGGAGACGACATGGTTGCTCAATGATAATTGTCAGTTTCAATATTAGAGGACTGGGGGGGAGGTTGAAAAAAAGAGAAATTCGAGAGCTGATTAGGAATGAAAGGATCGAATTCTTATGCTTGCAAGAAACTAAAAAGGAGATGGTGAACAAAGAATTTTGTAAAACATTATGGGGAGACGGAGATTTCGGTTGGGCCTATAAAGGATCAGTTGGCGCTTCAGGCGGCCTTCTTTGTATTTGGAAGGAGGAAATCTTTACGATGGAGAGTTGCTGGGGTGAGGATGGAGTATTGGGAGTGGAAGGTTATTGGGGGATGGACAGAGTAAGATGTCATATTTTAAATATCTACTCTTCAGGGGAGTTGACAATGCAAAGACTATTATGGGAAGTTCTGATTGACAAAATACGAGGAAACGATGAGGAAAATTGGTGTCTCTGTGGAGATTTTAATGCAGTCAGATATCAGGCGGAGAGGCGTGGTAGATCATTATCACGGAATTCTACTGAAATGACAGAATTTGATACTTTTGTCAACAATTCTAAGTTGGTGGATTTACCACTGATCGGAAGGAAATACACTTGGTACAGACCGGATGGTACGTGTGTCAGCCGTTTAGATCGTTTTCTTCTATCGGTTGGGTGGCTACAGACATGGCCCAATCTAACTCAATGGGGCCTAAAGCGCAGTGTTTCTGACCACTGTGCAATCATTTTGAAGAATCATAAAGTGGATTGGGGTCCGAAACCGTTTAGGACATTGGACTCATGGTTGCAACACAGGGATTTCAAGTCTCTAGTGGAAAGGGAATGGCAAGATATAACAATACATGGGTGGGGGGGTTATGTCTTGAAAGAGAAATTCAAATTGTTGAAGCAAAGGTTGAAAGTGTGGAATAAAGAAGTATTTGGCGAGATCGAGAATAATATTGAGGTCTCCAAGGGCAGAATCAGTGATTGGGATTCAGTGGCAGAGTCCAGGGAATTATCAGATGATGAGACGCGTGCTAGACAGATGGAACTGTTTAGTTTACAGAAGCAATTGGGGATGCGAGATACTTTGCTATTCCAGAAATCGAGATCGAGGTGGGTAAGAGAAGGTGATATGAACTCAGCCTTCTTTCACAAGATTGTGAACCGAAGAAGGAAAAGAAATGAGATTGTGGGTCTACATATTAACGGTAGATGGATGGATGGAGTGAAAGAAATTAAAGATGGGGTGCATGACTACTTTGTCAATCACTTTGGTGAGGAAAATTGGAACAGACCAGTATTACAAGGGATAGATTTCACTTGTCTCACGGAAGCAGAAAATATGATTTTGACAGCGAGCTTCTCAGAAACAGAAATTAAGGACGCCGTTTGGGATTGTGACAGCTCCAAGAGCCCGGGGCCTGATGGATATAATTTCAGATTCATTAAACAATTCTGGACGGTCCTCAAGGGAGACTTCATTCAGTTTTTTGATGACTTCCATAGCAATGGAAGGCTTATCAAAGGGGGGAATCCATCTTTCATCATACTAATTCCGAAAAAGGAAAACCCTACCAAAATTGAGGAATTTAGACCGATTTCCCTAATCGGATGTCTTTACAAAGTCTTGTCAAAAATACTTGCTAACAGACTAAGTGGAGTTCTTGACAGGATAATTTCAAATTCTCAAACGGGTTTTATCGGAAATCGTCACATTCTTGACGGGGTTATGACGATTAATGAGATTATCGATGAATTAAAGAATCAGAAGAAAAGGGCCATTATTTTCAAGGTGGATTTCGAGAAGGCATATGACTCGGTGAATTGGAAGTTTCTTGACAATATTATGAGATTGATGGACTTTGATGCAAAATGGAGAATTTGGATTATGGAGTGTATTACAAGTGCAAGGGCATCAGTTTTGATTAACGGAAGTCCGACGAAAGAATTTGAAATGAAAAGAGGTCTCCGGCAGGGAGACCCATTATCTCCTTTTCTGTTTCTCATAGTGGCTGAAGCACTAAGCAGATTGGTCGATCGAGCGGTTCGTCTCAACATGTTATCAGTCTTCCCTGTGGGAAGGGATGAGATCAGGGTCTCCCATTTACAGTTTGCCGATGATACGTTGTTTGTAGCAAAGGCGACCAGGGATAACATAATCATGATTAAGGCAATCCTGAGCAATTTCGAGATGTTATCAGGCTTAAAAATAAATTTTCATAAAAGCCAATTGCCGGGGATTCATGTGGACCGCAGTTGCTTAGAAGAGATTGGTCGGGATTTGAACTGCCTCGTGGGAAACCTACCGTTCAAGTACTTGGGATTACCCATAGGGGCGAACCCGAAATGCAAAAGTTTGTGGAATCCAGTGCTTGAAAAAATCAGAAGATTGGCGACTTGGGAGGATAAAAGCTTGTCTTTTGGGGGTCGGTTGATTTTGCTCAATGCTGTTTTACCTGTCTTACCCATTTACTACTTTTCTTTTTACCGCGCCCCGAAATGCATCCTATCTAAAATTAGATCTATTCAAACTTCTTTTCTTTGGGGGGGAGGGGAGAGTTGCCGGAAAGTAGCCTGGGTCAAATGGTCGGAAGTTTGTAAGTCAAAGTTTAATGGGGGCGTAGGGGTACGCAACTTAGACGCTTTCAACAAGGCGTTGTTGGGAAAATGGGGGTGGGAGTTATTGACACGGTCAGACTCCATCTGGTTTCAAGTAATTAAATCTAAATACAGTTTATCCAACTTGGTGGTGGACGGGGGTGGGGGACGGAGGGGGAGAGTATCGTCTTGGTGGAAAGATTTACTAAGGTGTACTTTTCAAGATGGGTCAGGTTGGTTCCAGGGGGGACTGAGTCGTAAGGTTGGGAATGGAAGGGGAACAAAATTTTGGATAGATTGCTGGGTGGGAGAGGAGGGCAGTTTAGCGGAAAGATTCCCTAGATTAGCCTCTATTGCTATGAATAGGGACATTCTCATTGCTAATATGGGAGAATGGGTAGAGGGATCTTGGATATGGATATGGGAATGGCGAAGGGAATTGTTCGAGTGGGAAGAAACAATGTTTATTGATCTTTTATCTTCTGTTGACAGGGTACAGATGAAACAAGAACAGGAAGATCTTTGGCTCTGGAAGCATGATGCTTCAAACCAATTCACGGTGACATCGGCATACAACAGGATATTACAACAACCAATTTTGGAAGGGGAACAGTCACAGTTATTTGCAACTATATGGAAAACTAGCGCACCGTCAAAAGTGGGAGCATTAACTTGGAAAGTGCTTCGAGACCGTATCTCCACGAAGGATAACTTAAGACGACGGAATGTTTTAAATGGAGCGGCATCGGTTTTCTGCGCCATTTGCCAACAGGATGAAGAGACCACTCAACATCTATTTTTCACCTGTCAGGTTTCTTACACTGTTTGGATGAAGTGCTATGAATGGCTAGGATGTTATACAGTGCTTCCGATGAACTCAACCACTCACTTACTCCAACACGCAGGATTATGGGAATCCAGAAAAGGCAGAAAGGAATGGAATACTATTTGGAGCACGGTCATTGCGACAATTTGGAATAATCGGAATCAGCTTGTATTTCAAGGGACTCAGGCATCGGCGGAAGATTTATTGGAACTAATCATTTTTAGATCATGGTTTTGGGCAACAAATAGAGGGAATTCGACTTTCAGTTACTCTTTCTTAGATTGGAGAAAAGAGCCGAGGATATGTTTATTAGCTTTTTAAACCTAAACTGGGATTTTCTTTTTGTCTTTTACTGACGTCTTTGTATTCCTAAGTATTTGTATTTTCAAGTACCTCTGGTACTTTTATTAATATATTTTTATTTGCCTGATCAAAAAAAAAAAAAGAACCCCTAAGAATCAGCCTAAGAAAAAGAATCAGCCTAAGAATCCTTAAGATTCTGGCAAATCTATTAATTACCATATCAAATCAAATATTGCTAAATCAATCTATCTAATATCCTTAACAACTAGAAATCTCCGTCCCCCCTTGTTAAATAATGCTTCTTTGAGCCACCAAATTTCCTAAGCTCAACCCTTCATTTATGGGTTTGCCAACTTCTTTTAATTAAATAATACTTTAGATTTTAACTCATCGTAGCTTTTGAAGGAAGTCTCATAATTTTTTGTTCGTCGTTAAAACATGGACAAAAGCAAGTTGGTAGAGAAAAGTACCAAATTTAGTAAAGACGACTCTTTGTGCTTTATATGCATAAGCTCTATTCCATCTATAAAGAATTTTGGAAGGAAGACTTAAATATTTGTTTGGCTACGATCCGACTGCACATCCCACCAAAATGCTTATTAACTTAGTAGTAACTTCTTGTTCATATTTACTCCTAAAATTCTAATTTTCCCCATATTGATCTCCAGACCTGAAATTAGACATAATATATCTTGCAAACTCATTAGATTGCAAAGATTCTCCCTTTTTTCTCAAGAAGAACAAGGTAGCATCCACACTGTTGAGAATTGTCCGACATTGGGAGTTTAGAAGCTATGCTAGCTCTTTATAAGATACATGAGCTACTCCACACATTGTCAATTGGTTTTGAGTTGGAACTTCATGTATTTTTAGCTTAGTATCAGAACAGGCTTCTCATGGCTACTCCGCCCATGTGATTGATTACTCTCATCGCATGCTCATCGTCACCCGCGAAGTCCACATGTTTGACTTATATAATATCACACGTGAGGGGTGGTGTTGAGAATTGTCCCACATTGGGAGTTTAGAAGCTATGCAGCTCTTTTTAAGATACATGAGCTACTCCATTTATTGTCAATTGGTTCTGAGTTGGAACCTCCTCTATTCTTAACACACAAATTATAGGTGTGAGATATTTTCTTCTCGCAATGGCACACAAATTATAGGTGTGAGATCTTTTCTTCTCGCTTCCATTGCCTTTAATAAACCTGTAGGTTTTCGCTTGTACAAGATTTATTGGTATATTTTATACATGTTCTGGATACAGTTCATTAATTTTCACATTCTTTTGAGGTATAGTTTTTTATTTTTTCTTTTTGTTTCATTATGCAGGCTGTCTCTTATATTGGAACGTTGTATGCATTTACGAATGAAACTTTGGCAAAATATTCATATGCAACTTCACTTCAAGCGACACTTAGATATGGTATATTGATAAGTCTTGTTCAAGGGCTTGGACTTGGTTTCACGTATGGACTTGCTATCTGTTCTTGTGCCTTGCAACTTTGGGTGGGAAGGTTCCTCGTGACACATGAAAAAGCTCACGGTGGAGACATTATAACGGCAATATTTGCTGTTATATTAAGTGGCCTGTAAGCAACTTTTTTTTGTTTCAAATTTTTTCTAGTAAGAACATCACTGCTTCAAGTACATTTCATCAATTATCATACTTATGAATGATTTTAAGTTCAATAGTGGGCTAAACCAAGCTGCAACAAACTTCTACTCTTTCGAACAAGGAAGAATTGCTGCCTATAGATTATTTGAGATGATTAGCCGCTCATCGTCCACGGTAAATCATGATGGACTCACCCTTGCATCCATACAGGGAAACATCGAGTTTCGAAATGTATATTTCAGCTATCTATCCCGCCCTGAAATTCCTATATTAAGTGGGTTTTACCTCACTGTGCCAGCTAAAAAGGCTGTGGCGCTCGTTGGCAGAAATGGGTCTGGTAAAAGCAGTATCATACCGCTTATGGAACGATTTTATGATCCTACATTAGGTATTACTACCTCATTTTATTACACTTTTTTTGCATTATCTTCTTCGTACGTTGCCCAGACATTCCAAATGAATTTTCTTCATGCAGGAGAGGTCCTTTTAGATGGTGAAAATATAAAAAATCTGAAGCTGGAGTGGCTAAGGAGCCAAATTGGTTTAGTTACCCAGGAACCTGCCTTGCTGAGTTTGAGTATCAAGGACAACATTGCTTACGGACGGAATGCGTCTTTAGATCAAATTGAAGAAGCTGCAAAAATAGCACATGCACATACTTTTATCAGCTCTTTGGATAAAGGATATGATACTCAGGTTTTTCACTAGAAGTTTGAATCTAATTTTTGTCAGGTTCTATACTTGTGGTTTATCGTAACAAAATTCTGGTATTCGTAGGTTGGTAGAGCTTATCTAGCCATGACAGAGGAACAGAAAATCAAACTGTCTGTTGCTAGGGCTGTACTGTCCAATCCATCTATTTTACTACTTGATGAAGTCACTGGTGGACTTGATTTTGAAGCTGAGAGATCTGTTCAAGAGGCTCTAGATCTTCTCATGTTGGGCAGATCAACCATAATAATAGCTAGACGGCTGAGTCTTATCAAGAATGCGGATTATATTGCTGTGATGGAGGAAGGCCAACTTGTTGAAATGGGAACACATGAAGAATTAATAAACCTGGATGGCCTATATGCAGAGCTTCTCAAATGTGAAGAAGCTACAAAACTTCCCCGGAGGTACAGTACAGAAGCTAACTAGCAAATCTGTAGAACTTTGTGATGAATCACGGATAAAATGGTTCATTATTTTTGCGAGCCAATATAATGTTTCATGAAATCATCATTATTATTTGGGATATTTTCTTTCTTGAATCATCAGCAATGTCATTTGTTTGCTAATTGAATATTTAATAAGAGCCATTTTGTATATTCAGGATGCCAATGAGAACCCACAAGGAGAACGCAAGTTTTCAGATGGAAAAAGATTCATCTGCAAGTCATAGCTTTCAAGAACCATCTTCCCCAAAAATGGCCAAGTCCCCATCTCTCCAAAGAGCTTCTGGCCTCCATGTGGTTCGGCCTGCCGATGTTACACTCCACTCTCAAGAATCTCCTCGTGTTTGTAGCCCACCTGTAGAAGATATGATTGAAAATGGTTTTTCCATGGGTGCGATACATAAAGAACCGACTATAAAGAGACAGGATAGTTTTGAGATGAGACTGCCAGAGTTACCCAAGATTGATGTTCATTCTGCACATAAACAAACAAGTGCCTCGGATCCTGAATCTCCAGTTTCTCCTCTTCTGACATCTGACCCTAAGAATGAACGTTCTCACTCACAGACATTTAGTAGACCGCCTAGTCAATTTGATGATGTACCTTTGACATTGAAAAAATCGAAGGGTACACAATTTCAAAAAGAGCCATCATTTTGGAGGCTCGTAGAGCTCAGCCTTGCAGAGTGGCTTTATGCTGTTTTAGGAAGCACTGGTGCCGCGATCTTTGGTTCTTTTAATCCTGTTCTTGCTTATGTTATCGCACTCACTGTAACAGCATATTATAGAACAGATGAAAAACATCATATGCGTCAAGAAATAGATAGGTGGTGCTTAATCATTGCAGGCATGGGAATCGTGACTGTTGTTGCAAATTTTCTACAGCACTTCTACTTTGGTATAATGGGGGAGAAAATGACTGAACGAGTTCGAAGAATGATGTTTTCGGGTATGTGACATATTATTAATTTGTTTTGTTAATTTATTCTTATTGTTCCATCATTTTAAATGGGTGGATCATTAATATGTTGTAAGCATTATATCTTTATCTTGATAGATTCTGTGTTTCTGCTTCCATCATTGACAGCTATGCTTCGAAATGAAGTTGGATGGTTTGATTTAGAGGAGAACAGTGCCGATAACCTGTCCATGCGACTGGCAAATGATGCCACTTTTGTGAGAGCTGCTTTTAGCAATCGGCTTTCGATATTCATACAAGACGGTGCAGCTGTTATAGTTGCTGTTCTTATTGGGATGTTTCTGCATTGGCGGTTGGCTCTTATCGCATTGGCAACTCTTCCCGTTCTTACAATTTCTGCCATAGCACAGGTATGCTTAAAGTGTTTTAATTTTCTAGTGTATGAATTCCTATCTCAACCATTACCACATTACTTGTGGTGGCAGAATGTAGCTAACTTCCCTGTAAAAGTTTCCTGAGTGCATGATAGTGGTTACCTTCCTTAGCACCAGGTGGTTAGCCTGTCCTTGAAAACATTGAAATGAAGTGCTTCTGAAATTATATTTGGATCATTACAAGTGTTAACAAGGAAATCCCAATAAAACAAATTGATGTTAGATAAAAAACTTGTTGGGAAAGAGGCAAGGGAATTCGTCTGTCACCTATTAGTTTTGTAAATGTTGTAAATATTACATGAGTAAATCATTTTTTTTTATGGTGAAGAAAAGAGCTTAGATTCCACTCAAAATTGCTGTATACTCGAACTTGTTTCTAGTAAACCCATTTTTACCCAAAAAATGTAGTTTCATAAGATTATCTTGGGAAGTGAAGAAGTGATAGAAAGCTTTGGCAAGAAGTAACGTTTAATCTTAGTGCAACTGCTTGAAAGCTGATATGTAATGGTTTGGGTGGATTGTAATAGGTTTATTGATGGAAATGGGCTGGCATACCTACCTTGGAGTCAGATATTGACTTGGTAATATTGACTCAATTGCCGACCCCTCTTGGAATTTAAGATGCAAAAATATAGCATAAGCCTTTTTAGTAGAAACTGGGTTTCTCAAGTGAAATGTTGAATAGGGCCATGTCCTGGAAAAAAGGAAACAAAAACTCATCTTGCATCTTTTGTCTTGAATTACGATTCACTTCATCTGGGCTAGCGAAAAAAGCACAAAAACTGGCATCATTCATACACCCTAACTACAGTGGGAGTATAATAATGTGTGTCGGTATTAACAATACTAATTATTCACGAGCCTCACACTTATTATGTATGTTGTGATAGCTCATGAAGCATTCGAAAGCAGTTTAATGATCTGTAGGCACTCACTGATTGCAAAGAATGTCGGTTACTGGAACATGCCTGTCAAAATGAGCCAACTTATGTTGCAGTGGGTGATTACTTGACAATTGGAAACGATTGTTTTATGAATGTTTCAATTGTATTGTTAATTCCTTGCACTATATAACATAATACATACCTAATTTACAGTGTGCACCTAAGTATGGAAATTATATCACATTCCTAATATACAATCCTACCATATATACAATTATATCAGCCTAATATATCTTGAAATTGATGCTGCTTGGTCAAGAAGCAACAATTTGCTAATAAGAAATTGATGGCTTTGGAGAGTCATAGGTTTTGTAAAGATAGCAGAAAGTTGAAGATCACTGGAAACATGTGATAGAGTGATTGTCTTGTTGTTCACAATTTCTATTTTTCGAATAGAATGAGAGTCGACCTCAATATGTTTCGTTCTTTAATGGAAAACAAGATTGGTTGCAATTTAAGTAGCACTGGTGTTGTCTCCATGAAGGGGCGTTGGTTTGGGTTGAGGAAAGCCCAACTCATCTAATAGACAATGTAGCCACATAATTTCAGAACAAGATGCAGATATAGTATCATGGACTTAAATTGGCATGGCCCAAAACAATGTCAATGGGCCAGCAACAAAGGTTAATAGAGAAAGGCCCAATAAGGCTCATTATCAGATAATAGTGGAAGGAGGAACACGTGAATTGAGAGGGGAGTTAGTTAAGCATTTGGCGATAAAAAGCAGGGAGAAGTTTGTTATGATATTTGGCGGGAAAACTACTTAATAAATAGGGGAGAGATTTTATGTTGAGAATTGGTGTACAAGCTTATGCTTGGCGCAAGGGAGAGTTTTCTCTCCTTTGAGTGTGTGTGAGTTGTGTGTTCTTATTCCTGTAATTGCAGTTTTCATTTCATCAACTATATACAATATAATTTTCAGAATTCATCAGTGTTTGTAGAAAGATGAGTTTTAAGAGAACTAGAAACTCTTTATTCAAAACTATATCAAAGAAGAGATACAATGTAGGTTTATATAGACTCCTAATACTAAAGAGTCCTAAGAAAAGAAAACACTCCAATAAATCAAATACAAAGATTATCTTAGCTTCTTATCTCATAACAATCTCTATCTATCTATTTATTCAACAATCCCCCTCAAGCAGGGTCATATATGTCTATCATGCCCAGCTTGGAACAAAAATCTTCAAATAAAGGATGATGAAGTGCCTTAGTTAAGATGTCAGCAAATTGCATGTGAGTGGAGACATAATTGAGATCAATAATTCTCTTCTCGATCTTTTCACTGATGAAGTGTCGATCTAACTCAATGTGTTTGGTACGGTCATGATGCACTGGATTTTTAGCAATGCTTATGGCGGCTTGATTATCACACATCATTTCAACTGGATGATTGTTGTCTAGCTTGAGTTCACTTAGCAACCTTTTCAACCACATTCCTTCACATATGCCTTGAGCCAAGGCATGATACTCTGCTTCTGCACTGCTCCTAGCTACAACAGTTTGCTTCTTACTCCTCCATGTTACTAGATTTCCCCATACAAATGCACAGTAAGCAGATGTTGATCTTCTGTCAGTGTGAGAGCCAGCCCAATCAGCATCACTGTAAACTTTGACGCTTCTGTTTGTCGACTTCTTGGAGAACAAACCCTTTCCAGGATTTCTTTTGAGATACCTCAATATTCGATAAACAGCATCCATATGATCCTTGGTTGGGTTATTCATAAATTGACTGACAACGCTAACCACAAAACCAATATCCGGGCGTGTGTGTGAAAGATAAATTAGCTTCCCCACTAAGCGCTGATACCTTCATTTGTCAACCAATGGACTGTCTTCTCTTGCTTCCAGCTTTACTTTAGTGTCCATCGGTGTGTCTATGGGTTTGCATCCCAACATTCCAGTTTCCTTTAGGAGGTCCAATACATTATTTCTTTGAGAAATAAAGACACCGTTGGATGATTGAGCAACTTCCATTCCTAAAAAATACTTCAAATGTCCTAGATCTTTCATTTCAAATTCCCTATAAAGTAGAGCTTTCACCTGAGTCACTTTCATCATTGTGGTTTCCTGTGAGAACAATATCATCAACATACACTATAAGAATAGTGATCTTTCCTTCCTCTGAATTTTTGACAAACAATGTGTGATCAGACTGACACTGTAAGTAACCGTCCCCCTTTAGAACAGTGGAGAAACGATGGAACCAATCTCGGGGTGACTGCTTCAGGCCATAAAATGGATTTCTTCAAGTTGCATACTTTATTAACCGTAGACCGAGTCCTAAATCCAGGAGGAATATCCATATAGATTTCTTCCTCAAGATCTCCGTTGAGAAAAGCATTCTTGAAATCAAGCTGATATAAGGGCCAGTCCATATTTCCAGCAATAGAAAGAAGAACTCGGATAGTATTTAACCTGGCAACTGGAGCAAACGTCTCATGATAATCAATGCCATAAGATTGGGTATACCCTTTTGCAACTAATCTGGCTTTATATTGCTCTATGCTCCCATCAGATTTATGTTTCACTGAAAAAATCCATCTACACCCAACAGTCCTCTTATTTGGAGGTAAATCAGTAATGAGCCATATTTTGTTTTTCTCTAGAGCTATTATTTCGTCTAGGACAACAGATTTCCAATTTGGGTCTTGCATAGCAGTCTCAATATTGGACGGTATCTGGACCTGATCTAAACATGACACAAAAGCTCGATATGTAGGAGATAAGTGATCAGTTGAAACAAATTTAGATATAGGATGCTGAGTGCATGACCTCACCCCTTTTCTAACTGCTATAGGCCTATCATCAGAATCATCAATACTGTGGTTAGAAGAATTAGTATTACCTCGTGGTTTCTCAGCAAAACGTGGATCCAAGGAGGAGAGTCATGACAAGGCTGGATTTGTTCAGGTTCCCGATGCCTCCTAGAGTAAACCTGCAATGGTGGTTCAGGCACATGAAGTGGATGATGAGAGATTGTGAAAGGCTCTATAATGGGTATGGTTGGCTCTATAATGGGTATGGTTGGTTGGATTGCTGCTGGAGTTTGAGATTCATTCAGATTGGGATAAAAAGGCTGGTTTTCAAAGAATGTCACATCCATGGTATGGAAGAAACGCTTGAGAATTGGTGAGTAGCATTTATACCCTTTTTGGTTGGGAGAATAACCAAGAAAAATGCATTTTATTGATCGAGGGTCAAGTTTACCCCGAGCATGTGAGTGGATGTGTACAAAGGAAGTACATCCAAAGATTTTGTGAAATAGTCGGTAAAAGGTGCGAGGTAGGATAAGTCCTGAGAAGGGTTTTTATAGGAGCATCAAACTTGAAGATACGAGAGGGCATTCTATTAATTAGGTAAGCTGCACAGAACTGCATCACCCCAAACAAGAAGGTACATTATGGGAAAAGAGTAAGGAGCGAGCAACCTCAAGTAAGTGACGATTCTTGCGCTCAGAGATCCCATTATGTTGAGGAGTATCAACACATGAACTTTGGTGGATAATACCTTGGGTATATAAGTAAGCGCCAAGGTTGGAGTTAAAATAGTCACGGGCACGGTCAGTTTTTAATACACGAATACGAGTAGAGAATTGGGTTTGAATCATGGTGTTGAATTGCTTAAAAAGGTCACTTGTTTCAGATTTGTCTTTCATTAAGAAAACCCATGAGAGTCTAGTGTGATCATCAACAAACATTAAAAACCAACGAGAACCAGTGACGTTTTTAACTCTGGAAGGACCCCAAATATCGTTGTGAATGAGTGAGAATGGATGGGATGGCTTATACGCAATAGGTTTGAAGTAATGACGAGTATGTTTAGATAATTGACAAACATCACACGTGAAAGAATTCAAATTTTTATTGCGAAATAACATAACGAAGGAAAAAGTTTTGCAAGATACAAAAAACTCGGATGCCCTAAACGATAATGTAATAATAAAATATCATTGTTCAAACTCAAAGAATTAATAGAAAATGAGGAATTAAATGAACGTGCACACTGAGAAGCAACAACACAAGTGGATCGAATGAGGTATAGGCCTGCACAGATCTCAGCATTGCCAATCGTCCGCCCCGAAGCCAAGTCCTGAAAAACAGAAGAGGTAGACAAGAATTTAGTGACATAGTTGAGATCCATACTTAGGCGACTAACAGATAACAGGTTGCACTCAAGATCAGGAACATATAAAACCGATTTTAGCACCAAATCCTCCAAGAGGGGTACTGAACCAGTGCCAACAACTGGCACGCAGCAACCATTTGCAATCCGGACAGAGCAACCTGAAGTGCTTGGCTGATAGGATTGAAACATGTTCAAATTCCCCGTCATGTGCTCAGATGCACCTGAATCAATGATCCAATAATCTGATAACATCTGATGTGAGAGCAAGGCTTTGGAAACAATACCTGTATGGGCATGATTACCAGCACCAAGAGGCGGAGTGTTGTTGGATGGAAGTGCTTTAGACAACAAATTTTGAAGGGCATCAAGTTGCTCTTTGCTGAAGGGTTGGGAAGCTTGGCCAGATCCGTCAGATTGGGCAACTTGAGCACGCCGCTGATGGAAAGATTTCCAGTTTGCCGGTTTACCATGAATCTTCCAACAAGTGTCAAGAGTGTGATTAGGTCTGTTGCATTTTTCACCCCAAGGGCGACCATTACGCATATTATTGGAGGAACCGGAAGGCTGCCCAACCGAGCCAGTGTGATGAGAAGCAAGATCTTGTTGATGTGCCGCACTAGGAAGGGTTCTTGGTGCTGCCAAGGCTGATCCCTCAATTAATTGGGTACCAGTCGGAGAGCTCATCATTAATTTCATTCGGCTCTCTTCATGGCGCATGGCGGAGAAGGCTTCACGCAGCCGAGGCAGGGGCTTAATGGACATAACCCGTGCCCGAACATCATCAAGGTTGGTGTTGAGGCCCAATAAAAATTGAAAAAGGCGTCGAGTTTCGACGATATATCTGTGAATTGATTCATCATCAGAATACTTCCACTCATAGGACTCGAAAAGATCCAGTTGTTGCCAGTATCTTGTAAGGTCTGTGAAATACTGGGTAACGGTGGACTCCCCCTGTTTCAGCGCCTGAATGCGGCTTTCGATGTCAAACAGCTCGGCGATATTATCCTTGCTGGAGAAAGTATCCTTGCTGGAGAAAGTATCCCTGGCAGCATCCCAAACTGATTTGGCCGTGGAATACAATAGGAATTGTTCACCAATATCGGGTGTCATGGAATTGATAAGCCATGACATCACCATATTGTTTTCGATATTCCATGTTTTAAACGCGGCTTCATCAGTTTTGACAGGGCAGAGGCTTGAGCCAGAAATAAAGTCATCTCGACCCCTACCTCGAATAAACATCCTCACCGACTGAGACCATTGAAGGTAATTGAGTCCAGTTAACCGATGATTCGTAATAAAATTCGAAGAAAAATCAGTAAGTGTTGGTGGGGTGAGTGTAGTGGTAGAATTTGTGGTGGCCGAGGAAGAAGAATCTGTAGAAGCCATTTGTGCGATGGGCCGTAATGAATTGAACGGAAAAAAAAAAACCGTGAACAGTAATCGCGCCGCGTGAACAGTAGCCGTGAACAGTAATCACGCCGTTTGAACAGTAACCGTGAACAGTGATCGCGTCACGTGAACAGTAGCCGTGAACAGTGTTCGCGCCGCGTGAACAGTAGCCGTGAAAAACTTTGTGGAAAAAAAATTCGTATAAGATCTAATGACTCTGATACCATGTAGAAAGATGAGTTTTAAGAGAACTAGAAACTCTTTATTCAAAACTTTATCAAAGAAGAGATACAATGTAGGTTTATATAGACTCCTAATACTAAAGAGTCCTAAGAAAAGAAAACACTCCAATAAATCAAATACAAAGATTATCTTAGCTCCTTATCTCATAACAATCTTTATCTATCTATTTATTCAACAGTGTTCGTTACCTGTTTGTTAGCCAGTTTGTGTGAGAAATTTTTGGTTCCTAACAATTGGTCCGACCTGCGTTCGACACAAGGATACAACATCATGGCTAAAAAGTGTTTTGGTTGGGATATGCCGAGGTTCAATGGTAGTAATCCCAGACGCTGGTTTATGCAAGCAGTGTGAGGGCCCGATTCTAATGTGGTGTTTAATTATCACACAGTGATTAATTTATGTAAACAGCGGAAGATTTATTTCAAATGTCTTGTTAAACAACCCTAATTTTTTTTTGCTTTTAAGTGTTATATATATATTGATATCAAAAAATATATATAATTCCAGTTAGGCATTTCATTTGCAAATGGTAGAGCAAACATTAACCAGCATTATCACATAGTCTCGAAAATATCATATCCCAAGTACAACATATACGGGGCATACCCCGGTAAATTTATTTTGTTTAAAAGTCATATACTATTACTGGAATAAGAAACCATACATAACCTAAGCTCGCTCATCATGGAGTTCGGTTATCTCTCGATGTGTCGCTGTAAGCATCGTCACCATGTTCTCCTGTAAAGCCTGTCGTGTCCGAACACCAAAAGACATGACAGCCCCCACAAAAGGGGTCAGTACCTCAGTACGAGAAATAAATAAATCATGTCAAATGACAAAGTATCATGCAATGCATACCATGTATGAATTCGATGTATGAATGGGTACAAGGAATCGAATATCAAGATACCAAAATCGGAGTCCAAAGGAAGGTATCATCAAATAATGTCAGCTCGAGCAGAGGGTGACAACACACGCACATTGCGCTAGGAGACTCATCCTATGTGCTGTGTTCGTCCATCCCTTGTATCTAGGTCCGGTGACACGCGTGTGACTACAGTCGCTACCTATACTGCCTGTCATCGCCGTGCTCGTCGTCCCTGACACTCAGAGTAAATCAACTCAGTCATAATCATGCTAGATCAATATGATATGCCCATGAATCATTTATGCATCAAATGACATATGCAACTCAATATATCATGCAATCTCATGTGAAAGTATATACAAATCATGTAATTTCACATATCATGTAATCCAAGACATTCATCATGTCATATAGTCACATAAGAATCATATAATGACAATAGAATCATATCAATCAAGTAATGGCATAAAAGGTCATACAGTAGTATCATTGCACGCCTTTGCCAGACGTCATGATACAACTCATTTCAACGTACCTCGACCCAAGCTAATCTACCAAGACTCCTCAGATCAACCCCGGAATCTATTAACCTGGTTATAACAGTTCCAAATATAACATAATGTCACATACTAGCCTTAAACTTATCAAAATAAAACTCAAACTTAGATCCAAAACCAATTCGCTAAATTTCAACCTACGCAACCGTAGAGATCGGCTCATA
This sequence comes from Haberlea rhodopensis, assembly GCA_907163345.1. Taxonomy (NCBI): domain Eukaryota; kingdom Viridiplantae; phylum Streptophyta; class Magnoliopsida; order Lamiales; family Gesneriaceae; genus Haberlea; species Haberlea rhodopensis. The sequence goes on along the minus strand of CAJQUN010000125.1, from coordinate 325,864 downwards.
ACTTGTCCGATACTTGATAAAATCACATGGGTTTGATTTAGTTTAAAAGCTAACTCAGAAATGAACATTTCATCAGTTCAACTCATCTTCAAATTCGTTCATTTAACCTAGGTAAAATGACCAAGAACAATCTGCTGGAAAAACAGGACAATTCACCAAATTCCAGTCTGACCCATTTTTGTATAAAAAATCATAATAAATTCATATGACGTCCAAATGACTTGAGGTCAGTGGGAAAATCACGAAAACTCAAAGTACTAGAGTTCATCTTCAAGTACAGAAGCTAGTTCACTCATCTTGAGGCACATGCAAAGCAAAGTATGACAGTTTTTAAAACTACTCATATTCTGTTTTGACAGAGTGAGCGGTTCTAGGGAAGAGTGCATATCTTACACAATAAACTTCAAATCATGTGAGGCCAGTTTCTAATGCAAGATAACTCAATTATACAATACATCTCTTATGAGCTTTAAGCTAATTAGTTCATCTAGATGTACATTATTTGAAAAACGTACAGGCCTAAAAACTCGTATGAAATCCTTTTCCAGATTGAGCACTATGTGGTCAAATTAGCATAACTTCTGCATATGAACTCCAAATTGAGTGAGGTCAATTCCAAATGCAAGCTAACTAGTACAACTCTTATTAGAAGCTAAAACTTCAAATTCGTAGCCATTTATTCCCAGAAATTCGAAGAACACACTGCATGAAACTTGAATGCACTGAATTTTCAGATTTTACACATTTTGGTAAAATGACCATAACTTTTTCATCTTAACTCCAAATTAACTTATTTTGGTGGCCAATTAAAGCTTAGACAAAATACTACAACTCATTATCAGAGGAGTTATCTTCAAATTCGATGTTTAACCATGCATAAAACTCGAAATATCAGACTATAAGTGCAGAGTCTACTAGCTGAACCGTTTTGACAGCAACTTTTCATGAATAACCACCATGGTTCGACCCAATCCTACATGCAACTTGATAAAACTCAAGGATGATGATATACCTTCACTTATCTTCAAGATTTGAAGCTTGATCATCCACAAAAAGGAGCCATGATCGAAAATCCTACCCCAAATCTGCTGCTACTCTAAAATCTTGCATCTTCTTGCTCCAAACTTGAAAATTCTTGGTACATCTTGTTCCTCAAGATGAGTAGCATTCAAAACCATCTTCGCATGTGACATTAAATCACAATTTCAAGAGGATTTTGGTAGGAAAAGAGCTGCAATTTTCGAAATTGTTAGAGGAGAGAAGGAGGAGAATTTTATTTTAAAGAGAGAGAAAGGGCTATTAAACAAATAAGAATCCCAAATCTGAAATGCAAGGCATGGGTGTGGCTTCCTATGCCAATTTGTGTGCTTTTTAATTCATTTGATGTATTGTGGAATCCATGTGTCGATACATCATTATCTTGCAAGATTAATGGTCCAAAATCATGTATTAAACATGAGCTAAATTAATTAGTGGCATGTGTTCTCCAAGTGCCATGTGATCATGCACATGCTCATGCACTAAAACATGTTCCACTAGTTGGTCTATGGTTTTATCTACTTACAATGTTGTATCCCAATTTCACTTGGGAGCAACTCAAACAGGAAGTGATGAAGCGTTTTGGGGAGGGGATTGACATTGAGCTGTTCATAGAAGAATCTGAAACAAAGGGCCATATGCAAGCTGTTGAGGCTGTAGAAATAAAAAGCATGGAGCGACCACTGTGGAAGGAGGAAGAAGAATCTGCTCAGAAAAACATGTAGCTGCTGCACAAAGTAAAAACGAGGAAGGAGAAAAAAACATCAATGTTCCAGTGCAACCAACAGTTCTGGAAAAGTTGGGAAAGGAAGAATTGCCAGCTCACGAGATGGAAACAATTGAGATCAACAACGCTAAAAATGAAAGTACAGAAGCAGTGAAAGTCTGAATCATACCAGATGTGAGAGGAAGAACACGTGAAGATCAACGCCAATTTTTATATCAATATCATGACATTGCCATATAGTCCGATAAGTGTTGATAAGATTAGAATAGATTTAGAAGATAAGTAGATTTTAAATCTTTTAAATAGATTTGGTAGGATTTGAGTTTTATCTCTTTGTATCTATTTATATGGGAGATTTGTAACCTAATTAATAATCAGAAATAAAAAGAGTTTTTTGATTCCAATACTTATCAAAATCTTCATGGTATCAGAGACACAAAACTGATACAAAAAAAAAAAAAAATTCGCTGTAATTCATGCGTTCGTGCGCATCAGCGACTCATTCATCGTGAGTTTTTTGTCTTCCGATTTTCCTTCCTCACACCAGTGCAATAAGCGTGGGTTATCGATCGTAGGTTTCCAACCTACTGATTTGTTCGTTGCTTCGTCACCTGCGAGCCAGACCCATCTGATGCGAAATATCCTCAATGGCACTCGGAAAATGCCATGATTATGGCCTGGCTTATTAACTCAATGGAGCCAACCATCGGCAAACCATTTCTGTTTCTTCCAACCGCCAGTGATATTTGGAGGCCATCCGCGAAACGTACTCTGATGTTGACAATTCATCGCAGCTGTATGAATTAAATACTCGCATCTGGCGTGTCCGGCAGGGCTCTAGAGATGTTACTGCCTATTTTAATGAGTTATTCACTCTATGGCAGGAATTAGACATGCTGGATGTTGAACAGTGGGAAAATCCAAAGGACAGTTCTCGTTACCGGAAAAAAATTGAGAATACTAGGATTTTTATTTTTCTGGCAGGGCTTAATAAGGATCTTGATGACTCTCGTGGGCGCCTTCTTTCTCGAAAGCCTTTACCCACCCTTCGGGAGGTTTTTTCAGAGATTCGTCGCGAAGAGATGTGGAGGGGTGTGATGCTCCCACACGAAGCCAACCCACTTCTAGCTGAAGGTTCTGCCCTCTTTAGCCGGGACGCTCCGTCCGACCCCCCTCGACGAGATGGGAAGAAAAAACCATGGCGTGAGAAATGCAAAAAACCATGGCACACAATTGATACCTGCTGGGAGATTCATGGCCGCCCACCGCACCTTAAGAAGAAGGGTGATTACCACAGCCGACAAAGCTCTGGGGGACATGCTCTTCAATCACCTATGCACCATGCGCTAGAAACCAACGGGTAAAAATTGCCAATGGTTCCTTCGCTTCGGTTGTCGGAAAGGGCACTATCCAAATTTCCCCCACCTGGTCTCTAAGTTCTGTCTTACACGTACCACTACTTTCGTTTAATCTTTTATCTGTGAGTCAGCTAACCCTTGACCTTAATTGCCGTATCATCTTTTCTTAATCTCATTGTGAGTTTCAGGATTTAGCATCGGGGACGATGATTGGCAATGCTAGACAAGACAGTGGTCTCTACCTCTATGGCACTATCGCTTCTCGACACGTACCACTAATAAGTTGTGTCTTTATTCCGCTTCAATTTCTAGTGATTTGTTGTTATGGCATAAACGACTAGGTCATCCGAATGTTGATTATTTACGCAGATTATTTCCAAAATTTTCTATTAATAAAAATGTCTCTTGTTTTAACTCCGAATCATGTGAATTAGCTAAGCATCACCGCGCTATGTTTCCATTTCAACAATATAAACGTTCCACACCGTTTAATATTATCCATGGTGATGTTTGGGGACCTTGCAAGGTCAAAACTCTTTCGGATAAAAGATGGTTCGTCACATTCATCGATGATCACTCTCGTATGACCTGGGTTTTTCTCTTAAAAGATAAGTCCGATGTGGGGAGTACATTTCAAAAATTTTTCAACATGTGAAGATCAGCGACGGAATGCAGAAGAGAAGAGGAAGACAAAGAATTTAATTCTGGAGTTTGGGTTCTAATACCATGACAATTGGACACGATTTGTTTTCTGAATGTATCAATTGTATCGATGTTTCCTTGCACTATATAAAATAATACATACCTATTTACAGACTCCACCTATGTATGGAAATTATATCACATTCCTAATATACAATCCTACCATATATACAATTATATCAGCCTAATATGTCCCACTATCATATCACATTCTTAATATACAATCCTACCATATATACAATTATATCGGCCTAATACATATCATGTTTTTCCTTCATCCATATTCCTGTGGCATGATCAGCAATAAGTTTTCCCCATGTTAGCTACATATAAACGTTTCTTGTTACTGCTGTTTTTCTCTAATGCAAATATCTGAATTTGAAGTTTTATAATGTAGAAATTATGGCTTTCTGGATTTTCCAAGGGCATTCAGGAGATGCATAGGAAGGCATCTTTGGTTTTGGAGGATGCTGTTAGAAATATTTATACCGTTGTGGCATTTTGTGCTGGTAACAAAGTCATGGAACTTTACAGATGGCAACTTCAAAAGATATTCAAGAAAAGCTTTCTCCATGGAATGGCTATTGGCTTTGCATTTGGCTTCTCTCAGTTTCTTTTGTTTGGTTGCAATGCTCTTCTCCTTTGGTATACTGCTCTTTCTGTGAAGAACGGGTACATGACTTTGCCGACAGCTCTAAAGGAGTATATGGTCTTCTCTTTTGCAACTTTTGCACTGGTTGAACCTTTTGGTTTGGCTCCATATATTCTTAAAAGAAGAAAGTCTTTGACATCTGTTTTTGAAATAATTGATCGAGTACCTAAGATAGATCCCGATGATAATTCAGCTTTAAAACCTCCAAATGTGTACGGAAGCATTGAACTAAAAAATGTTGATTTTTCTTATCCAACTCTCCCGGAAGTCCTTGTACTCAGCAATTTCAGTCTCAAAGTGAATGGTGGACAAACTGTTGCAGTGGTTGGTGTCTCAGGATCTGGAAAGAGCACTATAATATCTTTGATAGAAAGGTTCTATGATCCAGTTGCAGGCCAGATGCTACTTGATGGGCGTGATTTGAAATCTTACAACTTGAGATGGTTGAGGAACCACTTAGGTCTTGTTCAACAGGAACCGATAATTTTCTCAACCACCGTAAGAGAAAATATCATATACGCTAGACATAATGCGAGTGAAGCTGAGATGAAAGAGGCAGCAAGAATAGCTAATGCTCATCATTTCATTAGCAGCTTGCCCCACGGTTATGATACACATGTTGGTATGAGGGGCGTAGATTTGACTCCTGGACAAAAACAAAGAATTGCAATTGCCCGGGTTATTTTAAAGAATGCACCAATTTTATTATTAGATGAAGCGAGTTCATCAATTGAATCCGAGTCGAGCCGAGTGGTACAGGAAGCTCTTGATACTCTGGTTATGGGGAACAAAACCACTATTCTGATTGCACATCGAGCAGCTATGATGAGGCATGTTGACAATATTGTTGTACTTAATGGTGGGCGTATTGTCGAGGAGGGAACTCATGATACACTGGTAGCAAGGAATGGTTTGTATGTCCGCTTGATGCAACCTCACTTTGGTAAGGGGATGCGACAACATAGACTTCTTTAGATGAGCTTTATGATCTGGTCCATTTCCACTGTGAATGGGTCAATTGCTGGTGGATGAGGTGGTAGATTCTTTGGGCTTAATGGAATAGGTAAAGATTGAATTGGATTGCTTATTAGTATTTTTCTCGGTCTGGTGGCAAAGGACTCCGTCTTGGCATGTCCAATGCTTTGTGGTTGATGGGTGGAAGTATAGTTTGTAGGAAATGATTTAACCTGTGTGTTGTGTGGATAGGCTTTTCAAGAATAGATGCATTGATCAGGCAGTGCTAGAGTTTTTTCCTCGTATTCTCAATGGTGACATCAATCTGTTAGACGTTGTATGCGGCAGATGTTAGAATAACTTTCAAATATATTATGTTTGCTTGCATTTCTGGGTTTGTATGTGTGATGTTAATCTGAGTTCAGTTCTTTACCTTTAGACATTGCCCTGCCATCTTTTTATTCTTACCATTTTTTCCTGCTGTAAGTACATCTTTCAGTTTCACAAGAAATAATGAAGTGTAAAAGAAGGCCGCCTTTGTAATTTTGTGTATATATAAAAAGAGATTGGGTTTTTGTGAAGTGTTTGCCTCAGTTATTGTCTTTGCCTCGGGAGGTTTTGTTTACTTAGTATACATGGAAGAAGTAAAACAAACCGTGATGGAAGATACTGCATCAATTAAGTGTTAGTACAGGTCTTCGAACCTGACTGTTCTGGATACCAAAGATACAACTATTCTCAGTTTACACTTGGAGGATTACATTCTTCCACTTCGGGAGAAGAAACACGGTAAGATTTTCGCTTTTGAACCTGTGTAGATATTGTGTTCTTTATTTTGTTGCATTTATTTTTGTTAATCAAGTAAAAACTAGAAAGTAAATCTATTGATTAAAAAAATGTCTACAGATATGTTGTCTATACCAGACAGTACATAGCGATAGCAATCTGTGTAACTATGTTTCCAAGACAAATATCATGAGGGAATAAAGAGTGCATGGCTCTAAAAATAGCTTGCGCTGTTTCTATATCAGAGGCAATGGCATGAGAGATTGTAATACCCTTGGATGAGATTATTTTCCTCTAATGTGGATGGGAATATGCTCATTCAAAGGTTGATGAAATATGTATCTTTGGAAAGGGCTCATCAACCTTGACCCTAAAAATACGCTTCTTAATTTTCCCAAAAATGTAGAACATTACATTCTAAACCAGCAAAAATGAAGTTGTCCCCAATCAGACTAGATACAATAAATGGGACATAAACATCGCTAATACTTTGCCTTGTTACACGTCATTCAAGGTGCTTATGGCAGTCCCGGGGCAAAACGGATTGAATCCGGTTCAATCCGATTCTCAACCGGATGAACCTGTTTTGGTTGCCATGGAACCAATCCGATCAGGTGGTCCGGACCGGAAAACCTGGATTGGTTCTGGATTGGGCCGGTTCCAATCTGAACCGGTCCGTGTATTTTTATTAAAAAAAATTTAATTTTTAAATATTTTTTAAAATTGGCATTTTTTATTTCAGATTTCTAAAATATCTTGTTCAGTTAATACTTGATTATGAAAAATGAGGTAAAACTACTGCTTTTGAATTAAAAAAAAGTTACATTATTCATCATCATTGATTAATATAGTATTCACATATTCTTCTTCTTCTTCGGAACTTTGTTGCCGAACTCGTCGACTCCTCATTGTCTTTTATTCTTTCTCTCTGCATCGAGCCAATCTTTCAGCAATGTAAGCATGCACAATGAATCTGCATTAAGAGAATTTTTATGGTCTCTAATGATTCGACTAGAAGTCGAAAACATTTGACCCAAGAAGGACTACAACTCGTTCGACGTGGTAGATGTCACCCTACTTCAAGTTAGCTTCTTTCTCTCAAGACTTCTCTGCAGATTAATCCATCAACTTCTTTACTGGGACTCTTCTTCCATGTCTTTTATCTCTGATGATGATCCTTGTCCCTATTCTGTATACAAAGCAAACATATTTTGGAAATATTGCCTTATTGACGTCTTCTGATCGTCAACAATCTTATTCAAAAATTTAGTGTAATATTCAAAAGAAAATATCGAATGAGCTTGTGCCTTGACTAGGATCTAAAAGCGTAGATATGCAGTGCACATGATGTATTTTTTCCCAATATTTTTAAATTTAGTCTCCATAAGAGCAATGAATTGTGCCAAATCAGAATCATTTCTACATTCAATAAATTTACAAAACATGTTAAATATAACATGAAGAAAATAATGAGAAGTAGGATAAGAAACACCGAAAAAACGATCGGTTGCTTCTTTAAAAGTAGATAACAAACCAGTACATTGAGTAACAGAAGACCAATAATTAGGACATAATAAATAACTATCATCACTATCAGACATTTGATAAATATTGTAGAAAGAAGTTAAAGCCTCTTGATAAGGTAACATAGATTCTAACATGCGATGCAAAGAATTCCATCGAGTTTCTACGGGTGGTGGGAAAAGAGTATATCTAAGACCTTTACTTGCACAAGTATGTTTCCAATCACTCTTAATTCGTGATTGTCAGAACCATTTACAACCGTTTTTAAGTTTGTCAATGCTACTATATGAAGTTTCTTCGTAATCTACTTTTACAACTAAATTAACTATATGACATGCACGTCTAATATGAAAAAAAAAAACCATCAAGTATTGTTTTTAGTTGTACTTTTAGATTATGAATTGCCAAAGTATTATTTGCTGCATTGTCAAGTATAATCGAAAAAATCTTATCTGCAATTTCATAGAATTTACAAACGTTAACAATATATTTAGCAATTAAGATACCAGTATGAGAAGAATGTATTTCATAAAGTGATCAAATTCGTTTCTGCATGCATCAATTATTATCAATCTAATGACACGTAACAACAAGAAATGAAAGTTGTTTGGTGTTCGTCCAAATATCAGTTGTTAAACTAATTCTGCAGTTTATAGAAGAAAGATGCTCAATTAAAGATACAACGATATTCAACAAAAACATCCAAACAATTTTTTCTAAGTGCGTGTCTAGAAATATATTTAAAACCAGGTTGGATATCAGAAGCAAATTCAACAAAGCCATCATATTCAGAGAACAAAAAATTAAGTTCACATCTAATAGTAAAGCGAACTAGTGACATTCGATTTATTGCAGTTGATAAAACAAAAATAGTGCCGGCTTGAGGATTAATTTGAAGCTTTGTTGGTTCATTACCAACAGGTTGTAGAGTTAACGTCATCAAACTTATGTTTTTTAACTAAATATGTTTTAAAAGTTTCGGTATCTCCGGTGGAACCACCTGTTTTATAATTATAAGTTGTTTTACAAATTTTACAAACAACAAAAGATTCGTTCATACCTGGTTGCGTGACCACATCGAAATGATCCAAATGTTTCGTTTGGGACGGTTACTCGGGCAACTTGAATAGGTAGTAGTTGTGGATGACCAGCCAGGTGTAGGATTTTGGGGTGAGACAAGCTCTACGTTTTGTTTCTTCAACATCGTAAGCATCATCGAAGTCGACAAAAAAATCATAATTTCTTGGACTATAGGGAGATTTGAGGGACCACCACGACCATCACGACTAGTAGAAGAAGATGATGCCATCATATTATATATTTTTTTGTTTTTAGCCATTGCCCAACGGCTGTGGTGGCCAACAAGCACCTTAAAAAAGTCTTTCTTTTAAAAAAAAATTAACTGATTTCGTTGGAACCAGAACAGCCGGATTGGCGATTCCTATCCAACCGAACCGCTCAGATTATGGTAATCTCGGATCGGGTCCAGTTTGTAACTTGACTAACTCCGATTCTGCACCGGAGTTAGTCCAGACCATTAAGCACCCTGACACGTCATTCTCTTAGAATACTTTTTTCAACCATTTCATTATGCTTTTTAATGTAGTCATGGAATAAGGCAAAATCAATGCTCGTCTTTGTTGGAATAAATATTTTAATTAACTTTTAAAAATAATAGTTCTTTTCCAACATTTAAAATCTTGAGGTCCCATACTACCTTCTTAGGGGTGCAAAGGGAAGCAAATGAGATACGAGGCTTTAAAATTCCTTACAAATGTGTGACAGAGGCTATAAAGCTTATCAATAATACCAAAAGCTATGGAGAATAGGTAAGCAGAAGCATTTCACTCCAGCAATACCGATCTAATAAGCCAATCTATACACATGAAGGAGTTTGGTGAGGCCACAAATTGCTATACACATGAAGGAGTTTGGTGAGGCCACAAATTGGGCCTAATAATGATTCATCAATCAGAACTTCGTAAACAATTGTGCGCAATTTCGGCATGGCAAGTGGTATCCCCAGATTTTAAAATGGGCATAACCCCTTCAATGACCCGGTGAGTATTCGGTCAACGAAGAAATTTGGAGGTCTTCAAGAAAATTCACATAAATATCTCTTTTGCTGAAGCCTTGGAACAAATTCCAAGCTATACAAGGATCATGAGAGAGATCCTATCAAAGAAGAAGAAATTTGTTGAGTTTGAGAAGTGGCACTGACTTAAGAATGTACTACAATTATCCAAAGAGAGCTTCCACAAAAGCTTAAGGACCGGACAGTTTCACAATTCCATGTGCTATAGGAGGTCAGTTTGTGGGAGTAGCCTTGTTTGACTTGGGGGACAATGTCAATTTGATGTCTTTATCAATATACAAGAAGCTTGGGCTGACAAGATGAAGCCCACCAAAATATCATTGCATTTGGTTGATAGATCAGTCAAATATCCCCGCGTGTTGTGTAAGATTTTTTGGTAAAGGTCGACAAGCTCATATTTCCAGAAGATTTTCTAATTCTTGATATGGAGGAAGACCATTTCATCTTGGGTTGGGCTTTCTTGGCTATTGGGGAGGCAAATATCGATGTGAAAATGGTGAACTGGCTATGCAAATTGAGCATGAAAAAGTCACCTATAACGTGTGTGATGCCTTGAACTTAATTACAATAAATTAAATGAAGTTACCTTCATTACATGGAAATTGAATGTGATAATTAAGGGATAATTATGAACAATTGTTGTTTCGTATTTGGACTCGGTTCTGAGATAAATCGAGAGTGGTAGAGCTTTTATGATCGAGTCGTAATTATTGAATTGATAAATGGTAAGAAGATCAGATAAATTAATCATGAGATTAAGTATTAAATTGTGAAATTGATAAAATGAATTAAGATAGCATGATTGAGGGGTAAAATATACATGTTGGTATATTATAATATTGATGAATGGGTTAAAGGTGGTGTTGAAAGTGTTAATGCATAAAATACCAAGCTATCAAACAAATTCACATAAAACACCTAAAACACCTACTAAATTTCCACACTTCTCCTCCTCAAACCCTTTCCCTTCCTCCATTTCTCTTGTGGAGCTTGAAGTAAGGATCAAGCTTGGTTCCAACATGATTTTGATTCAAGAATGGAAGGGTAAACTTTTGTTACACCCTATTGTACTATTTTTGGTTGTGAATTGGTGGGTTTGAGTTTGGGGAAATTAATGGTATGAATTGGGGGTTTGTATTTTTGTTGAAGCATTAAAGGATGCTTTTAGGTGTTGGTGTTTGTGAAGGTTTTGAAGTGATAAAAATGGTGATTCGAGTTTCAGCGTCAACCGATCAATCGATCGAAGAGACCAACCAATCGGTCAACGATCGTAGCCAAACCAAAAAATTGTCCGGGCTATCGATTGATCGGTACGGCGACCGATCAATCGGTAGATTTAAAAAAATATTGATTGTTTTTCATAAATTTTGTGGGACGATTTTATTGGTCCATAGATGTTTATTGCTTGGATTTGAAATTATGTTATTGAGCATTTGTTATGCTAAAGAAGTGAACTTTATGATTGATTCATATGATATTTTTGGAAAACAACTAACAATGAAATAAGGTCCTATGTGATGAGCCTTAAAAACGTATAGACTACATAACATGAATTAGTGGATACTTCAAATGAATAAATGAGAAAGGGTTGTTGTGTAGTATATAGAGACATGACAAAATTAAAAGATCAAAGATGTTAATGTTGAAGCTATTGATGTGAAATTAATATTGAATTGATATTTCAATATAGATACTTCACGAGCCTCCGGTTGTCAAAAATGAATTAACCACGTTGACGACTTTAAGGTACATGTGACGTACGAGCATATGTAAATATATTATTGTTAGGTTTAACGAATAATATACTATTGTTGCGTTAAATTAGTCCACGCGATGGTTTATGGTGATGCCGATATTTAGCGTGCAATGGTTTATGGTGATGCCGTTATTGAGCGTGTGATGATTTATGGTATCGCCGTTGTTGAGCATGCGATGGGTTACAGTACTGCTGTTATTGAGCAAGCGACGTGATATATGAAATTTAATGTGTAAATTGATAATCGAAATACATGTGATTACAGTAAATCATTGTTGTAATGATTTAACTTATTATCGAATATGGGATTTATGATTATGAATATTGTTAGAACATGAACAACTAAGAAGATCTCATATGAGTATGGCATTCAGGGAGTATTTCTTTATTTGCAACATTATATTCCATATATTATTGTTTGTGTAATTGTTGATATTGTGATTCTATTGTTGGTATGCTCATCCCTTGTGTGGGTTGTTTCTGTTGAAGCGAGTAAAGCAGGTATGCCATTGGCTCTAAAAATGAGTTCGAGCAGTTCATTTAGGACTACTCCCAGGTTCACAGTACTAGTATGGGGACCTGTAATGTGCTTTGTGCAAGTAGATACACATTCATTTACTCAAGGCTCGTTTGTGAGAATTATGAATGTGTATATGACATGTATAAATGTTTCAGATTTCTCTTGTTATTTGGATGTTACTTGCAATTTAATTGAGAGATAAATTGCATAATGAATTGAGTGTAAGTATAGTGCACTATATAATGTGTATAAATGATTGAAGTTTGTTGAGAAACTAAATTTATGGGGAAATTCTGTCAAAATTTTATAGTAATTATATTGTGCATATGAGGAATTATGTATTGAGAGTTTCCTAGTTTGATAGATGTATACTAAACAGACGATGTTAATGCACTAATAATAAGATTAGGAGTTGAGGGTCTTACAATGTGTTTAAGGTGGCAAGAACCCCAAATGAAGAGGAAAAGTTCTGCAAGCTGGAGCAAAATTGAAAAAAACTGGAATAGTGTTGCAAAGTCGATATGATTTAGAGCAAAACAAAGAGCCCAATATGGTGATGAGAATAGCCAATAAGTTTAAGAAGATAAAATGAATCAAGCAGGTATGGAGGTTTAAAGAAAAGCACAAATCCTTCAACCAATGAGTGTCAAATGGAATAAAATGCCGATGCAACCGGGCTGATGACTTTAAACAAAACACTTCTTGGGAGGCAACCTAAGTTTTATATCATTTGTCTAGTTTATTTTAATTTTTTTGTTATTTATAAATATATTTATAATCGCGTGTTTTATTCAGAGTTGTTATATTATTATTTCTTCATTTTGCATGTCCTTTCTAGCACAAGAATGACTCAAAATAACCCAATGGTGCTCAACTCCTATCATCATCATTCTATCGTACCCCGGTAAGGATAAGAATATCAGTGACCACTAACGATCGTTGTCACAGATATATGTGTTGTCCCTTATTCTACACATTTATACAATTTAAGATTCAATGAGGATAATGATGAGATATGGATTGGACTTGTTAAAATTTGAAACTTGTGTAGAAGTCCAAGTGATTGATTCTTGTATTTAGGTTCATTTTGCTTTTGAGTTTCTGTAAGGACCCTAGTTCCTTAAGTGCGGATTAAAGGCATTAATTAGAGCTAATATAAATGATCAGAGTAAAATAATCGTGTTGAGACTATGAGCCTTAAGAATTACATGCCAAAATGAGGACTATCAATGGATTAGTTACATTCTCAAATCAAATGAATGTTATCAATTATAGCTTTACACTACTCCTAGAGTAGATACTATACAAAATTAATCCTGTCCTTCCTTTCTCAAAAGAATTCTTCCCAAGCTCACCACCTCAACCCGCTTAGCCCTTCTTATGATGCCAAAAGTGTACCTACAAGGACAACCCCCAAACATGAGCAATAATATCATTCATATACAACACAATATGAATATAAAGCGTAAATGCATAATCATAATAAAACACTTCCTGTTTTTTTCCCATGCATTTTAAACGCTTCCCGTTTGGTTGTCCCTGTACTATAACTCATGAGTATAATCAATAGATTGTTTAATGGTCTACACATGTCATGACACAATACCATCTCATCAAATCAAATATCAATCACCAATCCCTAGTCTGTCCATCGCAATGTATTTTAATGCCCCTCGCTTATTTACATATAGGCGGCATAAAATAACCTCGCTTCAATGGACATGCGGCGCTCCCACCCCTCGCTTCACATTGAGCGGCAAATATTCTTTCCTCGCCCTATATGATAACCACGCTCAAATGTGACATGCGACGCTCCCACTCCTCGCTTCACATTTAGCGGAAACAAACCAAATAGCGGCAAGCATTAAAATCATCAAGGGATGACCACGACTCATGGGATGTGCACCAATAACCATCATATGCATATACAATCATCATGCATAATTCAACATGTATTTGCATCCACAATGCATAATCACATATATACTCGCATCCACAATGCATAACAATGAGTATACTAGATACATGTACCGTTGGGTGCCCGTACGTCCTCTACGTACCTTTCCAAAAAGTAGGATGTGGTAGGACTTCAATTCCTTGGCTGTGTCGCCACCTGGGATGGTTCTACACATTCACACAAATTAATATTAGAACCCAATAATAGTACGATACCAAAAATCCTACAATAAAATCCAAAAACACCATATTTTGTGACTCGCGATTGATCGCGGCAAAGGGCCGATCGATCGCGTGATCACACTGCCCGAACATAAATTTTTGTTCCTTCGGCGATCGATCGCCACATTTGGCGCGATCGATCGCCACCCTCGCCGATCGATCGCCTAAACGTGGCGATCGATCGCCAAATGCTTCTGGAGCGTACTGCCTCTTCGCGATCGATCGCCAAAAACGGGCGATCGATCGCCGAGCCCTGTATCGCGAAAAATCGCCATTAATGCTCCAAAACTTCATTCCAACCCATTCCAACTCCCCTACCAACAAACCAACAACATCAAATACATAATAACCTTCCATAAACACTTTAAGCACCTCAAAAATCCAACATTCAACCAAAACCACAACAACCCAACACAAACCCATTTTAAAACCCTTCAAAACCATACCAAACTTAAATAAAACATTACAAAATCAATAATGAGGTATCCATACCTCTTGGGGACTTCAAATCTCCCAATAAACTCCACAAATCAAGATTTTTGGAAGGATTTTCTTTACCCCTAAGCTCAAGAACGAAAATGAGGAGGGTAGGGTTTGTGGGAAGTGATTTTGGGGGGAAAATGAAAAGTGTTTTGGTAAAGGTGGGGGTAAAGGTATTAAAACAAGTTTAATTGTATCCCCACAACTAACATGATGTATTAAACATCCCAACATGATATTTAAAAGGCATTTCACCAAAGTGCACCATAATCACAATTAAACTCATGCTTTACAATTAATTGCTAACTATGGCAAATAAATCATACTAATAACAATTTTTTCCCAACATGCACAACATGCACCCTGAAATGCACTCCCGGGTCGCCCTTTCCATATGACCATGCATTTCCATAAGATAAATAAATCCAACACATAATTAATTACCACCATAATTAATCATATAAACACAATTAATGCCTAAATTGCAATTAATCATTTCGGGGATATCACAATACTCCCCTACTTATAAGATTTTGTCTTCGAAATCGCATGCACTTACCCCCAAAAGAAACTAAACATAATCACATACCAGAGAATAGTTCCGGGTAGTGCTGCACCATATGCCGCTCCGTCTCCCACGTAGCCTCCTCGACACCCCTGCGATCCCACTGAACCTTGATCATAGGTATCACTTTGTTCCGAAGTCTACGGTCTGCTCGATCCAGAATTCTGACAGGCCGTTCCACATAAGACACATCGGATTCTAACTGAACCTCGGAAGGCTGTAACACATGAGATGGATCCGGCTCATACTTCCGCAGCATCGATACATGAAACACATCATGTATAACAGATAAAGAAGGTGGCAAAGCCAGTCGGTAAGCTAAGGTGCCAATGCGCTGCAAAATCTCGTACGGTCCAACATACCTCGGAGACAGTTTCCCGCGCATCCCAAATCACACAACGCCTCTGAAAGGCGAGATCTTCAAAAAGACCTTATCTCCCAACTGAAATTCCAACGGTCTCCGCCGTTTATTCGCATAAGCTGTCTGTCAGTCCTGGGCTGCTTTCATTTTCTGCCTTATCATCTTTATCTTTTCTTCCATCTCCCGAATCAACTCCGGTCCTCCGACCGATTTGCGATCCAAATCATCCCAACACAAGGGTGATCTACACCGTCTGCCATAAAGAGCTTCAAAAGGAGCCATCTGAATACTCGCATGGTAGCTGTTATTATAAGAGAACTCTACCAAGGGTACCGAATCTTGCCAAGAAACATCGAACTCCAAAACACAAGCTCTCAACATGTCCTCGAGCGTCTGGATGGTACGCTCGGTCTGGCCATCCGTCTGAGGATGATAAGCAGTGCTCAATCTAACTTCAGTTCCCAAGGCTGACTGAAGACCTTCCCAAAAATGAGATGTGAATCGTGGATCTCGATCCGACACTATGGAAATGGGGATCCCATGCAATCTCACCACATCTCGAATATACAACTGCGCCATCCTCAAAAAGGTGAAAGTCATGCTATAGGGGATGAAACGAGCTACCTTAGTCAATCGATCCACCATCACCCAAATTGCATCAAAACCTGAAGTACTCCTCGGCAGGTGAGTCACAAAGTCCATGGCAATGTGTTCCCACTTCCACTTCGGTATCTCCAAGATTCTCAACTCGCCGCCAGGTCTCTGTCTCTCTGCCTTAACATGCTGGCAGATCAAACACCTCTTAACAAAAGCGACGACGTCATACTTCATTCTCTTCCACCAAAACTGACCACGTAGATCTTCTTCCCGCCTGGGTGGATGCTAAGTCTGCTACAATGAGCTTGCTCCAAGATCCCTTTACGCAACTCCGGCATACTCGGAACCACCCAACGGTTACCCAACCTCAAAGATCCGTTCTCAGCCACTCTGAATTTCGTTGGCTGACCAAGATGCACTAAAGATAACCATCTCTGAACCTCATCATCTGACCTCTGAGCTCTCATGATGTTCTCATAGATATCTGGCTCAGCTAACAAGGTCGATACATGCACAGGTGATGCATCTATGTCAAAATCATAGCCCAGATGGCAATAGGAGGTCATCATAGCCGACAAATGGATGACGTCCTCAGCAGAACTCTTCACTTTCCGGCTCAAAGCGTCTGCTGTCAAATTAGCTTTTCCGGGATGGTACTCAATCTCACAATCATAGTCTTTGAGTAAGTCCATCCACCTCCTCTGCCTCATGTTCAGCTCCGCCTGAGTGAATAAAAACTTGAGGCTCTTGTGATCCGTGAATATGGTAAATGAAGTACCATACAAATAGTGTCTCCAAATCTTCAGGGCGGAGATGATAGCTGCCAATTCCAAGTCATGGACTGGGTATCTCGTCTCATGCGGCTTCAACTGCCTCGATGCATAAGCTACCACATGCTTATCTTGCATCAGTACACACCCAAGGCTCTGGAGTGATGCATCGGTATACAAAACAAATCTGGAGTTTTCCGTAGGAATCACCAATACTGGCGCCGTCGTCAAGCGGTGCTTCAACTCCTGGAAGCTCTCCTCACAAGCTTCTGACCAAAAGAATGGTACTCCCTTCTGGGTCAACTGTGTCAACGGCTTGGCAATCTTCGAAAAGCCCTCGACGAAGCGTCGATAATAACCGGCCAAACCAAGGAAGCTCCGTATTTCAGGTACAGAAGTGGGTGCAGCCCACTCCATCACAGCTTCAATCTTCCTGGGATCCACTGATATTCCGCTGCTCGATATGACATGCCCCAGAAATACTACACTGCTCAACCAAAACTCACACTTATTGAGCTTGGCATACAACTGGTGATCTCTGAGAATCTGGAGCACTGTCCTCAAGTGGTTCACGTGCTCTTCCTTGCTCCGGGAATAGATGAGAATGTCGTCGATGAACACGATGACGAACTGATCAAGATACGGCTGAAACACTCTGTTCATCAGACTCATAAAGACCGCTGGAGCATTCGTCACGCCGAACGGCATCACTAGGAACTCATAATGTCCATATCGAGTCCGAAATGGTGTCTTCTGTACATCTTCCTCTCTGACTCGAATCTGATGGTACCCGGACCT
The DNA here is from genome assembly GCA_907163345.1 of Haberlea rhodopensis. Taxonomy (NCBI): domain Eukaryota; kingdom Viridiplantae; phylum Streptophyta; class Magnoliopsida; order Lamiales; family Gesneriaceae; genus Haberlea; species Haberlea rhodopensis. The sequence goes on along the minus strand of CAJQUN010000125.1, from coordinate 308,003 downwards.
CAAATCAATCTTGCTATAAAGTATGGTACCTTGCAACTGATCAAACAAGTCATCAATCCTTGGGAGAGGATATTTGTTCTTTACTGTGGCTTTATTCAGTTGCCGGTAATCGATGCACAACCGCATCGAACCGTCCTTCTTCACAAAGAGAACCGGTGCGCCCAATGGCGATACGCTCGGGCGTATATATCCCTTGTCAAGGAGCTCCTGCAACTGCTCCTTCAATTCTCTCAACTCCGCCGGTGCCATCCTATAAGGTGCACGAGAGATAGCGGATGTCCCCGGTAACAACTCGATCCCAAACTCAACTTCTCTAGCCGGTGGAAATCCTGGAATCTCCTCTGGGAATACATCAGCAAATTCTGCTACCACTGGCACATCCTCAACTCTCAGTTCTTTATTCTTCCCAGACGTGTCCACGGCATAGATGAGATAGCCCGTGTGGCCACGTTCCAACAGCTGAGTCATCTTGATCGCTGAAATCAACGGAATCTTCGCACGAGAACCGTTGCCATAAAACGTCCACTGACTACCCTACCCAAATCAGGTCTGAACTTCACTGTTTTCTGCCGGCAATCTACCACTGCTTGATATCTGTTCAGAATATCAATACCCACAATGCAGTCAAAGTCTGACATGCCCAACACGATCAAGTCTGCCTTCAACTTGTTGCCCTCAAAAAAATGAGGCAATCTGCCATAAACTGATCAGCAACGACATTTCTTCCAGTGGGTGTCGAGACAAAGAGAGGCGTGGGTAGAGAAGACGTGCGCATATGGTGTCTCTCCACAAAGCCAACAGATACAAAAGAGTGGGAGGCACTTGTATCTATCAAAATAAAAGCAGGGTACGTAAATAAATGACACGTACCGGCGATCACCTCCTCTGGGGCTGCCTGAGCCTGCTCTCTGGTCAGCGCATACACCTGTCCCTGGGACGGTCCCACTGTCTGACCTCCCGATGGTCGAGGCACAAACTGCTGCCTCTGGTGTACTGTCCTGTAATCAAATCTCGGCCTGTTGCCCTGAAACTCTGACTGTCCTCCCCGGGTGGGGCAATACTGAGAGATGTGGCCCATCTTGCCACAGCTATAACAGGCAGGGCACTTATTCGAAGAATGTGGCCCTCCACAATTGTCGCACCTTGGCTCCCCCGATCTATTTCCCTGCGTAGACCCTCGGTTGGCGGACCAATTGCTCTTCTTGTTCTCCTGCTTCTGACCAAAGAATTTCTTCCCACCGAACCGCGAAGATGAAGAGGCACCACGAGGTTTAAATGGCTCTCCTCGGGGCCTCAAGCTATCAATAGCTTGCCTCTGTTGTGGTACTTGTGGTGGCACAGCGCTAGGATAAGCTCCTACTCCAATCTCGGCAAGCTCCGCTCTTGTGAGAGCATCATCAAAAGAAGTGGGGTTATTGGTGATAACCCGGTCAAAGAGCTCCGGTCGCAACCCCTTCATAAAATTCCTCATCTTTGCGTGCCCATTGGTGGCAATGTGGGGAACATACCTCAGCAACGAAGAGTACCGCATGGCATAGTCTGACACTGTCATGTTCCCTTGTTTCAAACTTGCAAACTCATCCTCCTTTGTCTGTCTCGCCGCTGCGGAGAAGTACCGGTTCAGAAACCGGGTCCTGAAGAGTGTCCAATCAATCACAGCACCCAGTGCTCTCAGTTCCATTACCGTGCTCCTCCACCACATCAAAGGTTTCTTTGCTAACTGGAACTCCGCCAGCCTCAGCCAAGCTGTAACAGCACAAGGAGCCGATACAAATATCTGCTCAAGTCTTTCCAGCCACTCCTCAGCTTCCTCTCCTGATTCTGTTCCCTCAAACCGGGGCGGGTGGTAAGACAGAAACTGAGTCAAGCTAATCTCACCAGGTAGCAATAACCGAGCCACTGGTTCCATGCCTACTGCTGGTGGAGGTAGAGGGTTTGCCTGACCAATGCTAGAGTTCACGCTCCCAACATCGCCAACCTCTTCGTTAAGGTTCCCCGCATTCATAGCAGCCATGCTGTAACACAAAGGTTAACAACAATTCCAAAACAAATATATATGTTATGCCGTTATATAACAGGAATGATAATGAGCATGTTAGTATAACAGGATATACATCAATATGCACCACATGCATAAACATGCTTCAAATGTAAGCACCTAGCCAATCATGCTAAGGCTACCCTTCACTCGTTCCCGCGTTCTCTAATCTGGCTCTGATACCACTAATGTAAGGACCCTAGTTCCTTAAGTGCGGATTAAAGGCATAATTAGAGCTAATATAAATGATCAGAGTAAAATAATCGTGTTGAGACTATGAGCCTTAAGAATTACATGCCAAAATGAGGACTATCAATGGATTAGTTACATTCCCAAATCAAATGAATGTTATCAATTATAGCTTTACACTACTCCTAGAGTAGATACTATACAAAATTAATCCTGTCCTTCATTTCTCAAAAGAATTCTTCCCAAGCTCACCACCTCAACCCGCTTAGCCCTTCTTATCATGCCAAAAGTGTACCTACAAGGACAACCCCCAAACATGAGCAATAATATCATTCATATACAACACAATATGAATATAAAGCGTAAATGCATAATCATAATAAAACACTTCCTGTTTTTTTCCCATGCATTTTAAACGCTTCCCGTTTGGTTGTCCCTGTACCATAACTCATGAGTATAATCAATAGATTGTTTAATGGTCTACACATGTCATGACACAATACCATCTCATCAAATCAAATATCAATCACCAATCCCTAGTCTGTCCATCGCAATGTATTTTAATGCCCCTCGCTTATTTACATATAGGCGGCATAGAATAACCTCGCTTCAATCGACATGCGGCGCTCCCACCCCTCGCTTCACATTGAGCGGCAAATATTCTTTCCTCGCCCTATATGATAACCACGCTCAAATATGACATGCGGCGCTCCCACTCCTCGCTTCACATTTAGCGGAAACAAACCAAATAGCGGCAAGCATTAAAATCATCAAGGGATGACCACGACTCATGGGATGTGCACCAATAACCATCATATGCATATACAATCATCATGCATAATTCAACATGTATTTGCATCCACAATGCATAATCACATATATACTCGCATCCACAATGCATAACAATGAGTATACTAGATACATGTACCGTTGGGTGCCCGTACGTCCTCTACGTACCTTTCCAAAAAGTAGGATGTGGTAGGACTTCAATTCCTTGGCTGTGTCGCCACCTGGGATGGTTCTACACATTCACACAAATTAATATTAGAACCCAATAATAGCCCGATACCAAAAATCCTACAATAAAATCCAAAAACACCATATTTTGTGACTCGCGATCGATCACGGCAAAGGGCCGATCGATCGCGAGATCACACTGCCCGAACATAAATTTTTGTTCCTTCGGCGATCGATCGCCACATTTGGCGCGATCGATCGCCACCCTCGCCGATCGATCGCCCAAACGTGGCGATCGATCGCCAAATGCTTCTGGAGCGTACTGCCTCTTCGCGATCGATCGCCAAAAACGGGCGATCGATCGCCGAGCCCTGTATCGCGAAAAATCGCCATTAATGCTCCAACACTTCATTCCAACCCATTCCAACTCCCCTACCAACAAACCAACAACATCAAATACATAATAACCTTCCATAAACACTTTAAGCACCTCAAAAATCCAACATTCAACCAAAACCACAACAACCCAACACAAACCCATTTTAAAACCCTTCAAAACCATACCAAACTTAAATAAAACATTACAAAATCAACAATGAGGTATCCATACCTCTTGGGGACTTCAAATCTCCCAATAAAATCCACAAATCAAGATTTTTGGAAGGATTTTCTTCACCCCTAAGCTCAAGAACGAAAATGAGGAGGGTAGGGTTTGTGGGAAGTGATTTTGGGGGAAAAATGAAAAGTGTTTTGGTAAAGGTGAGGGTAAAGGTATTAAAACAAGTTTAATTGTATTCCCACAACTAACATGATGTATTAAACATCCCAACATGATATTTAAAAGGCATTTCACCAAAGTGCACCATAATCACAATTAAACTCATGCTTTACAATTAATTGCTAACCATGGCAAATAAATCATGCTAATAACAATTTTTTCCCAACATGCACCCTGAAATGTACTCCCGGGTCGCCCTTTCCATATGACCATGCATTTCCATAAGATAAATAAATCCAACACATAATTAATTACCACCATAATTAATCATATAAACACAATTAATGCCTAAATTGCAATTAATCATTTCGGGGATATCACAGTTTCTCACATACTTGAGCACTTCAAACCATTATTATTTGATGATACTTAGAGAAATTTATGCAAATTTGGTGTTTTTGAACAAATTAATGAACTCTAGAACTCATATTGATTATCTCTTGATGCTAAAAGTAAATGATTTAGGAAGTTTTGGAAGTTATTTGGCCTATATAAGTTTTCATCGATTTAATTATACCCTAGAAGCCTTTTTGAGCCTAATCGAAAATGGATTAGAGATGAATATTATATATATATATATATATATATATAACTCCCCATTAAACCTTCTTTGTTATCACATATTTTGTATCTTGATTTTTTTGAGACATGAATTTAGCACATTGGTCAAACCAGACAAATTCCATGTGAATTGAGAGTAGTTTAGAACTTATCATAGTTACCTTCACTTAAGAATGTTTTAAGGCAATTTTTGACCATTTGAACCTTTCGAGCCATCAAATAACATCATTTACTCCCTACTAACCCCTTTGAGCTTATTGACAAAAATGAATGGTATGTGGAAAAGACATGGTTGACCTTCATTCAGCATAGATCAAAATTCTACTACAATCACCTTGTTTACGGCTTATACACTATTTTTTACCCTCAAGTCAGTACTCTTATGCGCTTTAAAATATCCAAAAATCTCTCATGTCATAATTTTGAAAAGATAGAGGGGAATAAAATAAGACAAGGGGATGAAATGCATAGAAAAAAAATTCTGAAGAGGTAAAAGTTAGTGAATGTGAAAAGAATAAAAACGAAGTGGATGATGAAGGATGACACGAGAACCCTTGAGTAACGTGGAATTCATACTTGAATGAGTTAACCTAGATCATTACTCTTTGAGGCCTTTGCAAATTAGGTCATTTCACGACTTGAGACAGTTGTTTGTTTTCTTTTTGTTTATGTACTTTTCTTATTTTTGCTCGGACTAGCAAAAGTTTAATTTTGAGGGGATTTGATAAATGCATTTTTGCACTTATATTTTCTAGGCTTTGCTTTGAATTTATGATGGTTTTCGAACAGAATAATGCATTTAATGTTTGTTTTGTGCATTTTACAGGATTTTTGGTAAATGAAAGTTTTAAAATTTTTGAAGACATTAGAAGGTGATTTGAAGGTGAAAGAAGTCCAAACCTAAAAAAAACTCGGCTAGGGTTTAAGAAAGGTGCCCCAGCACCTCTTGACGTGAAGCCATGGACTTTTAACAGGCTAGGGTAAAAGGTGCACAACATTTAGTTTTTAGGGACTTTTGAAGGGTTTTCAAAGGGAGAGATAGCGAGACGACGTCTAGAACGAAAAGGGCGAAAGATCTTGAAGATGGAGACGAATCATCAGGGGATGGAGAAGTTTAATCCAATTCATTTTCTTAATTCTTTTCCTTGATATTCATGATGATTAAGAACATGCTTTGGTGTTTTCTTATTTTTATTATGAACTAATTATTATTGTCTAGAAGAACAATGTAGCTTGACTTTAATCTATATTTTTATTTGCTTAATTAATATATTTTAATTTTTTATATAGTTTATATTTTCCTGGTTTGATTGCGTTTAATTAACTGATAACTAATTGAATTATTATATTTATCTGAAATCCATCACTCGAGAGAAGGAGTAGAAGATAATTAAGGATTATTGCTAATAAACACAAGAGTTAATAATATAGAAATTAATAGGATCAAGACATTGTAGATAGTCAAGTGAAATCAAATATGTAGAATTCTTCTCTTATTGATTTTCACTATTGTAAATTGCATTTTGTGACTCTATTTTATTAGTTTAGTTAGTTAAACACATCTTGATTCTTTTAAAATAAAATGAGATTATTTTAATTATAGTACTTAATGTAAATTAAATTTTAATCTTTGTTGGAACGATATCTTTTCTCTTCACTATATTAAACTTGACATTGTACATTTGCGGTAGATTTCACACCCAACAACATCATAGTGGCCTTCAGTGTTTAACAAAGATCAGGGGTGATTAACCAATGGAGCTAAAATTAGCCTACCTTGCTGAACATATAGAATCGATTGAGAGCTCAACTCAACTGATACATATAAAGGACCAGCTAAGCAAATAATATAACTGAACAAGCGGTATAACTTAGTGATCACCAGTAAGGTACCACCTGAGTTATCTCCAGCAAACTCTCATATCAATAGACTTACTAGCAAGGTTAGAGAACTACTTTGTTTGTAGAAAGTCAATAAGATAATATGACCATTGGAACGACAAAATAAAGTATTGTGATGCCCGGGAATTAATGGTGTTAATCCCGGAGTAGTAATGATCCCTAATGGATTTTTAATTGTGGCAATTATGAATTAATCACCGTTTTTGGACTCCCGGAGATTTTAAATCCGGTATTTGGAGTCGTTGGATCCAAGGGATGAGATTGTATTCTCATCGTGGTGATAACCTTGGAATTTAGTTTTTGGTGGGATTTGGAGTCCGGAGTACCTTGTACTAGGATTGATAATAGAAATTGAGTTGGAGAGATAATTGTTGAAAACAGATGATTTTTAATCAATCATGATGTATTTGCGGAGGTATTGATATTTTGGAGTCGTGGTGCTATATATATCAAATGGACTCGATATTCCGTCATTGCACGGAATCTTTCATCTCTCTCTTCTCTCTCGCGCTCAACCATTTCCCCCAACCCTTCCCCTCTTTTCTCTTGGAAGCAAATCGACGGAGGCTCGTCTTGGGAGCCCGATTTCTTGAAGAAAAGCTGGTAATCTTCTTCTCCTCACCTTTAGCTTCGATTTGATTATGGTTGTGCTTGTTGGGAAGGATTTGGGTTGGGTTTATGAAATTGGTTTTTAAAGATTTTGGGTTGTTGTGTTTTGGGGTTGATTTATAGCCCGTTGTTAAGGATTTATGTTTTACGGGGCGTGAGGATTGTTGTTGGGGAAAATTTTGCAAGAAAAACGCCATTTTTGGCTGATACAGGTCGAGGCGATCGACCCTAGGGCGGGGCGATCGATCGCCGCGACATTGGTGAAATTTTAAGGAAGATGAACAGTGAGGCGATCGATCGCCTCAAAGGAAGCGATCGATCGCCATGAGGCAGTAGCCAAAAACATTGAGAGGCGATCGATTGCCTGGAATGGAGCGATCGATCGCCCATGCCATTTTTTCGAGGCAATCGATCGTCTGGGATGAAGCGATCGATCGCCAGTGCCTGTTTTTAGGGAATAATTTCGTGTTGAGTTTTCGATGCATGCTTTGCCCGGGGTCTTTTAAAATGGTTAATCGTCATGGATGACGATATAATTGGGGTTTGTGAACGTGCTTGGGCACGTGGCTGCATGCTTGAATTTAATTGTGGATTATTAATCGTGTTTAGCACATAATTCTGTTGGGATATGCCCTAAGACAACTCATTAGATGATTGTTTATGACATACAATGTATTATGGTTTTATTAATGGCAATTCATTATTATATATTGTTCGAGTATCTGTGTAATATGAATTAATATATAAGTTAATGTCCTCAGAATAATATTGTATTGTTCTTAAAGATTGTCCCTAGTCAAGTATTATCATGAATAAGGATAATGATAATGCATTGAGACTAGTATGTTTTGATTGATGAATTGTTCATAGATATGAGATATCAAATCAACACATGGGTACATGTTAGAGAACGATGTACTGGACAGACCCACCATGAGAATGCTATATGGATAGTTATATGAACGTCATAAGCAATTCTCATAGTGATAATAGTGTATGTAATCCTTACGACTTGAGATCACCAGAGATCCCAACATAAGGAGTCATGTATCGTGATATTGTCAAACGTTACCTGTAACAGGGTAAACTATAAAGACAATCATTGGATACACCACAAATTATGTAGAGGGATGTTGAGTGATCAAGAAAGGATTTGTCCCTCCTATATAACAGGAGAAGTGTTTGGGCCATTGATCAAGTAAGACTAAAATGCATGGCCGTGCTTGAATGAGTCGATATGTGATATCGAGCTTATTCGTTTATTCTAGTTCTACTTGGGGATCAAGAAATAAAAGATTGAATATATGAGTATGACTATTCCATGACTCGTGTTCAATCTAAACACAATGGACAAAGGGGTTAAGTTACATGGTTAATATTATCACAGTCCGTAGGTTATGTCGAGTCAATGGCATTCTTGTAATTTGGGTAGCCTTGATGTGTTGCTAGATACCGCTCATTGCTTGTGACATAAAATTAGATTTTATGTCACTGCCAACATTGCAAGTTCCTATCGGGTCGCACAAAAGATTAAATCAAAAAGGAGAGATAAAATTCATTGGATGAATTAATTAATTAAGAAGAGTCTTAATTACAAATGTTAGATATATGGATTTAATTAATATATTGGGTATGAGCCAATAAAGCTTTTTGAAAGCCTTTTAATTAAATCAATATATAATAAACTAACAAGGTTTTGATTAATGGATTAAGTGTTAATTAAAAATCAAACCTAATAGCCACCTAAAGACTTGCTCTCGGCCGCCGCCTCTTGCACTCAACCTCACGACAGCCGCCATCGTGAATAGTGCTTTTGAACGGTTGTCGTTGATCGGCTTTGAACCGTGAGTTTAGTTCCTGTTTAAGAACGAGTCTAGCAACTTGTTCTTGAACACCCTTTTCGATTTGATCGTGTGGATACCGTAGAGACGAAGGTGCAAATCTTTGTTCCTGACTCGTGGTCTTGCAACGAGGATTATGCTACAAACACGCTACAAGGGTACGATTCTTAATCAATCTTAGTATGATTAACTTTGTATAGGTCCAGTGGTAGGAATCAAGTTTTATTTTTCGCTGCGTATTGCTTGATTGATTCCTAACAGTGGTATCAGAGCCAGGTTCAAAGCTCATATCAGATTTATATGATTAATTGTTTTAATCATGTTTTGAATCTTTTGCATGCTTTAAAACTGTTTAATTCATATATGATATGTATTAATCAATTTTGTGGGAATTATCGTATAATTGACGGATCGAAGTATATGATAATTCGTGATCAAAACCGAGCCATTGGCTCACTTGACCCTCACGGCCGCCGCATGGAGCTAGGGTCTCGGACCCTTGGCTCGTGCATGGGCCGAGCCACAGCCGTTGGGCCAGGGTTTCGAACCCTAGGCTGCATGGCTCTCAGCCGCCACCGTCTTGTGGCTAGGGTTTCGAACCCTTGGCTCCATGAGACGGCCGTCGCACGCAAATGGGCTAGGGTTTCGAACCCTTAGCCCCATTCGGTCCAAAACGGCGCCGAGGTGGCTAGGGTTTCGAACCCTAGTCACATGCGTGGTTTGGCCGTGGGTTGGGCTAAGGTTTCGAACCTTGGACCGATCCATGGCTTGAGGCGCGCCAAGTATCTGTGGCATGTGATGTCCCGAGCGTATGATAATTTCATAAAATTTTATTTTACAGTTTTAATTGGAATTAAATTTTAAATGTTTAGAATTTAATTCATTTATTGTTATAGCATGTTTTATGTGTTTGTTTGAGCATGGTGCATGGTTATAGCCCTATGACCTATTAGATAGGATTTTGTGAATGTTTGTAATTTAATACGGCCTGCGAGTCGTGCCTTCTCTATTTTTTTCTAAATGTATTCCCTCCCCTACGTTCCCCTCGAATGTAACTCGAGGAATTCTCTATATCATGTAATTGTTATATAGTATAGTTTATTTTGTTGATGGAGATCAATGAAGATGGACCAAGGTGACGGGATGAGGAGGCCATTCACAAAATGGAGCCAAAGAGGTGCTTGGAGAAGTTACCTTAGGTTGACCTTTTAGTATTTTCTCATTGGCTTGAGAAAATCATTAGTTGGGGCTATAACCATGTCACGTTTATTTTATGTTGATGTATGAGATGCATGTTTATCGTTTTATTTAATATTGATGCTTGATATACATATATGTAGATATGTATATATTCATATATGTACCAGACATATTTTCAATATTAATAAAATCATGAGATCAATAAATCCCTCTTATAATATTAAGTCAAATCAAGATGCCTTCCAATTAAAAATATTCGTCAAGACTTCGATTGAACATGTGTGGGTTTGCCAAAGCAAAGCACCGTGACAATCTTAGTAAGGCGCGAAAGGATAAAAATGATATCCATGTTATTTTAAAATTTGGTTCGACTTAACTAGGTTACCTCAATAGGATTGGGAACCTAGAGGCATGGGGTTGGATAATAATTCATTAGATGAATTTGAACAAAGTGTTGTTCGTCCAACCATCCAAGAATTACATGTGATATAATTGACAAAGTGTTGTCTGCCAAAAAAACCGAGTCTTGGGTGATTAGCCAAAGCTAACTCAGGATTAGGTGAAATATGGATTTTGGCCCACTATGTTTACGAGGGTTGATATTTTAAACAAAATAGTGGGAGTGTCATTTAATATAAGACCTTATTAAATGATTAAAATCATAAACTTATTTTGCTTATTTATATTGTAGATATCCATGGCATCAAACGACGTAACTAGCACACTATCATTGCGATCGGTCCTTGAGAAGGACAAACTGAATGGGACAAATTTCCTAGACTGGTATAGGAATTTGAGGATTGTCCTCAAACAAGAGAAAAAGCAATATGTCCTAGAGGAACCCTTACCTGCTGAGGAACCTCCCGTAACGGCTGCTAAAACCGATAAGGATGCTTACAAGAAGCATCAGAATGACGCACTTGATGTTGGTTGCCTTATGCTTGCCACCATGAACTCTGAGCTTCAGAAGCAACACGAGGAAATGGAGGCGTTCGATATGATCGAACACTTAAAGCAACTCTACCAACTACAAGCTAGACAAGAGAGGTATGACGTCTCTAGAGCGTTACTACAAGCTAGACAAGAGAGGTATGACGTCTCTAGAGCGTTATTCCAGTGCAGAATGGTAGAAGGAAGCCTTGTTGGAACTCATGTACTAAAGATGATTGGGTATATTGAGAATCTTGACAAGCTGGGTTTTTCGTTGGACCAAGAGTTGGCCACAGACGTGATCTTGCAATTGTTGCCTGATAGCTACAGTCAATTTGTCTTGAATTACAATATGATTGAAATCGAAAAGACTCTACCGCAATTGCTTGGTATGTTGAGAACATATGAAGCAAATTCAAAGAAGTCTAAGCCTACTAATGTTCTTATTGTGAATAAGAGCAAAGGGAAGACTAAAGCAAAAGGCTACAAGAAGAACAAGAAAGTCTTTGTTAAGTCTAAGCCTCATGCTTTTGCACTCAAGCCAAAGGGAGGAGTGAATAAGGAAGGGAACTGCTTCCATTGCGGTGAGACCGGTCATTGGAAGAGGAACTGCATATTATATTTGGAAGATTAAGAAGACAAAAGGAAGTGTGACTTCTGCTTCAGGTATTTTTGTTATAGAAGTCAATTTATCTACTTCTTCATCATGGGTATTAGATACTGGATGTGGTTCTCACATTTGTGTTAATGTGCAGGATCTCAAAAGGAGTAGGTTATTGGCGAAAGGCGAGGTTGATCTCCGAGTGGGAAATGGAGCAAGAGTTGCTGCATTAACTATTGGAGATTATATCATTAACTTTGCCTTCTTGATTATTATTAGATTTACAAGACTGTTATTTTGTGCCATCTATTACTAGAAACATAATTTCAATTTCTTGTTTGGACAAGATTGGTTTTTCATTTATTATAAAGGACAAATGTTGCTCAATTTATTTGAATGAGATGTTTTATGCTAGTGCACAATTGATTAATGGTCTTTATGTTTTAAATCTAGATATGCCTGTCTATAACATAAATACTAAAAGGATTAAAAATAATGATTTAAATCCAACTTATCTCTGGCATTGTCGCTTGGGCCATATAAACGAGAATCGCATATCAAAACTTCATAAGGATGGAGTATTAGATTCATTTGATTTTGAATCATATGAAACATGTGAATCTTGTTTAATGGGCAAGATGACTAAAGCTCCTTTCAAGGGACATGTTGAAAGGACGAATGATTTATTGAGTCTCATACATAGTGATGTATGTGGACCAATAAGCACACAAGCTAGAGGTGGTTTTCAATACTTCGTTACATTTACTGATGACTTCAGTAGATATGGGTATGTGTACCTGATGAAACATAAACATGAAACCTTTGAAAAGTTCAAAGATTTCAAGAATGAAGTACAAAACTTGGCAAAAGTATCAAAACCCTCCGATCAGATCGAGGAGGTGAATACCTAAGCCAAGAGTTTCATGTCTATCTAAAGGAGTGTGGGATAGTCCCACAACTCACTCCTCCGTATACCCCACAACGGAATGGTGTATCCGAAAGGAGGAATCGAACTTTGTTGGACATGGTTCGATCAATGATGAGTCATGCAGATCTTCCGACTTCCTTTTGGGGACATGCTTTAGAAACAACAATATTTATACTGAACCGTGTTCCATCTAAATCAGTAGAAAAGACACCATATGAGATATGGACTAAGAAGGGTCCTAGTATGTCTTTTATGAAGATTTAGGGTTGTGAGGCTTACGTGAGACGTCACATCTCCAACAAACTTGGACCCAAATCTGGTAAGTGTTTATTTGTGGGGTATCCTAAGGAAACGAAAGGATACTATTTCTATTATCCCACCGAGAACAAAGTAGTTGTTGCTCGGACTGGTGTCTTTCTTGAAAGAGAATTTATTTCGAGAAGAATCAGTGGGAGACAAATAGAACTTAGTGAAGTTCAACCACAAGAAAACATTGAACATGATATTGAGATGGAAATAGAGCAGACACCACAAGCTGTTGGGGATGAAATGTCTGCTCAAGAGACACAAGCCCAGCGTAGGTCTGTAAGAGAACACCGTGACCCACAGAGATATGGATTTCTTGTGACTCAACAAGGTGACTTACTACTTATTGATGAGGATGAACCGTCATCTTATCAAGAAGCTATAATGGGCACTGATTCTGAGAAATGGCAAGAAGCCATGAAATCTGAGATGGAATCCATGTATGCAAACCAAGTATGGACTTTGGTTGACCCGCCTGAAGGGGTAAGACCCATAGGGTGCAAATGGATTTTCAAGAAGAAGACCGACATGGATGGTAATGTACAAACCTTTAAAGGTCGACTGGTTGCTAAAGGTTTCAAACAAATTCATGGTATTGACTATGATGAGACTTTTTCACCAGTTGCCATGGTTAAATCCATTAGGATCTTACTTGCAATAGCTGCATTTCATGACTATGAAATCTGACAGATGGATGTCAAAACAGCTTTCCTTAATGGAAATTTACTTGAGGATGTGTAAATGACACAACCTGAGGGTTTTGTCGATCCAAAGGATGCTGGAAAGATATGCAAGCTACAACGATCCATTTATGGATTAAAGCAAGCTTCTCGGAGTTGGAATCTTTATTTTGATGATGCAGTCAAAGAGTTTGGTTTCATCAAAAACGTAGATGAACCTTGTGTCTACAAGAAGGTCAGTGGGAGCATAATTATCTTCCTGATATTGTATGTAGATGACATACTTCTAATTGGGAATGATATCCCTGCCTTACAATCGGTAAAGATTTGGCTAGGGAATTGCTTTTCTATGAAAGATTTAGGTGAAGCCACCTACGTATTAGGTATCAAGATCTATAGAGATAGATCAAGAAGATTGCTTGGCTTAAGTCAAAGGACATACATAGACAAAGTGCTAAAACGGTTTAGCATGCAAGAATCAAAGAAAGGATTCATGCCTATGACACATGGGATACATCTCTCGAAGGATTAGTGTCCTTCATCACCAGATGAGAGACAAAGCATGAGTAAGATTCCATATGCGTCAGCTATTGGATCTATCATGTATGCCATGATATGTACTCGTCCCGATGTCTCGTATGCCCTGAGCATGACGAGCAGATATCAAGTTGATCCATGTGAAAGTCATTGGATTGTAGTCAAGAATATCCTGAAGTACTTGAGAAGAACTAAGGATACATTCTTGATTTATGGAGGTGAGGAAGAGCTCAATGTAATAGGTTACACTGATGCAAGCTTCCAAACCGACAAAGATGATTTCCGATCGCAATCAGGATATGTGTTTTGCCTAAATGGAGGTGCTGTAAGCTGGAAGAGTTCAAAGCAAGAGACAGTAGCCGATTCTACAACTGAAGCTGAATACATTGCTGCCTCAGATGCAGCAAAGGAAGCTTTGGATCAAGAAGTTCATTTCTGAACTTGGAGTGATGCCTAGCATACTAGATCTGATTGAACTCTATTGTGACAACAATGGAGCCATCGCCTTGGCTAAGGAACCTAGATCGCACCAAAGATCCAAGCACATACTTCGGCGCTTTCATTTCATTCGAGAAATCGTTGAAAGAGGAGATGTAAAAATATGCAAAGTACCAACTGATGATAATGTATCTGACCCACTGACGAAGCCACTATCACAGCAGAAGCATGATCGTCATACTAGATCTCTAGGCATTTAGTATATGTCTGATTGGTCTTAGTGCAAGTGGGATATTTGTTGGGATATGCCCTAAGACAACTCATTAGATGATTGTTTATGACATACAATGTATTATGGTTTTATTAATGGCAATTCATTATTATATATTGTTCGAGTATCTATGTAATATGAATTAATATATAAGTTAATGTCCTTAGAAAAATATTGTATTGTTCTTAAAGATTGTCCCTAGTCAAGTATTATCATGAATAAGGATAATGATAATGCATTGAGACTAGTATGTTTTGATTGATGAATTGTTCATAGATATGAGATATCAAATCAACACATGGGTACATGTTAGAGAACGATGTACTGGACAGACCCATCATGAGAATGCTATATGGATAGTTATATGAACGTCATAAGCAATTCTCATAGTGATAATAATGTATGTAATCTTATGACTTGAGATCACCAGAGATCCCAACATAAGGAGTCATGTATCTTGATATTGTCAAACGTTACCTGTAACAGGGTAAACTATAAAGACAATCATTGGATACACCACGAATTATGTAGAGGGATGTTGAGTGATCAAGAAAGGATTTGTCCCTCCTATATAACAGGAAAAGTATTTGGGACCTTGATCAAGTAAGACTAAATGCATGGCCGTGCTC
The DNA here is from genome assembly GCA_907163345.1 of Haberlea rhodopensis. Lineage (NCBI taxonomy): Eukaryota > Viridiplantae > Streptophyta > Magnoliopsida > Lamiales > Gesneriaceae > Haberlea > Haberlea rhodopensis. The sequence continues at coordinate 292,608 of CAJQUN010000125.1, read as the reverse complement.
GAATGAGTCGATATGTGATATCGAGCTTCTTCGTTTATTCTAGTTCTACTTGGGGATCAAGAAATAAAAGATTGAATATATGAGTATGACTATTACATGACTCGTGTTCAATCTAAACACAATGGACAAAGGGATTAAGTTACATGGTTAATATTATCACAGTCCGTAGGTAATGTCGAGTCAATGACATTCTTGTAATTTGGGTAGCCTTGATGTGTTGCTAGATACCGCTCATTGCTTGTGACATAAAATTAGATTTTATGTCACTGCCAACATTGCAAGTTCCTTTCGCCTCGCACAAAAGATTAAATCAAAAATGGGAGATAAATTCATTGGATGAATTAATTAATTAAGAAGAATCTTAATTACAAATGTTAGATATATGGATTTAGTTAATATATTGGGTATGGGCCAATAAAGTTTTTTGAAAGCCTTTTAATTAAATCAATATATAATAAACTAACAAGGTCTTGATTGATGGATTAAGAGTTAATTAAAACTCAAACCTAATAGCCACCTAAAGACTTGCTCTCGGCCGCCACCTCTTGCACTCAACCTCACGGCCGCTGCCGCCGTGAATAGTGCTTTTGAACGGTTGTCGTTGATCGGTTTTGAACCGTGAGTTTAGTTCCCGTTTAAGAACGAGTCTAGCAACTTGTTTTTGAACACCCTTTTCGATTTGATCGTGTGGATATCGTAGAGACGAAGGTGCAAATCTTTTTTCGTGACTCGTGGTCTTGCAACGAGGATTCTGCTACAAACACGCTACAAGGGTACGATTCTTAATCAATCTCGGTATGATTAACTTTGTATAGGTCCAGTGGTAGGAATCAAGTTTTATTTTCCGCTGTGTATTGCTTGATTGATTCCTAACAAATTCATCGGTCACGGGACCAAGGCAAGATTGGAGTCAAACTACGGAATTATAAGGTACGTATAACGTACGAGCATAGACCTTTTATATAATTACAACTGTTGAATGTATGGTACATTATATTGCAATAAATGACTAGACATTGGGAATTATATGGTGCCGCTTTTGAGCGAGCAATGATTGGGATGTTGTCGCCTTTGAGCGAACATCGGTTATGACGCCACTGCTGTTGAGCATGCGTGATATTATTGCAATTGTTGTGCATGAATAATATATGGTTGTTGCAATCACTTGATATGCATTGGGAATTATAAGGATGTTGTCGCCGTTGAGCAAACATCGATTATGACGCCGCTATTGTAGAGTGAGCGACGGAATAAAAAGTGAAATATATGGAATATCTGTAATCATTGTTTAATGATTTGATATTATTGATTATGGTATCGGTATGTGGGTAACGGATTAGTTAATCAATGTAATGATTAACATGCATTTGGGAATTTGATGGTTTCAGTTATTTTGAGAACAGGAACAGCACAGGGGATCAGGATGAGGATGATGCCATCCAGGGAGTGTCTTTTATTCATAGCATTTACTTGTGTAAATTATGAATTGTAATATTGTGCTTATTGGATTTGGGGTATTGGTATGATCACCCCGTGTGGGGGCTGTCTCTGTTGGGGCAGGTGGTACAGGTGCAACAATGGCTTTGGAGTTGAGCCCGAGGTGTTGATTGGAGGTGCTTCCAGGATCGAAGTACCAGAGCTGGTATTGAGCATGATACTTTATACATTAGATACACGTATACTTATTCGATGCTCGCATGTGAGCACTATTATGTGTATATGAGTTGTATAAAGAAGGCAATGGCCTTTCTCTCTTCATTTATGAGTTGCATGCAATTATTTATTGTATTGCTAAATGAACTGAGAACATGTTAGTGTATTATAATGGTGCATGATATGTATGTGAACTTGGTTGGGGGAAATTAGACATTATATGCAATAATGTAAAGAATTTTATTATTGGCATGATTTGCTATGATAACAAGTGGTTTTTCCCCTACATGTATGATTACATGCATTAAATGCTTGTGTTAATATACTAATAATGGGTTAAGGGCACGTGGGTCCTTACAAGTACAGATAAAATCATAAATATAACTAGTCGTTTCCAATGGACATATTCCAACGATCTCACATCCAATACAACTCATCAAAAGACTAATTCTAATAGATCCTGAGGAGCTTATACATAAGATGAGCCAAGCGATCAATCGCTACAAAGAGGCGATCGATCGCCCAAAGAAATCTGCCAAAAAAAATAAAGCTAGCGATCGATCGCTAGCTTGTAGAGATCGATCGCTAAAGAGTCTGAGAAAATAAGGAAGCAAGGTCTTTTACCATCTTTGAGAAGTTTTTATCCTATCCTACCATATTCACTTGCTATAACTCGAATTACCAGCCTCCTTGGACCATAATTCAGACTTTAGAAGAGAATTTTAGATTTTAGAAGATTTCTTTCACTCTAAACTTTTGAAGAACACTTTGGAGGATCAAAACACGAAGACGAAATCGACGATCCAGAGGCGTGTTTCTCTTAAGTAATTCTTTTCTATTGATTATTTTATGTGTCATACACTAGATTTTGTTGTTTTTAGTTTGATTATGAGTAGCTAAATCTTTTGATTCTTGGTTGAGGAATACTTGCCTTTGAGAATTAAAATACTCGTGAAGATTTTGGTTTGATTGTTGGATTTTAATTCAATTTCAATTTGTTTTTCAGATTATGATTATTATGATTGTTGTGTTCATCAAACTTACTAGTTTTGAAGCTATCGTTGAATTAACCTTAACGACTGTAGTTTTGGTTAAGGATTTGATAAGAATCGAATTTGAATGCTATTTTCTGTTTGACAACGATTGTAAGGACCCTAGTTCCTTAAGTGCGGATTAAAGGCATAATTAGAGCTAACATACAGTATCAGAGTATAAAAGTCCGTGTTGAGACTTTGAGCCTTAAGAATTACATGCCAAGTTAAGGACTTTCAAATGGATTAAATTACATTCTCTGACCAATGAATGTTATTCACTATAACTTTACACTACTCCTAGAGTAGACACTATACAAAATAATCCTGTCATTCCTTATCAAAAGCGTTCTTGACAAGCTCACCGCCTCAACCCGCCTTAGCCCCTTTATCATGCCAAAATGTACCTACAAGGACAACCCCCAAAACATGAGCATATAATAATCCATATTCAACACAATATGAATATAAGACGTAAATGCAGAAGCCGTAATAAAACACTTCATGTTTTCCCATGCATTTTAAACGCTCCTTTTTTGGTTGTCCCTGTACCATAACTCATGAGTATAATCAATAGATTATTTAATGGTTCTACACATGTCATGACATAACACCATTTCATTATCACCAATCACCAATCTCTAGTCTGTTATAATAGTGTATTTTAATGCACCTTGCTTGTCAAGACAGCGGCACTAATACCCCTCACTTCGACATATTAGCGGCATTGAATAACCTCGCACAAATGCTACATGCGGCAATACCCTCGCTTCAACATTTGGTGGCAAATATTCTTTCCTCGCTACAATATGATAGCGACAAGTATTCTATCATCGCTTCAAGTGACAGCGGCAAAGCATTAAAATCATCACTCTATATAACCATGACTCATGGGATGTGCACCAAACAATCAACATATACATATGCAATCATAATGCATAATTCATCCACAATGCAAAATTCCATATATACTCGCATCCACAATGCATAATCAATGAGTATAATAGATACATGTACCGTTGGGTGCCCGTACTTTTTTACGTATCTTTACAAAAGTAGGATGTGGTAGGACTTCACTTCCTTGGCTGTGTTGCCACCTGGGATGGTTCTACACATTCACACAAACCAATATTAGAACCCAATAATAGTCCAATACCAAAAATCCCACCAAAATAATCAAAACATATCATTCTGGCATCTCGCGATCGATCGCTGTGGAATCCCGATCGATCGCGAGGTCCAGCAGCCTTGATTGCCAAATTCTGGCGTTGGGCGATCGATCGCCATATTTGGGGCGATCGATCACTCGCCTCACCGATCGATCGCCATCATGGCGATCAATCGCTCGACACAGCGATTGCGTACTGCCCGCGTACGATCAATCGCCATTTTTTGGGCGACCGATCGCCGCTGTCTGTACATCGAAATTTCACCATTTTTGCACCATATTTCTTCCCCAACTTCACCAACACATAAACCATCAAACCAAAAACATAAAAACACCATAAACCTTCAATATACACCTTTAAACAACCAAAAAATCTAACACCTAACCAAAACCAATACCAACCCAAAACAAACCCATTTCAAAACAACCAAAACCATTTCTAACCCAAACCAACCACCATAAAAACATCAAGGAGGTATCCATACCTCTAATGGACTCCAAATCCTACCAATAATCTCACAAACAAAGCTTTTGCAAGGATTTCCCCCCCACTTTTAAGCCAAAATCGAAAATGGTGAAAGGGGTTAGGGTTGGGAGAGTAATTGGGGATTGTAAAAATTGATAGAAAAAGTGGGGTAGTGGGGTATAAGTGTTATAATTAAAATATGTACCCCAAAATTTAGCATGATGTATAAAATACCCCAACATGATATTTTAAGAGCATTTTTACCAAAATGCACCAAAACCTCAATTAAATCCATGCTTTCCAATTAATTTCAACCATCACAATTAAATCATGCCAGCACCCAAATTCCCAACATGCATTACATGCACCCTGGAATGCATTACCCGGTCACGCCTACCATGTGACTAAGCATTTCGCCATTTTAATTAATTCCAACACTAAATCAATTAACAGCATAAATAATCACATAGTCATAATTAATGCCTAAATTGCAATTAATTATTTCGGGGATATCACAATACTCCCCTACTTATAATATTTCGACCTCAAAATCGCATGCACTTACCCAAAACAAAACTAAACTCAAATCACATAAGATACACCGGATTCTAACTGAACTTTAATCATAGGTATCACTTTGTTCCGAAGTCTGCGGTATGCTCGATCCAGAATTCTAACAGGCCGTTCCACATAAGATACATCAGATTCTAACCGAACCTCGGAAAGCTACAACACATGCGACGGATCCGGCTCATACTTCCGCAACATAGACACATGGAACACATCATGTATACAAGACAAAGAAGGTGGCAAGGCCAGTCGGTAAGCTAAGGTGCCAATGCGCTGCAAGATCTCGTACGGCCCAACATACCTCGGAGACAGTTTCCCACGCATTCCAAGTCGTACAACACCTCTGAAAGGTGAGATCTTCAAAAAGATCTTATCCCCCAACTGAAATTCTAACGGTCGCCGCCGTTTATTAGCCTAAGCTGCCTGTCTATCCTGGGCTGCTTACATTTTCTGCCTTATCACCTTTACCTTCTCTTCCATTTCCCGAACCAGTTCCGATCCTCCGACCGATTTACGGTCCAAGTCATCCCAACATAAGGGTGATCTACACCGTCTGCCATAAAGGGCCTCAAAAGGAGCCATTTAAATGCTTGCCTGGTAGCTATTGTTATAAGAGAACTCTACCAAGGCCACTGAATCTTGCCATGAAGTATCGAACTCCAATACACATGCCCTCAACATGTCCTCGAGCATCTGGATAGTACGCTCGGTCTTGCCATCCGTTTGGGGATGATATGCAGTGCTCAACCTTACCTCAGTTCCCAAGGCTGACTGAAGAGCCTCCCAAAAATGAGATGTGAATCGCGGATCTCGATCCGACACTACAGAAATAGGGATCCCGTGCAATCTTACCACATCTCAAACATATAACTGAGCCATCCTCAAATAGGTGAAGGTCATACCATAAGGAATGAAATGAGCTACTTTGGTCAATCTGTCCATAATCACCCAAATGGCATCAAAACCCGAAGCACTCCTCGGCAAGTGGGTCACAAAGTCCATGGATATGTGTTCCCACTTCCATTTTGGTATCTCCAAACTCTTCAACTCACCACCAGGTCTCTGCCTCTCTGCCTTAACCTGCTGGCAGATCAAGCACCTCTTAACGAAAGCGACGACATCACGCTTCATTCTTTTCCACCAAAATTGACCACATAGATCCTTATACATTTTCTTCCCGCCTGGGTGGATACTAAGCCTGCTACTATGAGCTCCCTCTAAGATCCCTCTACGCAACTCCGGCGTACTCGAACCACCCAACGACTACCCAATCTCAAGGATCCGTCCTCAGCCACTCTGAACTTCGATGGCTGTCCAAGATGTACTAGTGATGACCATCTCTGAATCTCATCATATGCCTTCTGAGCTCTCCGTATATTCTCATAAATATATGGCTCTGCTAATAAGGTCGATACACGTACCGGTGATGTATCCACATCAAAATCATAGCCTAGATGGCAATAAGAAGTCATCATAGCCGATAAACACATGGCGTCCTCAGCAGTACTCTTCACCTTCCGACTCAAGGCGTTTGCTGTCAAGTTTGCTTTTCCCGGATGGTACTCTATTTCACAGTCATAGTCCTTGAGTAAATCCATCCATCTCCTCTGTCGCATATTTAACTCCGCCTGAGTAAATAAGAATTTCAGGCTCTTATGATCCGTATAAATGGTAAACGACGTACCATACAAGTAATGCCTCCAGATCTTCTGGGCAAAAAAATAATAGCCGCCAACTCCAAGTCATGGACTGGATATCTAGTCTCATGCGGCTTCAACTGCCTCGATGCATAAGCTACCACATGCTTATCTTACATCAGTACACATCCAAGGCCCTGAAGCGATGCATCGGTAAAAGAACAAACCTAGTGTTCTCCGTAGGAATCACCAACACAGGTGCCGTCGTCAACCGGTGTTTCAACTCTTGGAAGATCTCCTCACAAGCATCAGACCAAAAGATTGGTGCTCCCTTTTGGGTCAACAGTGTCAACGGCTTGGCGCTTTGAAAATCCCTCGACGAAGCGTCAATAATATCCGGCCAAACCAAGAAAGCTCCGTATCTCGGGCACAGAAGTGGGTGCAACCCACTCCATCACATTCTCAATCTTCCTGGGATCCATCGATATCCCACTGCTAGATATAACATGCCCCAAGAACACCAAACTGCTTAACAAGAACTCATACTTGTTGAGCTTGGCAAATAACTGATTATCCCTGAGGATTTGGAGCACTGTTCTCAAGTGTTTCACGTGCTCTTCCTCACTCCGAGAGTAGATGAGTATGTCGTCAATAAACACTATGACGAACTGGTCAAGATATGGTTGAAACACTCTGTTCATCAAGCTCATAAAGATAGCTGGGGCGTTCGTCACACCGAATGACATAACTAGGAACTCATAGTGCCCATACCGAGTCCGAAATGCTGTCTTCTACACATCCTCCTCTCTGACCCGAATCTGGTGGTACCCTGACCTCAAATCAATCTTGCTATACAGTTTTGTACCTTGCAACTGATCAAACAAATCGTCAATCCTTGGGAGGGGATACTTGTTCTTCACAGTGGCCTTATTCAGTTCCCAATCGATGCACAACCGCATCGAACCATCCTTCTTTTTCACAAAGAGAACCGGTGCGCTCCATGGCGACACGCTAGGGCGTATATATCCTTTGTCAAGGAGTTCCTGAAACTGCTCCTTCAATTCCCTTAACTCCGCCGGTGCCATCCTGTAAGGGGTACGAGAGATAGCGGATGTCCTCGGTAATAACTGATGTGACTAGAAATAGACACATCTATTGCGCTTAATTATCTACGATTTGGTATATTTTGATTGATAAATGATACATATGCTACCTAATCGTATATTTGTGTAAATGTAGGGAAATGTGAAGAAATCAAGCTAAAATGATGAAAGAATGACTAAAGTTAAAGAAAAGAGGAAAAAACCAGAATCCAAGACACATGTTGCTCCGTTCTCCTCAAACTTCTATATGTTCGAGCCATGTTTTGGAAATGTGGTCTATAGAAAAGTTGTATAGCTTTAAGTTATCTTCGCGTGGACAGCTGATTCATCAACTTCGGAGTTCGTACGAGAAAGTTACGGCCAAAATACGGAACTCGCCAGAAAATGGAGGACAGACGTAATTCGCCAACGCTACGGCATGGACAGGCGTAATTACGCCATTTGGAGGCGTAAATACGCCAGAAACGTGGGAAGCCATATTTTTGAAACGTCATCAGGCGTCTTTACGCCATTTTCTGGCGTAGCTACGCCTGTAGAGTTTTGGAAAGTGTAAAGACTTGATTTCTTTCCTTCCTACATATAATTTAACCTACCCATCAGCCACCATACCTGATATACTCGAAAATTAGTCTCTTTAAGAGAGAATTCAGACTTTAGAAATAATTTTTAGATTTTATAATAATTTTTCTTTCAATTTTTGTGAAGAACGCTCGAAGAACGAGGACGGAATCGACAAGCCGGATTCATGAACTTTTTCTTTTCCTATTAGTTTGATGCTTTCTAGATTAATTTTGATTGTTTTTAATCTAGTTATGAGTAGCTAAATACTTTTGTGATTCTCGGTTTAGGAAAACGATACATTGGATGTTTACGATTCTTGTGAGATAAGTTTTGATTGTTGATTTTCTTTGAGTATCAATTGTTTTTTTTGATTTGATTGTCATAATTGTTATGCATGATTGTTGGATTGATCACCTAGCTATCTTTCATACAATTTAACGCTAAATTAGATATCAAATACGGAATCGTTTGATCCCTCTAATTTACGAAGCAACTATGATTAATTAAATTCCGCTTGTGAGTTTGTTAAATTCTTAGGAAAAACAATTGATTAGATTAAACATAGACGCTTGGATTATGTTGTTTAGATTCATCGATCTCACTAGTTCATATGCTATCATTGATTTAAATCTTAATCGCTTGTATTTTGATTGATTGTTTGATAAGGGTTAAACTAGAACGCTTGGGCTACTTAACTAAACTTAAGGTGAGATAGGACTTTGATTATTTGATTAAACGTCCACGATGAATATTCATAAGAGAATTGAATCGTATGTGAAGATCGATGACCAAGATAGTAAACACCAATTGTAAAGTTAACCGAAAACCAAGAATCGCTCTTTTCTCATAAGTTAATTCATCTAGTTTAATTTTGCATCATAGTAGTAGTATTATTCAATTGATTTCAAAAACCCCTTTTTATTTTCGTTTGCATAAGTTAACACAAAGATATAACCTTCCTCGTGGGATCGATCCCTACTCACGCTACTACATTCATTACTGTTATTAACTTGAGAGGGTTAATTTGGGCGTACGCGATAAACACTACCAAATTTTGGCGCCGTTGCCGGGGAAGGCAATTTTATTAATTTGTGTTAATTTTTTTATTATTCTTCTTCCCGTGCTTTTTACCTGTTTGTTCATCAGAGGAGGACGAACATTAATACGATCCTGAGATAGAAATGACTTTACACCAACTAAGGAGAGAAAATCGAAGACAAGTAAAAGAAGAAGAGGAAAGGACTATCATGGCGGAGAATCAAAGCTTACGACAATTAGCGAATCCTACTTTGGATCAGCAACCTCTCTGCATAACCTTTCCTACACTTGCTACTAATATAAATTTTGAATTAAAATCTGGCCTAATACATCTTTTACCTTCTTTTCATGGCCTTGCAGGTGAGGATCCGCATAAGCATTTGATGGAATTCCATGTAGTATGCACTACAATGAAGCCAACTGGCATAACTGAGGAACAAATCAAATTACGAGCTTTTCCGTTATCTTTGAAGGACGCTGCTAAGGATTGGCTCTTCTATTTACCTTATGGATCCATCACTACATGGAACGAGCTGAAAAGAACCTTCTTGGAGAAATACTTTCCTGCATCAAGGGTGATGAATATCCGCAAAGACATATACGGCATTAGACAACGCCACGAGGAATCACTGCATGAATATTGGGAGCGCTTCAAAAAGCTTTGTGCAAGCTGCCCTCAACATCAGATAAGTGAGCACTTACTTATTCAATATTTTTATGAGGGACTTTTGCCAAATGACAGGAACTTGGTTGACGCTGCAAGTGGAGGAGCATTTGTGGATAAGACACCCACGGAGGCAAGACACTTGATTGCGAACATGGCAGCCAACTCTCAACAGTTTGGGACTGCTCGATCGGACCATAAGCCTAGGAATCAAGGCGAGGTAAATGTGTCTAGTCTCGAACAACAATTGATTGACTTAACATGTATCGTGAAACAACTTGCAATTGGAATTGGACAAAGTGCTAAGGTATGTGGGATTTGTGCACTACCGAATCATCCAACTGACGCTTGCCCCACACTTCAAGAACCATCTATTGAGGAAGCAAATGCAGCGGGCGGATTTCTGGGACATCCACAATGGAAGTATGATCCCTATTCTAGCACATACAACCCAGGATGGCGAGATCATCCAAATTTGAGATATGGGAATCAAGCTGAGCCACAGATACAACACAAACCACCACCGTATTGACCACCATTCCAAAGGCCACAACAAGCCGTTCCGACTCCAACACCTGGTGAGTATCTAGAAAATATTGTTAAGGAAATTGCTAATGGATCTGTGAAATTTCAACAGGAAACAAGAGCAAGCATCAAAAGCTTGAGCACTCAAATGAGACAGTTAGCCATAGCAATAAATCGCATAGAGTCTCAAAGATCAAGCACCCTACCATCACAACCAGTCGTGAATCCAAGGGAAAATGCAAGTGCAATTAAACTAAGGAGTGGGAAAGAACTCGAGACACATAAAGAGGAGAAAGAGATAGAACCCATGGAGAAAGATTCTATACAAAAGGAGGAACAAAAAGGTAAATCTCCTCTCACTTATGAGTATAAGATTGAACCCCCTTTCCCTCTTGCGTATCAGGAAGATAGGAGGAATGAAAACATCAAGGACCTCTATGAAACCTTTCGAAAATGTGAGCTGAACATTCCACTGTTGGATGCAATCAAGCAAGTGCCCCGCTATGCAAAGTTTTTAAAAGAGTTGTGCACAGCCAAGAGGAAACAAAAGCTGAAAGGATGCCGCAAAGTTGAGTTGGGGGAGAACATCTCAGCGGTCATTCAAAGGAAAGTCCCTACCAAGTGCAAGGACCCAGGTATGTTCACTATCCCATGCACAATTGGTACAACACGTCTTGAAAAAGCTATGCTAGATTTAGGAGCATCGATAAACGTCATGCCATACTCTCTCTATGCTTCTTTAAACCTAGGGTCTTTAAGTGAAACAAGGGTAGTTGTCCAACTAGCGGATAGATCTAATGCATATCCTAGAGGGATTTTAGAAGATGTCTTAGTGCAAGTAAATGAGTTGGTATTTCCCGCCGATTTTTATGTGCTTGATATGGCTAAGGGTGACAATAGTAGCCCTATATTGTTAGGGAGACCCTTCTTGAAAACATCAAAGACTAAGATAGATGTTCATAGTGGCACACTCACAATGGAATTTGATGGTGAGGTCGTTAAATTCAATATACATGATGCCATGAAATATCCTTGTGACGATGATGATTGTGAGGGCCCAATCCTAATCATGTGATTAATTATCACACAATGATAATTATAGTGTAAACAGCGGAAGATTAGTTTAACATTTATTAACATGTGGCCCTAAAAATTTCGGCATGATCTCATCGCACGAGGAACATACCACCAACTCAAATCAACATCTACTGAAAATATATATATACCACCAGTTGCATATCCATCAACATAAACCAGCATATGTAAATCAAACTAGACTAAAATAAAATAAATGAAATATACATAGACTCATCACACTACAGGGATACATCCCTGGTACAAAGATTACTGGGATAAACAAGAGTAAAACCTCAAGTGTGACTCCCACCGGACGTGCCCTCTCTGGCGTCCTGGTCACCTGTACCACCTGCCATTGTCCACACACAAAGACAACAACAGCCCCCCTTAGGGGTGAGCAAAAGCCCAATATGGAACGATAATGGAATATACAACATGTATCTATAAAATGTGATATATGATGCAATTCAATGCATGCCATGTCATGTCATGTCGGTATCAGGTCAATCACCCATCCACTGGGTGTATCAGAATCAATCAAATCGCTATCAAATCATCATAGCTCGAGCCTGCCAAGCATAAGGGATCATCAGTGATGCGTCGTCAAAGCGTCATCACATCCCAAGCCTCGACATAGTCAGGGACATACACGGGATGACATCAGCAAGGTGCCACCAATCCCTCGTCTTAACAAATCATGGTAATCAGAGGAGACCACGATTCCCTATACCTTTCGGGCCATTTAATGCCGGTCATAGTATCGCGGTACCAATCTCCCATGATTATCCTAGAATCCAGAAATAAACAGGGTATTTAAGGATCATAGCTCAACGTGCAATGTCATGCATCGATGTATGTATAAAAATGACGTGTGTTAACAAAACATTTAATTTCATACACCGATGTGCCAATTCATGAATGCTATGAATGCCACATCATTTAAATAAAATCACGTAGCCACATAATCTCACGTAATTCACAAAAGTCAACAAATCATATATCAAATGATACAGATACCTGCCGTATGTTACCCGATCGCAACATACTTTTACTTCTCGATACTTGAGCTTGTAGAGTCGATGTATTCACTGTACACCAATATAAATTCATAATTCAGTAAATTGAGCACCAAAATTCGTTATCAATTTAGTTACAGCTTAATCAATTTAGGGTAATTAAATTGATACGATTACATCATAATATAATTTGCTAAATTATTTTTCACCAATTCAAATTATTATACAACAATTATAGTCCAACTTAGTTGGTAATTATCGAAGCAAAGTGGGAAAAATCGGATATCAAATTTTACCCAATTTTCGCACAGTGTCACGCACGTTTTTCCTCCAATTCCGGCTACCTACGGCGGCGGTACTGGCGGTGACCGGTGTAGAAACCTTCGTACAGGTGAGTAGAAGAGATTTGGTATATGGCTTCGTCCAATTTGTTGTAGAATCAAAGAAATCGAGCCATAGTTCCTCAAACCCTAGTATGCGCGGTTTCGCCCGTTCCAGATCAAAATCGAACCACTTTCGAACACCAAATTTTGATTATCTGGTATGGAAAGATGTGCCTCTGAGTTGTGAACACGGTGGTAGGTTGGTCTCGTCGTTAGGTGGTCGGACGGCGGTGAATGAAGCGGATAAGTACACGGTGGTCGGTGATCGGGCGAGAAGTGCATGTTTTCGCACCTTTTAGTAGGTGTCCGCGATTCAGTGTGTGTTTTTACATGTTTTGTTATGTGTTTTACACCCTACACCGATATATATTAATTCCCGATCAATTATGAACATCGGATGTCACCGGTGTACTGGTGCGTGCGCATCACATGTACAGTCCACACCTAACTTCATGTCCTTATTTGAATCACAAAAATTAATCTTTCGATTTAATGCAAATTTTATATTTAGTAAATCATTTTAATAAAATTTCGATGTTAATCCAAATATTCCAAAAATATATTTGTCATTCACCATGTTCTGACCCGACTGTCAATTGACATATACAAGATCAATTTCCACGCTAATTAATTATATTATATTGTCATTACTTAATTTCTAACTAATTAACAAATTAATGTACAAATTGTACTGAATTCTCATTATCAAATATCGGGACATCACATTTACAAAATGTTTACGATATCGAGTTGTTATCAAAGATAATATTCCTCATGTTTATTCTCAACCATTTGATTAACATAAAATAAATCACATAATTGTTGAGAAGCTAAATCTGATTTTCGATAATACGGTACAAGGGCCTTACAATGATACTGTATACTCTATCGATATTATTGATTACTTGTCACAAGGCATGTTTGAGACTGCAGGTAAAGATGAATTGGAGTTAGCCCTCACCACCCCTCTAAATCATTTTGAGGAAGAGTTGCCACTTGGAGATGAGGTGGAACACAACATCACTGCGTTGGTGTAAGGACCCCAAGCCCTTAACCCTTAATTAGTGTATTAACCACTATGTGTGGCACATGCTTTCAATAAAAAGCCAATCGGGAAGCTCAGATGATACTTTATCATTGCATGGCAATTACAAAAAAAATTCCTTTAACACTCAATGTTATAAGGTCATCAGCCTAACAACGAAATAGACTCACAAAGTTCGCCCAATACCATCCCTTTTTGCCACTTTTCACATTGTGGACTTTTATAAAAATTTGGGCAGAGTCTCCCCATAAATAGAGCTATCCCGAAATAAAAGTACAACACATAACATAATTCCCGGCCAGGGAAAAACATAATACTCATCAGAAAGCAGTAATACCAAGTAAATTCCCAGCCAGGGAAGACACCACACATATGACGACATAAATGGGTCTCAACACCCACATAATACACTAACGACTCTCATATCATTAGCAATTCTACCACAATTGCATGCAACATATAATGAAAGAGAGGAAGGCTCATGCCTTTATATACAACCCATATACAAGAATGTCCGTGCTCACATGCGAGCATCATAAATGTGTATATAAACCTCGGGTGTATATAAGTACTCTATACGATACCGTGCTCCATCAAGCCCTGGTACCACGATCCCGTGAGTACATCCAATCAACAGCTCGAGCTCAGCTCCACAGCCATCGATGCACCTGTTCACCTACCCCAACAGAGACAGCCCCCAACGGGGTGAGCATACCAATACACAAAATCTCATAATCACAATAATGAAATTCATAATTTACAACACAAGTAAATATTAATGAATTTTAAATGATACTCCCTGGATGGCAACATCCTCATCCGGGATTCCGTGTACTGTCCCTGTTCTCACAATCATCAAACTCATCAAATCTCAAAAAATCAGTAAATCAACGCATTGATTAACTCATCGCATGCCTAATACTCGAATATCAACAGATAATGGTTGCAACTCATTAAACATGCAAATATAGATATCTCAATATCTAATACTGATTTCACAACCTCGCTATCAATCGCAGATAGCTCAACTGCCTAGCATTTATTTTACCAATTCTTCATCATACCTAGACATCTCAAATGTCTTATAATGAATACATGATCCCACAATCATTCTCAGGCATCTCAAATGCCCTACAATGGTCATATAAACCCAGTACCCCATATATCATGTAAGAGTCATCCTACTCTAGTGTCACGCACGCTACAAGCGGCGATATCAAGATTTGGGTCATTCCTTGGCTATATCAACATATACATATATAATCCTCATGCGCGATTATTCAATGAAATCAAATTTCATTATGCATTCACAAATGCCCTAATATATAGAAATGCTCGTACGTCGCACGTACCTTAAATCTCCGAAGTCCGAGCCAAACCTTGCTCGAGTTCCATGCCCCGAGGAATGATGTGCTAACACGATAAATAATTCACAATTATTTACGAACATGTAACCCATGCTCAAGCACACCTAACCCTCAAAATATTGTCAACACACGACAATTAACCTCTTAAAAGACCCGGGGCAGGGTACATGCAGGGAGGGAAATAAATGAGACAATATCGAAATTTGTTCAAGAATACCCTACAAAAATCGAACCCCAATCTCACAATTTCGAACCCAAATAAATACCATAATTCATCTAAAAAGAGAATTAAGCTATCCAAGCAAGAATCAACACCCCTTGCCAAAAACCCTTTTCGAACTCAACCCCTTAAATTCAAACCCAAACAAGCCTTTAAATTCGAACCCTTATAATTCATCAAATTCGAACACAATAATGGCAGGGAAATACACGAAAATGACGAAAAAGGGGTAAGGGAGGTTACCCAATCGAAAATCGGAAGAAATCGGACGAAATCCGATGAACCCTAGAAATTGGGGATCGACGCCTTCTGCCAAAATCCGAACGAGAAACGCGATGAAACTTCAAATTGACGGAGGGGATAGCTGCGCCTCGACGAGACGAAGCCGGCGGCGGGTCGCACGCGCCGAACGGCGGCGGGACGGCGGCGGGCGAAGCGTTTGAAGCCGCGGGGGAGCTGTAGCAGACGGGAGGGGCGCGCGGGAAGAGAGAGAAAAAATAGGGGCTGAAATGAAATAATTTCTAAAATTTTGGGTTCAATTGGTATTTATAGCAAAAATACCCCGAAAAATTAATAGCCCCACAAATACATCATGATTCATTAAAAATCATCTGTTTTCAAAAACTCTCTCTCTAACTCCAAAACCCCCTACCGGTGCTCACACAGCACCCGAGATCCCGAGACACATCAAAAACCCAACTCATAGGTTTTTCACCCAAATGAGAATACAATCTCAACCTCTGGATCCAACGATCCCAACTACCCAATTAAACGAGCCCAGAAGGCCCAACACCTCGATTAAATTCCAAATCGCCACGTAAAACCACTTTAGGGATTATTAACACTACGGGATTAACACCTATAATCCCTGGTCATCACAATATCCCCCACTAAAAGAATTTCGTCCTCGAAATTAGCACCGGTGTATCACGTAACACCCGGGCTACACCACAATATGAAGCCATAACTTCGATGCGGGTCATCCCAAAAGGCTGTCTCTCATGACTGCAAAACAACCAATACTTACGACTGTAGATCGGACAGTCATCCTTAGCTCTAATACAACTAGTAAGAACGCATCCTGAATGACACCTCAACCGTGAGAACGTTGACCTCGTGTCAAACTCTGGAGTGGAATAGACTTCCAATTCCATCATAACGTCAAAGAGCGTCAACACAACTCAACGCTAATAATCCAAAAGCAGTTAGTCAACTGAAACTGTAAGGATTCGAATCGCTCCTGATTCTATCGTAGATATCATCCAATGACATCTTTACCAAGACTCACGATGTCTAACATACATCGTTACGAGGGAAACTCTAGTATACCACGGTGTACACATACCAAACCTGGTTTCCACTTTCAAACCTCCTTCAAGGAGCAGTTGCACCCTCTGCAACTCGGATCGGGCAACTCACGGCCACCGATCCACACAAAAGACATCTCACAAGATGTCCACCTCCGGATATCCCAAGAACCACATCCTGGTCGTAATAAACAATCGAGACTCCACAGAGTTTCAAAATTTGAAAGGACATGCAATAAACCTATTGCATCCTCAACGCTTGTGTCGACAGTGACACCCAACCAATCCGAATTCCTGCCATCCCTTGATAATCCTAGGATTTAACAATCCAAACTTGGGAAGGCTATCGCATAACTCTGAGGGAAACACCAATAATGAAGTACCTTAACCCTCACAAAATAATCCCTCCTCAAGGGAAGTCAACTAACTTCACGATTATCCCTCATGATCATCGTGCCATGGAGATTCCCAATCTCAAGGTGTTCCATATCTCTCATCAGAGATTTAACCATCCTAAAATAGCATAACTCTATGCTTGACAGGAAGGAAATCAACAACCGGCATCCGTATACTCATCGGTATACCTGCCTCAGCACGAACACCACATGCATACTCAATGCACTTGGCTCAGGTATCTACAACATAACCTTAAGCCGCAAACACAACCGTCAATCCTGAGTCATTCCCATCCAGTGGAGAATGAAAATCGACGATCAACAACACGGCGTGATTCTCAAAATCAACACCACATGCACCAACTTACCGAATCTTTCAAAGATTCCCCAAATAGGTATAGTACTACCCCCTTCCTCACAAGGGAAGTGCCATCGAACTCGAGATCCACTAGTCTCGAACCACTGTTCGGAAAAACTGGATACAATAACACCCATCGCATCCCAAATACACGGATTCCCTTAGATTGAGTCAATAACGACCTGATGACTCTCTTGTTGGTACTCCAACATCCTGAGCTGTCCCAGACAAGTCTCACCAAGATTAAACATAAACGTATACACGTTTCAGTGAGGCATGCACAACCTCAGTCTCAAATGACATGGTGACTACTAGAGTCCACCACAATCCACATCGTATCACCTTACGATTTGCCAACTTGGTTCCAATGAGCAGTATAACGGCTCTAGCCAGCCCTTCATGGTGCTGCACACACACGACACAAACTGGTCGCTGCCTCTCTAGGTTCACCTCAAACCTACCAATAAGATGGATGTTTCCGCACGGCATACCATACTGTGGGAAGAAAACTCAATAGAGTAGTGGGTCTTTATCCAACATTCCTCTAATGCCGATACACCCTGGACACTCCAATGTCCCTATGTACTTAACATAACCTGATCCTACTCCCTTAGGACCCATCCTACACCCTCAAGGGTGGTGTGACCATGTCTACCACATGTCACATCGACAGAAAGCGAGTAATTTCCTCCATGATTACTCCTGTCGTCAAATCACATGGCCAAGAGCCATTCCAACGAGCATACCTCAAGGGTATCACCACTCGTAAAATGATCACCCCAAACGTAAGCTGCGGTACAATCACATGTACAGCGCATCCAACCATTCCTCGAGCAACCCGCTCGGTATAAGGGTCACGTCAATCGGTGCCGCACACACCACCTTGTGCTCGGTACTGGCACCCAAGGCATACCACTGAATACGTATACTCAACGCATCGATCATCGTAACGATGATGCATGTCTAATAAGACATCTCCTACACCATCGTCATCGTCATCCCGTGACGATACATGCCAACTCATGGCATCTAAGGCATTGTCAACTAGTGACGATACATGTCATCCACCATCATGCTAGTAAAAATAGGCATAATAAGACATGTATATCTACGCATGCCAGCTACAATAAAGCTAATAGAATAGCAATATCTCATACCTCATCGCTAACAATATAGCGGCATACCTGTCTCCGTCGCTCAATAATAGTGCGTAATCAGCACCCATCGCTCGAAGGCGGCAAAATCCTGTGCTGAGTTCATAGCGGCACAATCCCTCGCTATAGAATCAACGGCATGACACCTCGTCATATAATAAGTGGCATGAAACCTCGCTATACACCTGAGCATGAATCATCGTCCACATAATAGCGGAAAGAGGCATCGCTATCTATATATACGGCGGCACGAATCATCGCCAATAATCACAAAGAGGTGAATCATCATCATCGACACAGCGGGACACATCACCGCTATCATCCGTGTCCGGCGGTATAAACCATCGCCAATCAATATAGCGGAATGAACCGTCGCTATAAATACATCTGGCGGAATGAACCATCGCCAATCAATATAGCGGAATGAACCATAGCTATAAATACACCTGGCGGAATGAACCCTCGCCAATCAATATAGCGGAATGAACCATCGCTATAAATACACCTGGCGGAATGAACCCTCGCCAATCAATATAGCGGAATGAACCGTCGCTATAAATACAAATCGACACAGCGGAACACATCACCGCTATCATCCGTGTCATCACAATGGAATGAATATAAATCGACACAGCGGGACACATCACCGCTATCATCCGTGTCATCACAATGAAATGAATATAAATCGACACAGCGGGACACATCACCGCTATCATCCGTGTCATCACAATGGAATGAATATAAATCGACACAGCGGGACACATCACCGCTATCATCCGTGTCATCACAAAGGAATGCATCATCATCCTTTCTTGAGTCAGTCATCATCAGTTATGTTAATGCTTCCCCGCTCAGTATGGTATACCTCGCCTCCATGTGCCAGCGAGCCTCCCCCCTCCCGCTCCACATGCGCAGCGATAAAGCGTAAGCATTAAAACTTTAACTGTGATCGCCCTGACTCGTGGAATACACCTCTTTATTCCACATCACAATATGCAACAACAATGCATAATATGCAACAACAATGCATAATAACATGTATCATAACCGTAATGCATCACATTGCATTCATCATGTGTCACACAGACAAACATGAATACATGTTACCGTTGGGATGCCCGTACGTCGCTTACGTTCTCCATATTTCCTGTAACCTGCAACCATCATGGTTAGCAACAATAGCCATATACGCTATGCAGCAATCATCCAATGCATAAATGCAACCACTTGCAAGTCAATACGTATACCAAGACATGTTACCTCGGAAATATCCCTTTACCTGATTCTCTTACAAAATCAGATTCCTTGGCACATAACACACGGAGTGCAAGACATCACTATTAATGCCATCCTATCGTGTTCCACACGATTCCTGCAATCACACTGATTAGCAACACCACTTTTCATATCAGAAAAAGCACATAAACAACTAGTTGTGTCATACAACATTAATGCCATCATGCATAAGTATGTGCTATCAATAACTTCTTAGGCCCTTAACAGCCCCAAAGAGCAACCACTGCTCTGATACCACTAATGTAAGGACCCCAAGCCCTTAACCCTTAATTAGTGTATTAACCACTATGTGTGGCACATGCTTTCAATAAAAAGCCAATCGGGAAGCTCAGATGATACTTTATCATTGCATGGCAATTACAAAAAAATTCCTTTAACACTCAATGTTATAAGGTCATCAGCCTAACAACGAAATAGACTCACAAAGTTCGCCCAATACCATCCCTTTTTGCCACTTTTCACATTGTGGACTTTTATAAAAATTTGGGCAGAGTCTCCCCATAAATAGAGCTATCCCGAAATAAAAGTACAACACATAACATAATTCCCGGCCAGGGAAAAACATAATACTCATCAGAAAGCAGTAATACCAAGTAAATTCCCAGCCAGGGAAGACACCACACATATGACGACATAAATGGGTCTTAACACCCACATAATACACTAACGACTCTCATATCATTAGCAATTCTACCACAATTGCATGCAACATATAATGAAAGAGAGGAAGGCTCATGCCTTTATATACAACCCATATACAAGAATGTCCGTGCTCACATGCGAGCATCATAAATGTGTATATAAACCTCGGGTGTATATAAGTACTCTATACGATACCGTGCTCCATCAAGCCCTGGTACCACGATCCTGTGAGTACATCCAATCAACAGCTCGAGCTCAGCTCCACAGCCATCGATGCACCTGTTCACCTGCCCCAACAGAGACAGCCCCCAACGGGGTGAGCATACCAATACACAAAATCTCATAATCACAATAATGAAATTCATAATTTACAACACAAGTAAATATTAATGAATTTTAAATGATACTCCCTGGATGGCAACATCCTCATCCGGGATTCCGTGTACTGTCCCTGTTCTCACAATCATCAAACTCATCAAATCTCAAAAAATCAGTAAATCAACGCATTGATTAACTCATCGCATGCCTAATACTCGAATATCAACAGATAATGGTTGCAACTCATTAAACATGCAAATATAGATATCTCAATATCTAATACTGATTTCACAACCTCGCTATCAATCGCAGATAGCTCAAATGCCTAGCATTTATTTTACCAATTCTTCATCATACCTAGACATCTCAAATGTCTTATAATGAATACATGATCCCACGATCATTCTCAGGCATCTCAAATGCCCTACAATGGTCATATAAACCCAGTACCCCATATATCATGTAAGAGTCATCCTACTCTAGTGTCACGCACGCTACAAGCGGCGATATCAAGATTTGGGTCATTCCTTGGCTATATCAACATATATATATATAATCCTCATGCACGATTATTCAATGAAATCAAATTTCATTATGCATTCACAAATGCCCTAATATATAGAAATGCTCGTACGTCACACGTACCTTAAATCTCCGAAGTCCGAGCCAAACCTTGCTCGAGTTCCATGCCCCGAGGAATGATGTGCTAACACGATAAATAATTCACAATTATTTACGAACATGTAACCCATGCTCAAGCACACCTAACCCTCAAAATATTGTCAACACACGACAATTAACCTCTTAAAAGACCCGGGGCAGGGTACATGCAGGGAGGGAAATAAATGAGACAATATCGAAATTTGTTCAAGAATACCCTACAAAAATCGAACCCGAATCTCACAATTTCGAACCCAAATAAATACCATAATTCATCTAAAAAGAGAATTAAGCTATCCAAGCAAGAATCAACACCCCTTGCCAAAAACCCCCAATTTTCGAACTCAACCCCTTAAATTCGAACCCAAACAAGCCCTTAAATTCGAACCCTTATAATTCATCAAATTCGAACACAATAATGGCAGGGAAATACACGAAAATGACGAAAAAGGGGTAAGGGAGGTTACCCAATCGAAAATCGGAAGAAATCGGACGAAATCCGATGAACCCTAGAAATTGGGGATCGACGCCTTCTGCCAAAATCCGAACGAGAAACGCGATGAAACTTCAAATTGACGGAGGGGATAGCTGCGCCTCGACGAGACGAAGCCGGCGGCGGGTCGCACGCGCCGAACGGCGGCAGGACGCCGGCGGGCGAAGCGTTTGAAGCCGCGAGGGAGCTGTAGCAGACGGGAGGGGCGCGCCGGAAGAGAGAGAAAAAATAGGTGTTGAAATGAAATAATTTCTAAAATTTTTGGTTCAATTGGTATTTATATCAAAAATACCCCGAAAAATTAATAGCCCCACAAATACATCATGATTCATTAAAAATCATCTGTTTTCAAAAACTCTCTCTCTAACTCCAAAACCCCCTACCGGTGCTCACACAGCACCCGAGATCCCGAGACACATCAAAAACCCAACTCATAGGTTTTTCACCCAAATGAGAATACAATCTCAACCTCTGGATCCAACGATCCCAACTACCCAATTAAACGAGCCCAGAAGGCCCAACACCTCGATTAAATTCCAAATCGCCACGTAAAACCACTTTAGGGATTATTAACACTACGGGATTAACACCTATAATCCCTGTCATCACAGTTGGATACCACGTCCGAGATACAAGGTAACATTTCGTTTGTGTCATTGCCTATTCCTAATTCTAGGCCTCTCCCTTCTGTATCGCAGGCACCCACTATTGCATTGAAGCCATTACCAAGTCACCTAAAGTATGTGTTCCTTTGAGAAGGAAATACATTACCGGTAATAATCTCTAGCAAGTTGGGAGATAGCCAAGAGAAGGAGCTCATTCAAGTGCTAGAGGAGCACAAGACCGCGATAGGATGGACCATTGCTGACATCAAAGGAATAAGCCCCTCTACATGAATGCATAGGATTTTATTTGAAGAAGGATCAAAACCTACACGCCAACCGCAAAGGAAACTCAACCCACCGATGATCGAAGTAGTGAAAGAGGAAATCTTGAAGCTTCTTGCAGTTGGAATGATATACCCTATTTCTGATCGCCAGTGGGTCAGCCCTGTCCAAGTAGTACCAAAGAAGACTGGCATTACAGTGGTGAGGAACAAAGACGATGAATTAGTGACCACCCACATTCAGAATGGGTGGAGAGTTTGCATTGACTACCGCAAATTGAACACCGTGACCCGCAAGGACCATTTTCCATTGCCCTTCATTGATCAAATGCTTGAAAGGTTAGCATGCCATTCTTATTACTGTTTTCTTGATGGATATTCCGGTTATTTTCAGATTGCGATTGCTCCGGAAGATCAAGAAAAGACTACGTTCACATGCCCCTTTGGAACCTTCGCTTATAGGCGCATGCCCATCGGACTTTGCAACGCACCAACCACTTTCCAACGGTGCATGGTTAATATATTTTCAGAGTACACTGAGCACATATTAGAGGTATTCATGGATGATTTTACTGTTTATGGTAACTCATTCAATGCTTGTCTAACTAACCTCACCCTTGTCCTAAAGCGTTGCATAGAAACAAACCTTGTGCTAAATTCTGAAAAATGCCACTTTATGGTAGAACAATGTATTGTTTTGGGTCATGTGGTCTCATCCAAAGGTATGGAGGTAGACAAAGCAAAAATTGACATTATTAAGTCTCTACCTTATCCTATTTGTGTACGGGATGTGCGTTCCTTTCTTGGCCATGCAGGTTTCTATAGGAGGTATATCAAGGACTTCGCCAAGATAGCATCACCATTGTGCAAACTGTTGCAAAAGGATGTAGCATTCAAGTTTGATGAGGTGTGCAAGACTGCATTTGACACATTGAAGGCATCATTGACATCCACACCAATTATCCAACCGCCTGATTGGAGCAAGCCATTTGAGATCATGTGCAAGCGATTATGCAGTAGGCGCTGTTTTAGGCCAAAAGATTGGAAAGATTTCCCATGCCATCTACTATGCCTCCATGACCTTGAATGATGCCCAGCGAAACTATTCCACTACTGAAAAGGAGCTATTAGCTGTTGTATTTTCTTTAGAAAAATTTCGATCTTATTTGCTCGGTGCTAAAGTTGTTGTTTATTCTGATCATGCAGCTCTTCGCTACTTGATGACGAAGAAGGAGGCAAAGCCAAGGCTGATAAGATGGATCTTACTTTTGAGTGAATTTGATGTTGAAATCAAAGACAAGCGAGGAACAGAAAATAAAGTGGCGGATCACCTAAGTCACTTGATTCATGTGAATGATACACCGTGTTTCAAAGAAGAATTCCCGGATGAACAACTCTCTGCCTTGCACGACATTTTACCATAGTATGCAAGTATTGCTAATTTTTTTGGCCACTAATACTTTCCCTACTGGATTGAATAGGACTCAAAAGGCGAAAGTTCGAAGCGACGCCAAATACTATGTTAGGGATGAGCCATACTTATGGAAACATTGTGCTGATCAAGTTCTTCGGCGTTGCATTCCGGGCAATGAGGTATCTTCCATACTCCGTTTTTGTCATTCACATGAGGTTGGTGGCCACTTTTGTGGGGTCTTCCCACCTTAACAGTGATTAAAAGACATAAGAAGGACTAATCATGCATTAAGGTAACATCTTAAGGTTTTGGTTGTTACACGAGCTAACAGGATTACAGGCCAAAATACAAAACTTCAAAAATAATTCATTACATTCTAAAAGAATGTCATTTAGATTTACACTACTCATAGAGTAGATACTAATCATAACTTGAATCCTATACATTCCTGTGTCCCTCGTAGCTCACTGCCTCAACCCGACCCTTAGTCCTTCCGTCCAAAAGTGTACCTACAGGGACAACACATCATGAGCATATACAATCTTACTTAGCATCATAAAAACATCAGAGCAAATGCATGAAATATTTGTTAAGTAAATATGCTGGATTTCTCATTAACTTCTTATTGTTGTCCCTGATTTATAATCATGCATATGGGGCGTCTTACCCCCGTGGCATCTTACCACAATATCATCGTATGGCCTCTTACCATATGGGGCATCTTACCCCGTGGCATCTTACCATAATACATCGCATGGCCTCTTACCATGTGGGGCATCTTACCCCGTGGCATCTTACCACAATTACATCGCATGGCCTCTTACCATGTGGGGCATCTTACCCCGTGGCATCTTACCACAATTACATCGTATAAATGTCATCATATAAGCATCGTATAAGCAATAAACATCGTATGAACTTCATCGTATAAACATCGTATAAACATCATCGTGTAAACATCGTATAAACATCGTCATTTCATCGTGAATACTCATGCAATAAAAGCATAGTCGTAGTATAAAGATGTGTGTTACCGTCCGATGACCGTACGCCTCTTACGTACCTTTTCAAAAGGAGGAGGAGTCAACAGACTTTATCTCCTTGATGGTGCCGGTACCTGGGATGGTTCTACAGGACCACATAATACCATATTAGATGCCTCAAAACCATCTCACATCATAAACTTAACAAAATAAAACATCATTATATTTTTCAACTTTCTGCCTCTCTCGATCGATCGGCCCAAGGTCTCGATCGATCGAGACACTGTGCACAAACAGTGCCTTAGCATTCTGTCTCGCTCGATCGATCGAAACATTTTACCGATCGATCGAGGAGCTTCACCGATCGATCGAGAAATCCTTCGATCGATCGGCACCAAAATTTTTGAAAACATGCATTAGACCTTCTGTCTCGCTCGATCGATCGGGACCAAATCTCGATCGATCGAGAGCTCTGAAAACTCGGGATTTTCCCCAGACTTTTGAGCACCTCTTTTCATACCATCTTTTCTACTTCATAACACATCTTTCATGCTGAAACAAACATGTGAAGAACTTCATAAAATATCCATGTAAGCTCTAAAATCAAAGGTTTAACAAAACCTAAGCTAACATGCATCATAACATCATCATAATCTTCATCCTCAACCAACTTTACAGAAAACGGAGTATGTTCTTCTTTGCCCAGATTTTCGAGCACATAGTTTCATAACTAGAAATCTACCATATAAAACATGTAATATGCTCGAGCAAACATGCTAATAGTTACATAATACTTTCATGTAAGCACCCATACCAAGGTTTCACCCAAACCTAAACTTAGCATGCATTAAAAACAACCCACCAAACCCAAGCTCAAACACAAACCCAGAAAAACAGGGTACCCACTTACCCCTCTCTTTTTGCTCCTCTTTTTGCAAGGATTTGAACACCTTCTTACCAAGCTTTTTCCTTGCCTTACAGCTGCTAAGCTGGAACGAAAATGGGGGGAGCAAGAGAAGGAGAAGGGAATGATTTGGCTGCAAAAGTGATTGGAAGCATGGGCATGACCAAGTGGGGGGTATGGGCTTTGACAAGTGGGAAAAGGGGAGGTGGCCGAGTAGGGGGGGGGGGGGGGGTGGTGTGGTTGGGGTGCCTTGAGGTGTTTAATTGTGTCCCGGTATATAGTACGATGTATTAAAATATCCTCACTCGATATTTTCTAACTTCATTTAATTTATACATCCCTTAAAACACCCAACATGTTCCCCACAACATATCATCATAACATAAACCGTGGCCCCCAATTTAAATACACCACAACCCTTAAAAACATCATAATTTATCATCGTAGAACATAATCCTATCACATTTCGGGGGTATTACATTACTCCCCTACTTATAAGATTTCGTCCTCGAAATCCACATGCATCATCATATCGAAACTAAACATAAAAACATACCAGAGAATAGTTCCGGATAGTGCTGCACCATATGCCGTTCCGTCTCCCACGTAGCCTCCTCGACACCCCGACGATCCCACTGAACTTTGACCATCGGTATAACTTTACTTCATAGTCTGCGATCCTCTCGATCCAGAATTCTGATTGGTCGTTCAACGTAGGACACATCTGAGTCTAACTGTACTTCAATAGGCTGTAAGACATGAGACGGGTCTGGCTCATACTTCCTTAACATAGAGACATGGAAAACATCGTGTATGCCAGATAAAGAAGGCGGTAGAGCCAAACGATAAGCTAATGTACCGATACGCTTGTAAAACTTCATATGGCCCAACATACCTCGGAGATAACTTTCCCCGCATCCCAAAACGAACCACACCCCTGAAGGGCGAGATCTTTAAGAAGACCCTGTCTCCTAACTGGAATTCTAGTGGTCGTCGCCGCTTATTGGCATAGGCCGCTTGCCTATCTTGTGCCGCTTTCATCTTTTGGCGTATCATCTTAATCTTACCTTCCATATCCTTGATCATATCCGGTCCTCCGACCGCTTTGCTAGTCAAGTCCTCCCAATACAGCGGTGATCTACATCGTCGTCCATACAGAGCTTCAAAAGGGGCCATTTGAATGCTCGCTTGATAACTGTTGTTATAGGAGAACTCTACCAGCGGCATTGAATCCTGCCATGGAGCATCAAACTCCAGAATACATGCCCTCAACATGTCTTCGAGCGTCTGAATGATGCGCTGCGTTTGGCCGTCTGTCTGAGGGTGATAGGCCATACTCAGTCTCACCTCTGTGCCCAAAGCTGCCTGGAGACCCTCCCAGAAATGTGAAGTGAACCTCGGGTCCCTGTCAGACACTATCGAGACTGGAATACCATGCAATCTCACCACATCCCGTGTATACATTTGGGCCATCTTTAAGTATGTATACGACATACTGTAAGGGATGAAATGAGCCGTCTTCGTCAGCCTATCTACGATCACCCAGATCGCATCAAATCCTGAGGTCGTCCTTGGCAAGTGGGTCACGAAGTCCCATAGATATATGCTCCCACTTCCATTCAGGCACCTCTAAGCTCTTCAGTTCTCCACCAGGCCTCTGCCTCTCTGCCTTTACCTGCTGGCAGATTAAACATCTTTTAACAAAAACGATCACCTCACGCTTCATGCGTCTCCACCAGAATTGATCGCATAGATCTTTGTACATCTTCTTTCCCCCTGGGTGGATACTGAACCGACTACTGTGGGCTCGCTCCAATAATCCTCTACGCAGTTCTGGTGTATCTGGGACTACCAATCGGTTGCCCAGTCTCAAAGAGTCATCTTCAGCCACTCTGAACTTGGATGGCTGACCCTGAAGTATCAATGATGTCCATCTCTGAATCTCACTATCCAACTTCTGGGCCTTCCTGATTGCCTCAAATATATCTGGCTCCGCCAATAAGGTCGACACTCGCACAGGCGACGTGTCTACATCGAAGTCATAGCCCAGATGGCTGTAAGAAGTCATCAAAGCTGACAAACACATGGCGTCCTCTGCAGTACTCTTCACCTTCCGACTTAAGGCATCTGCTATCAGGTTCGCTTTACCTGGATGGTACTCAATTTCACAATCATAGTCTTTGAGCAAATCCATCCACCTTTTTGCCTCATATTCAACTCTGCCTGAGTGAATAAGATTTTCAGGCTCTTATGATCCGTATATATAGTGAAGGACGTGCCATACAAGTAATGCCTCCAGATCTTCAAGGCAAATATGATGGCCGCTAGTTCCAAATCATGCAATTGATACCTGGCTTCGTGTGGCTTCAGTTGCCTCGATGCATAAGCCAGTACATGCTTATCTTGCATCAACACACAGCCCAAACCCTGTAATGATGCATCCGTATACAAGGCGGATCTCTTATCTTCCGACGGGATCACCAGCACAGGCGCTGTAGTCAAACGACGCTTCAGCTCTTGGAAGCTTTCCTCACAAGCTTCAGACCAAAAGAAGGGGACTCCCTTCTGAGGCAGCTGTGTCAGGGGTTTGGCAATCTTCGAAAAACCCTCGACGAAACGTCGGTAATATCCTGCCAAACCGAGAAAACTCCTTATCTCAGGTACAGAAGTGGGTGCAGCCCACTCCATCACAGCTTCAATCTTCTTGGGATCCACAGATATCCCATGGCTAGATATGACATGGCCTAAGAATACCACGCTGTCCAACCAGAACTCGCACTTACTAAGCTTTGCATATAACTGATGATCCCTAAGGATCTGAAGCACTGTCCTCAAGTGCCTTACATGCTCTTCTTCAGTCCGAGAGTAAATAAGTATGTCGTCAATGAAGATTATGACGAACTGATCCAAATATGGCTGGAACACCCTGTTCATCAAACTCATGAAGACAGCTGGGGCATTCGTCACCCCAAAAGGCATGACTAGGAATTCATAGTGCCCATATCTAGTCCTGAAAGCCGTCTTCTGAACATCATCTTCTCTTACTCGAATCTGATGGTACCCCGACCTCAGATCGATCTTACTGTAGAGCCTCGTACCCTGCAACTGATCGAACAAGTCATCGATCCTCGGAAGTGGATACTTGTTCTTTACTGTAGCTTTGTTCAACTGCCTATAGTCAATGCATAGACGCATCGATCCATCTTTCTTCTTAACAAATAAGACAGGCGCACTTCATGGCGATACGCTAGGGCGTATGTAGTTTTTGTCTAGGAGCTCTTGCAATTGAATCTTTAGCTCTCTTAGCTCCGCTGGTGCCATCCTATACGGGGCACGAGAAATTGCAGACGTCCCAGGTAGCAACTCAATCCCAAACTCGACCTCTCTCGTCGGTGGGAATCCGGGAATCTCCTCCGGAAAGACATCAGGAAACTCCGCCACTACGGGCACATCCTCAACCTTTAATTCCTTCCTCTTATCCGTCATATCAACAGCATAGATAAGATATCCTGCATGACCTCGTTCCAATAGCTGTGTCATCTTGACAGCAGATATTAACGGAATCTTCGGACGGGAACTATCTCCATAAAATGTCCACTGGACTCCCAATACAGATCTAAATCGGACAGTCCTCTGCCTGCAGTCTACCACTGCCTGATACTTGTTCAGGATATCGATGCCCACAATGCAATCGAAGTCTGACATTCCCAGCACAATCAAATATGATCTTAGCTCATTATCCTCACAATAAATGAGGCCATCATAGACAATCTGATCCGTAGTCAAACTTCTTCCAGCGGGGGTCGAGACCATAAGAGGCATGGGGGACGGAGAAGTGCATATGTGGTGCCTTTCAACAAAACTCGTCGACACAAAAGAGTGTGACGCACCTGTGTCTATCAATATAAGAGCAGGGTGCGTAAATAAAAGACACGTACCCGCTATAACTTCCTCCGGGGCCGCTGTAGCCTGCTCCCTCGTCAAAGCATACACCTGTCCCTGAGGTGGCCCCGCGGCCTGACCTCCATACTGTCTTGGCACAAAAGGTGGCCGGTGTTGTGCCGTTCTGTCCGCAGGTCTCCCCGTAGAGCTCGGCTGTCTTCCCCTGTTGGGACACCGCCGAGCAAAGTGGCCTCTGTTGCCACAGACATAACATCCTACGCAGTCCTTTGCCAAATGTGGTTGCCCACAAAGAGTGCACTGAACTCTTCCAGATCTGTCTCCCTGAGACTGTCCTCTCCCAGATGGAGCATCATTCCTACCTTTCCCTTTCCATCGATTCTCGGGCCTCTTGCCACTGAATCTCGATGCTGAAGTGTTCCCCCTAGGCTTAAACTGATCACCCCTGGGCTTCAAATTGTCAGAAGTAGATCTCTGAGGGGGTGCCGGAGGTGGCACAGCATCAGGATATGCACCGACTCCCAGTTCAGCTAGCTCAGCTCGTGAGAGTGCATCATCAAAACAGGCAGGGCCATAAGTGATCACCCTGTCATACAGTTCAGGCCTTAAGCCCTTCATGAAGTTCCGCATCTTCGCTTGAGTGCTTGCAGCAATGTGTGGCACCTATCGTAGTAAGGAACAGTAATGTAGAGCATAGTCAGATACATGCATGGTACCTTGTCTTAAACTGGTAAACTCATCCTCCTTGGCCTGTCTTGCAGCGGCTGAGAAATAGCGGTTTAGAAACCGCGTTCGGAACATCTTCCAATTCACTTCCTGTCCCAGAGCCTCTTGCTCAATCACTGTGGTTTTCCACCACATCAGTGCCTTCTTGGACAGCTGAAATTCTGCTAATCGGATCCAGGCCGTCTTTGCACAAGGCGCTGCCACAAATATCTGTTCGATCCTCTCTAACCATTCCTCCGCTTTCTCTCCTGATTCAGTTCCCTCGAACATCGGAGGTCGATACATCATAAACTGAGCCAAGCTCAATTCCCCAGGTAGCAACTGCTGTTCAGAGGGTTCCTCTCCCAAGGCTGGTGGTGGCAATGGGTTCGTACGCCCAGCACTTGCATTTACACTAATGGCGTCACCCACTTCTATGTTTGCTGCCATGCTGCAACACAAGGGTTAATAACAACACCAAAAGCAATTCATAAAACTCATCGTTAGATAATTGAACATGTTATTATAACATCTTCTTCTTTATGAATAACATACATATAAACATGTCCAAAAGTAAGCACATAGCTAACTTATTGCTAAGGCTACCCTTCACTCATTCCCGAGTTATCTAACCTGGCTCTGATACCACTAATGTGGGGTCTTCCCACCTTAACAGTGATTAAAAGACATAAGAAGGACTAATCATGCATTAAGGTAACATCTTAAGGTTTTGGTTGTTACACGAGCTAACAGGATTACAGGCCAAAATACAAAACTTCAAAAATAATTCATTACATTCTAAAAGAATGTCATTTAGATTTACACTACTCATAGAGTAGATACTAATCATAACTTGAATCCTATACATTCCTGTGTCCCTCGTAGCTCACTGCCTCAACCCGACCCTTAGTCCTTCCGTCCAAAAGTGTACCTACAGGGACAACACATCATGAGCATATACAATCTTACTTAGCATCATAAAAACATCATAGCAAATGCATGAAATATTTGTTAAGTAAATATGCTGAATTTCTCATTAACTTCTTATTGTTGTCCCTGATTTATAATCATGCATATGGGGCGTCTTACCCCCGTGGCATCTTACCACAATATCATCGTATGGCCTCTTACCATATGGGGCATCTTACCCCGTGGCATCTTACCATAATACATCGCATGGCCTCTTACCATGTGGGGCATCTTACCCCGTGGCATCTTACCACAATTACATCGCATGGCCTCTTACCATGTGGGGCATCTTACCCCGTGGCATCTTACCACAATTACATCGTATAAATGTCATCATATAAGCATCGTATAAGCAATAAACATCGTATGAACTTCATCGTATAAACATCGTATAAACATCATCATGTAAACATCGTATAAACATCGTCATTTCATCGTGAATACTCATGCAATAAAAGCATAGTCGTAGTATAAAGATGTGTGTTACCGTCCGATGCCCGTACGCCTCTTACGTACCTTTTCAAAAGGAGGAGGAGTCAACAGACTTTATCTCCTTGATGGTGCCGGTACCTGGGATGGTTCTACAGGACCACATAATACCATATTAGATGCCTCAAAACCATCTCACATCATAAACTTAACAAAATAAAACATCATTATATTTTTCAACTTTCTGCCTCTCTCGATCGATCGGCCCAAGGTCTCGATCGATCGAGACACTGTGCACAAACAGTGCCTTAGCATTCTGTCTCGCTCGATCGATCGAAACATTTTACCGATCGATCGAGGAGCTTCACCGATCGATCGAGAAATCCTTCGATCGATCGGCACCAAAATTTTTGAAAACATGCATTAGACCTTCTGTCTCGCTCGATCGATCGGGACAAATCTCGATCGATCGAGAGCTCTGAAAACTCGGGATTTTCCCCAGACTTTTGAGCACCTCTTTTCATACCATCTTTTCTACTTCATAACACATCTTTCATGCTGAAACAAACATGTGAAGAACTTCATAAAATATCCATGTAAGCTCTAAAATCAAAGGTTTAACAAAACCTAAGCTAACATGCATCATAACATAATCATAATCTTCATCCTCAACCAACTTTACAGAAAACGGAGTATGTTCTTCTTTGCCCAGATTTTCGAGCACATAGTTTCATAACTAGAAATCTACCATATAAAACATGTAATATGCTCGAGCAAACATGCTAATAGTTACATAATACTTTCATGTAAGCACTCATACCAAGGTTTCACCCAAACCTAAACTTAGCATGCATTAAAAACAACCCACCAAACCCAAGCTCAAACACAAACCCAGAAAAACAGGGTACCCACTTACCCCTCTCTTTTTGCTCCTCTTTTTGCAAGGATTTGAACACCTTCTTACCAAGCTTTTTCCTTGCCTTACAGCTGCTAAGCTGGAACGAAAATGTGGGGAGCAAGAGAAGGAGAAGGGAATGATTTGGCTGCAAAAGTGATTGGAAGCATGGGCATGACCAAGTGGGGGGTATGGGCTTTGACAAGTGGGAAAAGGGGAGGTGGCTGAGTAGGGGGTGGTGGTGTGGTTGGGGTGCCTTGAGGTGTTTAATTGTGTCCCGGTATATAGTACGATGTATTAAAATATCCTCACTCGATATTTTCTAACTTTATTTAATTAATACATCCCTTAAAACACCCAACATGTTCCCCACAACATATCATCATAACATAAATCGTGGCCCCCAATTTAAATACACCACAACCGTTAAACACATAATAATTTATCATCGTAGAACATAATCCTATCACATTTCGGGGGTATTACAACTTTGGAGCCAAAAGAACGGCATACAAGGTATTAGAATGTGGATTCTTTTGGCCAACTTTATTTCGTGATGCATATAATTTCTGCAAATCATGCCATGAGTGCCAAAAGACAGGTAACATATCTCAACGAAATGAGATGCCCCAACAACCCATACTTTATTGTGAAATCTTTGATGTATGGGGCATCGACTTCATGGGACCGTTTCCACAATCTTTTGGCCACATTTACATTTTACTTGCTGTGGATTATGTGTCGAAATGGGTGGAAGCTTTAGCCACCCATACTGATGATTCAAAATTATTGCAGGTTTTATAAAGCATAACATTTTCTCTAGGTTTGGGACTCCAAGAGCAATCATAAGTGATCGAGGCGCCCATTTTTGCAATAGGACGGTGGAGAGTCTATTAAAGAAGTAACATGTGACACACAAGGTGTCCACCGCCTACCACCCGCAAACAAATGGACAAGCCGAAGTTTCAAATCGAGAAATCAAATCCATCTTGGAAAAGACGGTAAATCCCACTAGGAAGGATTGGAGCTTAAGACTAGATGATGCACTGTGGGCTTATCGGACTGCATACAAGACGCCAATAGGTATGTCTCCTTATAGACTAATCTTTGGTAAACCATGTCATTTGCCTGTAGAGTTGGAGCATCGAGCTTTTTGGGCCATCAAGCACTTCAACATGGCTATGGACAAGAGCGGAGAAGATAGAAAGCTGCAATCGCAAGAGTTGGAAGAGATCCGCAATGATGCGTATGAAAGCTCCAAGATCTACAAAGAGAAAACGAAGACCTTTCATGACAAAATGATCTCGAGGAAGGAGTTTGTCGTTGGTCAAAAAGTCCTCCTATACCTTTCCCGCCTTCGCCTCTTTCCAGGTACTACGCTCTCGATGGGTTGGACCTTTTATAGTAACTGCTGTTTTTCCTCATGGTGCAGTTGAGGTTCAAAGCCTAGCAAAAGATAAGACATTCAAGGTGAACAGACATAGACTGAAACCATACTATGAAGGTTTCCATGCCGCTAAAGAAGGGAAAATGGATCTCGAAGATCCACCAAGCATCACGTGATCCATGAACTGGCGTCGGGCCACCGACGTTAAACAGAGGCGCTGCTTGGGAGGCAACCCAAGGGGAGTTAGTTTCCTTTCTCCCTTTTATTTTCATTTTTATTGCTTTGATAGTTAGACTTTTCTCTTCTCTTGTATTTTGTCTTACATTGGGGA
Organism: Haberlea rhodopensis; assembly: GCA_907163345.1. Classification (NCBI taxonomy): domain Eukaryota; kingdom Viridiplantae; phylum Streptophyta; class Magnoliopsida; order Lamiales; family Gesneriaceae; genus Haberlea; species Haberlea rhodopensis. The sequence goes on along the minus strand of CAJQUN010000125.1, from coordinate 257,658 downwards.
CAATTTAAATTTAAGTATGGGGGAGGGATTAGTGGTGTGTTATTGTTTTTCTTATTTAAAAAATACAAAAAAAATCGTAAAATTTGAAAATTTTGAGCTCATAGTTAAGTAATGAACGGATGCTTAGAGTCACTAGCCCATGATGAAACCTAATTGATATCATGCATGCTTTTGAACAAAGGTGAATTGTTAACCTTGGAACACTTTGAACTATAATGCAAAATTTACTTCAACTTAGTAAGTTGAATATTTTGAGTACGATTTTGTCATGACTTGTGAAGTGTGCATAGCTTAGTGAAGATTGTGTGAATTTTGTGATAGTCTTAAGAAGTCTCTAATACATGCTAGAACGTAACTACATGCTCTTTGAGGCATATGTCTAGACTACTTGCAAACATGAAAGTGATATAGGCGATCTTTGATGCGTTTGTGCCTTTCAAGCCTACCATGTAAACAAAATCAATCTCTAGTACCCTTTTTGAGCTTTAATGTAAAAGAATGGTAGTATGCTAAGCATACTAAAGACCCCCATTCAACATTCATTGACTAGCTTATCACCCTATCCTTTTAGCCTAAATATGATTTCAATCCATACCTTTTAAGGGAGTATGATGTATTTCATTCACATGCACTTGGGAATTCATTGATTATATTTGTGAACTTTATTGTCAAAAGAATGAAATACATGAAAGAAAAGGAATGCCTTGAGAAATTTGATACAAATATGACTCCAAGGGGAGCCAAGGCACACAAAAGAAGAAAAAAAATGTTGAAATAAACCTTGAAAAATGAACAAGGTTTGAAAAATTCATGCAAGAAGAGAAGTTTTAGTGTTCATTTCATCATACTCTCTTGTTTGATATATCTTTATCCTTTCTTTCATAAGCCAATACCTAGGCCAAGCTACAAGCTAATAAAGACCTACTTGATTTATGTTTGCAAAGTAGCTAAGATAGTGGAGAAGAGTGTGCAAGTGAGCTTATACTTGTGTTAGTGTATGACTTGAACTATTGTGGATTTGCATCTTTTGGATCTATAATTTATATATGTTCAAGCCATGTTTTGGAAATGTGGTCCATAGAAAAGTTGTAGAACTTTGAGTTATCTTCGCGTGGACAGCTGATTCGTCAAATTCGGAGTTTGTACAATAAAGTTACGGCCAAAATACGAAACTTGCCAGAAACATGGAGGACAGGCGTAATTACGCCATTATCAAGAGTAATTACGCCAACGCTATGGCATGGACAGGCGTAATTACCCCATTTGGAGGTGTAAATACGCCAGAAATGTGGGAAGCCATATTTTTGACACGTCATCAGGCGTCTTTACGCCATTTTCTGGCGTAGCTACGCCTGTAGAGTTTTGGAAAGTGTAAAGACTTGATTTCTTTCCTTCCTACATATAATTTAACCTACCCATCAGCCACCATACCTAATATACTCGAAAATTAGTCTCTTTTAGAGAGAATTCAGACTTTAGAAATAATTTTTAGATTTTAGAATAATTTTCTTTCAATTTTTGTGAAGAACGCTCGAAGAACGAGGACGGAATCGACAAGCCGGAATCGTGCTTCCTTTTAGTAACTTTTTCTTTTCCTATTAGTTTGATGCTTTCTAGATTAATTTTGATTTTTTTTAATTTATTTATGAGTAGCTAAATACTTTTGTGATTCTCGATTTAGGAAAACGATACATTGGATGTTTACGATTCTTGTGAGATAAGTTTTGATTGTTGAGTTTCTTTGAGTATCAATTGTTTTTTTTTATTTGATTGTCATAATTGTTATGCATGATTGTTGGATTGATCACCTAGCTATCTTTCATACAATTTAACGCTAAATTAGATATCAAATACGGAATCGTTTGATCCCTCTAATTTACGAAGCAACTAAGATTAATTAAATTTCGCTTGTGAGTTTGTTAAATTCTTAGGAAAAAACAATTGACTAGATTAAACATAGACGCTTGGATTATGTTGTTTAGATTCATCGATCTCACTAGTTCATATGCTATCATCGATTTAAATCCTAATCGCTTGTATTTTGATTGATTGTTTGATAAGGGTTAAACTAGAACGCTTGGGCTACTTAACTAAACTTAAGGTGAGATAGGACTTTGATTATTGGATTAAACGTCCACGATGAATATTCATAAGAGAATTGAATCGTACGTGAAGATCGATGACCAAGATAGTAAACACCAATTGTCAAGTTAACCAAAAATCGAGAATCGCTCTTTTCTCATAAGTTCATTCATCTAGTTTAATTTTGCATCATAGTAGTAGTATTATTGAATTGATTTAAAAAACCCCTTTTTATTTTCGTTTGCATAAGTTAACACAAAGATATAACCTTCTTCGTGGGATCGATCCCTACTCACGCTACTACATTCATTACTGTTATTAACTTGAGAGGGTTAATTTGGGCGTACGCGATAAACGCTACCAATAACTCAATCCCAAACTCGACTTCTCTAGCCGGTGGGAATCCTGGGATCTCCTCCCGGAACACATCGGCAAACTCTGCTACCACGGGTACATCCTCCACCCTCAACTCTTTATTCTTTCCCATCGTGTCCACGGCATAGATAAGATATCCCGTGTGACCACGTTCCAACAACCGGGACATTTTTATCATCGATATCAACGGAATCTTCGCACGAGAACCGTTCCCATAGAAAGTCCACTGTATTCCCATATCAGATCTAAACCGAACCGTTCTCTGCTGACAGTCCATGACTGCCTGATATCTGTTCAGAATGTCGATGCCCACAATGCAATCAATCAACAAGTGCCTCATCTTTGCATGTCCGTTTGTGGCACATGTGGGGGGTACAGCATTAGGATAGGCCCCAACTCCAATCTCTGCCAGTTCTACTCTAGTAAGAGCATCATCGAAAGAATTGGGGTTGTTGGTGATAACCCGGTCAAACAGTTCCGGCCACAACCCCGTCAAGAAGTGCCTCATCTTTGCATGTCCGTTTGTGGCAATATGAGGGACATACCTCAATAGTGAAGAATAGTGCATGGCATAGTCTGATACAGTCATGCCTCCTTGCTTCAAGTTTGTGAACTCATCCTCCTTCATATGTCTCGCAGCAGCAGAAAAATACCGGTTTAGAAACCGGGTCCTGAAGAGAGTCCAATCAATCAACATACCCTGAGCCCTCAATTCCATCACCGTCGTCTTCCACCACATGTAATGCTTCTTCGCTAGTTGGAACTCCGCCAACCTCAGCCATGCCGTCCTAGCACAAGGAGTGGACACGAATATCTGTTCCAGTCTCTCAAGCCACTCCTCGGCCTCTTCTCCTGTCTCAGTCCCCTCAAATCGGGGCGGGTGGAAAGTCAGGAATTGAGTCAGACTTAACTCCCTAGGTAGTAACAACTGAGCAACCGGTTCCACACCCACAGTTGGTGGAGGTAAAGGATTTGTCTGACCAATACTTGCATTAACACTTCCAACATCACCTACCTCTTCATTGAGGTTCCCCAAGTTCATGGCCCCCATGCTGTAACACAAGGGTTAACAACAATTCCAAAACAATACATATGCTATACCGTTAGATAACATGAATGATAATAAGCATGTTAGCATAACAATTTTATACACCAATATGCACCACATGCATAAACATGCCCAAATGTAAACACTTAGCCAATCATGCTAAGGCTACCCTTCACTCGTTCCCCGGTTCTGTAACCACTGCTCTGACCCTAGTTCCTTAAGTGCGGATTAAAGGCATAAATAGAGATAACATACATTATCAGAGTATAAAAGTTTGTGTTGAGACTTTGAGCCTTAAGAATTACATGCCAAGTTAAGGACTTTCAAATGGATTAAATTACATTCTCTGACCAATGAATGTTATTCACTATAGCTTTACACTACTCCTAGAGTAGACACTATACAAAATAATCTTGTCCTTCCTTATCAAAAGCGTTCCACAAGCTCACCGCCTCAACCCGCCTTAGCCCCTTTATCATGCCAAAATGTACCTGCAAGGACAACCCCCAAAACATGAGCATATAATAATCCATATTCGACACAATATGAATATAAGGCGTAAATGCATAAACCGTAATAAAACACTTCCTGTTTTTCCCATGCATTTTAAACGCTCCTTTTTTGGTTGTCCCTGTACCATAACTCGTGAGTATAATCAATAGATTATTTAATGGTTCTACACATGTCATGATATAACACCATTTCATTATCACCAATCACCAATCCCTAGTCTGTTATAATAATGCACCTCACTTGTCATGACAGCGGCACTAATACCCCTCGCTTCGACATATTAGCGGCATTGAATAACCTCGCACAAATGCGACATGCGGCAATATCCTCGCTTCAACATTTGGCGGCAAATATTCTTTCCTCGCTACAATATGACAGCGGCAAGTATTCTATCATCGCTTCAAGTGACAGCGGCAAAGCATTAAAATCATCACTCTATATAACCATGACTCATGGGATGTGCACCAAACAATCATCATATACATATGCAATCATAATGCATAATTCAACATGTATTTGCATCCACAATGCACAATTCCATATATACTCGCATCAACAATGCATAATCAATGAGTATAATAGATACATGTACCATTGGCTGCCCGTACGTCTCTTTACGTACCTTTACAAAAGTAGGATGTGGTAGGACTTCACTTCCTTGGTTGTGTTGTCACCTGTGATGGTTCTGCACATTCACACAAACCAATATTAGAACCCAATAATAGTCCAATACCAAAAATCCCACAAAAATAATCAAAACATATCATTCCGGCATCTCGCGATCGATCGCTGTGGAATCCCGATCGATCGCGTGGTCCAGCAGCCTTGATTGCCAAATTCTGGCGTTAGGCGATCGATCGCCATATTTGGGGCGATCGATCACTCGCCTCACCGATCGATCGCCCCATCATGGCGATCGATCACTCGACACAGCGATTGCGTACTGCCCGTGTGCGATCGATCGCCATTTTTTGGGCGATCGATCGCCGCTGTCTGTACATCGAAATTTCACCATTTTTGCACCATATTTCTTCCCCAATTTCACCAACACATAAACCATCAAAACCAAAAACATAAAAACACCATAAACCTTCAATATACACCTTTAAACAACCAAAAATCTAACACCCAACCAAAACCAATACCAACCCAAAACAAACCAATTTCAAAACAACCAAAACCATTTCAAACCCAAACCAACCACCATAAAAAACATCAAGAAGGTATCCATACCTCTAATGGACTCCAAATCCTACCAATAATCTCACAAACAAAGCTTTTGCAAGGATTTCCCTCAACTTTTAAGCCAAAATCGAAAATGGTGAAAGGGGTTAGGGTTGGGAGAGTAATTGGGGATTGTAAAAAGTGATAGAAAAAGTGGGGTAGTGGGGTATAAGTGTTATAATTAAAACATGTACCCCAAAATTTAGCATGATGTATAAAATACCCCAACATGATATTTTAAGAGCATTTTTACCAAAATTCACCAAAACCTCAATTAAATCCATGCTTTCCAATTAATTTTCAACCATCACAATTAAATCATGCTAGCACCCAAATTCCCAACATGCATTACATGCACCCTGAAATGCATTACTCGGTCACGCCTACCATGTGACTAAGCATTTTGCCATTTTAATTAATTCCAACACTACAGCATAAATAATCACATAGTCATAATTAATGCCAAAATTGCAATTAATTATTTCGGGGATATCACAACGATTAAGGCGAGGGAGGAATTAAGTTTCCAATTGATGAATAATTAAATAAAATCGTGTCTTTTATATTTGATGATCAAGTGAATAATTTCCAAAGGTAAAGTTGACCTAAAATCAAGAATTGCTTTTAATCTTGATAATCTATTGATTTGCTTGCTTTAGTTTAATTAAGTTATAGTTAAAGATTTCAAAACCCCATTTTTACTATTTGTTCGATTAATTGACATGAAAAATACATCATTCCATGTGGGATCGATCCATACTCATGCTACTACATATTTATTGCTGTTTACTTGAGAAGGGTTAATTTTGGCGTAGGCGATAAGCGCTACCAAATTTTGGCGTCGTTGCCGGGAAAGACGTTTACTTTTGTGTTAATTTTATTTTTATTTTTTTTATTGCTACTTGGGTTTGTTAATGAGTACATGTGAATCATTTGATCACGAAGATAATTTTCACTACGATCCTGAAATCTAGAGGACACTACATCGGAGAAGAAGAGAAGGAAGGATACTTGAGGAAGAAGAAGAGATGAACACGATGGCTGCGAATCAAAGTTTACGACAACTGGCCAATCCAGATTTGAACCAATAACTTCTTTGCATTACTTTCCTACTCTTGCAACAAATGTCAATTTTGAATTGAAATCTGGACTAATACATTTGGTGCCTTCTTTTGATGGACTTGCAGGAGAAGATCCTCATAATCACTTGATGGAATTCCATTTGGTTTGCTCCACCATGCGAGAAGCTTGATAGCCAACATGGCAGCCAACATGGCAGCCAACTCACAGCAGTTTGGAACCTTTGGAGCTGAGCCAACTCAAAGGAAACAAGGAGAGTAAATGTATCTAACCTAGAACAACAACTTATTAGCCTCACCTCCCTTGTTCGTCAAATGGCAGGAGGAAACGGACAGACAGTGAAGCCATGTGGAATATGTTTAGAGATGAGTCATACCACAGATTCATGTGCATCACTTCAAGAGACATCTGTTGAGCAAGTGAATGCAGCAGGTGGATTTCTGGGGCAACCTCAACGGAAATATGACCCTTACTCCAACACATACAACCCAGGATGGAGAGACCATCCTAACTTGAGCTATGGACCACAGTCGATGAACAACGTTCCACCTCAAGTGCCACAACATCCACCACCATACAGACCACCTTTTCATAGGACACAACAGTCTAATTTCCCTTCTACTAATGACAGGTTAGAGAATATTATTCAAGATCTTGCTCATAATGTTACAAAATTTCAACAGAAAACAAGATCCAGTATTCAAACCTTGTACACTCAAGTGGGTCAACTAGCCACCGCACTCAATCGTGTTGAAGCCCATGGATCGACCACCTTACCATCCCAAATAGTGGTGAATCCAAGGGAAAATGCAAGTGCAGTCACACTTAGGAGTGGTAAAGAATTAGAGATACCAGAGAAGGAGGAGAAAGATCTACCCAAGGATGATGAGGAAAAAGGCAGCTGAAGTTGGAGACAAGACCACCGTGGAACATGAGGTACCAAAAGGTAAGTCTCTCTCCTTTTCTGAATATAAAGTGCCACCCCCTTTCCCCCCAAGTATTGAAAGACAATAGGAAAGAAGTTGGACTTAAAGGTTTATATGACCCTTTTCGACGGTGCTAGGTCAACATTCCTTTGCTTGATGCGATTCAACAAGTACCTCGTTATGCAAATTTTTTAAAAGATTTATGTACTGCGAAAAGAAATCATAGGTTGAAGGGATCCCAAAAGATCGAATTGGGTAAAAATGTGTCAGCTGTGATCCAGAGAAAGATCCCTACCAAGTGTAAGGACCCAGGTATGTTCTCTATCCTGTGCACAATTGGTAACACTAGCCTTGAAAATGCCATGTTAATTTAGGAGCATCGATTAATGTCATGCCATATTTTATTTATGCTTCTTTACAACTTGGTCCTTTGAACCCTACTGGAGTAATTATTCAATTCGCGGATAAGTCTAGTCATATCCTAGGGGTGTGATTGAAGATGTACTTGTGCAAGTGAACTAATTGGTATGTCATGCTGATTTCTTTATGCTTGATATGGAGAATGGTGATAAGAGTAGTCCCATTTTGTTAGGAAGGCCATTCCTCAAAACTTCTAAGATCAACATAGATGTGCATAATGGTATCCTTACTATGGAATTTGATGGTGAGATCGTTACTTTTAACATTTATGATGCCATGAAATATCCTTGCAATAATGATGACACCGTGTATTCTATTGATGTTATTCACTATTTGTCACCGGAAGACTTTGAGATTGTAGGGAAGGATGAACTGGAAGTTACTCTCACAATGGCTATGGAAATGGAGAATGTGGAGTTGTTTGTCATGGATGAGTTGAAAGACACCATCGATGTCATGGATGATGCACCTGAGCTAACTCAGTCAGGTAACTTCTTTTGTATCACCGCCTGTTTCTAACACTAGAATCCTTCAATCTGTTTTGCAGGCACCCACCATTGAGTTGAAGCCACTACCTAGCCATCTCAAGTATGTATTACTTGGTGAAGGAGATACACTATAAGTGATCATCTCTAGTAAGTTGGGGGATGATCAAGAGAAAGATCTTATTCATGTGCTCAAGGAGCACAAGACTGCAATAGGTTGGACCATCGCTGACATCAAGGGAATCAGTCCCTCCACATGCATGCATGGCATTCTACTTGAAGAAGGAGGGAGTCCTACACGTCAACCCCAAAGGAAGCTTAATCCACCATGATGTATGTGGTGAAGGAGGAGATTTTGAAGCTTTTAGCGGTTGGGGTGATCTACCCTATTGCAGACAGTCAATGGGTCAGTCCAGTCCAAGTTGTGCCAAAGAAGATTGGTATTACTGTAATCAAGAACAAAGATGATGAACTTGTTCCGACACATATTCAGAATGGGTGGCGAGTGTGTATTGACTACCGGAAGCTCAACGCTGTGACTAGAAATGACCACTTTCCTCTACCTTTCATTGATCAAATGCTTGAGAGGTTAGCTTGTCATTCATATTATTGTTTTCTTGAGGGGTATTCGGGTTATTTTCAGATTGCAATTGCATCGGAGGACCAAGAAAAGACCACTCTCACATGCCCTTTTGGCACATTCGCCTACCGAAGCATGCCCTTTGGACAATGAAATGCCCTAGCCACGTTTCAGCGGTGTATGATTAGCATCTTTTCTGAGTTTATTGAGCATATTTTAGAGGTGTTCATGGATGATTTTACTGTCTATGGTAACTCATTCAATAATTGTCTATCTAGCCTTACACTTGTGTTGAAACGATGCATAGAGATTAACCTTGTTCTAAATTCTGAAAAATGTCATTTTATGGTAGAACAAGGTATAGTGTTGGGTCATGTCGTTTATGCTAATGGTATAGAGGTAGACAAAGCTAAAATTGATGTTATACAGTCTCTACCTTATCCTACTTGTGTTCGGGATGTGCGCTCTTTTCTTAGACATGCAGGTTTTGACAGGACGTACATCAAGGATTTTGCTAAGATAGCTACACTTTTGTGCAAGCTACTGCAAAAGGATGTCTCTTGAGATGGATGAAGCGAGCAAGAGAGTTTTTGATAGACTAAAGGAGTCATTGACTTCTTCCCCCATCATCCAACACCTGACTGGGGTAAGCCTTTTGAGATCATGTGCGATGCTAGTGGCTTTGCAGTTGGTGCTATCTTAGGCCAAAAAGAAGGGAATGCTTCACATGCCATCTACTATGCATCAAAGACCTTGAATGATGCTCAACGAAACTATTCCACTATTGAGAATGAGCTTTTAGCAGTTGTTTTTGCTCTTGAAAAATTTCGAACTTATTTACTTGATACTAAAGTCATTGTTTATTCTGATCATGCAGCTCTTCGTTATTTGATGACGAAGAAGGAGGCAAAACCGAGGTTGATAAGATGGATTTTGCTCTTGAGTGAGTTTGACATACAAAACAAGGATAAGAAGGGCAGCGAGAACAAAGTAACAGATCACTTAAGCCGTCTACCGCATGTGGATGAGGAGCTTTGTTTGAAGGAAGAATTCCTGGATGAACATCTACTCTCCATAAGCGACAATCTACCATGGTATGCTCATATTGTGAATTTCTTAGCTTCTAATGTATTACATTCTGAACTGTCTAGGTCTCAAAGAACTAAAATAAGGAGTGATGCTAAGTACTATGTATGGAATGATCCTAACCTACGGAAGAACTGCGCGGATCAAATCATTAGAAGATGCATTCCCGATACTGAGGTCAGTGACATTCTTAAGTTTTGTCATTCATATGCTTGTGGTGGACATTTTGGTGCAAAGAGAACGTCTAGGAAGGTGCTAGAATAAGGGTTCTTTTGGCCCACCCTGTTTTGTGATGCCTACCATTTATGCAAGAACTGTGGCAATGCCAATTGACTGGTAATATCCCAAAGAAAAGAGATGCCTCAACAACCCATTCTTATTTGTGAGAGGGGCGTCGACTTTATGGGACCATTTCCTATCTCTTATGGTTATGCTTATATACTTCTTGATGTTGATTATGTCTCAAAATGGGTGGAAGATATTGCCACCCAGACTGACGATTCCAAGGTTGTTGCAGATTTTATCAAACATAACATTTTCTCTAGGTTGGAATCCTGAGAGCCATAATCAGTGATAGAGGTACACAATTTTGCAATCAGACAGTGGAAAGTATGTTCAAGAAGTATCATGTAACCCACAAAGTCTCCACCGCCTACCATCTGCAAACAAGTGGCCAAGCCGAGGTCTCTACCCAAGAAATCAAAGCCATATTGGAAAAGACTGTCAACCCAACAAGGAAGGATGGGAGCGTAAGAATGGATGACGCACTTTGGGCCTACCTGACTGCATACAAGACTCCAATAAGTATGTCCCCATATTGACTAATTTTGGTAAACCATGTCATCTTCCTGTAGAGTTGGAGCATAGAGCATACTGGGCTGTGAAGAATTTCAACATGAATTATGATGAGAGTGGAGTGCATCGAAAGTTGCAATTGCAAGAATTAGAGGAGATAAGGAACGAGGCATATGAGAGTGCAAGGATCTACAAGGAAAAGACGAAGGACTTCCATGACAAGATGATATCAAGAAGGAGCTTTGTAAGTTGGTCAAAAAGTTCTCCTTTACCATTCACGCATTCGCCTATTTCCAGGTAAGCTTCGTTCTAGATGGAATGGGCCTTTTATTGTTACTAATGTTTATCCTCATGGTGCGGTTGAGATTCAAAGTTTGGACACCACAAAGACTTTCAAGGTGAATGGTCACCGATTGAAACATTACTACGAGGGTGTCCAAAACGAGGAAGGCGGACAAGTGAACATCAAGGTGGATCTAAAGGATCCACCTAACTTCGACTGATCGGGAGGACTGGCGTCGGGCCACCGACGTTAACAGAGGCGCTGCTTGGGAGGCAACCCAAGGGGATTTAGTTTCCCTTTCTTTTCCTTTGTATTTTTTTATTGCTTTATTAGTTATACTTTTCTCTTTCCTTACAATTTTGGCTTACATTGGGGACAATGTAAGATTTAAGTATGGGGGAGAGATTTAGTGGCGTGTTATTACTTTCCTATTACAAAATAAAAATAAAAAAAAATAAAAAATTTGAACTTTTTTTGAGATCATAGTTAGTAATGAAGGCATGCTTAGAATCACTAGCCCATGATGAAATCTAATTGAGGACATGCATGTTTTTGAACATAGGTGAATTGTTAACCTTGGAACACTTTGAACTCTAATACAAATTTTACTTTGACTTAGTAGTTGAATTTTTTGAGCACGAATCCGTCATGACTCGTGCATAGCTTAGTGAAGATTGTGTGAATTTGTGATAGTCTTAAGAAGTCTCTAATACATGCTAGAACTTAACTACATTCTATTTGAGGCGTATGTCTAGACAACTTGGGAACATGAAAGTGATATAGGCGATCTTTGATGCGTTTGAGCCTTTCAAGGTGTAAAAAATGGACAAAGTTTGAAAAATCATGCAAGAAGAGAAGTTTAAATTATGCATATCACCATACTCTCTTGTTTGATGCATCTTTACCTTTTCTTTCATAAGCCAATACCTAGGCCAAGCTACAAGCTAATAAAGACCTACCTGATTTGTGTTTGCAAAGTGGCTAGGATAGTGGAGAAGAGTGTGCAAGTGAACTTATACTTGTGTTAGTGTATAACTTGAACTATTGTGAGTTTACATGTAAGGACCCTAGTTCCTTAAGTGCGGATTAAAGGCGTAAATATAGCTAACATGCATAAACAGAGTATAAAGTTAATGTTGATGCCTTGAGCTGTTACGATTACAGTGGCAAAATAAAGTTCCAAAAGGGTTAATTACATTCCCAAATAATGAATGTTAATCCTATAGCTTTACACTACTCCTAGAGTAGAGACTATACAAAAGAATTATGCCTGCTACCAAGAGCACTCCTCACAAGCTCACTGCATCAACCCGCTTTAGCCCTTCCGCCCAAAAGTACCTACAGGAAACAACCCCCAAAACCATGAGCATGTAACAAACCATATTCACAATAATATGATTGTAATTTAGAAATGCATAAACCGTTACGAATCACTTCCTGTAAATAATACATTTTGATGCTCCCCTTTGTTTGTTCCTCTATCACAATTCAATCCAATATATTATAACACCAATATGTATGTCATGACATGCATCCATTCCATGTATACCGTGTTCAATTTCCAAGTCTTATTATATCAGTGGCATAATACCCCTCGCGTTAACATGACAGCGGAAATACCCCTCGCTTAGACAATACCAGCGGCACTAATATCCCTCACTATAAATATGACAGCGGTCGTGTTCTTCGCTTCATCTTAGCGGCAAATATTCTCTCATCGCTATGTTATGACAGCGGCAAGTATTCACATCGCTACGCCACTGGCGGCAAGTATTCTCCATCACTGGAGAATAATCTCGACTCACAATCACATGCACCAATGCATCCAATATACACATGCAACCATAATGCATGACCAAACCATGTATGCAATCCATGATGCATAACCAAAACATGTATGGAACCATAATGCATAACCGATTCAGTGCATAAATATACATTTTACCGTCCGATGCCCGTACGTCTCACTACGTACCTTTGTACCAAAATGTGTTGTGTTGTGGACTTTATCTCCTAGGTTGTGTGGCCACCTGGGATGGTTCTACACAATCACACAATCCTATATTAGAAGCCAAATAATAGTCCAATACCAAAAATCCAACATAAAAATCAATTCCCCAAAAGATGACTGCTGGCGATCGATCGCTGGGTCGAGGCGATCGATCGTGAGCTTTACCGATCGATCGCCTTGACATGGCGATCGATCGCCAGACTTCACTGGCTCGAGGCGATCGATCGCGCCATTTACGGCGATCGATCGCCTGCACCAGATTTTTACACTGTCCCTCGGTGATCGATCGCGCCATTTATGGCGATCGATCGCCACAGTCTGCACACGCGATTTCACCATTTTTGAGCACAAATCCAAAGCTCCACTACACACTCTTCAAACCAAATCATCCCAACAACTCAGTACCATAATAACTCCATAAAACCAACATGGAACACTTCAAAAATCATGACCCAACCACATACAACACATACCCAAAAACAAACCCATATAAACCCCAAAATACCAACCCATTTCAACACCAATCTTCAAGAAATTAACAAGGAGGAATTTATACCTCTAATGGACTTCAAATCCTGTCAAGATTTCAAGAAATGAAGAGTTTGCAAGGATTTCTCCTCCTCCTCCTTGGCTTGGACGAAAATTGGGTTTGGAAGAGTGATTTGGGAATTGGTAAAGTGATGGGTAAAGTGGGGTATAAAGGTGGGTTATAATTAAAACATGTACCCCAATAATTAACATGATGTATAAAACACCCCAACATGATATTTTAAAAGCATTTTACCAAAATGCACCAAAACCCCAATTAACTCCATGCTTTACCAAATAATTAACAACCAACACAATTAAATCATGCCAGTACCCAAATTCCCAACATGCATTACATGCACCCCGAAATGCATTACCCGGTCACGCCTACCATGTGACTAAGCATTTTACCATTTTAATTAATTCCAACACTAAATCAATTAACACCATAAATAATCACATAATCATAATTAATGCCCAAATTGTAATTAATTATTTCGAAGATATCACAATACTCCCCTACTTATAAGATTTTGACCTCGAAATCGCATGCACTTACCCAAATGAAACTAAACATAAATCACATACCAGAAAACAGTTCCGGGTAGTGCTGCACCATATGCCGCTCCATCTCCCACGTGGCCTCCTCGACACCCCTGCGATCCCACTGAACTTTAATCATAGGTATCACTTTGTTCCGAAGTCTGCGGCCTGCTCGTCCAGAATTCTAACAGGCCGTTCCACATAAGATACATCGGATTCTAACTGAACCTCGGAAGGCTGCACATGCGATGGATCTGACTCATACTTCCTCAACATAGACACATGGAACACATCATGTTTACCAGACAAAAGAAGGTGGCAAGGCCAGTCGGTAAGCTAAGGTTCCAATGCGCTGCAAGATCTCGTACGACCCAACATACCTCGGAGACAGTTTCCCTCGCATTGCAAATCGTACAACACCTCTGAAAGGTGAGATCTTCAAAAAGACCTTATCCCCCAACTGAAATTCTAATGGTCGCCGCCGTTTATTAGCATAAGCTGCCTGTCTATCCTGGGCTGCTTTCATTTTCTGCCTTATCACCTTTACCTTCTCTTCCATTTCCCGAACCAGTTCCAGTCCTCTGACCGATTTACGGTCCAAGTCATCCCAACATAAGGGTGATCTACACCGTCTGCCATAAAGGGCCTCAAAAGGAGCCATCTGAATGCTTGCCTGGTAGCTATTGTTATATGAGAACTCTACCAAGGCCACCGAATATTGCCATGAAGTATCAAACTCCAATACACATGCCCTCAACATGTCCTCGAGCATTTGGATAGTACGCTCGGTCTGGCCATCCGTTTGAGGATGATATGCAGTGCTCAACCTTACCTCAGTTCCCAAAAGCTGACTGAAGACCATCCCAAAAATGAGATGTGAATCGCGGATCTCGATCCGATACTATAGAAATAGGGATCCCGTGCAATCTCACCACATCTCGAACATATAACTGAGCCATCCACAAATAGGTGAAGGTCATACTATAGGGAAAGAAGTGAGCTACTTTGGTCAATCCCACAATCACCCAAATGGCATCAAAGCCCGAAGCACTCATTCGCAAGTGGGTCACAAAGTCCATGGATATGTGTTCCCACTTCCATTTTGGTATCTCTAAACTCTTCAACTCACCACCAGGCCTCTGCCTCTCAGCCTTAACCTGCTGACAGATTAAACACCTCTTGACAAAAGCGATCACATCACGCTTCATCCGTTTCCACCAGAACTGATCACAAAGATCCTTATACGTTTTCCTCCCGCCTGGGTGGATACTAAGCCTGCTACTATGAGCTCGCTCTAAGATCCTTCTACGCAACTCCGGCGTACTCGGAACCACCCAACGGCTACCTAATCTCAAGGATCCGTCCTCAGCCACTCTGAACTTCGATGGCTGTCCAAGATGTATTAGTGATGACCATCTCTGAATCTCATCATCTGCCTTCTGAGCTCTCCGGATATTCTCATAAATATCTGGCTCTGCTAATAAGGTCGATACACATACCGGCGATGTATCCACATCATAATCATTGCCCAGATGGCAATAAAAAGTCATCATAGCCGATAAACACATGACGTCCTCAGCAGTACTCTTCACCTTCCGGCTCAAGGCGTCTGCCGTCAAGTTTGCTTTTCCCGGATGGTACTCTATCTCACAGTCATAGTCCTTGAGTAAATCCATCCATCTCCTCTGACGCATATTCAACTTCGCCTGAGTAAATAAGAATTTCAGGCTCTTATGATCCGTATATATGGTAAATGACGTACCATACAAATAATGCCTCCAAATCTTCAGGACGAAAATAATAGCCGCCAACTCCAAGTCATGGACTGGGTATCTAGCCTCATGCTGCTTCAACTGCCTCGATGCATAAGCTACCACATGCTTATCTTGCATCAATACACAACCCAAGCCTTGTAGGGATGCATCAGTGTACAGAACAAACCTCTTGTTCTCCGTGGGAATTACCAACACAGGCGCCGTCGTCAATCGATGCTTCAGCTCTTGGAAACTTTGCTCACATGCCTCAGACCAATAGAAAGGTATTCCCTTTTGAGTCAACTGAGTCAAAGGTTTAGCAATCTTAGAAAATCCTTCGACGAAGCGTCGATAATAACCAGCCAAACCACGTAAACTCCGTATCTCGGGTATTTGGACAGCGGATGCATGGGTGCTGATGACAAAAAGGGGGAAGACAGAGAATTTTCATTAAAGACAGAGACCTTGATAAATGAACAGAAGACTACTTTGAAGATAAATTTGGTTTTCTAAGTTTTCTTTTGTTCTAAGACACTCTGTGTGCACTTTCTCTCCCCCTCCCTTTGTTAACAACTCTGAACTAGCATGCTCAGATCATTCCATACTGGCTATGTTTCTCAAGTTGTCTTTACCAGTCGAATAGATTGTAGAAATGGGTTTCCTGGAAGATTTGTAAGATGTACTATGTAATCAGAATTCATTTTAAATAAAAATGACATTCTTTTAAATACTCAGTTTGATTACTACTTGTAATCTGCTTATCTATCTAACAAATTGCAAGTCTACTTTGTTTTGTTTCCAAGTCTTAACAGGATTTGCTGTTCAAATAATCAAGCAAGAGTCTCCAGTGCTAAGTTTTGTCATCACCAAAAATGGGGAAATGGTTGGGAAAACATTTCTAAGTTTTGGTGATCACAGACATCTACCTGATACAGACATCTACCGGACACAGACATCTACCGAGTGCACAGACATCTATCGGATAAAGACATCTACCGAGTGCATAGACATCTGCCGGACAAAGACATCTACTGAGTGCAAAGATATCAAGAGTCTACATCCACCAAATACAGAAGAATGAACGCTCACTGAAAGAAGAATATCAATATACGTCTAACTATCCAGCAAATGCACAAGGCAACAAGACAAAACAAGTACAACTCATTCTGACAAAGGTACAACAGAGCGCCGCACCTTGCTATATCATCGCCACCATTAGCGTCAGAATAAAAGAGCCGTTGCCTAAACAAATTGGAAAGAAGACAATCAGAATTTGGAATGAAGATAGGAAACTGATCTCTTCCAAATATAGAAAAGTTGTCGTTAGACCACTGTGTCTATAAATACATCTAAGTGAAGAATGAAGATGTTAGCTGAACCATCTGATCAAACACAAGACCCAAATCAACATCAAGCTAATCGTTTCATTGAGATACTTTGAAGTTTCAGCAAGAGCAGCAAAGAACTACTACTGTAATCTTGAAAGATTAAATACAACTGATTCTGCTGCTCAAAGACCACTCGAAGCAAAAGAGTTTTATATCTCATGTGAGTGTTATAGAATACATTGTAAACAACTTAGAAAGTTGTGATTGCTAGGAGTTTAGGCCAAGCTGTGTGAGTGCCTAAGGAGGTTGTATACTGTAAAGTATAAACCAAAGTCTTCTAGTGTAACCTTCCTGCAAAGGAAGAAGGGGAGACATAGAAGCGTTGTGCTTCGAACTTTCAGAAACAATACTTGTGTCATTTACTTACTGCAATTTACCATTCAGTTATTACTACTCACAAGTCCAGCAGACGTCTTCCGCACTATAATCAGTGTCTGCTGACTTGCAGGAAATTAAGAAGTTATTGCAGTACCTAACAGTCTGCAGCAAACTAAGGAAAATCGAAATTGAATCTAGTGTTTATTCAACCCCCCCCCTTCTAAACACTACTCCGATCCTAACAATATCCTTTTTATTTCCAAATTGTGTATTAATCAACATCGTAACAATAATACAATCGCCTCATTAAATGTAATTAACAGTCATATATCCCGATATCATATTCACACAGATATAGTATTATTCATCCTCGAGCTTCATCTCAAAAACGGTCATTCATTCAATCTACGTAGACAATATACATTTACGATATTATGCATCCCTTGAAAATCATATGCATATATCAATGGCTGCCTTCAGCTCGTGCCATAAGGTGTTGGGTTAAGCCTAACAGGTTTTTTCGGAAAACTCTACTTGTTCCTTTACGGTGTTGCACCAATGTTATTATCGTATAAATAATCACATACTTGTGTGGTTGCAAAAGTACACAAGTACACAATGTACACTAACATCATAAGATCGTACACCGCAGATGCTACATAATGAAGTACAAGTAGTCATGTACTCTTAAGCATCATTCTCACAATATTTCGTCATTCAACTATTATCTATTATTTGGCTCATGACAATTACCAGATAACTTATTAGTGATTTTCATATACTTATATAATAATTATATACATCAACAGTCACCCATTATTAGCATCATCGAACATGAGTATCCCCGAGTTAAGAGTATTTACGCATTTCCTGTATACCTCATTATACCTTATATTACCACATACATGTGTAATTATATTCAAAACAAATCAATATAGTACCTTTGTTGGGTTTCGTCCCCCGACGTCAGATTCACAACGCAGCGGAAACAATAAACATAAACAGATCTAGACCCGGGGACAATCGATTGCGCTGGATTCATATATATAAACATGCAAATATTGAATATTAATTGCACGAAAGGAGTACCGATAAACAGTGAAATCAATATGTATGTTGTGATCTCTCGAGTCCAATCAACTTGACCAGATCTTCAAGCCAACAACAGCTATAGTTTGGTGTCAACCTATTTATGAGAGTATATAGAATGGAATGAGTGATTCTTAGATAAGAACAATATATTTGAGTAATATTGGGCTAGGGTTCTTAGGGTCCAATGGGATAACCATTGACTCATTGTCTTGTAGGGTAGCTTATGCTAACAATCTTCCCTTTGCCCAAAACAAATACAAAGCTACAAACTCATAATCCAAGTAAGTCAATCCAATTGAACAATTTGATGTTTTACCAATGCACATCATTATGAGACAAATATATCAAATACTTTAATTTTAGAACTTTCTATTTTCAAATATAGAAACTCCAACAGAGCAAGGAGCTTTTAAAAATTAAATTCATATATTCTAAATCACTTAATTTGAGCACTTAACATTTAAGTCTTAATTCTCATCGACTGATCGACGACCGGTTGATTGCGACCCTGGGAAGCTCAATGTATCATAGCAGGAGGATCACAACCTTTGTGATTTTAGAAGTCAAACAACTTCTTTGGGCTTAACCTGAATGCCCCATTGTCAATTAATCTCTTTTAATAGACAATGACTGAAATATAATTTCAGCAACAACCTACTGATCGTGGGTAGCGCCTAGCATCTGCGCTTCATGGAAACCTAGATACAAATTACTAGCAACGTGCGATAACATGTCAGCTATAGTTAGCGTGTAGTACATTTCTTTCACTCAATATGTCCCAATTAAAGCTAGGCATTGGTTGATCGATGTCCCTTATGATTTCAATAACTATGTATTTGTTTCACGTTATATGATTCATTGTGTGCGTATATGAAAAACTCTTTTTTCACAAGCAATATCCAATCTTGCCAGAGATTCCTCGAATCATATACAGAAAAGCATATAGGATATTCTGGTTCATCAAGACTAGTAGTAAATCCCCATCGACAATCATAGGCCTCTATCAGCATCATTGAATACCAAAAATAACAACTTTATGACCCGCATGTGATCAGTAGTTAATACAAAGTATACAATTATCTGTCAAGACCTCAATGATGCCTCTGGTCATTAGGAGAAATGGTGCACAACCATGACTAGGAATTTTATATTCGACAAATGGTAACCACTTATAGAATTCTGAGTAGAGTTGTTCAGTGAACTCATTCATAATGAGCACCTATTCATGTGTGCTGACTTCTCCAAGCCAACACCGATGAAACAAGACGCACTAAATTAGACACATCATGAATACCAGTGTATAGTGAGCACATAACGATATCCCATTCTTGAAGGCTCATCAAACAGGAACATTTAGAAATCACAGTAAAGAATGTATTTCATGGTCACCATCATATACGTAACCACATTCTATGGAGTATAGCAATCTCAAGGACTTCATCAATGCATCATGATGCATGGGTAAACAAATGAAGAAGTGCCACATATATTAACACTCAAACAAAGATTTGTCATAATAAGATTACAAGTACAATCAATCAACTATTGATTTACTTAAATCACATATGAAGACAATATCTTTCACTTTCCCAAAGCCAACTACCCAAGTGTCTCAAGACCATCTTCCCAAGATGTCCGACATACACCAATCGTCGTAAATGCTTTGTCAGTGGTCAGCTATATTTTTCTATTGAAGCAATTCTCTCGATAATAATATCGCATCTACCATATATATCATTAGATGGTATTTTCTCAATATATGTTTGGATCCTGATAAGATCTTGGCTATTCATAATAGCTCCACTATTGTATCAGAACACGGAGACTGTGTCAATTGCACTAAAAATTACACCCAACTCTTGGATATAATTTCTTATCCAAACTGCCTCTTTGCTGCATATGCTGCAATGTATTCAGCTTTAGTGGTGGAATCCATTGTGGTGTCTTAGTTGGAACATTTCCAAAAGACATCACCAACGTTAAGCTTAAATACAATTTCAAACATAGATTTGGAGTAATCTACATTAACTGAAAGCTAATAGCAACGCAACCTTCAAATTTAATTCTCCATTTTCAGATCCAAAAATCATGAACTTATCATGAGTTCTTCATAAGCACTTAAGGATTGTTTTCACTGTTTTTCAAGTGACCTTCATTGGGATCTGCCTGATATCAATTTTAATTGAATATTCATCGATCAGAAATCTAATTCCTCCATCACCTTATTCCTAGTCAATTAGTTCAAGCGTCCTAGTTTAACTTTCATCAATCAATCAATCAATCTCTATGTGCATATTCAAGATTAAAATCATGACACCATTCAAAACAAGTTAGCGATGAATCTAAATAACATAAACACAAGCGGTTATATAAATTTAGTCAATGGTTTTCCCTAAGAACTTAATAAATTCACAAGCGCAAAATTATCAGTCTTAGTCGCTTCTTCAATTAGAATACCCAAACAATCTCTTATTTGATATCTAATTAGCAATATATTATTTGCAAGTCATTAGGTTGTCAATCCAATAAACAAACAAATCATATCAATAAAATCAGAAAAACAATGATATTCAATAAAATCGATAAACAAAAGCGTAGGAATCTCCCCAAGATAAATAAATCCAAGGTATTAGTCTTCCTCAACCAAGAATTAAAACTAGCTAAACATAATTAACAATAAAAATGAAAATAAAAGAAAAGGAAAGGAAAGAAAATTAATCCGATCTCCGCTCCACTGAGGTCGTCAATCCCGGCTTCGCTTCGATCTTCGTAGCCATCTTCAACAAAATTGATGGACAATTTATAAAACTAGTCTAATCTACCCTAACTATCTAGATGTTTTTCAAGTCTGAAATTCGAGGGATATATAGGGAAGCAAGTAGGTGGGATAGAATCTGCAAAAAAGATGGTAAAAAACCAGCTTTCCTTGTTGTTCACGGACCCTGCTGGCGATCGATCACGGATGGCTGGCGATCGATTACCAGCATTTACTGTTTTTTTATTTTTCAGGCAGATTGTCTCGGCAATCGATCGACGAAATCTGCCGATCGATCACCGAGCCTTCAATTTTTCTGGCAAGTTTCGTATTTTGGTCATAACTTTCTCATACGAACTCCAAATTAAGCGAATCAGCTATCCACTCGAAGATAACAGAAAGTTCTACAATTTTAATTTGATCACATTCCCAAAATTTGGCTCGAACATAATGAAACTTGAGGAGAAAGATGTGACATGTGTCTTTGGATTCCAATTTTCCAATTTTCTTTAACTTTCTTCATTCTTCCATCGTTTTAGCCTAATTCTTCACATTTTCCTACATTCAAGCAATTATTTGATTAGGTAATATATATATATATATATATTTAACCATTAAAACCTAATCATAGACAATTAAACATACTAGATGTGTCTATTTCTAGTCACATCAAACTCCCCCATACTTAATCTTTACTCGACCTCAAGTAAATCAAACAAAACTACAATCTTTTTGCTGGCTCATAGCATAACAAACTAACTTGTCCTCACTTTAATGCCTCAACAATTATAAATGTGCATAATAATGAAAGGCGGTGAAAAGTTAACAATGAAACAAGTTCAATCCCTAGACATCTCATACTTAACAAAGCAGCCAACGTGCGTGTATGGTCATAAACAAGTGTCATGTACAAATTATAGATCCAATAAATGCAAATCCACAATAGCTCACTAACACAAGTATAAGCTCACTTGATGGTCGCGTTTATCGTGTATGCAATGCCTCGATATGACTTATACATGTGTGATATGGTTGTGGCATAATTTACGTAGCTAATGAGTTAATTCCGGAAATATGTGAGAATTACGGTATGATATGGACTCGGGTTCGGGACAGAGTGTCAGTTTTTGATAGTGGATGAAAAGAATAATGGTGCATGCAAGTAAACATAGTTGGAAACAATGAATTATGCATGGTTTGTTGAACATGTAGCAAGACAACTATGTTATATAGGAAGGATTTGAGTTAAGGTGCTTAAACAAGTGAATCATGCATTGGCATGCGTTTGAATTTGAAATAAGCATTTCATGTACATTTGAATGTGAGTTGAAGGTTAATATATTAGCCAAAATCAGATTTCAAAAAAATAGTACACCAATTTCACCTCAAAATCTCTACACAAGCTCCTCAACCCCTTGCTTGCTCTTGTACTCTTATCTTGTACTTAGCTTGAATCACAAAGCTTGTGAACTAGAAGTGAATTCTAGTGGGTAAGATTTATGTGTATGTGCTTTATGTGCTTAGTATGTATTGGTGAGTTGGAAGATAAGCATATGAAGTGGAAATTCTTGAATTCAAATATGATTTCATGTAATGAATTGAGGTGTTTAGTTAAGGAACTTTGCTCATATGATAATATTGCATGCTTTTATCATGTTTGAGTAGAAGAAATTGAGTTGGAAGAGTTGCACCATGAGAAGAAGCTTAAAATCGCCATGTTCTAAGAAAACAGAGCATCGCGATATCGATCACTACATATGCGACGATCGATCGCTTAAGGATAAACACAAAAGAGGCGGTGTGTTTAGCGGTTGATCGCTTGGTCGTATCGATCAATCGCTAGGAAGCGATCGATCGCATAAAACATAGAGGTCGATTGCTGTTGGCCAGAAAGTTTTGGCGATCGATCGCGTGTTTTTTGCGATCGATCGCTAGGGTTAATATTTTGAAAAATGTGATATTTTATGGAATTTGATTTTGAAAGCCTATTATGATATGATACATTTTATTGGTATTCATGAAGCATCATCATAGGGGACAGTACAAAGAGACGGTTAAACATTGACGCCTGACTATATATATATTGTATCGCACGACAAGTATGTGTTGACGTACGAGTGTTGATTATTGATTGATGTGATGTTGATTCTATATATTGAGATTGTATTATATGATTGATGGTATTGTATGCGTATACATTCATGGTGTTATACATGCATGTTGTTGAGATTGATGCCACGAGAGGTATGCTACTGTTGAGCATATGCTTTGGCGTGAGAGATATGATCTGGTTGAGTATATGCTTTGGTTGTTATAATGTGTGAGGACGAAAATATGATATGTGTTGCTAATATGAATATGTGAGGAGGTTCCACTGCCATATTGACCTGAGATAGGCATATCATAAATGTCCCGTTATAACAGGATGATGAATGAGACATGTCATGACATATTTGCATTTTATGATGCATGATACAAAACAATCACAGTTGATATTTTACGATAGTGATTTATCGTATTATGTTTCTTATTGATATAGAACTGAGATAGTTGATTATCAATACTCATGTTGTGTGATTGTTTCTGTAGGGACTCATAGACGTGGGAGGATGAGATTGTGAGTTAATATCTGCTGCGAACTGAACCACTGCTTAGAAGTTGAACTTCTTTAGGTTGTTCTTATGTACAATTGATGTAAATTATGTCAGGGTTCTGTAAACGTTGTAATAACTGACATAGTAAAACTCTTAATCAGTGTATTGGAATTACTTAATGCCTACTCACATATGTATATGATGTGATATATAACGGATTAAGTAACGAGGACCCCACATTAGTAGTATCAAAGCAGTGGTTCGAGAACTGGGTGAACAAGGATATAGGAAGTGACTTAAGGAGTTGCCTAATCTCTTGAAAGCATGTTGATAACTATGATTTGTTATTCTACTAACATGCTTTTATAGTTGAATGTTGTCGTTAACCCCTGTTGTGCAGTAATGGCAGACATAGTACCTCAAGATGATATTGGGGATGCCATGAGTGTCAAGTGTTGGTTTGGTGCCTGTGCCACCACCACCGGTAGGTCAAGGGCCAGTAGAACAGGTGTTGTTATGTGATGTCCGGGAATTATGGTGTTAATCCCGGTGTGGTATTAATCCTTGATGGATTTTTAATTGTGGCAATTAGGAATTAATTGCGGTTTTGCGTCTCCCGAGGTTGTTTAATTGGGCATTTGGGATCGTTGGATCCAAAGGTTGAGATTGTATTCTCATTTCGGTGGAAAACCTATGAGTTTGGTTTTCGGTGGGACTTGGTGTCCGGGGTGCTTTTGTTGGGGCCTGTATGAGGATTTGATGTTGGAGAGAGAGTTTTTGAAACAGATGATTTTTAATGAATCATGATGTATTTGTGGAGGTTTTGGTGTGTTGGGGTATTTTGGCTATATATACCCGTTGGACTCGGGATTCCATCATTTGGAATCCATTTCTCTCCTCTCCTCCCCCCTCTCACGCCACCTTCACCCCAAACCCTTCCCCTTCCCTTTGGTTGAAGCAAAATCGATAGAACTCGATTATGGGGGCCGGATTTCTTGAAGAAAGATAGGTAATATTCTTCTCCTCTCTTTTGGCTTCATTTTGATTGTGGTTTTGTGTTGTGTGGTTGGGTTTTGGGTTGGTTATGGCATTTGGGGGTTTTGGGTTAAAATCCAAAATGTTGATTTCAGTGTTTTCATGGAGTTTAATTGTTGTATTTGAGGCGTTGAGGTTGTATGGGGTGTTGGTTTGGAGTTGGATGTGAAAAACACCATTGAAACTCGAGTTTTTCGGAAAAATCGCAGTCCGCGATCGATCTTGGCGAGGCGCCGATCGATCACGACATGCTGCTGGAATTTGAAGAAGATGTACAGTATCGGCGATCGATCGCGAATAGAGGGCGATCGATCGCGAGGGTCTCAGCGATCGATCGCGAGATGTGGCGATCGATCGCGGATTGTTTTTTTTCGGGCAGTAGGCTTGCGCGATCGATCGCGCCTGATGGGCGATCGATCGCGGCACTGTTCACCTGCATGGATTTTCGAAAATGTTGGAAAATGTTGGGATTTTGGAACCGAGGTCTAAAGGGCCGACTTCCAGAGTGTTGTTCACATTCCAATGGGAATGTTAGGTTTTTAAAATGGGTTGATTTGGAGCCAAGTTTATTAAACGGAATTTTTGGTTGGGTTTTTGGCTATCTATTAAACATATAAAATGGAATATTTTGGGTATTATGCATGCTTAGCCGGGGGGCTTTTATTTTGGTAATCGTCATGGATTGACGATATGTTTGGGAGTCTTGAACGTGCTTGGACATGTGGTTGCATGCTTATACTTGATTGTGAGTTGTTTATGTGTTGTAGCACATATCTCTCGAGGTAAGGAACTCAAGCAAGGTTTGGCTTGGACTACGAAATTCTAAGGTACGTATGACGTACGAGCATAGCCTTTTATATAATTGCAATTGTTGAGTGCTTGGTACACTGTATTGAAATGAATGTGTGTGGAAATGCATGACAAATGGTATTAATAATAAACGGAGATTGAGATGCTTGGTTTATTGTACTTGCTTCAAATGTCTATATATGCATGGATAATTGCATGGTGCCGCTTTTGAGCGAGCAATGATTGGGATGTTGTCGCCGTGAGCGAACATCGATTATGACGCCGCTGCCATCGATCATGCATGGAAATGGAATGCCGCTATTGTAGAGCGAGCAATGAATAGAGCTATGAAACCATTAGTGAGAAACATGTATTGTCTATAATCATTGTTTAACGATTTGATGTTATTGATTATGACATTGGTATATGGCTCATAGAATTGTTAATTAATGTAATGATTAACTGGCATTTGGGAATTTGATGGTTTCAGTGTTTTGAGAACAGGGACAGTACAGGGAACCCCGGATGAGGATGATGCCATCCAGGGAGTATATTTTGTATTTCATAGCATTCACATTGTTGTAAATTATGAATTGTATTGTTGTATTTATTGGATTGGGATATTGGTATGCTCACCCCGTGTGGGGGCTGTCTCTGTTGGGGCAGGTGGTACAGGTGTAGCAGCAGCTTTGGAGTTGAGCTTGGGCTGTTGATTGAAGTACTTCCAGGATTGAGGTACCAGAGCTGGATGAACAGGCGCTCAGATCCAGAGTCGAGATCGAGTTGCGCTTGAGGGGTGCTTCCAGGATCGGAACACCAGTAACGGTATCCAGCAGAGTGTTTTATACATTAGATACACGCTTATTCATTGGGTGCTCTTATGTGAGTACATATTACGTGTATATGGAATGTATAAACGGGCTACGGCTCTTCTCTGTTCATTTATGGTTTGCACGCAATTGGATATAGAATTGCTAAATGAACTAAGAGCATGATAGTGTATTATGAGGGTGCATGTTATATGGATAATCATGGTTGGGGAATTCGAATATTATGTGGTTTAAATGCAAGAAATTTTCTGGATAGCATATAGTGTTGCACTTGCACATGTTTTCTTCCCTGATAGTATGATTATATGCACTAATGATATGGCCTAATACACTAATAACGGATTAAGGGCACGGGGGTCCTTACATTAGTGGTATCAGAGTAGTGGTTGCTCTTTGGGGCTGTTAAGGGCCTAGGAAGTTATTGATAGCACATATTTATGCATGATGGCATTGATGTTGTATGACACAACTAGTTGTTTATGTGCTTTTATGATATGAAGAGTGGTGCTAATCATTATAATTGCAGGAATCGTGTAGAATGCGATGTGATGGCATTAATGGTGATGTCTAGCACTTCATGTTAAAGGATCTGATTTTGTAGGAAAATCAGGAAAGGTGACGTACGGGCTTCGGACGGTAAAACGTGCTACACCTTTGATTATGTATATCGTGGATAGTGGATCCTTACATGTGATGATATATGTGAAATGATAGTGATATATTGTGATAATGGAACCAATTGTTGTGTTTGATTATTATGGTAGAATTGATGAATGTTCCGGTAGCCTTTATCTCCGAGCGAGGGAGGTACTTGCCGCTGTCATGTCTAAGCGAGGTAACATGCCGCTGTCATTGTCGAAGCGAGGGGTCCTAAAATTCCTCTGTTGTATTGGGACCGGAACAGTCACAATTCTAGTGATTAATGTGGAATATTATGGTTATAATTGGAACGTGATATCTATCATTATATTGTGAACTTTTGTATTGACCTGGATGCAGGTACATGGAGCTAGTGGGAGTTCCGGTAGTTGTTATATTCGAGTGAGGGAGGTACTTGCCGCTGTCATATGAAGCGATGGTAGTATGATATTTGCCGTTGTCATGTCTAAGCGAGGTAACATGCCGCTGTCATTGTCAAAGCGAGGGATATCATATGATGCCGCTATATGTCGAAGCGAGGGGTCCTAAAATTCCGCTGCTATAACAAGACCGGAACAACCACATTATCGATATTGATAGCGATGGTTCATTCCGCTATATTGATTGGCGATGGTTCATGCCGCCAGATATATTGATAGCGATGGTTCATTCCGCTATATTGATTGGCGATGGTTCATGCCGCCAGATATATTGATAGCGATGGTTCATTCCGCTATATTGATTGGTGATGGTTCATGCCGCCAGATATATTGATAGCGATGGTTTATTCCGCTATATTGATTGGCGATGGTTCATGCCGCCAGATATATTGATAGCGATGGTTTATTCCGCTATATTGATTGGCGATGGTTCATGCCGCCAGATATATTGATAGCGATGGTTCAGTCCGCTATATTGATTGGCGATGGTTCTTGCCGCCGGATATATTGATAGCGATGTCTCATTCCGCTATTCTATTGGCGATAGTTCATGCCGTCGGGTATTCTATTGACGATGATTCGTGCCACCGGATATTACATAGCGACGGGTCATTCCGCTACACCTATGGCGATGGTTCATACCGCCGGATATCTATGGCGATGTCTTATGCCGCTGACTCTATGACGAGAGATCATGCCGCTGATTCTATAGCGATGGGTTATAC
This sequence comes from Haberlea rhodopensis, assembly GCA_907163345.1. Lineage (NCBI taxonomy): Eukaryota > Viridiplantae > Streptophyta > Magnoliopsida > Lamiales > Gesneriaceae > Haberlea > Haberlea rhodopensis. The sequence continues at coordinate 229,320 of CAJQUN010000125.1, read as the reverse complement.
CGCTATGTGCGTAGCGCTGGATTATGTCGCCTACGAGCGATGGATGCTACTTGTGTACCGCTGGTGGACGATGGATACAGGTATTCCGCTATCTTGATGGCGATGAGGTATGGCATATTACTTGTGTTAGCATTATTGTGGATACTACATGTTGTTATATATGTAATGTATTTGACGATGAGATTATGGATGTCGTGTATTGACGTGTACCGTCGTATGTTTGACGATGTTATTTAGATGTCATGTGTTGACATATGCCATCACGGGATGACGATGACATAAGTTGATGTTCTATGTAGACGTGTGACGTCGTTTTGATGATTAATACATTTATGTTGTGTATTGAGTTGTATGGTTTGAGTGCCTTTGGTGGGCACATGGTAGTGTCTGGGTCATTAGTTGACGAGACCATTATGCCGAGCAAGTCGCTCGAAGAATTATTGGGTGCACCGTACAAGGATTGTACCGTAGCATTTTTTTTTTTTTTTGGAGTATATTGTTCGAGTAATGATACCCTTGGGTATACTCGCTGGTTTGGCTTAGGCCAAGTGATTGGTGGTAAGAGTAGTCATTGAGGAAGCTACTCGCTTGTTGTTGTGATCTGCGGTAGGCGTGGTCGCACCCACCCTGAGGGTGTGGGATAAGTCCTAATGGATTAGGATTGTTTCGTGGTTGAGCAAGGACACCGAGATGTCCATTATGCTTGGTGTTTCAGAGATATGTGGGTGATGACCCCCTCCTCTAAATGGATGATACGGTATGGTATACCGGGTGGAACGTGTGAGACGTTGGTAGGCTTGATATGAGCCTTGGGAGGCAGCGCTCGTTAGCCAGATATAGTGGCAATGTTATAGAGTGCTTTTGAATTGCCATTACACTGCTCGTGTGAATCGAGTTCAGTAATGAGTGTTGGGATATGCCCTAAGACAAGTCATTAGATGATTGTTTAAGACATACAATGTTTATGGATTTATGAATGGCAATTCATTATTATATATTATTCTTTTAACTGTGCATTGTGAATTAATATATATGTTAATGTCCTTAGAATAATATTGTATTATTCTTAAAGATGTCCCTAGTCAAAGTATTATCATGAATAGGGATAATGATAATACGTAGAGACTAGTATATGTTGATCGATGAATTGTTCATTGATATGAGATATCAAATCAACATATGGGTACATGTTAGAGAACGATGTACTGGACAGACCCACCATGAGAATGCAACATGGATAGTTATATGATCGTCATATGCAATTCTCATAGTGATAATAATGTATGTAATCCTTACGACTTGTGATCATCAGAGATCCCAACATAAGGAGTTATGTATCTTGATATCGTCAAACGTTACCCGTAACAGGGTAATCTATAAAGGCGACTATTGGATACACTACGAATTATGTAGAGGGATGTTGACTGATCGAGATAGGATTTGTCCCTCCTATATAACAGGAGATGTGTTTGGCCCTTGATCAAGTGAGAACTAAAATGCATGGCCATGCTCGAATGAGTCGATATGAGATATCGAGCTTATTCGTTTATTCTAGTTCTACTTGGGGATCAAGAAATATAGATTGGATATACGAGTATGACTATTCCATGACTCGTGTTCAATCTAAACACAAAGGACAAAGGGATTAAGTTGCATGATTAATATTATCACAAGTTCTAAAGGTTATGTCGAGTCATTGACATTCTCGTAATTTGGGTAGCATCGATGTGTTGCTAGATACCGCTCAATGCTTGCGACATAAAATGAGATTTTATGTCACTGCCAACATTACGAGATCCTATCGGGTCGCACAAAATATTAAATCGAGAAGGGACATTAAATTAATGGGATGAATTAAATAATTAAGAGGAGTCTTAATTAATAATCATAATGATTAATTAAATCATGGGCTTAAGCCCATGAGGCTTTATGAAAGCCTTTAATTAATTATATAAAAGATGATTACAAGGTTTTAATTGCAAGACAATTATCATAACACAAAAACCCTACACGAATTCAAGCTCTCGGCCGCACCATCGAGTTTGCTCTCGGCTTCATCATTGTCGAAGGGCTTCTTGGTGGCTTTGGTCATTCTTTCGATTGTGAATCGAGTTTGATTCGTGTATTGGTTCAAGAATAAGTCTAGCAACTTGTTCTTGAACATCCCTTTCGATCTGATCGTGTGGATACCGTAGAGACGAAGGTGAAAACTTTCGTTTGTGACTCGGAGTTCGTTGGACGTGCTGCTCCGTGGAATCTGCTTCAAACACGCTACAAGGGTAAGACTCTTATGTATTCTCTAATCCGATATGAATCCCTATGTATAGATCCGGTGTTAGTAATCCCAAAATTTTATTCCGCTGCGTTGTATGCTCATGGGGTTACTTACAGTGGTATCAGAGCCAGGTTCAAGGCTCATATCGGATTTATGTGATTAAATAGTGTTAATCATATTAGAATTAATATTGGATGCTTATTAAAACTGTTTAAATTCATATATGATATGAAATTAATTTTAGTTTATGAAAATCATCGTATAATTGTATTTGATATAATTGGCGCATAATTGTATACGATACACGAAAGCGTAAATCGAGGGGTTAGCCCATGCATGGCTCACGGCAGCCACCAAAGGATGGCTAGGGCTTCGAACCCTAGTCACCTTGGCTCACGGCCGCCGCATGAACTAGGGTTTCGAACCCATTAGCTCGTGCATGGCCATGTAGCCGCCGAATAAGGGCTAGGGTTCGGTCCCTGGCTCGTGCATGGGTCAAGCCGTCACACTATCTAGGGTTTTGAACTCTAAAGTATTGAGAAGTTGCAAGATGGTTCGATCATGGTCCACGGAATTATGAGGGTCGACGGCTACACCACATGAGGGCTAGGGTTTTTCGAACCCTTGGCTCGAGATGGTTAAGCCGTCACCGTCATGAACCGTCCATGGTTGGATCGTAGCTTGTGGCTCATAAATTTCGTTGTTTCAAGCAAGTTGGCTCGATAAAAATTAAAGATGGTGCGAAGCGGCTAGGGTTTGGAACCCTAGCGCCGCCGCCGCTCGAGCTTGGCTCGGCCATGGGCTAGGGTTTCGAACCCTAGGCCCATCAATGGTCCAGCCGAGTGGTTGTGGTTCGAACCATGGTGGTTCGAGCCTTAGTCGCTTTAGTTCGTGGCATGTGATGTCCCGAGCGTACGATAATTTTTCAAAAATTATTTTACAGTTTTAATTAGAATTAAATTTAAAATGCTGAGAATTTAATTAATTAAATGTTAATGCATACTTTATGTGTTGTTTGAGCATGGTGCGTGGTTATAGCCCTTTGACCTATTAGATAGGATTTGTGGATGTTTGTAATTTATAATACGACCTGCGTGTCGTGCCTTTCTCTGTTTCATTCTAAATGTAATCCCTCCCCTATGTTCCCCTCGAATGTGAATCGAGGAATTCTATATCTTGTAAATAGTGTAGTTTATTTTATTGATGGTGATCAATGAAGATGGATCATCGTGCCGGGATGAGGAGGCCATTCACAAATTGGAGCCAAGGAAGGTGCTTGTGAAGTTACCTTAGGTTGACTCATAGGATTTTCTCATTGGCTTGAGAAAATCATTAGTAGGGGCTATAACCATGTCACGTTTAGTTATGTATGTTGATGCATGATTTATCTTATGTTTTAGTTTGATAATAGTATTACACATATATGTAGATATGTATACAACTATATGTAGTGGACATATTTTAAATTATCAAATTAATCATGAGATCAATAAATCCCTCTAAAATGTTAAGTTTTAGATGCCTTCCAAAATAAAAGTACTCGTCAATAACTTCGATTGTACATGTGTGGGTTTGCCAAAGCAAAGCACCGTGGCAATCTTAGTAAGGCGCGAAAGGATAAAAGTGATATCCGTTATACTTTAATTGGGTACGACTTAACTAGGTTATCTCAATAGGATTGGGAACCTAGAGGCATGGGTTGGATTATAATTCATTTGATGAATAGAACAAAGTGTTGTTCGTCCAACTATCCAAGAATTATATGTGATATAATTGACAAAGTGTTGTCTACCTAAATAACCGAGTCTTGGGCGATTAGCCAAAGCTAACTCAAGATTAGGCGAAATATGGATCTTGGCCCACTAAAGGTTTTGAGGGTTGATATTTTTCAAACAAAATAGTGGGAGTATCATTTAATATAAGACCATGTTAAATGATTTAAATCATAAACTTATTTTGCATATTTACATTGTAGATATCCATGGCAACTAACAACGTTACTAGCACTTTATCACTGCGATCGGTCCTTGAGAAGGACAAATTAAATGGGACAAATTTCCTAGACTGGCATAGGAACTTGAGGATAGTCCTCAAACAAGAAAAGAAACAATATGTCCTAGAGGAACCCTTGCCCGCTGAGGAACCTCCCCTAACAGCTACAAGAGCTGAAAGAGATGCTTACAAGAAGCATCAGAGTGACGCACTTGATGTTGGGTGCCTCATGCTTGCCACCATGAACTCTGAGCTTCAAAAGCAACATGAAGAAATGGAGGCGTTCGATATGATTGAACACTTAAAGCAGTTGTACCAACAACAAGCTAGACAAGAGAGGTATGACGTCTCTAAAGCGTTATTCCAGTGCAGGATGGTAGAAGGAAGCTTAGTTGGAACTCATGTGCTCAAGATGATTGGGTACATTGAGAATCTGGACAAGCTAGGTTTTCCATTGGACCAAGAGTTGGCCACCGATGTAATCTTGCAATCGTTGCCTGAGAGCTTCAGTCAATTTGTAGTAAATTACAATATGACTGACATGGAAAAGACTCTACCCCAGTTGCTTGGTATGTTGAGAACATATGAAGCAAATACTAAGAAGACTAAGGCCACAAATGTCCTTATTGTGAATAAGGGCAAAGGAAGGGCCAAAGCTAAAGGCAACAAGAAAGCAAAGAAGGTCTTTGCTAAATCTAAGCCAAAGTCTTATGCACTAAAGCCAAAGGGAGGGATAGCAAAGGAAGGGAACTGTTTCCATTGCGGTGAGACCGGCCATTGGAAAAGAAACTGCAAAGTATATCTGGAGGATCTAAAGAAAGGAAGTGTGACTTCCGCTTCAGGTATTTTTGTTATAGAAGTCAATTTATCTACTTCTTCATCATGGGTATTAGATACTGGATGTGGATCTCACATTTGTGTAAATGTGCAGGATCTCAAAAGGAGTAGGACATTGGCGAAAGGTGAAGTTGATCTCCGAGTTGGAAATGGAGCAAGAGTTGCTGCATTAGCTATAGGAGATTATCATTTAGCTTTACCTTCTGGTTTATCATTGATTTTAAAATACTGTTATTTTGTGCCTTCAATTACTAAAAACATTATTTCTATTTCTTGTTTAGACAAGTATGGTTTTTCATTTATAATAAAGGACAATTGTTGTTCTATTTATTTAAATGATATGTTTTATGCTAGTGCACAAATGGTGAATGGTCTTTATGTATTGAATCTTGATATGCCTATCTATAACATAAATACTAAAAGGATTAAAAATAATGATTGTAATCCGACTTATCTCTGGCACTGTCGCTTGGGCCACATAAACGAGAACCGCATATCTAAACTCCATAAGGATGGAATATTAGATTCATTTGATTTTGAATCATATGATACATGTGAATCTTGTTTAATGGGCAAGATGACTAAAGCCCCTTTTCAAGGGACATGTTGAAAGGGCAAATGTTTTATTGGGACTAATACATAGTGATGTATGTGGACCAATAAGTACACAAGCTAGAGGTGGTTTTCAATACTTCGTTACATTTACTGATGACCTCAGTAGATATGGGTATGTGTACCTAATGAAACATAAACATGAAACCTTTGAAAAGTTCAAAGATTTCAAGAATGAAGTACAAAACCAACTTGGCAAAAGTATCAAAATCCTTCGATCAGATCGAGGAGGAGAATACTTAAGCCAAGAGTTTCATGACTATCTAAAGGAGTGTGGGATAGTCCCACAACTCACTCCTCCGTATACTCCACAATGGAATGGTGTATCCGAGAGGAGAAATCGAACCTTGTTAGACATGGTTAGATCAATGATGAGTCATGCAGATCTTCCGATATCGTTTTGGGGACACGCTCTAGAAACAGCGATTTTCTTACTGAACCGTGTTCCATCTAAATCAGTGGAAAAGACACCATATGAGATATGGACTGGGAAGCGTCCTAGTATGTCTTTTATGAAGATTTGGGGTTGTGAGGCTTTCGTTATACGTCACGCCACTAACAAACTTGGACCCAAATCTGATAAGTGTTTATTTGTGGGGTATCCTAAGGAAACAAAAGGATACTATTTCTATTATCCCACCGAGAACAAAGTAGTTGTTGCTCGGACTGGTGTATTTCTTGAAAGAGAATTTATTTCTAGAAAAACCAGTGGGAGAAAAATAGAACTTAGTGAAGTTCAACCACAAGAAAACACTGAACCTGAGATTGAGATGGAAACAGAGCAGGCACCACAAACTGTTGTGGAAGAAGTACCTGGTCAAGAGACACAAGCCCAGCGTAGGTCTGTAAGAGAACACCGGGAGCCACAGAGATATGGATTTCTTGTGACTCAACAAGGTGACTTACTACTTATTGATGAGGATGAGCCGTCATCTTATCAACAAGCTATAATGGGCAATGATTCTGAGAAATGGCAAGAGGCCATGAAATCTGAGATGGAATCCATGTATGCAAACCAAGTATGGACTTTGGTTGATCCACCTGAAGGGGTACGACCCATAGGGTGCAAATGGATTTTCAAGAAAAAGACCGATATGGATGGTAACGTACAAACCTATAAAGGTCGGTTGGTTGCAAAAGGATTCAAACAAATTCATGGTATTGACTATGATGAAACCTTTTCACCAGTGGCCATGGTTAAATCCATAAGGATCTTACTTGCAATAGCTGCATTTCATGATTATGAAATCTGGCAGATGGATGTCAAAACAGCTTTCCTTAATGGAAATCTGCTCGAGGATGTGTACATGACACAGCCCGAGGGTTTTGTCGATCCAAAGGATGCTGGAAAGATATGCAAGCTACAACGATCCATTTATGGATTAAAGCAAGCTTCTCGGAGTTGGAATCTTCGTTTTGATGATGCAATCAAAGAGTTTGGTTTTATCAAAAATGAAGATGAACCTTGTGTCTACAAGAAGGTCAGTGGGAGCGTAATCATTTTCCTAGTGTTGTATGTGGATGACATACTTCTTATTGGAAATGATATCCCTGCCTTGCAATCTGTAAAGATTTGGCTAGGGAACTGCTTTTCGATGAAAGATTTAGGAGAAGCCACCTATGTATTAGGAATCAAGATCTATAGAGATAGATCGAGAAGGCTTCTTGGTCTAAGTCAAAGTACATACATAGACAAGGTGCTTAAAAGGTTTAGCATGCAAGAATCCAAGAAAGGATTCGTGCCTATGACACATGGTATTTATCTCTCGAAGGAACAGTGTCCTTCAACACCAGATGAGAGACAACGTATGAGTAAGATTCCATACGCGTCAGCTATTGGATCTATCATGTATGCCATGATATGTACTCGTCCCGATGTATCGTATGCTTTGAGCATGACGAACAGATATCAAGTTGATCCAGGTGAAGGTCACTGGATTGCTGTCAAGAACATCCTGAAGTACTTGAGAAGGACTAAGGATACATTCTTGATTTATGGAGGTGAGGAAGAGCTCAATGTAATGGGTTACACTGATGCTAGCTTCCAAACCGACAAAGATGATTTTCGATCGCAATCTGGATATGTGTATTGCCTAAATGGAGGTGCTGTGAGCTGGAAGAGTTCAAAGCAAGAAACAGTAGCCGATTCTACAACGGAAGCTGAGTATATTGCTGCCTCAGATGCAGCAAAGGAAGCTGTTTGGATGAGGAAGTTCATTTCTGAACTTGGAGTGGTGCGTAGCATTAAAGATCCGATAGAACTCTATTGTGACAACAATGGAGCGATCGCATTGGCTAAGGAACCAAGATCTCACCAAAGATCCAAGCACATACTTAGGCGTTTCCATTTCATTCAAGAAATCGTCGAAAGGGGAGATGTTAAAATATGCAAGGTACCAACAGATGATAATGTATCTGACCCATTGACGAAGCCGCTGTCACAGCAGAAGCATGATCGTCATACTAGATCTCTAGGCATTAGGTATATGTCTGAGTGGTCTTAGTGCAAGTGGGAGATTTGTTTGGATATGCCCTAAGACAAGTCATTAGATGATTGTTTAAGACATACAATGTTTATGGATTTATGAATGGCAATTCATTATTATATATTATTCTTTTAACTGTGCATTGTATTAATATATATGTTAATGTCCTTAGAATAATATTGTATTATTCTTAAAGATGTCCCTAGTCAAGTATTATCATGAATAGGGATAATGATAATACGTAGAGACTAGTATATGTTGAGCGATGAATTGTTCATTGATATGAGATATCAAATCAACATATGGGTACATGTTAGAGAACGATGTACTGGACAGACCCACCATGAGAATGCAACATGGATAGTTATATGATCGTCATATGCAATTCTCATAGTGATAATAATGTATGTAATCCTTACGACTTGTGATCATCAGAGATCCCAACATAAGGAGTTATGTATCTTGATATCGTCAAACGTTACCCGTAACAGGGTAATCTATAAAGGCGACTATTGGATACACTACGAATTATGTAGAGGGATGTTGACTGATCGAGATAGGATTTGTCCCTCCTATATAACAGGAGATGTGTTTGGCCCTTGATCAAGTGAGAACTAAAATGCATGGCCATGCTCGAATGAGTCGATATGAGATATCGAGCTTATTCGTTTATTCTAGTTCTACTTGGGGATCAAGAAATATAGATTGGATATACGAGTATGACTATTCCATGACTCGTGTTCAATCTAAACACAAAGGACAAAGGGATTAAGTTACATGATTAATATTATCACAAGTTCTAAAGGTTATGTCGAGTCATTGACATTCTCGTAATTTGGGTAGCATCGATGTGTTGCTAGATACCGCTCAATGCTTGCGACATAAAATGAGATTTTATGTCACTGCCAACATTACGAGATCCTATCGGGTCGCACAAAAGATTAAATCGAGAAGGGAAATTAAATTCATGGGATGAATTAAATAATTAAGAGGAGTCTTAATTAATAATCATAATGATTAATTAAATCATGGGCTTAAGCCCATGAGGCTTTATGAAAGCCTTTAATTAATTATATAAAAGATGATTACAAGGTTTTAATTGCAAGACAATTATCATAACACAAAAACCCTACACGAATTCAAGCTCTCGGCCGCACCATCGAGTTTGCTCTCGGCTTCATCATTGTCGAAGGGCTTCTTGGTGGCTTTGGTCATTCTTTCGATTGTGAATCGAGTTTGATTCGTGTATTGGTTCAAGAATAAGTCTAGCAACTTGTTCTTGAACATCCCTTTCGATCTGATCGTGTGGATACCGTAGAGACGAAGGTGAAAACTTTCGTTTGTGACTCGGAGTTCGTTGGACGTGCTGCTCCGTGGAATCTGCTTCAAACACGCTACAAGGGTAAGACTCTTATGTATTCTCTAATCTGATATGAATCCCTATGTATAGATCCGGTGTTAATAATCCCAAAATTTTATTCCGCTGCGTTGTATGCTCATGGGGTTACTTACAATGAGGACTTTTAGTAGACTCTTGGAGTCTCTTTGTGGCATGATGATTGAGGCAGAGAATACCTCACGGAGACGTTTATACGTCAAATATTTTAAGAGGCTTGTTTTGGGACAACTCAATTTTGTTGGAATACCAACGTGAGCGTCGACAAGTCGTTGTGAGCTCTGGTTGAGCATCTTTGCATATGGTATGCGACGAAAGTCACAATTGATTGTGTGGTATAGTTAGTGGAGTGACACTACTATATTGACTTTATCTTTTGGAGATTTGGGTTGTACTGTCTTGAAGGCAGCTAGTTTTGGTTGAGAGTTGATCGTGAGTCAACCAGGGTAAGCCCTACTTGTGATGGACTAGGTAATGGCTTCGTACTTCCAGTGAGACGTTCGAGAAGACGTCTCTGGGGTGATGCTCGAGTGTGTAGTACTATGGCAATAGTACAGGGCATCGTTGTTTGAGTATACATGGCGTATACGAGTTTCGATTTGATGATAGTGGCTTCGATGCACTATTCTGAACCAATTGCTTATTTTGGTTCCGAGATATATGTTGGTATGTATATCCAGTTTTCCGGATGGTGGTTCGAGGTTAGAGAGTCATGGATTCATGACACTATCCCTTTTGGGAAATGCGGTATTGTTATACCTGCCGGTCGAATCCTTTGGGAGATTCATTACTTTGGTTGTGTGGTGTTGATGTTGAAATCACACCCTTTGGCTTTGGTCTGTTGACCACTATTCTCCGTGGAGTGAGAATAATCGAGGCTTAGCAGTAAGTTTTGGGACTTTGGGTATGTTTGGAAATACCCGAGCCTATTGCTTTGAGTGTGCCTGTTGTGTTGGTGCTTGGACATGTATACCCGTGTGTGTATACGAATGTCGACTCTATTTCGTTCCTCGTTGAACGTTGGTTTAATGTACTTGGTTTGATGAATCTCCGGTGGGAGATTGTGGCAATTTGAGATTGGTAATCTCGATAGCACGATGTATTCTGAGGAATAATCGTGAGGTCCGTTTGACTTCCCCTGAGGAGGGATTGTCGTGTCTTGGAACCTTGGTAGTTCTTGTTGGATAATACCATAGCCTTCCTGTTTTAGGATTGTTGAATCTCAGGATAAATGAGGGATGGCCAAGATTCGGATTTGTTTAGTGTCACAGTTGACACGTGTTTGGAAATGCAATTGTTTGTCTTGCATGTCCTTTGTGGAACTTGAGACTTTGTGGAGTCTCGATAGTGTGTTTTGGACCAAGATGGGACTTCTTGGAACACATGGTTGTAGACATCTGTAGTGATGTGTTTTGTGTGGATTAGTGACCGTGGTTTACCCGATCCGGATTGCAAGTGGTGCAACTACTCCTTTGGAGGAGATGGACCGGGAAGCGAAACCGGATTTTCTGTGAGTATACTGCTGTATACTAATGGTCCACATCATAACGATGTGTGTTAAGCATCGTGGACGATTGGTGGATATCATGGAGAGATATCTATTTTAGAACCAACGGTGTTTTGATCGAATTGCAGTCATGATGGACTGACTTCCGGGACGATTCACGTCGAGGTATGTTGTTATCTTGCGGATTTATATTGGTTTTGGCTTTGCTCTATTGTAGAACTTGATGCGAGATTGGTGTTCTCGCAGTTAATGATTCGATTCTTTTGTGGTCCAGAATCGGGGTTGTGACCTTACCTTGTTTGTGCAACCCTGGTGCTACGTAGGGTATGCCGCTGCAAATTTCGAGGACGAAATTTTATTAGTGGGGAATAATTGTGATGTCCGGGAATTATGGTGTTAATCCCGGTGTGGTATTAATCCTTGATGGATTTTTAATTGTGGCAATTAGGAATTAATTGCGGTTTTGCGTCTCCCGAGGTTGTTTAATCGGGCATTTGAGATCGTTGGATCCAAAGGTTGAGATTGTATTCTCATTTCGGTGGAAAACCTATGAGTTGGGTTTTCGGTGGGACTTGGTGTCCGGGGTGCTTTTGTTGGGGCCTGTATGAGGATTTGATGTTGGAGAGAGAGTTTTTGAAAACAGATGATTTTTAATGAATCATGATGTATTTGTGGAGGTTTTGGTGTGTTGGGGTATTTTTGCTATATATACCCGTTGGACTCGGGATTCCGTCATTTGGAATCCATTTCCCTCCTCTCCTCCCCCTCTCACGCCACCTTCACCCCAAACCCTTCCCCTTCCCTTTGGTTGAAGCAAAATCGATAGAACTCGATTATGGGGGCCGGATTTCTTGAAGAAAGATAGGTAATATTCTTCTCCTCTCTTTTGGCTTCATTTTGATTGTGGTTTTGTGTTGTGTGGTTGGGTTTTGGGTTGGTTATGGCATTTGGGGGTTTTGGGTTAAAATCCAAAATGTTGATTTCAGTGTTTTAAGGAGTTTAATTGTTGTATTTGAGGCGTTGAGGTTGTATGGGGTGTTGGTTTGGAGTTGGGTGTGAAAAACACCATTGAAACTCGAGTTTTTCGGAAAAATCACAGTCCGCGATCGATCTTGGCGCCGATCGATCGCGACATGCTGCTGGAATTTGAAGAAGATGTACAGTATCGGCGATCGATCGCGAATAGAGGGCGATCGATCGTGAGGGTCTCAGCGATCGATCGCGAGATGTGGCGATCGATCGCGGATTGTTTTTTTTTCGGGCAGTAGGCTTGCGAGATCGATCGCGCCTGATGGGCGATCGATCGCGGCACTGTTCACCTGCATGGATTTTCGAAAATGTTGGAAAATGTTGGGATTTTGGAACCGAGGTCTAAAGGGCCGACTTCCGGAGTGTTGTTCACATTCCAATGGGAATGTTAGGTTTTTAAAATGGGTTGATTTGGAGCCAAGTTTATTAAACGGAATTTTTGGTTGGGTTTTTGGCTATCTATTAAACATATAAAATGGAATATTTTGGGTATTATGCATGCTTAGCCGGGGGGCTTTTATTTTGGTAATCGTCATGGATTGACGATATGTTTGGGAGTCTTGAACGTGCTTGGACACGTGGTTGCATGCTTATACTTGATTGTGAGTTGTTTATGTGTTTTAGCACATATCTCTCGAGGTAAGAAACTCAAGCAAGGTTTGGCTTGGACTACGAAATTCTAAGGTACGTATGACGTACGAGCATAGCCTTTTATATAATTGCAATTGTTGAGTGTTTGGTACACTGTATTGAAATGAATGTGTGTGGAAATGCATGACACATGGTATTAACAATAAACGGAGATTGAGATGCATGGTTTATTGTACTTGCTTCAAATGTCTATATATGCATGGATAATTGCATGGTGCCGCTTTTGAGCGAGCAATGATTGGGATGTTGTCGCCGTGAGCGAACATCGATTATGACGCCGCTGCCATCGAGCATGCGTGGAAATGGAATGCCGCTATTGAAGCGCGAGCAATGAATAGAGCTATGAAACCATAAGTGAGAAACATGTATTGTCTATAATCATTGTTTAACGATTTGATGTTATTGATTATGACATGGGTATATGGCTCATAGAATTGTTAATCAATGTAATGATTAACTGGCATTTGGGAATTTGATGGTTTCAGTGTTTTGAGAACAGGGACAGTACAGGGAACCCCGGATGAGGATGATGCCACCCAGGGAGTATATTTTGTATTTCATAGCATTCACATTGTTGTAAATTATGAATTGTATTGTTGTATTTATTGGATTGGGATATTGGTATGCTCACCCCGTGTGGGGGCTGTCTCTGTTGGGGCAGGTGGTACAGGTGTAGCAGCAGCTTTGGAGTTGAGCTTGGGCTGTTGATTGAAGTACTTCCAGGATTGAGGTACCAGAGCTGGATGAACAGGCGCTCAGATCCAGAGTCGAGATCGAGTTGCGCTTGAGGGGTGCTTCCAGGATCGGAACACCAGTAACGGTATCCAGCAGAGTGTTTTATACATTAGATACAAGCTTATTCATTGGGTGCTCTTATGTGAGTACATATTACGTGTATATGGAATGTATAAACGGGCTACGGCTCTTCTCTGTTCATTTATGGTTTGCACGCAATTAGATATAGAATTGCTAAATGAACTAAGAGCATGATAGTGTATTATGAGGGTGCATGTTATATGGATAATCATGGTTGGGGAATTCGAATATTATGTTGTTTAAATGCAAGAAATTTTCTGGATAGCATATAGTGTTGCACTTGCACATGTTTTCTTCCCTGATAGTATGATTATATGCACTAATGATATGGCATAATACACTAATAACGGATTAAGGGCACGGGGGTCCTTACATGTTACCTGAAGAGTTGACACTGACCTAGTTTTTGAGCTACCAACCACCACGATTAGGGTATTGAATCTGGGGAACAAGATGAGGAATGGTTAGAACGCGTTGAATAGATCTTTGTGTCAGCACCATGTGCCAAGATTGCCTGGTTGCGTTTAGCTGAGTTCCAATTGGCTAAGAAAGCAATGATGTGGTGGAAAGCAACATTGCTTGAATTGAGAGCTCAGGGACAGACTATGGACTGGGATGTGTTCAGAACTCATTTTCTTGATCATTATTTTTATGTTGCTGCGAGGCAGTTGAAAGAAGATGAGTTCAATAATCTGAAATAGGGAACTATGAAGGTATCGCTTTTTGCAGTATTCTTCATTGTTGCGATATATACCGCATATAGCTGCAAATACGAAAGCAAAGATTAGACAGTTTGTGAAATGCCTACGGCCTGAGTTGTTTGATATGGTTATTTTTAATAATCCTACTTCATTTGAGGAGTCGTTGACAAGGGCTGAAATGACTGAGATCGGAATAGGAGTGTATAAGGATGTAGGACAAGTGCAGAAACCTACATCAGAAAGTATGAGACCCAGAGAGGACCAATTTAAATCATCACGAGGAGGTGCATCTGTGATACGAGGGGATTAATTGTGTTAATCCTGGTGTGGTAATAATCCTTAATGGATTTTATTTGTGGCAATTATGAATTAATTGTGGTTTTGGGACTCCCGGGGATTTTAAATCCTGTTTTTGGAGTCGTCGGATCCAAGGGATGAGATTGTATCCTCGTCGTGGTGATAACCTTGGAATTTAGTCTTTGGTGGGATTTGAGGTCTGGAGTACTTTGTACTGGGGATGGTAATGGGAATTGAGGTTAGAGAGATGATTTTTGAAAACAGATGATTTTTAATGAGTCATGATGTATTTGTGGAAGGATTGGTATTTTTGAGTTTTGGTACTATATATACCAAGTGGACTCGGTATTCCGTCATTTGGCACGGAACCCTTCCCTCCCTCCTTTCTATCTACGCCTAACTCTTCTCCCCCAATTCCCATCTTCTTCCTTGATGGAAAAATCGATGGTAGCTTGGCTCGGAAGCCGGTTTTCTCTAAGGTAATCAGGTATTAGTCTTCCTCTCGTCATGGTCTTCGATTTTGTAGTAGTATTGTTGATTTTGGTTGGGTATTCATGTTAGATTTGGGTTTGTGGTTTTTGGGTAAAAATCTTAAAGTTTGTTGTTGGAGTTTTTATTGAGTTTTAAGGGTGTATTTGAGGTGTTGAAGGTGTATGGGGTGTTGGTTTTGAGTTTGGGTGTGAAAAACACCATGGAAGCTCAAATTTTTCAGAAATCGCAGGTGGCGATCGATCGCCGAGGTGGGGCGATCGATCGCGACGAGCAGCTCAATTTTCAGTGACGATGAACAGTGCTGGCGATCGATCGCAAGGTCTCGGCGATCGATCGCGAGCGGGTTGGCGATCGATTGAGAGGATTGGCGATCGATCGCGAGGACACACTGGTTTGGCCACTGGACTGTGGCGATCGATCGCGATGAAAGTGGCGATCGATCGCCACCCGAGGATTTTTGTTTTTTTGAACTTTTTTTTGGAAAATGTCAGATTTTGGAATCGAGGTTTAAAGGCACCGTTTTCGGGGCAATGTCTACATTCCAATGGGAATGCTATACTTTTAAAATGGATTGGTTGGAGCCAAAGTTTAATAAAACGGAATTCTCGGATGGGTTTTTGGCTATCTATTAAACATATAAAATGGAATATTTTGGGTATTATGCATGCTTAGCTGGAGGGCTTCTATTTTTGGTAATCGTCATGGATGGACGATAGGTTTGGAAGTTGTGAACGTGCTTGTGCACGTAATTGCATGCCTATGTTTGATTGAGAGTTATTTGTGTGTTAGCACTTAACTCATCGGGTCGTGGAACTCAGGCAAGGTTGGACTCAAACTACGGAATTATAAGGTACGTATGACGTACGAGCATAGCCCTTTATTATAATTGCAATTGTGAGTGCATGGTACGCTATATTGTAATAAATGTATATTGAATTGCATGGTTTATGGTAATCATTATGAATGGACATATATACATTGGGAATTATATGGTGCCGCTTTTGAGCGAGCAATGATTGGGATGCTGTCGCCTTTGAGCGAACATCAGTTATGACGCCACTGCTGTTGAGCATGCGTGAGAATGAAATGCCGCTATTGTAGAGCGAGCAATGAGATAGAACTATGGAACCATAAATGAGATGAATGGGATAATTGTTATCATTGTTTAATGATTTGATATTATGGTTGTGATATCGGCATATAGCATATGGATTCGTTAATCAATGTAATGATTAACTGGCATTTGGGAATTTGATGATTTCAGTTGTTTTGAGAACAGGGACAGTACAGAGAATCCCGGATGAGGATGATACCATCTAGGGAGTATATTTTGTATTTCATAGCATTTACATTGTTGTAATTATGAATTGTATTAATATGACTGTTGGATTTGGGATATTGGTATGCTCACCCCGTGTGGGGCTGTCTCTGTTGGGGCAGGTTATTAGGTACATCGACGGCTGGGAGTTGAGCTCGAGCTGTGGATTTGAGGTGATTCCAGGATCGAGGTACCAGCGACGGTATTGAGCATGATACTTTATACACTAGATACAAGCTTACTTATTCGATGCTCGCATGTGAGCAGTGTTATGTGTATATGGGTTGTATAAGAAGGCAATGGCCTTTCTCTTTCCATTTATGTGTTGCATGCAATTATTTATTGAATTACTAAATGAACTGAGAACATGTTAGTGTATTATAATGGTGCATGATGTGTACGTTGACTCGGGTAGGGGAACTAGGCATTATATGGAATAATGTAAAGGAATTTTGTTATTGGCATGATTTGATATGGTGACAAGTATATTTCCCCTACGTGTATGATTACATGTACTAAATGCTTGGATTAATACACTAATAATGGGTTAAGGGCATGGGGGTCCTTATAGCATCTTCCTCGAGATTTGGTGGAAATAAATTTGATTCGCGAAAAAGGGGCGAACGAGGTGCCAAGGGACAGTCCCAAGGAAGCAATAGTAGTAGTGGTAGAGGTTTAAAGTGTTTTAATTGTGGAGGACCACACTTTAGATGTGATTGTCCACACAGTGAAGGGCCAGTTTACTATGGCTGTGGTAGACCAGGACACATGATACATGATTGTCCTCAAACAGGAGGACAACATACTAGAGGGAATGTGTCGGAAAGTACAGTGCAAAAAAGACCACAGTTTGTACCTCGTACTGGTGGAGGACAGAGAGCAGGGCTGCCCCAAGTTCAGGTCTATGCAATAAACAAGTGTGATGACCAGGGATTATAGGTGTTAATCCCGGAGTATTAATAATCCCTAAAGTGGTTTTACGTGACGATTTGGAGTTTAATTGAGGTATTGGGCCTTCTGGGCTCGTTTATTTGGGCAGTTGGGATCGTTGGATCCAGAGGTTGAGATTGTATTCACATTACGGTGTAAAACCTAAGAGTTGGGTTTTTGATGTGTCTCGGAATCTCGGGTGCTATGTGAGCACCGGTAGGGGATTTTGGAGTTAGAGAGAGAGTTTTTGAAAACAGATGATTTTTAAGGAATCATGATGTATTTGTGGGGCTATTAATTTTTCGGGGTATTTTTGCTATAAATACCATTTGAACCCAAGTTTTTAAGAAAAATATCATTTCAGCCCTCATTTTTTTCCCTCTCTCCCGCAGCCGCGATTCCCGTCGCCCCCTGCACCCCCGCCGTTTCAGGCGCTCCGCCAGCCGCCGGCCGCCGATCGGCGCGTGCGACCCGCCGCCGGCTTCGTCTCGACGAGACGCAGCTTTCCCCTCCGTCAATTCGAAGTTTCATCGCGGTTTGAGTTCGAATTTTGCAGATAAGCGGCGATCCCCAATTTCTAGGGTTCTTCGATTTTGGTCCGATTTCTTCCGATTTTCGTTTGGGTAATCTTCCTAACCCCTTTTTCGTTATTTTCGTGCAATTCCCTGCCATTTTTGTGTTCGATTTGTTCGGATTATTGTTGTTGGTGGGATTGGTTCGAAATTTTGGTTGTATGCATGAAGTGGGTTCGAAGTTTGGGGGTTTTGGAAGGGTTGTGGTGATTCTTGTTATGGATTGATTAATTCATGTTGTTGACGCATTATGATGCTTGAGTGTGTTCGGAATTGAAGAATTGGATTCGAAATTAGGGTTTGGATTTCGAAAATTGGGGGTTTTTGTCAAGGGATGTTGATTCTTGCTTGGATAGCTTAATTGACATTTTAGATGAATTATGGTATTTTATTGGGTTCGAAATTGTGAGATTAAGGTTCGATTTTGTAGGGCATTCTTGAACAAATTTCGATTGTCTCATTTATTTCCTTCCCTGCATGTACCCTGCCCCGGGTCTTTTAAGAGGATAATTGTCGTGTATTGACAATGTTGTGAGGGATATGGGTGTGCTTGAGCATAGGTTACATGTTCGTAAATAATTGTGAATTATTTATCGTGTTAGCACATCATTCCTCGGGGCATGGAACTCGAGCAAGGCTTGGCTCGGACTTCGGTGATTTAAGGTACGTGCGACATACGAGCATTACTATATATATGTGAAATGCATAAGGTGTTTTTGATTGCATTGAATGTTTTGCGTATGGTTATACATATATGTTGATATAGCCAAGGAATGACCCAAATCTTGATATCGCCGCTTGTAGCGTGCGTGACACTAGAGTAGGATGACTCTTGCATGATATAAGGGGTACTGGGTTTATATGACTATATTATGAGACATTTGAGATGTCTAGGTTTGTAGAATCATGCATTCTTCGTAAGACATTTGAGATGTCTAGGTTCGTAGAATCATGTATTCATTATGAGACATTTGAGATGTCTAGGTTCATAGACTCATGTTTTCATTATAAGACATATGAGATGTCTAAGTATAATGGAAAGCAAGGTTATGAAATCCATATTAGATATTGATATATCTATTTTTGCATGTATATGAACTTGGAATCATTCATTATTGATATTTGAGAATCAGGCATGCGATGTGTAAATCAATGTGTTGATTTACTGATTTATGAGATTTGATGAGTTTGATGTTGTGAGAACAGGGACAGTACACGGAATCCCGGATGAGGATGTTGCCATCCAGGGAGTATCATTTAAATTCATTAGTATTTACTTGTGTTGTAAATTATGAATTTCATTATTATGATTATGGGATTTTGTGTATTGGTATGCTCACCCCGTTGGGGGCTGTCTCTGTTGGGACAGGTGGACAGGTACATCGATGGCTATGGAGCTGAGCTCGAGCTGTTGATTTGAGGTACTCCCAGGATCGTGGTACCAGGGCTTGATGGAGCACGGTATCGTATTGAGTACCTATATATATACACCTGAGGATTTATACATATTCATGATGCTCGCATGTGAGCACGATTATACTTGTATATGGATTGTATATAAAGGCATGAGCCTTTCTCTCTTTCATTTAAGGTTGCATGCAATTAGGTTGAATTGCTAGAATGATATGAGAGTCATTGGTGTATTACGTGGGTGTTGGAACCCACTTTTGTTGACATATGTGTGGTGTCTTCCCTGGCTGGGAATCTACTTGTATTACTGCTTTCTGTTGAGTATTATGTGTTCCCTGGCCGGGAATTTGGTTATGTGTTGTACTCTTTTTTTTGGGATAGCTCTATTTATGGGGAGACTCTGCCCAAATTTTTATAAAAGTTTACAATGTGAAAAGTGGCACCAAGGGGTTGGTAAAGGGCAAACATATGAGTCTTTTATTGACAGGCAATGATTAAGTATCATCAGAGCTTCCCGATTGACATTTTATAGAAAGCATGTACCACACATAGTGGTTAATACACTAATCAAGGTTTTAAGGGCTTGGGGTCCTTACATTAGTGGTATCAGAGCAGTGGTTGCTCATTGGGGCTGTTAAGGGCCTAGGAAGTTATTGATAGCACATATTTATGCATGATGGCATTAATGTTGTATGACATAGCAAATTGTTTATGTGCTCTTATGATATGAAAAGTGGTATTGCTAACCATTGTGGTTGCAGGAATCGTGTGGAACACGATAGGATGGCATTAATAGCGATGTCTAACACTCTATATGCTACGTGCCAAGGAACCTGATTTTGGAAGAAAATCAGGAGAAGAAAGATATGATGTATTGTCTGAGGACAGACTGGGTAGACAACCGACAGTGGAATACTTCGGTATGGTCTCAATTATTATTGAATATATTAATGCGTTTGTTCATGTAATGCTCAAGCAAGGAAGGTACGTAAGAAACGTACGAGCATCAAACGGTAACATATTCCTAAACTATGACCTTGCATTAATTGCATGAGTATATATGATGATGTTTACGATGATAATGATCACGATGATGTTTATGATGACGTATATGAGAGTGGTAAGATGCCACACAATGGTTATGATATGGCAAGACGCCATATGATTGGGTAAGATGCCCCTGTGGTAAGATGCCACACAGTGTTTATGATATGGTAAGACGCCATATGATTGGGTAAGATGCCCATGTGGTAAGATGCCACACGATGATTTTATTATGGTAAGATGCCATATAACAGGGTAAGATGCCCATATGGTAAGAGACCATACAATGTTATTATGTGGTAAGACGCCACAGGGTAAGATGCCCACATGGTAAGAGGCCATGCGATGTTATTGTGGTAAGATGCCACGGGGTAAGATGCCCCACATGGTAAGTAGCCATGCGATATTATTGTGGTAAGGTGCCACTGGGGTAAGGTGCCCCATATGGTAAGAGGCCATACGATATTATTATGTGGATTTACGATGACTCATTCTTTTATGATGATTGACGATGATTTTACATATGCAAGGGCATCCCAAGGGCAACATGTATTATGTGGTTAGTCATTTAACACAAGGTAAATCAAGGTATGCATAAGATAGTGCATTATGATATGATACATGTTGATACGCATTGTTTTGCATATGTATATTGTGAAATATAAAGTGAGGATTTCAATGCTTACACTAAAGTCCATATGAAGCGAGGAAGGATTCCGCTTATATGGAGTGGTGAGAAGCATTGAAATGCACTGATATTTCACGAGTCCAGGTTATCCTAGTGAGGATTTCAATGCTTGCACTAAGGTCCATATGAAGCGAGGAAGGATTCCGCTTATATGGAGTAGTGAGAAGCATTGAAATACACTACTGATAAGTGACTCGATTCGAGGTTTATTTATAGCGATGGTTCATTCCGCTATATCTATTGGCGATGGTTCATTCCGCCAGGTGTATTTATAGCGACGATTCATTCCGCTATATTGATTGGCGATGGTTCATTCCGCCAGGTGTATTTATAGCGACGGTTCATTCCGCTATATCTATTGGCGATGGTTCATTCCGCCAGGTATATTTATAGCGACGGTTCATTCCGCTATATTGATTGGCGATGGTTCATTCCGCCAGGTGTATTGATAACGATGCCTCTTTCCGCTACTATGTGGACGATGATTCATACTCAGGTGTATAGCGAGGTTTCATGCCACTTATTATATGACGAGGTGTCATGCCGTCGATTCTATAGCGAGGGATTTTGCCGCTATGTACTCAGCCAGGATTTTGCCGCCTTCGAGCGATGGGTGCTGATTACGTACTATTATTGAGCGACGGAGACAGGTATGACGCTATATTGCTAGCGATGAGGTATGAGATATTGCTATTTTATTAGCTTTATTGTAGCTGGCATGCATTGATATACATGTTTTATTATGCCTATTTTACTAGCATGTTAGTGGATGACATACGCTGATGTACATGTATCGTCACTAGTTGGCAATGTTTTAGATGCCATGAGTTGGCATGTGTCGTCACGGGATGACGATGACGATGGTGTAGGAGATGTCTTATTAGACATGCATCATCGTTACGATGATCGATGCGTTGAGTATACGTATTCTGTGGTATGCCTTGGGTGCCAGTACCGAGCACAAGGTGGTGTGTGCGGCACCGATTGACGTGACCCTTATACCGAGCGGGTTGCTCGAGGAATGGATGGATGCGCTGTACATGGGATTGTACCGCAGCTTACGATTGAGGCGATCATATTACGAGTGGTGATACCCTAGAAGTATGCTCGTTGGATTGGCTTTTTGGCCATGTTTTTGACGATAGGAGTAATCGTGGAGGAAATTACTCGCTTTCTGTCGATGTGACATGTGGTAGACATGATCACACCACCCTTGAGGGTGTAGGATGGGTCCTAAGGGAGTAGGATCAGGTTATGTTAAGTACATAGGGACATTGGAGTGTCCAGGGTGTATCGGCATTGAGGAATGTTGGATAAAGACCCACTACTCTATTGAGTTTTCCTCCCATAGTATGTTATACCATGTGGAAACGTCCGTCTTATTGGTAGGTTTGAGGTAAACCTAAAGAGGCAGAGACTAGGTTGTCTGCCGCGTGTGTGTAGCACCATGATAGGCTTGCTAGAGCCGTTATACTTCTCGTTGGAACCAAGTTTGACAAATCGTAAGGTGATGCGATGTGGATTGTGGTGGACTCTAGTAGTCACCATGTCATTGAGGTTGAGGCTGAGGTTGTGCATGCCTCACTGAAACGTGTATACGTTTATGTTTAATCTTGGAGACTTGTCTGGGACAGCTCAGGATGTTGGAGTACCAACAAGAGAGTCATCAGGTTGTTATTGACTCAATCTAAAGGAACCCGTGTATTGGGATACAATGGGTGTTATTGTATCCAGTTTTTCCGAACGATGGTTCGAGACTTGTGGATCTCGAGTTCGATGGCATTTCCCTTGCGAGGAAGGAGGTAGTATTATACCTATTTGGGAATCTTGAAAGATTCGGTAAGTTGGTGCAAGTGGTGTTGATTTTGGGAATCACACCGTGTATTGTTAATCGTCGATTTTCATCCTCCACTGAGTAAGGAATGACTCAGAATTGACGGTTGTGTTTGGGGCTTAGGGATATGTGGTAGATACCCGAGCCGAGTGCATTGAGTATGCATGCGATATCAGTGCTTAGGCAGGTATACCGGTGAGTATACGGATGCCAGTTATTGATTTCCTCTCTGTTAAGCATAGAGTTATGCTATTTTAGGAGGGTTAAATCTCTGATGAGATATGGAACACCTTGAGATTGGGAATCTCCATGGCACGATGATTATGAGGAATGATCGTGAAGTTAGTTGACTCCCTTGAGGAGGAGATTTTCTTGCGAGGGTTAAGGTATTTCCCTTGTTGGTGTTTTCCTTCGAGTTATGCGACAGCCTTCCCAAGTTTGGATTGTTAAATCCGAGGATTTTCAAGGGATGGCAGGATTTCGGATTGGTTGAGTGTCGCTGACGACACAAGCGTTGAGGATGCAATGGGTTTATTGCATGCCCCTTAAGAAATTTAAACTCTGCGGAGTCTCGGTTGTTATTTATGATCAGAACGTGATTCTTGGAACATCCGGAGGTGGACATCTTGTGAGATGTCTTTTGTTGAATTTGTGGCCGTGAGTTGCCCAAATTAAGTTGCAATGAGGCGACTACTCCTTCGATGGAGGAAGTTGAAAGTGGAAACCAGGTTTGGTATGGGTACACCGTGGTTGTACTAGTGTTTCCCTCGTAACGATGTATGTTAGACATCGTAAGTCATAGTAAAATATCATTGGATGATATCTACGATAGAATCAAGAGCGATTCGAATCCTTGCAGTTTCAGTTGACTAACTGCTTTTGGACTGTTAGCGTTGAGTTGTGCTGACGCTCTTTGACGTTATGATGGATTTGGAAGTCTATTCCACTCCAGAGTTTGACACGAGGTCAACGTTCTTACGGTTGAGGTGTCATTCAGGATGTGTTCGTACTGTTGTATTAGAACGAAGGATGACTGTCTGATCTACAGTCGTAAGTATCAGTTGTTTCGCAGTCATGAGGGACTAACTTTTGGGATGACCCGCATCGAGGTACGTTTTACCTCTTGGGTGATATGTTGGTTTTGGTATGTCGCTCTGTTTCAGAGTTAGATGAGAGGTAAGTATCCTCGCGTTTCTTAATACGATTCTGTTATGGTCAAGAATCGAGGTTATGGCTTCAGGTTGAGGTGTAGCCCGGGTGTTACGTGATACACCGGTGCTAATTTCGAGGACGAAATTCTTTTAGTGGGGGATATTGTGATGACCAGGGATTATAGGTGTTAATCCCGGAGTATTAATAATCCCTAAAGTGGTTTTACGTGACGATTTGGAGTTTAATTGAGGTATTGGGCCTTCTGGGCTCGTTTATTTGGGCAGTTGGGATCGTTGGATCCAGAGGTTGAGATTGTATTCACATTACGGTGTAAAACCTAAGAGTTGGGTTTTTGATGTGTCTCGGAATCTCGGGTGCTATGTGAGCACCGGTAGGGGATTTTGGAGTTAGAGAGAGAGTTTTTGAAAACAGATGATTTTTAAGGATCATGATGTATTTGTGGGGCTATTAATTTTTCGGGGTATTTTTGCTATAAATACCATTTGAACCCAAGTTTTTAAGAAAAATATCATTTCAGCCCTCATTTTTTTCCCTCTCTCCCGCAGCCGCGATTCCCGTCGCCCCCTGCACCCCCGCCGTTTCAGGCGCTCCGCCAGCCGCCGTCCGGCCGCCGATCGGCGCGTGCGACCCGCCGCCGGCTTCGTCTCGACGAGACGCAGCTTTCCCCTCCGTCAATTCGAAGTTTCATCGCGGTTTGAGTTCGAATTTTGCAGATAAGCGGCGATCCCCAATTTCTAGGGTTCTTCGATTTTGGTCCGATTTCTTCCGATTTTCGTTTGGGTAATCTTCCTAACCCCTTTTTCGTTATTTTCGTGCAATTCCCTGCCATTTTTGTGTTCGATTTGTTCGGATTATTGTTGTTGGTGGGATTGGTTCGAAATTTTGGTTGTATGCATGAAGTGGGTTCGAAGTTTGGGGGTTTTGGAAGGGTTGTGGTGATTCTTGTTATGGATTGATTAATTCATGTTGTTGACGCATTATGATGCTTGATTGTGTTCGGAATTGAAGAATTGGATTCGAAATTAGGGTTTGGATTTCGAAAATTGGGGGTTTTTGTCAAGGGATGTTGATTCTTGCTTGGATAGCTTAATTGACATTTTAGATGAATTATGGTATTTTATTGGGTTCGAAATTGTGAGATTAAGGTTCGATTTTGTAGGGCATTCTTGAACAAATTTCGATTGTCTCATTTATTTCCTTCCCTGCATGTACCCTGCCCCGTGTCTTTTAAGAGGATAATTGTCGTGTATTGACAATGTTGTGAGGGATATGGGTGTGCTTGAGCATAGGTTACATGTTCGTAAATAATTGTGAATTATTTATCGTGTTAGCACATCATTCCTCGGGGCATGGAACTCGAGCAAGGCTTGGCTCGGACTTCGGTGATTTAAGGTACGTGCGACGTACGAGCATTACTATATATATGTGAAATGCATAAGGTGTTTTTGATTGCATTGAATGTTTTGCGTATGGTTATACATATATGTTGATATAGCCAAGGAATGACCCAAATCTTGATATCGCCGCTTGTAGCGTGCGTGACACTAGAGTAGGATGACTCTTGCATGATATAAGGGGTACTGGGTTTATATGACTATATTATGAGACATTTGAGATGTCTAGGTTTGTAGAATCATGCATTCTTCGTAAGACATTTGAGATGTCTAGGTTCGTAGAATCATGTATTCATTATGAGACATTTGAGATGTCTAGGTTCATAGACTCATGTTTTCATTATAAGACATATGAGATGTCTAAGTATAATGGAAAGCAAGGTTATGAAATCCATATTAGATATTGATATATCTATTTTTGCATGTATATGAACTTGGAATCATTCATTATTGATATTTGAGAATCAGGCATGCGATGTGTAAATCAATGTGTTGATTTACTGATTTATGAGATTTGATGAGTTTGATGTTGTGAGAACAGGGACAGTACACGGAATCCCGGATGAGGATGTTGCCATCCAGGGAGTATCATTTAAATTCATTAGTATTTACTTGTGTTGTAAATTATGAATTTCATTATTATGATTATGGGATTTTGTGTATTGGTATGCTCACCCCGTTGGGGGCTGTCTCTGTTGGGACAGGTGGACAGGTACATCGATGGCTATGGAGCTGAGCTCGAGCTGTTGATTTGAGGTACTCCCAGGATCGTGGTACCAGGGCTTGATGGAGCACGGTATCGTATTGAGTACCTATATATATACACCTGAGGATTTATACATATTCATGATGCTCGCATGTGAGCACGATTATACTTGTATATGGATTGTATATAAAGGCATGAGCCTTTCTCTCTTTCATTTAAGGTTGCATGCAATTAGGTTGAATTGCTAGAATGATATGAGAGTCATTGGTGTATTATGTGGGTGTTGGAACCCACTTTTGTTGACATATGTGTGGTGTCTTCCCTGGCTGGGAATCTACTTGTATTACTGCTTTCTGTTGAGTATTATGTGTTCCCTGGCCGGGAATTTGGTTATGTGTTGTACTCTTTTTTTTGGGATAGCTCTATTTATGGGGAGACTCTGCCCAAATTTTTATAAAAGTTTACAATGTGAAAAGTGGCACCAAGGGGTTGGTAAAGGGCAAACATATGAGTCTTTTATTGACAGGCAATGATTAAGTATCATCAGAGCTTCCCGATTGACATTTTATAGAAAGCATGTACCACACATAGTGGTTAATACACTAATCAAGGTTTTAAGGGCTTGGGGTCCTTACAACAAGGAGCAAGCAGAGGCAGCTCCTGATGATATGATAGCGGGTAAGTGTTGTTTATTTACTTATCCAGCTCTTATATTGATTGATACTGGTGCATCATATTCATTTATTGCACAAGCTTTTGTTGAGCGGTATCATATATGCTCGTCTCCATTGTTGATGCCTCTCTATGTCTCGACACCCATGGGAACTACAGTAATGACTTGTCACATTGTGAATGCTTTCTCTATTCAGTTTGATGATGAATATGGAATACATGCATATTTGATTGTGTCAGATATGACTGATTTTGACTGTATTCTGGGTATTGATGTGTTGAGTAAATATCAAACTGTTGTGGATTGTTGTCAGAAGATGGTTTAGTTTCAATCCGACACTGGAAACCAATGGATCTTCTATGGACATAGATCTCGTGTAAAGATTCCTTTGATATCTGCGATCTGAATGTCACGGTTGTTAGAACGTGGACATATGGGATATTTGGTTTGTGTTGTTGATGTAACAGATAAGAAAGTGGAAAGATGAATAGAAGAGATACCAGTGATCGCAGAATACACAGATGTGTTTCCGGATGAGATTCCTGGATTTCCACCAAGTCGTGAGGTGGAATTTAGCATTGAATTGATACCTGGTACCTCTGCAATTTCACGAGCACCATATCATATGGCACCAACTGAACTAAGAGAATTGATACATACGACCTAGTTTATCGCCTTGGGGTGCTTCAGGTATTGTTTGTAAGAAGAATGATGAATCAATGCGATTGTGCATTGATTATAGACAATTGAACAAGTTAATGATTCAGAATAAATATCCTCTTCCCCGTATTGATGATTTGTTTGATCAGTTGCAGGAATCGATGATCTATTCTAAGATTGATTTGAGATCTAGATATCATCAAATACGTGTGAGGGAAGGAGATGTACAGAAGACAGCATTTAGAACTCGCTATGGCCATTATGAGTTCTTAGTTATGCCTTTTAGAGTGACAAATGCTCCAGCTGTCTTCATGAGTTTGATGAATCAAGTTTTTCAGGAGTACCTTGATCAATTTATCATTGTTTTTATCGATAATATACTGATCTATCCTCGGAGTGAAGCAGAGCATGTCCGACATTTGCATATGTTATTGCAACTTTTAAGAACATGTCTTATATGCCAAACTCAACAAGTGTGAGTTTTGGTTGACGAGTGTAATATTTTTAGGGCATGTGATCTCCAAAGATGGTATATCTATGAATCCAAAAAAGATTGAAGCGGTACTGAATTGGCCAGCACCTACTTCTGTTCCCGAGATTCGTAGTTTCTTGGGTTTGGCAGGATACTACAGACGGTTTGTTGAAGGATTTTCAAAGATTCCCAAACCATTAACACAGCTGACACATAAGGGTGTACCTTTCAGATGGCCTGATGCGTGTGAGCATAGTTTTCAGGAATTGAAACACCGGTTGATCACTGCTCCGGTGTTGATTATTCCATCAGAGCATGATAGATTTGCTCTTTATACTAATGCATCACTACTTGGTTTAGGTTGTGTATTGATGCAGGATAAACATGTTGTGGCATATGCATCAAGACAATTAAAGCCACGTGAGATGAAATATCCAATACATGATCTGGAATTGCCAGCCATCATCTTTACATTGAAGATATGTCGACATTATTTATAAGGTACGTCCTTTACCATAGACACTGATCATAAAAGTTTAAAATTTTTGTTCACTCAGACAGAGTTGAACATGAGACAAAGGAGATGGATGGATCTCTTGAAAGATTATGATTGTGAGATCGAATATCATCCAGGAAAGGCCAATCTGACACCTGATGCCTTAACTCAAAAGGTACAATACACTGCGAATGATATGATTAAATTATCAGCTTTGATGGCTCCTTGTTGTATATTGGGTTATGAGTTTAACGCAGTGACAAGGCCAATATGGGTTTCAACATTGTTGGTTGAAGCCAATATCTTAGAGAAAATTAGAATGCCACAAATCACTGATGATGAAGTACAACCCTAGAAGGAGATGATAAGTCAATGGCATACATCTGCTTTTGTCATAGCAGGTGATGGAAATTTGAAATTTGGACAGTTTGGGTAGTACCGTGCTACATTGGGACTACGCCAAGACCTACTACAACGTGCTCAATGTAGTAGATATGTAGTATACATCCTGGAGGAAAGAAAATGTACAAGAATTTGCGTACACAATTTTGGTGGAAGCACATGAAACAGGATGTGCCTGAATCTGTAAAGAAATGTCTGATTTGTCAACAACTAAGCATCAAAGCCAGAAGAAGTCCTTGGCAAATGGATTACAAAATCCATTGTAATATGTTCCCATTTCCATTGAGTAATTTCTAAGCTCATCAATTCACCTCCTGGTTTCTGTCTCTCTGTTTTCACCTGTTGACAAACAAGACATCTCTTTACAAACTCAAGTACATCCTGTTTCATGCGTTTCCACCAGAACTGTACATGCAAATCTTTGTACATTTCTTTCCTCCAGGATGTATACTATATCTACTACAATGTGTATGTTGTAGTAGTTCTTGGCCTAGTCCCAAGGAAGCCGACACTACCCAACACTTTCCATATTTCAAACTTTCATCACTTGATATAACAAACTGAGATGTTTGCCCTTGACTTATCATTTCTTTCTAGTATTGTACTTCATCATCAGTGGTTTGTGCATTTCTGATCTTCTCAAAGATTTCGGGTTCAACCAACAATCTTGATACCCTTACTGGCACTGTCACTGTATCAAACTCATATCCCAATGTACAATAGTAAGTCATCAAAGCTGGTAAGTTAATCATGTAATTAGCAGTGTACTGTACCTTTCAACTTAAGGCATCAACTGTCAGATTGGCTTTTCCTGGATGATATTCGATCTCACAATCATAATCATTTAAGAGATCCATCCATCGTCTTTGTCTCACTGTTCAAGTCTGTCTGAGTGAACAAAAACTTCAAAACTTTTATGACCAGTGTATATGGTAAAGGACGTACCATATAAATAATATCGCCATATCTTTAAAGCAAAAACTATTATCTGGATACTTCATTTCATGTGGCTTCAGTTGTCTTGATGCATAAGCCACAACATGTTTATCAATACACAACCTAAACCAAGTAATGATGCATCAGTATAAAGAGCAAGCATGTCATGCTCTGATGGAATAATCAACACCGGAGCAGTGATCAATCGCTGTTTCAATTCCTGAAAACTATGCTCACTGACTTCTGACCATCGAAACGGTACACCATTCTGTGTCAGCTACGTTAACGGTTTGGCAATTTTTGAAAATCCTTCAACAAATCGTCTGTAGTATCCTGCCAAACCCATGAAACGACGAATCTATGGCACAGAAGTAGGTGCTGACCAATTCAACACCGCTTCTATCTTTTTCGGATCCACTGATATACCATCTTTGGAGATCACATGTCCCAAAAATACTACACTGTTCAACCAAAACTCACACTTACTGAGTTTGGCATATAAGTGATGTGTTCTCAATAGTTGCAACAACATATGAAAATGTTGGACATGCTCTATTTCACTCCGAGAATAGATCAGTATATCATTGATAAACATAATGACAAATTGATCAAGGTATTCCGGAAAAAACTCGATTCATCAAACTCATGAAGACAGCTGGAGCATTAGTCACTCCAAATGGCATTACTAGAAACTCATAATGTCCATAGAGTTGTCTTCTGCACATCTTCTTCCCTCGCACGTATTTGATGATATCCAGATCTCAAATCAATCTTCGATCACTGCAACTGATCAAACAAATCATCAATACGGGGAAGAGGATATTTATTCTTTATTGTTACCTTGTTCAACTGTCTATAGTCAATGCAGAGTCGCATTGAACCATCCTTCTTCTTAACAAACAACATCGGAGCACCCCAAGTCGATATACTGGGACGTATGTATCCCTTGTCAAGTAAATCTTGTAACTGAGTTTTCAACTCTCTCACTTCAGTTGGTGCCATACGATGGTGCTCGTGAAATAACAGAGGTACCACGTATCAATTCAATGCCAAATTCCACCTCACGACTTGGTGGAAATCCAGGAATTTCCTCTAGAAATACATCTATGTATTCTGCAACCACTGGTATATCCTCTACTCTTCATTCTACTTTCTTTACAGCTACATCAATAGCATAAATCAAATATCCCATGTGCCCATGTTCTAACAAATGTGACATTCGAATAGCTGATATCAACGAAATCTTTGCACGCGGTCCCTGTCCATAGAAAATCCATAGGTTTCCACTATCAGACTGAAACCTCACTGTCTTCTGACAACAATCAACAACAGTTTGGTATCTACTCAACACATCAATACCCAGAATACAGTCAAAATCAGTCATATCCAACTCAATCAAATCTGCCTCTATGTCAGTATCATCATCAAACTGAATAGAACAAGCATATACATTCTGACAAGTCATAATAGTAGTTCCCATGGGTGTCGAGACATACATAGGCATCATGTAAGGCCCCATTACTGATTAATCCGGATAATTAAAATTACAGATTTTTGAATTAAGGTGTTCGGGACTACGATGAGTCAAGCAACTAGTGGAGCATGTTTGTAGTGCTTGTGCATGTACATAATCACATGGCACTTGGAGAACACATGACACTAATTAATTTAACAAATGTTTCATACATGATTTTGGACTATTAATCTTGCAATATAGTGATGTATTGACACATGGATTCCACAATACATCAAATAGTTAAAAATCATGAAAATTGCATAGGAACTCAAGCCACTACACCCACTTTTTGGATTGGGAATTCCTAAGCGAGCAAACATCTTCTCTCTCTTAAAAAAAATCAGTCCTCCTTCTCTCTTCTAGCAAATTTCGAAATTTCAGCTCCTTTTCTCCCCATAATCCTCTTGAAATTGTGAGTGCATGTCACATGCAAAGATGGATTTGAATGTTAATAAGCCTGAGGAACAATATGTACCAAGAAAATTCAAGTTAGGAGCAACATTGAAGCAAAAATTGAGTAGCAGCTGATTGGGGAAGGATGTTCTACCATTGGTTCGGTTTTGGTGGTTGATCAAGCTTCAAATCTTGAAGATAACTGAAGGTATATCATCATCCTTGAGTTTTATTAACTTGGATTTAGGTATGAGGGTCAAACCATGGTGTTTATTCATGAAAAAATTGCTGTCAACTCTGCTTCAGCTAGTAGGCAGTGCATATAGTCTGTTATTTTGAGTGTTACGCATGGTAAAACTTCGAATTTGAAGATGACTGCCCTAATAAACGTTGTACAATCTGGAATTTCAGTGCATGCGAGTTTTCATGCATCGTGTTCTTCGATTTTCTAGGAATAAATGGTTACGAATTTGCAGTTTTATGCTCTAATAAGAGTGGTAGTATTCGGTGTTAGCTTGTATTTGGAATTGGACTCACTCAATTTGCAGTTCAGATGAAAAAGTTATGCTAAGTTTACCAACAACTATACAATCTGGAAACAGGTAGTTACGAGTTTTTAGGCTGTAACGTTTTTCAAAGAATGTACCTCAAGATGGACTAACTAGCTTAAAGCGCATAAGAGATGTATTGTAGTATTTTGAGTTAGCTAAATTCTCCAACTGGAATCAGGTCAATTGGATGTCATATGAATTATTTATGAAGTTTCTATTAAACGTGGTCAATTTGAAATTTAGAATTTCCCCTGCTTTGCATAAATAATGTTTAGACCCAATTTGCCTTAGGTAAATGAACGAATTTGGGGAAGTGTCGAAAATACGAAATGTCATATTTTGATTTAGCTCTCAAGATAAATTAGACCCATGTAATTTGGTTAAGTATTGGAAAATATATGAGCCAATTAGTACGAGCATGTAAGCTGAAATTTTAAGAAATTTCCTAAGGGTCAATGTTTGGATTATAAACTTGATATTGGAAATAATTGAACACTTTGATGATATAATTGAGGTGTAAATGACTAGGTTAACAGATCTCGGTTGATTTGAGGAGTACTCGGAAGATATAGCATTTGTCCGAGATACGTAGAAATGAGTTTTATCATGACGCCTGACGAAGATGTGTAATGATGTTATTGTATGATTATACATGTCATTAATTGATGTATGTGCTTTAATTATCACTATGTGATTCTTATGTGATTATACGACATGTTGAGATACATTGTAGTACATGATATGTATTGATTTTCACATGGGAGTGCATGACATATTGAGTTGCATATGTCATATGATGCATAGATGATTCATGGGCGTATCATATTGATCTATCCATTTATTTGATATCCTTGATGATGACTTAGTTGATTTACTCTGAGTGTCGGGGACGTCGGGCACGATGATGACAGGCAGTGTAGGTAGCGACTGTAGTCATGCGCGTTGCTACCGGACCTAGACAAGATGGATGACGAGCACAACACAGGATGATTCTCCTAGCGCAAAGTGTGTGTTGTCACCCTCTGCTCGAGCTTGATATTCGTTGATGATACCTTCCTTTGGACTCCGATATTTGGTATCTTGAGATTCGATTCTTTATACCCATTCATACATCGCATTCATACATGGTATGCATTGCATGATACTTTGTCATTCTTGACGGGATTTATTTATTTCTCATACTGGGGTATTGACACCCTTTGTGGGGGCTGTCATGTCTTTTGTTGTTCGGGCATGACAGGTGTTATAGGTAGACAAATGTCGGATGCTCGTGAGGAAGCATCTTAGAATACCTGAGTTCAGCTTTGGTATGTTGAGTCTGAGTCCCAGTAATTGTTAAGAGTACTTTTTAGTTACATTTTAAATTATCGGAGTATGCCCCGAGTATCTGTATTTTAAGTATTATATTAATGGTTGGTTATATACTTGCTTATGTGATGAGCAACATGTTGAATTGAGAAATTGGAATTATATATTTTCAGTATTATTATATATGTATCACCTAAAAGCGAAAAAAATTTATGGCCATTTGACAAGACATTTCAAATAAATCTCTCGTTGTTTACGCAAATTAATCACTATGTGTTAATTAAACACCACATTAGGATCGGGCCCTCGTATTATGGTATCAGAGCATAATGTTGGAACCAAAGAGGAGGGGTGAATGAGGTTCCTTGGCTACTTTAGCGTTTTAAATGAGTTTGCAAAATAGTCGAGTTTGCGCTGCGGAAGACTTGATGTCAGTCGACAAATAAACAATGTGAATAAATAAATAAATGCGTAATATAAATAAAGTAATAAAGAACAAAATAATTTGTTATAGAAGTTCACGATGAATCGCCTACGTCTCCTCTTCCCGGCTAGAAAACGTCCAACCGAGGTTCCACTAGAAAAACTTTGATCTTGGCCTTAAGGGCTCCAAGTTAGCCGCAACACACTCTTCACGAGTCACACACTCTTCACGAGTCTTCTTGGCCTTAAGGGCTCCAAAGATAGCCACACAAAACTCTTCCCGAGTTACCCACACTCTTCACGAGTCTTCTTGGCCTTAAGGGCTCCAAGGATAGCCACAACCTTGCACCAACTTCACTTGTTGATGACTTATACAATTTTCCAACTTGCGTCGGTGTTGGAGGACCTTACAATAAATCAAATAACACCTTCACGGTGTAACAACACGAAGAACATAAGTTCTTCACACAAGAAATAAATTACAAACTCCAATACAACACATACATATGAAGTTTGCAATGCTAGAAAAAATTTGATTGAGCAAAGCTTTCTTGTAGTTTATAGACTTGTTTCTTGTCTTCAAAATGCTCCAAAAACATCAATATTTATAGCGTAGAAGGCCCCCAAGGCTCCTACTAGTCGTTACTACACTAAAGGCTTGAATCACTCATGCATCGCCTTAGCCATCGCCTCGGGCGATCTCCATCCCGCGCACCAACGGTCAAAATCTTCACTGATCGCCTCAGGCGATGGTTACCAAAAATCAATGCCTTAGCTTTGGTTGCTCAGAAATATTCATCGCCTCAAACGATCACTTCATCGCCTCAAGCGAACTCTGCATCACCTCAGGCGTTCTCCCATCGCCACAGGCGATCTTTCCACGCGGGCGGTCCTCGACGTCACTTCAGTCGACGTGCATGACGATGTCCCTCTTGGCTGCCATCGCCTGGGGCGATGATCATCATCGCCTGGGGCGGTCTGCCCGATGCCTTGCACAATTGATTTCCTTCAAACAATCCACTTTTCAATCATCTAAACTTGTACACTAAGTAGACACATTAGTATAACAAACACAAGTTTTGTTGATCATCAAAACTCATAAATAATTCGGAGATAAATTAAGCATTAAACTCAACAAAGCGTTTAAGACTCAACAATCTCCCCCTTTTTGATGATCACAAAACTTGATAAACTTGAAGATGTAATATGAATGAAATGTGAGTAAACAAGACTCCTCCTTAACAATTGCATAGCACATACAAGATTTACCAAGTAAA
The DNA here is from genome assembly GCA_907163345.1 of Haberlea rhodopensis. Lineage (NCBI taxonomy): Eukaryota > Viridiplantae > Streptophyta > Magnoliopsida > Lamiales > Gesneriaceae > Haberlea > Haberlea rhodopensis. Next base: position 194,053 of record CAJQUN010000125.1, on the reverse strand, counting down.
GCATGATACAAAAACTCTCCCCCTCAAACCATGCATGTATTAAGCTCTCCCCCTTCATGCATTTATTAAGCTTCAAGTGTATCACAAAATTCTCCCCCTTTTTGTGATAATCAAAAACACAAAATTCAAATAATCATAGCACAAGTATATGTTGACATATATCCATAGTCTAACAATTTACACATGTTCCTCATCAAGCATGTAATCGCCATAACAAGCATAAGATTAAATCATTGAGAGGAAAAACAAACATGCGTTTAAGGCAATCAACAATGAATTTCTAGATGTGCAAAGTGTGCATATGTTCTACTAAGAGTTCATGCACTCATGCCCAATAGACATTAAAATTCTCAAAGCATCATTTGATAAGTTAATGATAATAAAATCATTAAGTTCATAATAGCGTTATATCCATTTTACCATGATCCAAGATTGAGCATCCAAACAATTATAGCATGCTTAATCACATAATTGCACATTTCAAATTCAAAATGAATTCATGGCATATCAAGATATTTACCATGATGAGATAAGCATACATCATGCATTAAAGCAATTAAATATCCATATGCTAAGGGGAATGCATTTTACTATCAATGAATATTGAGCTTCATTATTTATTGTTCACAATTAATTTGTGCCAATGAAATTTTGAATTGCTCTTTTTAAATGCACAATTATAATTCAAAAAAAATTTACGTTGGATGATAAGAATGAATTCATATCATCGGTCCTTTACCTCACGCTTCTTCTATTGTGGTGCATCAGATGATTTCCTCCCTTGAGGTGCTAGTGTCTCCATCCTCCATCCCTTTGTTGTTCCTACAAAACAAATTTTTGATTTGGGATTCTTTGGTACCCATTTGATTTTTGGGTCCTTGCGGGTTAGCTTTCATCGATGACTTTGGAATCCATTTCCACATCTTGTTAGATTGGTATTGGTTTTTGGCAAATCTACATTTATTCTTTGTGTGGCCATCTTTACAACAATAAGTGCAAGTAGGGGAATTATGCTTAGCTTTAGGCAACAAGTTTGAAAAAGATTTTGATTTGCTAGAAAAGCCTAGTCCGGCTTTATCGACGCTATATCGTTGCAAGCCAAGCAATTCTTCCAATTTTAAACTACTTTCACTAAACTTGCAAAAAGATTTCTTCAAAGAATTTAATTCATTTTTCAGTGAATTATTTTCTTCATCTCTCTTGGCTAACTCAAGCTTGAGCAATTTTTTTCTCATCTTGGTTTTGCCAAGAACATCAATAAGCTCATCATATGTTTCTAATAATTCATCAAAAGATAGTACCTCATCGTCGCTTTCCTCTTCTTCATCATTTGCGTCATCTTTGGCCATGAGACAAAGGTTTGTTGCTTCTTCTTCATCGGAGTCACTATCACTCCATCTGGCCCTTAGAGCTTTCTTCTTCCCTTTATCCTCATTCTTCTTCCTAGGACATTCATTAGCATAATGACCTTTATATTGACAATTATAACATGTTACCTCTTGTTTTGAATCATGTTTTGTTGCACCAGAGGTCTTTGGCTTGTTGTATTTGTTGCAGATGAATGTGGGTAAGGCCCACAAGGCTCCTACTAGCCGTTGCTACACTTAAGGCTTGAATCACTCATGCATCGCCTCAGCCATCGCCTCAGGCGATCTCCATTACCGCGCACCAACGGTCAAAATCTTCACCGATCACCTCAGGCGATCGTTACCAAAAATCAATGTCGTAGCTTCGGTTGCTGAGAAATATTCGTCGCCTCAAACGATCACTTCATCGCCTCAAGCGAACTCTGCATCGCCTAAGGCGTTCTCCCCATCGCCTCAGGTGATCTTGCCACGCGCGCTGTCCTCGGCGTCGCATCAGTCAACGTGCGTGGCAATGTCCCTCTTGGCTGCCATCGCCTAGGGCGATGATCACCATCTCCTGGGCGATCTGCCTGATACCTTGCACAATTGATTTCCTTCAAACAATCCACTTTTCAATCATCTAAACCTGTACACTATGTAGACACATTAATATAACAAACACAATTTTTGTTGATCATCAAAACTCATAAATAATTCGGAGATAAATTAAGCATTAAACTCAACAAAGCGTTTAAGGCTCAACACAAAATCTGGGATATGCTTGCACTAGAGTTAGGACACTGAGTCTAGTCACAAATAAATTTGTTTGTGCATGTAATTGACTACGTGTTGTTAGATGCTCTTGCATGCTATGATTACATGTTAGATGATGAGCTTTAGACATGTAATGGATTACTAAGCAGGGACAACTAGATGTCATATCTCTGAGTATAAAATTATGCTGAGTTGCATATAATCTAGAGAATTTGAGAAATTTTATCTGTTAGCATTGGCAGTTGCTTATAGGATGATGATGTAGAGTAAGTGATGAGAACATCTATGACTTGAGATTTATATATGATGTTTTGATTTTATGATGGACAGTTGGTGTTTGGACAGGTAGTAGTGATATGAACTTTAATAGCTATGTATCGTACCTGTAAATTGTTAATTGAATTATAACTCAGTGATAATGCGTCCATTTTTTGGAATTTTATTTAGTACTTTTGGGACTTAATCCTTGTGATTAGTGGGATGACACTAGAACTATTAACCCTACGTTTTATTTATTGACATCGGGATTTTGAGTCCGAAAGACCAGGGTAATTCATATGAGTTTACATCAAAACCTGTGCACGTCGAGATGATAATTTAGAACTTGAGGATACTGAAATTAGAGTTATGTCCATTGACGAATAGAGTATAGTTGTTGTGAGAAACAACTTGAATTGGTTTGAATGAGGATTTGGATTTGGGGACTGTCGTAATTCAGTTCCAGTTTATGTGTCCGAACTATGAATAAATACTACAATATGAACTCTTCTAGATGAGAGTATCTAGAGTAATGGTAGTGATGGAAGACTAGTTTTCCCTCTTGTTGACACGGGAAATGATGTTTACGAGAAAGCCATGTTGATTACATGGAAAATGATAATCGATTATCATGGACTTGAGAAATGGAAGTATGTGCTTAATCTCGACAGCTATTCACCAGCGAAGAGATTTAAGTTAGAAGTGTATCGGCTAAAGGATAAGACACCGATGAGCTATAACTGGATTAAATGTTAATGACTATCATTGGAATAATCCAAGTAGTCCTAGAAAAGTTTCAGAAGTATCACTCCAGTTCATCCAGCTCTAGTAATTCTAGAGGTGCTAGAGATTGTAGGATACCATATCTTTTCGAGGTCACTGTAGATGTAGGTATCTACTGATCCATGTCAAATAATAAGAGTAACTGATATCGATTGTGGCCAGTCAGAGCATGTCCGTTATGTGCTCAGGAACAGATGAAGCCAAAACAACAAATACCCTAAGCTAGGGGTAGATATCAGAGTGGTTATTCTTTTTGAGCACTCAGTTCCAGCAGCAGTGAGTTATCTACAGAGCAGACACTAGTTATCAGATACATGTCATGTATTTGATCACACTGCACAAGTTTTATTGAGACAAAAGCATTGTTTTCATACATTGCATCAACTGTGCAATGATTTTTATGATTTAGAAAATATACCAGCAGTTATGATTATACTATCCATACATGTAACAGTGAGCTGTATTTTACAATTTGATGATAGTATTGTGTTGGGTTTTGGAAACCCAAATAATATTGGTTTTGATGTTAACAAAACTTGTTATTGTGTTTCTAACATATTTCATCAAGTGTGCAGTTCATAGATCATAACTAAGAGCTTGATGAATTACAAAGAAGTAGCTTGAAAATATCAAGCTGGACCAAGACTTAAGTCCTGGCAGAGCGGATTGTTTTGATCATATCACATAGCTCGTATATCGAAATGACGTGCATCTAAAGAGGTTGAACAGCCAACCCAAAATACTAAAAGTCATATTTCACAACAGATCAGCTAGTTTTAATGTTATCAAGGAGAAAAGACGCCTGGAAGATCGAGCTGTACCACGAAGAAACAGCAAGCTGTTACAGCAAGCAACTGTCAGACTGTTGGGCATAACTCTTAGCTCGCTTATTGGATCGAGACAATTAAGTATGGGTTGGAAAGCTAAGACAAATATCTACAAGTCATCTTTGAAAGTCAAACACTGAATCGGACGTTAAGATGGCCAAAAAGCTTCTGCAAGTCACGCCATGTGCTGCTGCATCCAGCAAACATACATCAGGACCATTGCCTCGTATTTTGAACATAACTCTCTCATACGAACTCGAAATCGAGCGATTCTTGATTCCTGGAAAGCTAAGTGAAAGGGCTACATTCATGTAGATCACTTTGCCCAGAAATCAAATAATCGAGAGCTACAAGCAACAGATCGTAAGAGCAAGTTTATCAATCTATTTTTGTATCAAGCTTGTCTTGCAACAAACTGATCTGTGCAGAAGACTGATACGGCCAGACTGATCGATCCAAGCTGATCCGGCCAGACTGATCTGTACAAGACTGATCCGGCCAGTCCGGTCTGAAATACAAGGAGCCCAGAAACCATAATATGACTGTTGCAAGCTCGGGAATGATGCAGAACCTTTTCCAACGGGCATATTCTTGTATCTAACGTATATATCATTGTTTGGGGCTATATATACAAGTCTTGGAAGCTCAAATAAGGTGATTGAAGATCAATCCAAGCAAGATCAAAGCAAACTCACTTGGGATTCAATTGGGGAACTTCAAAGACAAAAGCTGCTAAATGAAGAGCACTCCCCAAACCTTTGGCACCTCTTACCTTGATGTATCAGATTCATTATGGAATCATTTGTGCCTTTGTATTCACTGTATTCATTGTATTTGTGAGCTAAATAGAAGAGTGAATACCATTGTACTGTGATTCATCACAACTGGATGAGAGGTCTTTGTATGTGAGACGTTAAAGAACATACATAGTTGATTGTTAGGAGTTCTAGTTGGATGAGGAATGCCCAACTGGATTAGGTTTGTACAAAGAGTTGTATAAATCAAAGTCTTCTAGTGTATGCTTCCATGAGATGGAAGAAGGGGAGATGTAGAAGCGTTGTGCTTCGACCTTCCAGAAACAAATGCTTGTGTTTTTACTTTACTGCATTTATTAACCTAACTATTTTTACATACTTTCTTGAATAACTTTAAAATGCCTTTCAAATGATTAATCGGTTTAATAGCGGGTTATGTCGAGTGTCTTCCGCTCGGTTTTGTAACCGAACTCAATATAATCTCTCGGTGCTATTATTTCAAGAACACGAGCTATTGAAGCTCAATTTGGTTGAACTCGAGTGTGGAATGGCAACCTGTGATATCCCCGAAAGGATTATGTGTAAACATGCTTTGATGTGCTAATTTTATTATGTATTAAAAGCCTGAGTTAATTTGGGGTTTGTGGGTTATGCTTTATGTGGTAAAAGCATGAAATTAAGTTGGGGAATCAATGTATGTGGTTGGTGTTATATTTATTTTAATGATATTGTTTAGGAGGCATGTTAGGTGTTTTTAATGATGTATTGATGTGGTAAAATTATAAAATATCAAGGAGGGATATTTTAATACATCGTATGAAATATCGGGACACAATTAAACACCGCAAGGCCACCCAAACACACCACCCGCCCCACTTGCCTGCAACCCATGCCTCTCCCCTGATTTCCTGGAAAGCTGTCTTGGTCAATCACACCTTTTGTCTATCTGTTTGGATCACTTTTTCCTCCTCCAAAATCTCCTCCTTCTCTCCTAAAACTCGAACCATACTCAGACAGCAGGTAGGAGAAGAAATCCAACATTTTTGTTGAAAGAAGTTTATCAAAAATCGAGGAGCAAAAGTGGTGAGGAATCATATATTTTTCCAGTTTTCAGATGTTAAGCATGTATGTTCATTATAGCAGATCTGGCATGATACTTTAAGGTTCGATGAAATCTTGCTATGAGTGCTTGCATGTGATTTTTATGAAGCCCCTAGCATACTTTGTTAAGTAACTTACATGACTTTGTATTAGATTTCGAGTTGTGAAAAGTGTTCCTCGAAAATCTGGGCAAGGGAAGTACCCTGTTTTTATGTTGAGTAGGGGTTTTATAATGAAGATTTGAAGCATGTTAGCTTAGGTTTTGAATAAACCTTTGATGTGAACACATACATGGTAGTTTTGTGATGTTACTAGCATGTTTCCTTGAGCTTGGGTTACGGGTTATGTGTTAGTTTTGGTGTTGTGAAGATGCATGCTCGAGAATTCTGGTCTGAGTTTTATGCCCTGTTTCTGGGGAATTTTGGGTTGAGTGTTGAACTTTTGGGGTTACTATGATGCATGCTAAGCTAAGTTCTTATTGAAACTTTGGTTTAAGCCCTTTCATGGAAGTATGGTGAAGTCTTTAGCATTTTTATTCGAGCATTTTATATGTGTTATGATGTGGTTTTAAGTGTATGAAATGAGGTGCTCGACAATTTTGGAAATCGCGCAAAGGAACAGAGTTGGCGATCGATCGCCAAGAAGGCGAGATCGATCGCGACGTTCCAATAGGTTTTGGCGATCGATCGCCAATAAGGCGCGATCGATCGTGAATTGTATATTTTTGGTATATGAGGCAGTAACATCTCGCGATCGATCGGGGCTAAGGCGCGATCTATCGCGAGATGACATGTTGGGGCAAATATTGAATTTTGTTTAATTTTTGGTATTGAATTATTATTGGGTGCCTAATATTGTGTTATGTGGTTATGTAGAACCATCACAGGTACCAGCACAGTCGAGGAGATAAAGTCGGTTGACTCCTCTATCTTTTGAAAGGTACGTAAGCGACGTACGGGCATCCCAACGGTAACATGTATTATGTGTTTATTTAGTTAATACAAGTAAAGCAAAATGTGCATAAGATAGTGCATTATGATATGATACATGTTGATATGCATCGTCTTTGCATATGTATGTTGTGAAATATAAGAGTCGTAATTCACGAGTCAAGGTTATCCTAGTGAGGATTTTAACGCTTACAAGAACTTCCATAAGAAGCGAGGAAGAATTCAGCTTACGTGGATTTCCATAAGAAGCGAGGAAGAATTCCGCTTACATGGAGAAGTAAGAAGCATTGAAATACACTAATGATAAAAGGACTCGGGATTGAAGTAATGATATAAGAAGTAAAGATATGTCATGACATTATTAAGGAACCATAATTTCATATGTTGATTATTCACGAGCTATGGTACAGGGACAACCAATGGGCGTAGTAAATGCAATGGAAATACAGGAAGTGTTTGTATTTATGATTTATGCATTTACGTTTGCATTCATATTATGTTGAATATGAATTATGATGTGCTCATGTGTTGGGGTTGTTGTTCTTGTAGGTGCTTTTGCTAAGGAGAGTCAGGGTCAGGTCGATAAGCTGAGCTGTAAGGAGTGCTACAAGATAGCAAGACAAGGACTTATTTTGTATAGTTCTACTAGAAGCACAGTAGAAGTAGCCTTACTCAATTTGTTAAAGAATCTAACAAATCCTTTTGGCATGTCTTTTGTACATGTAAACTCCAGCTCAATTTGTCAACACAATCTTAATACTCTGATAAAGTATGTTTAATTCTCCTAATTGCACTTAATCGTATGATTGAGATAACGGGGTCTCACACAACCCACCCCCGAAATCGATCCTGACATATTGTGAATTTGAATTTAATGTGTGCCGAGATATGATTTTGATTGTATCGAGGGCATGGAGACTCTGATAAATTTTAGATATTGTAAGTTGATTTCAGGGTGTACTGAATTTTCGACCGTATTGTGGCTCCAAATGAAATGTTTATAGCCACGAATAACAAGATTAGTATCAGCTATGAAAATATTGTCAAATGAAATGTTTATAGCCACGAATAACAAGATTAGTATCAGCTATGAAAATATTGTGGTTGTAATACGTGGAAAATGAAGGATATTTGATAATAAGCAGTTGATGCTGATCATGAAGAGTCGATGTTGACTTATATCCTAGTGGTAAGAAAACTTACCAAGATTTTCCTGAGGAAATAATAGAATTTTCACTAGAGAAGGAAATCGATTTTAGCTGTTCGTTAATGCCAAGAAATAGTTTCGATATCGAAAGCACTACACGGAATAGCATCATCAAAGTAGACAAACTTAGAAGAACAGTTACAGAATATCATCGATAAGAGTACATACGTCTGAGTATGTCACCTTGGGAAAACATCAGTGTTGTTCGTGAAGAAGAAAGATGGTATTATGAATATGTGTTCGACTAAGACAGTTGAATCGGGTTACTGTCAAGAATAAAATACCCAATGCCTAAGATCGAGAAGTACTTGATTAGCTGTAAGAAACTTCGATGTATAAGAAAAATGATTTTAAATCTGGTTACCATTAGTTTGAGTCGGAAGAGAAAATGTTCTCTAGGCAATTTGTCATACCAGCTATAGGCATTTTGAATTTTTGGGTAATGTCGTGTGGTCTAACTATACCAATAGAGTTAATGAATTTGATGAATAGAGTAATCCGTATTTGGGCGAAATTGTAATAATATTCATCAGTGGTATACTAGTGTATTCGAGATCCAGAAGGAACCACAAAGAACATTTACGACTGGTTTTTCAAACGCTCCGAGAAGCTCAAATTGTATACCAAGTTATCGAAATGTAAATCTTGGTTGAATCGAGTGTTATCTTGGGGTAAGTGATACATCACCGGATACCTGTTGATCCCAGTAAAGTGGAGATAGTAATAACGTGGCCAAGAGTAACCAGTGTACTCGAGATGTGAAGTTTTATAAGTTTGGCCAGCTTACAGGTTTTTATGGAAGGATATTCTAGGATAGCCTGATCTATTAACCAGTTGCCCAAGAAGAAATTTGAGTTTCGTTTGGTCAGATGATGTGAAAGAAGGTTTTATAAACTGAAACAAATGGGATACGTTCTGATGCATCATGAGGAGATGATTGCATATGTTTTGAGATAGTTGAAGCTGAAAGAATCATGACATCATGTTCATGAACTCGAACTTGTAGCCATTATTTTGCCTTGAAGATGTGGCAAAGTTATCTATATGGTGAAGAATTCATGATATACTCTGAATTTAGGAGTTTAAAATATCTATTAATCAGTCAGAGTGGAACATGAGGTAGATGCGATGACTAGATTTATTAAAGAGTTTGACTCTGATAGTCAATATCAATCAGGGGAAAGTGAAACTAGTAGCAGATGCACTGAACCGAAAGGTGCAAGGTGCAATGGTAGCATCAATGTATGCTAAGTCACCTCTGATTTCGAAGATCGAAAAGACTCGAAGGACAGACCCATACAGATATTAATTGAAGAAATTGGTTCTGTCTCATCAACCAACTAGATTTTAGTATGTCATTTAGTGGTGGGTTGCGATTGAACAATCAGTAAATAACATCGAATCCTACCGATTCAAAAGAAGTATTATTGCAGAAAGCACACTATAGATGACATATTGTTATTCTGGGAATGATGATATGTATCATTCTCGAGATCCTATTACTGATGGGATGGTATGAAGAAAGAAATTTCGAAATTTTGTGGAAAATTGTTTGACATGCCAGCATGTCAAGATAAAAATAAGAGACCTAATGGAATACTACAGAATTTATAAGTGCCACAATGAACTTGGGAAATTTCTAGCCTTGAGTTTTATAACCCAATTGTTTACAGAGATTGTGAAACAAGTTGAATCAGAATTGATTGACTATTGATTTCGTATAATTATCTATGGGAAAACAACATGTTTAAGATATGGATAATGTGGTTTAGTTACAGTGAGTTTCTGTAATAATTGTATCTGTTAGAGAGGAAAATATCCGAATTCAAAACCTGCTTTCAGAATGTCATGGGTACTAAATTAGCAATGAGTATTGCTTATCATATCTAGAACGATGGACAAACTGAGAGAATTATCTAGACTTTGGAAGTAATGTCCTGATTATTAGTGATGAATTTAGTGGGATTTGACAGAAGTCACTATTCACTAGTAGAATTTTCCTACAATTTAACTTTCAGACAACTTTTGGGATTTCATCGGTTGAGGTTTTGTAGAGCAAGAATTGCCGATCGCTGATATGCTGAGATGAAATTGATAAGGAATATTTGGCACAACTTGAAATTGTTGAGGAAATGCAATGGAACGATAAATTTTCTACGAAAACGAATGATATTGGCTTAAAGTAAGCAGGTTTGCTACGCCAACAAGGGAAGTATATCGTTAGAAATTTCAAGTTGAGAATCAGGTAAATATGAAGATTTTACCTTACGATGATCGATATGATTCGTTTGGTGAGGTAAGATTGCCTCGATATTTTGAACCATATGGAGTCATAGAGAAGCTTGGTTCAGTGGTATATCGTTGACACTACCATAATAGTTGTCACTGATAAATGATGATTAGTATGTATCTATGAATGAGATTGAGACATCTCATATGATTTAATTTGTTGAATTATATTCAGTTTTGCGATTTCGATGACGAAATCATTTTTAAGAGGGGAAGAAGTGTAAGACCCCGTTACTAATTAATCTGAATTAAAAGCAAATCTGGATTGGGAATTCCTAAGCATGCAAACATCTTCTCTCTCTTAAACTTCGAATTTGAAGATAATTCCCCTAATATAAGTTGTAGTATTTTGTGTTAGATTTAATTGGCCACCTAAATCAGCTAATATGCTTCGTGTTCTTCGATTTTTTGGGAATAAATGGCTACGAATTTGAAGTTTTAAACTCTAATAAGAGTTGTAGTATTCAGTGTTAGCTTGTATTTGGAATTGGACTCACTCAATTTGGAGATCAGATGAAAATGTTATGCTAAGTTTACCAACAACTATGCAATCTGGAAACAGGGTAGTTACGAGTTTTTAGGTTGTAAAGTGTTTCAAAGAATGTACCTCAAGATGAACTAATTAACTTAAAGCGCATAAGAGATGTATTATAGTATTTTGAGTTATCTAAATTCTCCAACTGGAATCAGGTCAATTGGATGTCGTATGAATTATTGATGAAGTTTCTATGAAAAGTGGTCAATCTGAAATTTAGAATTTCTCATGTTTTGCCTAAATAATGTTTAGACCCAATTTGCCTCTGGTAAATGAATGAATTTGGGGAACTGTCAAAAATATAAAATGTCATATTTTGAGTAAGCTTTCAAGCTAAATTAGACCCATGTAATTTGGTTAAGTATTGGAAAATTTATGAGCCAATTGATATGAGCATATAAGCTGCAATTTTAAGAAATTTCCTAAGGGTCAATGTTTGGATTATAAACTTGATATTGGAAATAATTGAACACTTTGATGATATAATTGAGGTTTAAATGACCAGGTTAACAGATCTTGGTTGATTTGAGGAGTACTCGGTAGATATAGCATTTGTCCGAGGTACGTAGAAATTGTAAGGAATCCAACATGCAAATACGCAGCGGAAAAAAAAAAAATTGGATTCCCAACCGAGGACCTATACGGGTGTTCAGATGTATCGAATTATACATTTGACGAGTGTTTGAGCATAATCCACGAAGCAGCGAACGTCCACGAGTCAGGAGCAAAGCTTTAGCAACTTTGCCTCTATGGTATCCACATGATCAAATCGAAAGGGTGTTGAAGTTATAGAGTTGCTAGACTCGATATAACTCAACCGGAACAAATAACATCCAATGTCAAAAACTAGGCGGCGGCGGATGCTTGGTCTGCTAGGTTTTGGTTTCTGTTACTTCCTCTGCTTGCTCCTTATTCAGTGCATACACCTGAACTTGGGCGACCCTGCTCTATGTCCCTCACCAGTGCGTGTACAACCTGTGATATCTGTTGCACTGTACTCTCTGACACATTTCCTCTAACATGTCCTCCAACTTGAGGACAATCTCGTATCATGTGTCGTGTTCTCCCGCTACTGGACCATTGACCGCTTTATTTTTTAAACAGAAAATTTCAAAGTGTAGTGTGAAGCGATTCTACCTCAAGTTTTAGTATAGTTAAATGAAAGTAAGGGTTGTCGAATCCACAGGGACTAATGTATAAGTACCAAGTAAAACTAGTAAAATTATATTTAGCCTACGATTAAAGAGGGGAGATTAACTAATCCAAATTAAAACTCAAGAACAAAAATGAAATAAGAATGAAATAAAATAATGGGTTCCGGATATGCAAAGGTAATTCGCTCGAGAAATTTATCTCGCTCTTCGTTCAACTGTGTTATCCTTAATGATTCGTTTGAATAAGCAATTACCAACCAATTGATTCTTAAGGTGAAAGGTTTTCGTTATTATTCATTAGACTCTCTCGAGCTGTAAAGAAACTAATATCAAATTAGAACAAGTCACTCTCGTGCACTTATTTACTAATCTAATATTGCATAAATCTTCAAAACCTCGTTACTCTAAATCTCTCGATTCAAAGTGATCACGTATGTGATTTCATCTCCCGATCTCAATCTTAACATACATCATGAATAAATGTAGCGTATTATAACGTTATCTCTCGATCTCGGTTATAACTCACAAAATTCAATCAAAGTTAGCTAGGCTTTGATCTTAATAAGCATTTAATTCATGAACAATAAGTAATCAATCCACTCAAACACAATCGAATCAATAAATGAAACACAATTTTACTCAAACTCAATAAAATAAACTCACTTAATTCAAAACAAATCAATAAGATGTTAAATTGTTTCTCAACCTCAAAAACATCAAATGAAAATGTAAATCAAATAAATCCGAGTTTAGAAATACGATAAATGCTGGAACGAATCCGTGCGTTGCACCGTAGTTTCTTCTCTTGCTCCTTCCTTGCACTCCGGAAATGGTACGCTCAAGCTTGGATGAATAAGAAGAAGATGGCTCTCCTAGGCTTCTCCTTGGCGGCTGCTAGGGTTCTTCTCCGTGTGAAAAATGGCTCTGATATGATATGATATGATCTGGAAGAGATCCCTTTTTTAAAACCACCCAAAATCACGTTAATTTTGGAAAATAAGATCTTCAGAAATTCGCGTCTCGATCGATCGAAAATAATTTCGATCGATCGGTGCACTGTTTGCTTCAGCGTTTAAAAGTTTCTGCCTCGATCGAAAGATCAAGATTTTCTTCCGATCGATCGACACTTTGAAAATGTTGGTGCTGAACTATCTGCCCGGATCGATCGATCGAGAATAAATCTCGATCGATCGAAAATCTGAAAAATCATATTCTTCATTTTTTTACTCTTTTTCGCCTCGATTCCACCCGTTCTCTTCATTTTAGCTCATTTCTTCCATTTCCGACCTATTTTCCTGAAATAAGCAAATAAATACCAAAAAGGTAATTTCATCCAGGAAAAAGTACGAAAAACGGAAAGAAAATACAGCTAAAAACACTTAAAATCTAAGCCTATCAACCATCAATGTGTAGGCAATCTCTTCTATAGTGTGAGCCTCCACAATTAAAACATTTCAATCATTTACTACTGATCCCTTGTGATTGTCCTTTGGCATCACTTCTTTCCGATCATCAAATCGCCTACCACCAAATCTTAGGATGAGGCACCTCCTCGTGATGGTTTAAATTGATCCCCTCTAGGTCTCATACTGTCTGATGTAGATTTCTGACTTTTTCCTACATCCTTATACGCCCCAACTCCGATCTCAGCCATCTCTGCCCTGGTCAGCGCCTCCTCAAACAAAGTAGGATTATTATAAATAACCCTATCAAATAACTCAGGCCGCAATCCCTTTACAAATTGTCTGATTTTGGCCTTCGTATTAGCAGTTATATGTGGCACATACCTCAACAAAGAGGAATACTGTAGCGCATAGTCAGCTACCCTCAATGTCCCATGTTTCATATTTGTAAACTCATCTTCTTTTAACTGTCTTGCAGCCACAGAGAAATAGTGATTCAAAAGTGGGTTCTAAACACATCTCAGTCCACAGTCTGCCCCTGAGCTCGCAATTCAAGCAATGTCGATTTCCACTACATCATTGCTTTCTTTGCCAACTGGAAAGCAGCCAAACGTAACCAGGCTGACTTGGCAGATGGTGCGACACAAAAATATGTTTAATGCGTTCTAACCATTCCTCAGCCTGTTCCCCCGATTCAGTACCCTCAAATCGTGGTGGTTGGTAACTCACAAACTGGGTCAGTGTCAACTCCCCAGGTAACAACACATGTTCTACTGGTCCTTGGCCTACCGGTGATGGTGGCACAAGCGCCAAACCAACACCGTATTGCCACTCATGACATCCCCAATGTCATCTTGAGGTAATCTGTCTGCCATTACTGCACATCAAGGGTTAACAACATTCAAATATATAAAGCATGTTAGTATAACAACATATCACAGATCTCAACATGCTTTCAAGTGATTAAGCCACTCCCTAATACACTTCATCTACCCTTGTTCACCCAGTTCTCGAACCACTTCTCTTATACCATTAACGTGGGGTCCTCGTTACTTAATCCATTATGTAATTAAATCTTTATACATATGTGAGTAGGATTTAAGTAATAATACAAACTGATTAAGAGTTTTACTACGTCAGTTGTAACAACATTTACAAATTCCTAACAAAACCTTGACATAATATGCAACACATGTACATCAGAACAACCTAAATAAGTTCAACTCCTACTTAGTGGTACAGCTTGCAGCAGAATTCGACTCGAAACTGTGATTGTTTTGTCTCATGCTCACAATATGCAAATATGTCATGATATGTCTCAACTATCATCCTGTTATAACGTGGCCGATATGATATACCTCTCAGCTTAATATGTCAGTGGCTCAGCCTTCACGTCCCATATTAGCAGCACATATCATATAACTGTCCTCACATGTTATAACAGCCAAGGCATATGCCCAACAATGATATACCTCTCATATGGCATCAACTGTATGCCTCAACAACATGAATGTATAATAATATAATTACAAAAATCATATGTCTCAATCGCAACATATCAGCACCATATCATTAACATCAATACCCGTACGTCAACACGTACCTGTCGTGCGATACAAAATATAGAATATCAGACGTCGGTATTTAATCGTCTCTGTGTCCTGTCCCCTGTGATGGTGCTACATGAATACCAACAATGTACAATGTCATAATAGGCTTCAACATCCAATTCCACGGAAGTATGGCATTTTTCAAATTATAAACCCTAGAGATCGATCTCTACTTTCACGCGATCGACCGCTTCATCCTTTAAAAAACATTCTGCCTCAATACGATCGATCTCTACATTTACGCGATCGATTGGTAACTAGTGATCGATCAGTATAAGCTAGTGATCGACCGCTAAACACACCGCCTCTCTTATGTTTAGCCTCGGAGCCTCGAGATATCGATCGTCGCGTATGTAGCGATCGATCGCTATGCTCTGTTTTTCTTAGAACATGAAGATTTTCATGTAGCTCTTCCACCTTATACCATTGTTTCTACAATCATACCTCCAAAACTTCATACAAAAGATATTAAGTCATGGTATGAACATGTAGTCATGAAACTACAACTAATTCCTTGAATTCCATTTCATACCAAAGCAAGACATAACAATTATATAGAAATTAACCAACACTATATTCACATGATTGAACTACCAGCACATAAATATCATCTATGCTAGAAGTCTTACCAAATCCCTGTGATGTTACTACACACAAGTTTGTAGTTTGATTCTACATTCAACTTCAAGAGCTCAACTACATACAAGAGACAAGAGGTGGTGAGAGTTTTGGTAGAGATTTGCTATGTGTTGTGGTGTATTATGTGTTGAAAATCTGATATATGGCTTATATAAATCCTTCAAGATGTCATGCAAATGCATGTGAAATCTCTCTCAAATTCAAATGCATTTAAGCCACTCATATGCTTCTCTTGACTTCAAGTCATGTCCACATAACACAACAATGTCATTACATTCCAAACCAAGTTCATATCCTGGTTCATGCTAACATGTCAAGTCAATACATTACATAAATGTCTATGTTCTCAACTCAACATATATAATATGCTTATCATATTCGGTTTCACTTAAACTCAAGTCCACATCATGCCGTAATTATCACCTAATTACGCAATAATCATATTAAACCAGTATGAGTCATATCGAGGCATTACACAGGATATGGACCTTGAAATAGTTCAAGAACCACAAACCTCTACTCCAAATGAAGTAAGTATAATTTCTGAGTCATTAACAGAAACAGGAGTACACGCACGAAGGAGATCTGGAAGGGTATCAAAGGCTCCTGATAGAATGAATATACTCCTAGAAAGTAGTCAAGATGATATTGACCATGTATGTGATCTTTGGACTTTCAAGGAGGCGATGTCAAATATCGATTCGGGACATCGGCAAGATGACATGAAATCTGAAATGGACTCCATTTACTCCAATAATTTATGGACCTTAGTGGATCCTCCTGTGAGAATTGTTCCCATAGGCTACAAATGAATCTATAAGCAAAATCATGGAGTGGATAGAAGGTGAGAAGCTATAAGGCACGTTTGGTTGCAAAATGTTACACTTAAAGATAAGGAGTTGACTATGAGGAAACTTTTTACCAGTAGTGATGCTAAAGTCTATTCGGATTTTATTAGCAATATCTGCATATGTCGACTATGAGATATGACAAATGGATGCAAAGACTGGTTTTCTCAATGTGACATTGATGAAGATATTTAAATGAAGCAGCCAAAAGACTTCACAATCATTGAAAACGAGCAAAAAGTTTGCAAACTACATAGGTCCATTTATGGGCTAAAGCAAGCATCCCAAAGTTGGAAAATTCATTTGATAACACTATTAACGAGTTTGGTTTTGTTCAAAATTTGGAAGAAGCGTGCGTATAAAAGAAGGTTAGTGGGAGTGTGGTTACAATTGCATTACTCTATATCGATGATATTTTTCTTACTCATTTGGAATGATATAGGATTGCTGAAATCGACTAAAGCATGGTTATCTGCTAAGTTCTCTATGAAAGATTTGGGAGAAGCATCATACGCGCTTGACATAAGGATCTATAGGGATAGATCTAAGAGGATGTTGGAGCTCTCGCAATCTAGGTACGTAACTGTGCTAAAAAGGTTTAGTATGGGAAAATCGAAAAGGGTTTATCTTCCAACATGATATGGTGTTCATCTTTTAGCTACATTGTCCAGATTTGCTTTTTTATACTCCTCATTGATCCAGGATGCTCTGTCCCTTTCAACCATTTGAGGTTTACCACTGGTAATAGCAGTTGCTGTGTTGACCTTCATGATCTTCATTGGTCCGTAAGTGATGACGAACCACATGTCATCATCTTTAGCACTCAGATGTGCTTGCATCCGAATTCTTCAGTCATTATATTCATATTTCTTAAACATTGGGATCTTGCTGAATGAGGCCATCAGTTCTTAGTATTTCTCAGAATTGAGAATACCTTGCTCTGATACCACTTGTTAGGATCGGAGTAGTGTTTAGAAGGGGGGTCGAATAAACACTAGACTCAATTTCAATTCTTCTTTTTACAGTAGACTGTTAAGTACTGCATTGGCTTCTCAATAGTTGGCAAGTCAGTAGAAACTGGTAATAGTGTGGAAGACGTCTGCTGGACTTGTGAGTTAAAGTAACTGAATCGTAAAATGCAGCAAGTAATGACACAGAATATGTTGTGGAAGTTCGAATCACAACGCTTCTACGTCTCCCCTTCTTCATCTCTTAGTTGTTTACAATGTGTTTTACAACACTCACACAAAATTACAAATCTCTTAAACTTTGAGTGTTGTTGGAGCAGCAGACTCATTAGGATTTGATCTTCAATATCACAATAAGGCAGCTTTGCTGCATTTGCAAAACTTCAAAATATCTCAGTGAAGAGTTTTTGGTTTTGCTTGAATGAATGAAATTGACTTGTGTCTTTTAATTTTATCGGAGCACTATCTTCATTCTTTACTTTTACGTATTTATAGAGATGGTGGTCTAACGGCAACTTTTCTTCAATTGGAAAGTTCTGCTTGAAATCAGCTTCCTGATTTCTTCCAAATTATGTTTGTCTTCTTACCAATTTTGTTAATTAACGGCTCTTTCATGCTGACGCTAATGGTGGCGCTGATATCGTAGTGGTGCGGCGCTTTGTTATAGTTTTGTCAGAATGAGTTGTACTTGTTTTGTCTTGTTGCTTTATACATCTGCTGGCTTCTCCTCTGCTATATATGTGAAGCCCCGAAAATTGGTCTTGCCCCAAATCATGTTAGCCATTCAATGGACCTTGTCATTAGTCATTCAATGACATTTAAGTGTCCAACCCAAGTCTTGGCACCATTCAAATACATTCAACCACCATTCAATCTCATTTAGTGACATTTAGTACCTTGCTCAAATTGTGTCATTAAAGGGCAAAAGTTTTGGTATTGGTCAACTAAATCTCCTATAGTAAACACCCAAAATCCTTTATTCATTTTGTCTCATTTAATTGACTCATTCAAGTGCCTTGCCCAAATCTTGGTATCCATTTAATTGCATGATCAAATTTGGCATTAGCCATTTTATTAGCCTTTGATAACATCCATTCATTACCTTGATGATACCAAATCATTAGTTGGCTCAAATCATGACTCTAATGGCCAAATTTTAGGAACCTTAATTAAACCATCCCACCACAGCCATTATACATTATATACCATAAAGAAATGAAAAATTTATCCTATCATCATCAAATTTTCGAAAATCCTCTCACATACACACACACACTCATTTTCGAAAGCTTCTAGGTTAGAGAGGAGATGATTCGCACCACCTTGGTAATTCGGGATCCATTCTACCACGCTTTGTATATTCGGAGGTAAGAGGATTTTTGTTATGAATATCATTTCGTTTTTGAAACTCTATATATGTGTTAAAACTTCAGTTGAACACGAAAATATATTTTAAAGATCATATTATGAAAGTTATGAGAAATGCGCAATGAAAGTTGAAGGCTCTGCGGGGCAAAGTGCTACATGTGTAGGAGCCACCACTTGATTCGGCGGGGCAAAGTGCTACATGATGTAGGCGTGCCACATGCATGGGAGCCACCTCTTGATCCTTAAGGGCAAAGTGCTATGCACACGAGAGCCACCTCTTGATCCCAAAAAGCGATAATGTGATTATGTGTTATGCGATAAGGCTCTAGTGTGAGCAATTATTAGTATGTGTATCGATCTACTTGTATTTTGATAAAGAGTTATTTGTAAAGCTTTATGCGTATGTTTTATCATGTTCAACTAGCCCCTACTTGCTGAGTGTTTTCCCAAAAACTCACCCCTTACCTCCACTCCCCAGATAAGTATGGAAAATAGGTTGAAGACGAAGAACAAGACAATCTTGGGGCTCGTGATCTACCGAGGAGTTTCAAGATCTTATTTCGTTACGCTTCAGCAAAACTCTGTTTAGATCTAAGGTTTTTTTATGAACAACTTTTCAAGTTGATTTCCAGTTGTAAATATGGCTATTATTATCTTTAATGGAATAAATAGACTGGTTTTTATCATAGATTTGTACACGATGCTTGTTGATTTTGAATTAATTTTTGGAATCAACGCCAGTGTCACGCGCTCCGGTCTCGGGGCATGACATTTTAGTGGTATCAGGGCGAAACCAGGTTCCATGATCCCATTGGGAAAGAATTTCTAGTTGATATAAATCAACCGAAATATAATTCCGGGATTAAATAGACCAACTGAGTGAATCGAAAACAGGTTGGGAATCATGAATTACAATCTGAAATAACTTTAAAAAATAAAAAATCAAAAATCAAAAATCGAAAACCCAGAACTAATGACGTCTGATCATGCCGCCACCATGCCGCCGCCGGAGAAAAGACGACCGATCAACGACATGTAGCGCCTCCACGGGACGACCTCACATTCAAAGTATCAGCTCCAATGGCTTCGTTTTCCGACCAAATCACGACCGAACCTCAAAATCGTTCGAAATTTTACTTCCCGAAATCACCGCCTTCGGCCATGTATATGGACATGCGACCCATCACGTGAATGAATTTACTTGTAGAACAAAAGCCCTAAACTAATTTCGAGTTTCAGTCAACAATTACAGATCGCATTTCATGCCAAGAACCCTAATTTTACTCTAAAGTTTGGCCATCGATTTCTCCCATTCCCGAACACTAATCCCAAATTAAATCTAGGTTCCTATTCCATGAAATAAGTTGAACCAAAGCCGTCTAACCATTCGGATTAATAAGTTAAGGAAAGTAAGTAATTTCGGATCTAAATTATACACGTATGAACCCTAAAAATGTAAAGTGTGAAAATTTCGACTATCAATTTACCCCTGATTTTGAACACCAAATTTGAATCAAATCCATGTAATTCGTCTGGCATGAATCACAAAACCCCTCAATTATTAATAACTCACAAACAAAGGAAATTGCTTAATTTTCTATTGAAATTTCGACCCTAATCAGGAACCCTAAACGAAATGTTTAAGCCTTAATTTCTCTCGAATCCGAACATAAAAATCGAAATTAAATTCAAAAGGATTACCATTCATGGTATGGGAATAAAATCCTATACCAGATCTTCTTCTCTAACGTCGGAAAGTGCTCCAATTCGAACCATACTCCACACCTATGAACCCTAATATGGCCAAGAAAACATGTTCATCGATTTCTTCCAAATTCGAACACCAATTTCAAATTAATTTTGGGTTAATGGTTCAGTTATCATTCCTAATAAAAGTCCTATGACGTTATTGATCACAAACGAAGGAAGGCGTCCAATTTGGAGCCTAAAATCACGCTCAAAGAACCCTAATTTTGCGAAACTTCAGCATCCGATTTGACAGACCATTCGAACACAAAATTCCAATTAACTTCGGCATGTGACTCGTAATTGTTCTAGTAATAAAAGCCATATGTTCTTAACGGCTCCCAAACGAAGCAAAGGCGTCAATTGATGACCACGATTTACGCCCTAGAACCCTAAGATCTCATCATCAATCATAACACTAATTTCAAATTAATTTTGGGTTTATGATCTTTATTCCATGTCTAGCAATAAACCTCTACCCAATCAAAATCCCAAACAAGGAAAGATGCTCAATTTTGGGTCGTGTTTCTCACCCTTAGAACCCTAATTCGCGAAAATTTCAGGCATCGATTTCACACAACTCGAAACACCAAATTCAAATCAAATTTGGGTTATGAATCCTCATAACATGTATATTAATAGCCCTCAATCAATTTAAAATTCCAAAACTCGAGTGATCGAATTCTTCAAGCCCCAATCCGCGCCTATTAAACCCTAATATCTCAAATACTTGCCCTTGATTTTTGAACAACGGAAGCAGGTTATTCCAATCCGAATTGTGTTATCTATCCTCACATCATTTCCAAGAAAAATCATTTGTCAATTTCAAAATTCAGCAACCGAAAAGTAACCAATTGAGAATTTAACTTTTTCCTCAAAGAAATCTAACCCACGAAATCTCATCCTTCGATTTCACATCCATCGTAGCATACTCTTCAATACGACATAGGCTACGATGACTCACGCTCTATCCAGTTTGATCCAAATGATGGAACATGATATAACCGAAGTTAAAATATTCCAATACAAGGAGATGCGAGACAAGGCCGAGTTGTTGGAGATAATCAATACTTCAATTACAAGGCCCAAAGGATGACCTACTACCATCATCGTACCGAAGAGCGACTTACAAAAGCAATAGAGGACAATAAAACACTTGTCAGAGTCCACAATAACAAGTGCCAAAAGTTGGAGCACTTCGAGCAGGAGTTCAATGAGCATCATGAGAACATATGGACGCGTATCCAAGCTCTCACGAAGGAGAAGAACAAATTGGCACAGGAAGTCAACTACAATCAATCTGTCATCAATCTCCTTATGGAAGAGGATGATCCCAGGGAAAATCTTATAGTAATGGAAAATGTTGAAGGGGATTTAGGTGACGGGGAAAGAATAGACTAGTTTTTGTAGTATGCGATTTGATAAGAAAAATAAGGAATATTTCTTTGGTATTCTAGTGATGAATTTCTTTGTTTAGGATTTCGTCATGAACCTCCCAATTTAATTAATAAATTTTAATTTATTCTCCAAGCGTGTCTCGAATTGTGTAATTCCTCGGTTACGCTCCTACACAACAACTTTAAACCTTTGCTATTATTATTTTGAAAAGTTATTTCCCTCTTTGTAAATCACTATGAACTCAACCCACTTGTTTTCCATATATTACGCCCAATTCCTTGAATTTTTATTCTTGGGCTAACTTCGAGAATTTTAATTCTCAAATCACTCAATAAATTCGAATTCATATTTTATTAGATTCATTGATGAAAATTGTATTGAAGTTTTTCACCCAATTACAAGAACCTTCATTTCAAGTAAAATCTCAGGCTAACTCGAATAGTCGATGACATGCCCTCCTTATTCTTTTTGATACCTTAAAACTTAAGTAAAGTCATGTTATACTTTTGGGATACTTAATTTAAGATACATTTGGGTTTAAGTTGATATGATCATTTGGTTGAAATAAGAGATGGGAGATTAGTCTCTAAAAATATAATAATGATATTAGGAATCCATTTCTCAATTTGGATATAGTGATGAAACATCGTACTCAGGCTTACAATATTTCTGGTTCAAATGAGAATGAACTAATCAATTAGAATTTGAAATTAAAAACTGATTTTCTTCATTCCAATAAATATTTTGAAATTCGATACAATTTATTCGATCAATAAATTCATTTGTCTTCCTTCAAATTTTATATTGATATCCTTGAACTCAATTTTCATTGGAATAACGGGTGCGTGTCATCACGCCCAATGGACATTTCTCCGCTTGATTTATTTCATTCTAAACATCGAATTATATCTTTTGCGCCCTATTTTGTCTCTTTTGATATAATCTCGTATTCAATGTGAAAGCTCACTTTTAATTCTTCTAGAATACTTGAATCTTACAATTTTATCTGGACAATTATTCAACATACTTATTAGACTATAGAGCTTCTTTCGTCAACTTTGAAATAGCCTCATATGTTCAAACACTTATTCAACTACTGATTCACCCTTGAACTGTTCTCATCTATTTTAAATAGTTTGGACCATTTGAAACATACCTTACTTGTGAAACAATCATTCAATGATTTTTAGTACTTCTGATCTTCATAGTAAATTGTTGTTTCATAATTACCCAATTATTCTTTGGTTAATGTGGTTATCGTCCTTCATTAAAGTTCGATTCATCAATTGTTTATTCACTCATTTTTTAGACTCCATGATTTCTTGAGTTTGATATGACCTTGATCTTCTTCATATCAAATTTATTTTTTGACTATCATCTTGCAAAACTTATTTTGAGTTGATGCACGAGACTGCATACATTTTCTTTCTTTCCACTTTCTTGGAATTTTCATTTCCTCTCTTTCACGAGATTATATCCTAGAATAATGTATGTCATCCATGCAAATTCACGTAGTATTCAACAATTGTTAGATCGTTTCAACTCACAAAAAGTTGATAATTCATGTTACATCCCCTCGAGAAATTTTTTTTTATTGTATTGAACAATCTTTATAAGAGGTTTTACTCCTATCATTGCTCAGTTTGGCGAAAACCCATTCAACTCGAAACTCTTTTCATTCGCTTTCTTAAAGCTAAGATAATTTCATTAGAGTACATGACGGAAGTTCAATAGAAGAAATACTTGTAGATATGGTTCTTGGTTCGACTAGGTAAGAGCTCAGACAAGACATTAAACCAACGAATGTAGGAAGCCAGTCTCGTCAGCTTCTAATAGAGACCCACGATTTTTGTCGCGACTTTGAGAGAGCTTTCAATAACCGATAAGTACTCTTGTGACTTTTACTACCGTATATTACCTTCAAATCGATGGTCAGACCAAAAGGGCAACTCAAACCCTCGAGGATATGCTACACGTTTGAGCCTTAGACTTCAATATGAAATTTGGAGCAAACTTTTGCCCTAAGCGAGTTACTTTCAACACTGACGGTCCTAACATAATCAAAATAGTGCTCGCGCAAAGCCTATCCCGAATTCATAATATCTTTCACATACCACAACTGAGGAGATACATTACGACCGAAACCAAATGCTCGAAGCAGAACTTCTAGTAGTTGAAGAAGTGTGAAGAAATATTGATTTGGAACGTGAACTCAAAGGATCAAGTGCTGAGACGAATTACATTTCTTTACGCCACTCTCCAAAGGTCAACCCATACTGAAAGAGAAGTCATTTGGGAAAAGATAGAAAAGATGTGAGAGAAATATAAATGTCTCATCAAGATCGAGCCTACTCAAGTTTCGAGGACGAAACTTCCAATAAAGAGGGAGGGATATGAAGCCACGAATATTTGTCTTGCCCCAAATCATGTTAGCCATTCAATGGACCTTGTCATTAGTCATTCAATGACATTTAAGTGCCCAACCCAAGTCTTGCCACCATTCAAATACATTCAACCACCATTCAATCTCATTTAGTGACATTTAGTACCTTGCTCAAATTGTGTCATTAAAGGGCAAAAGTTTTGGTATTGGTTCTCCTACAATAAACACCCAAAATACTTTATTCATTTTGTCTCATTTAAATGACTCATTCAAGTGCCTTGCCCAAATCTTGGTATCCATTTAATTGCATGATCAAATTTGACATTAGCCATTTTATTAGCCTTTGATAACATCCATTCATTACATTGATGACACTCAATCATTAGTTTGTTCAAATCATGACTCTAATGGCCAAATTTTAGGAACCTTAATTAAACCATCCCACCACATTAAACCCATTATATATCATACCATAAAGAAATGAAAAAGTTATCATATCATCATCAAATTTTCGAAAAACCTCTCACATACACACACACACACACTCATTTTCGAAAGCTTCTAGGTTAGAGAGGAGATGATTCGCACCACCTTTGTAATCCGGAATCCATCTACCACGCTTTGTATATTCGGAGGTAAGTGGGTTTTTGTTATGAATATCATTTCGTTTTTGAAACTCTATATATGTGTTAAAACTTCAGTTGAACACGAAAATGTATTTTAAAGATCATATTATGAAAGTTATGAGAAATGCACAATGAAAGTCAAAGGCTCTGCGGGGAAAAGTGCTACATGTGCAGGAGCCACTACTTGATTCGGCGGGGTAAAGTGCTATATGATGTGGGCGTGCCACATACATGGGAGCCACTTCTTGATCCTTAAGAGCAAAGTTCTATGCACACGGGAGCCACCTCTTGATCCCAAAAAGCGATTATGTGATTATGTGTTATGTGATAAGGCTCTAGTGTGAGCAATTATTAGTATGTGTATCGATCTACTATGTGTTTTGATAAAGAGTTATTTGTAAAGCTTTATACGTATGTTTTATCATGTTCAACTGGCCCCTACTTGCTGAGTGTTTTCCCAAACACTCATCCCTTAAGTATGGAAAATAGGTTGAAGACGAAGAACAAGATAATTCTGGGACTCGTGATCTACCTAGGAGATTTCAAGATCTTATTTCGTTACGCTTCCACAAAACTCTGTTTAGATCAAAGGTTTTTTTATGAACAACTTATTCAAGTTGATTTCCAGTTGTAAATACAATTATTATTATCTTTAATGGAATAAATAGACTGGTTTTTATCATAGATCTGTACACGAGGCTTGTTGATTTTGAATTAATTTTTGGAATCAAAACCGGTGTCATGCGCTCGGGTCTCGGGGCGTGACAATATATCTGCTGGTTGCACAATCGGCTGATGTTCATTTCATCATATGCTGGATCGTTATTATTTACTTAGCCTGCTGGACAGAGGTCAATTAATTACTCCTTAGACGTCTGTTGGTACTCTTGTTCCAGTGGGCGTTCACTCTTTTGTATCCGGTAGATGATAACTCTTGGTCTTTTGGACACGGTAGACCTCACCCGGTAGATGACTCTTCACCCGGTAGATGACTTTTCATCTGGTATATGATTCTTCACCCGGTGGATGACTTCTCATCGGTAGATGTTTGTGATCACCAAAACATAGAAATATTTTCCAAACAAATGTTGTTTCCATTATGTTTATTTCGAACATACTCTCGTTATTAATATTGCGCAATCAACTTAGTAGGAAATGGCTGGTCGACATATTCGTAACAACCGAAATCCCAATTACATAGTCCTTACTAACACTAATGAAGAAAGAACGAATGGAGACCAGAATCCTTCACCTCCACCGCCACCTTGTCCCGAGGGTAGGTCTGAGCCGTGAAGACTTGATGGCAATAGCCAGCATTATGGCTACAACACTACGAGGCTTGGTTAACCCTGCTAACAACCAACCACAACCTCAGCCAGTCCAACCTCAAGAAGGGATCAAGTACCATTATGAGTCTCTCCATAAGAACAGGGCCCTGACCTTTGATGGCAACCCAGATCCCGGAACGGATAGATTTGGCTTAAAGGGATAGAAAATCAACACAGACTGCTTGAAGTGCCTCAAAACATCAAGGTTGAAGTCACAACATCATTTCTCGTTGACAAAGCGAGTAAATGGAGGGAAAATCTATCACCATCGATGGCAGAAATGTGAGGGCCCGATCCTAATGTGGTGTTTAATGAACACATAATGATTATTTGCGTAAACAGCGGAAGATTTATTTCAAATGTCTTGTCAAACGGCCCTAAAAATTTTTCGCTTTTAGGTGATACATATATACTGATACTGAAAATATATAATTCCAGTTTCCAATTTAACATGTTGATCATAACATAATTACCAAGTATAACATCAACCGGTAGTAGCATAATTAAAATACAGATACTCGGGGTATACCCCGATAAATTTAAAACATAAGTCAAACTACTCTAACAACTACTGGGACTCAAATTATAAAACATAACCTAAGCTCGCTCTCAAGGAGCTTCGGTATTCATCGATGCTTCACCTCGAGCATCCACAGTACGTCTACCTGTACCACCTGTCATGCCCATACAACAAAGACATGACAGCCCCCCGCGAAGGGGGTCAGAACCCAGTACGAGAAATAAATAGAATCACGTCAAGAATGACAAAGTATCATGCAATGCATACCATGTATGAATGCGATGTATGAATGGGTAAAAAGAATCGAGTCTCAAGATACCAAATATCGGAGTCCAAAGGAAGGTATCATCAAATCATCAAAGCTCGAGCAGAGGGTGACAGTATACATACATTGTGCTAGGAAAACTCATCCTATGTACGTTACTGCATCCAGCCCTCGTGTCTAGGTCCGGTCGCACCTGCACGTGACTACAGTTACTACCTATACTACCTGTCATTGCCATGCTCGTCGTACCCGACACTCAGAGTAAGTCAACTCAGTCAAATCATGGATATCAAAGGAATGATAGATCAATATGAAATGCCCATGAATCATTTATGTATCAAATGACATATGCAACTCAATATATCATGCAATCTCATGTGAAAGTATATACAAATCATGTAATTTCACATATCATGTAATCCAAGACATTCATCATGTCATATAGTCACATAAGAATCATATAGTGACAAATAAGTCATATAAATCAAATAATGACATATAAGGCCATACATTAGCATCATTACACGTATTTGCCAGACGTCATGATAAAACTCATTTCAACGTACCTCGACCCAAGCTAATCTACAAGACTTCTCAGATCAACCCCGGATTCTATTAACCTGGTCATATAAATTTCAAATAACACTAAGTGTTCAAATAGTGCATTGAATCAATTGCAACTTCTAAATATTGACCCTTAGCGATTTTCTTAATTTTCAGCTTGACCCATTTTCGTAGAAAAATCACTATAAATTCATAAGACCTCCAAATGACTTCAAACCAGGGGAAAACATTCGACAACAACAAGGTTCATTTCATATTTAATGATCTTTAGCTAATTCATAGGTCTAGGGGTCGATTCATAGCATAATTCATCAAATTCTAATATGCTCTGTTAGTGCAGATTGAGCAGTGATAGGGAAAAGGTCATATATCACTCATATGAACTCCAAATCATGTGAGGCTAGTTTCTAATGCACGATAACTCCAAATTCTACAATACATATATTATGAATGTCAAGCAAAAGAGTCAATCTTTATGTACATTATTTGAAAAACGTACAAGCCTAAAAACTCGTATATCCCCTGCTTCCAGATTGTATAGTTGCTGGTAGAATTAGCATAACATTTGCATATGAACTCCAAATTGAGTGAGGCCAATTCCTAATGCAAGATAACTTCTAATAATACAACTCTTATTAGAGGGTAAAACTTCATATTCGTAGCCATTTATTCCCAGAAACACGAAGAACACGAAGCATGAAACTCGCATGCACTAAATTTCCAGATTTGACACATGTTGGTAAAATGACCATAACGTTTTCATCTTAAATTCAAATTAGGTGATTTCGGTGGACAATAAAAGCTAACATAAAATACTACAACTCATTATCAGAGGCGTTATCTTCAAATTCGATGTTTAACCATGCATAAAACTCGAAATACCAGACTATAAGTGCACTGCCTACTAGCTGAACCGTTTTGACAGCAACTTTTCATGAATAACCACCATGGTTCGACCCTCAATCCTACATGCAACTTGATAAAACTCAAGAATGATGATATACCTTCACTTATCTTCAGGATTTGAAGCTCAATCATCCCAAAACATCTGGAGCTCACGAATTTCTTGCTACAATTGTGGTTTCTGCTGCACCCTTCCATTTCTTGCCTCTTGCTTCCTTAATTTCGAAATCCTCATGGTGTTTGCTTCCTAAATCCTTGTTTGCATGTGTTTTTCAGGTAGTAAGAAGGGTAGTTGAAGGGAAAACAATCTGATAAACTTAGAAGAAGAAGTGTGGTGGAGGAGAAGATATGATGGTCTTGCATGGAGGTAGGCGATGACTTCAAGGTGATGGGAGGGATTTTTGGATTGTGTGAGTGTGGTCTATTGCACCACAATCTTTTGTTTATTGTTTAATTGGTTGTTTGTGACCAATATACCTATATATATATGTCGTAGTCCGAAACACAAAAAAAATCGTGATCTATATTTTAATCATCCGAATTTTTCTCAAAATTCATAACTTATTATTTCCTACATTTCGAAATAAATTATCCAAATTCTGAACTAATTAATTATCTGGATTTTATATTAATCCGGATTAATTAGCATCGGGGCCTTACACTTCTTCCCCTCTTAAAAAGATTTCGTCCTCGAAATCGCAGAACCGAGTATAACTCAATAAATTAAATCATATGAGATGTCTCAATCTCATTCATAGATACATAAGAATAATCATGTATCAATAACAATTGATGTGGTAGTGTCAACAGTATACCACTGAATCAAACTTCTCTGTGATTCCACAAGGTTCAAAATGTCGAGGCAACATCATACCTCACTTAACGAATCATATTGATCATCTCAAAGGTAATATCTTCATATTTACCTGATTCTCAACTCGAAGTGTAACGATATATTTCTCTTTGGCGTAGCAAATCTGCTCACCTTAAGCCAATTTCAATTGTATTCGCGGAAATTTTATTGTTCCTAGCATTTTCTCAACAATCTCAAGTTATACCAAAAAAAAATATTCCTTATCATTTTCATCTCAGCATATCAGCGCTCAGCAATTCTGGCTCTACAAAACCTCAACCGATGTCATCCCAAAAGGTATCTGAAATTTAAATTTATAGGAAAATTCTACTAGTGAATAGTGACTTTTGTCAATTCTCACTAAATTCATCACTATTAATCGAGACATAACTTCCAAAGTGGATATTTTCTCAGTTTATTCATCAGTATGGATATGCTAAGCCATACTCATTGCTAACTTAGTACCCATGACATTCTGAAAATAGTTCATTGGATAGTATCCTTGATCTCTATCAGATACAATTGTTACAGAAACTAAACCACATCTTAAACATGTCGTTTTCTCATAGACATATAGACTATCATATGAAATCAATATTTTGTATTGAATAGTCAATCAATTCCGATTCAACTTTTTCACAATCTCTGTTTGTTTTAAACAATTTGAGCTATAAAACTCAAAACTAGAAATTTCCCAAATTCATTGTGGTACTTACAAATTCTGTAATATCCCATTAGGTCTCGTATTTTTATCTTGACCTGCTGGCATGTCAAACAAGTTGCCACGGATTCAAAAATTTCTTTCTTTATAACATTCCATCAGAAATAGGATCTCAAGAATGATACATCTCATCATTCCCAGAATAACATTATGTCATCTATAATGTGCTTTCTGCAGTAATACTTCTTTCAAATCAGTAGGATTCGATGCTAATTACTGATTGTTCAATCGCAACCCGCCACTAAATTGCATATTAAAATCTAGTTGGTTGATGAGACATAACCAATTTCTTCACTCAATATCAGTATGAGTCTGACCTTCGAGTATTTCTGATCGTCAAAATCAGAGGTGACTCAACTCCAAAGCATACATTGATGCTATCAGTGCACCTTGCACTTTTCGGTTCAGTGCATCTGCTACTATTTTTATTTTCCTTGATTTATATTGACTATCAAAGTCAAATTCTTTAATAAATCTAGTCATCGCTTCTATCTCAAGTTCAACTCTGACTGAATAATAGATATTTTAAACTCCAAAAATCAGAGTGTATTATGAATTGTTCGCCACCCAGATACGTTGCCACATCTTCAAGGCAAAACTAATGGCTGCAAACTCAATTTCATGAACAAGATATCATAATTTTTTTTTTCAACTTCAATCATCTTAAGGCATATGCAATCATCTCCTCATGATGTATCAGAACATATCTCATATCTTTGACCACTTTGCACAAACTACATATTCCCCTGACCAGTTCAACAAAATCGACATTGGGGCTGTAGTTCACTTCCATTTTAGTTATGACAACCGCTTTCACATTCATCTGACCAAACGAAACTCAAATTTCTTCTTGGTCAATTGGTTCATCCTTCCATAAAGCCTGTAATGTCTGGCAAAACTCATAACACCTTGTATCTTGAGTACACTGGTTGGTATGGGCCAAATTAGTACTACATTTACTTTACTGGGAGCAACAAGTATCCGGTGAGCTGATATCACCGATCCCAAAACAATAATCGATTCAACCAAGATTTACATTCGATAACTTGGTACACAAGTTGAGCTTCACGAAGCGTCTGAATCATCATTCACAGATGTTCTGTATGGTTCCTTCCTGATCTCGTATACACTAGTATACCACTGATGAATATGATTACATTTCCGTCCAAAAGTTACGGAATATTTTCTTCATCAAATTCATAACTCTACCGGTATAGTTGTCAGACCACACGACATTTCCAAAAATTCAAAATGTCTATATCTGGTTTGACCAGTTTCCTAGAGAACATTTTATCTTTTGACTCAAACTGATGGTAACCAGAGTAAAAATCGTTCTTCTTATACTTCAAGTTTCTTACAATTGATCATTTACTTCTCGATCTTAGGCAGTGGGTATTTATTCTCGACAATAGCCCGATTCAACTACCTTTAGTCGATACACATCTTCATAATATCATCTTTCTTCTTCACGAACAATACTGATGTTTTCCTCAAGTGACATACTCAGACATATGTACCCTTATCGAGGATATTCTGTAACTATTCTTATAAATTTGTCAACTCTGCTGATGACATTCCATACAGTACTTTCGATATCGAATCTATTCCTTGGCATCAACAAATAATTAAAATCGATTTCCTTCTCCAGTGAAAATTCTTTTATTTCTTCAAGAAAATCTTGGTAGGTTTTCTTACCTCTATAATATCAGTCAACCTCGACTCTTCCTGATGAGTATCAACTGTTTATTATCAAATATCCTTCATTTTCCAAATATCGCAACAACAATATTTTCATAGCTGATACAATCAGTATCTTAGTTCACTATTTGTGGCTATAAATATTTCATTTTGGGGCCACAAAACAGTCGAAAATTCATTATACCATGAAATCAACTTACTATATCTCAAAATTTATCAGAGTATCCACACCTGATACAATGAAAATCATATCTGGGCAACAACATTTTATTCAAATCCACAACACTATCATCAAACTGTAAGATACAGTTCACTATCACATGTATGGATAGTATAAGTATCACTGCTGGTGTATTTTCCAATTCATCATTATCAATGCACATTTGATGCAATGTATGAAAATAATGCTTTTGTCTCAAATCAAACTCGTGCAGTGTGATCAACTACACAACATGTATCTGTGATCACTACTCCTATAGCATTCTCTATCATTGCCGAAATTGAAATGGTTATATATCCTGGAGACATCTCAATCCCATTGTCAAGGTATACTCTCTGGTATACAGGTAATTAACTGCTGCTGAAACTGAGTGGTCGTAAAGAATAACCACCATGATATCTACCCCTAGCTCAGGGTATTTGTTGTTATGGCTGCATCTATTCCCGAGTAAGTAACAGACATGCTCTGACTGGCCACAATCAATATCAGTTCTTATTATTCTTTCATGTGGATCAGTAGATATTTACATCCACAGTGACTTCAAAAAGATTTGATATTCTACAATCTCATAGTACCTCTAGAACTACTAGAGCTGGATAAATTGGATTGATACTTCTGAAACTTTTCTAGGACTACTTGGATTATCCCAATGATAGTCACTTCATTAACCTTTAATCCAGTTTTAACTACTTCGCACCACATCGGTGTCTTATTCTTCAGTCGAATTATAATCTCTTCACTAGTGAATAGCTATCGAGATTAAGCATATACTTCTATTTCTCAAGTCCAGGATAATCGTTTATCATTTTCCATGTAATCAACACGGCTTTCTGGTAAACATTCTTTCCCATGTCACAAGAGGGAAACTCGTCTTCCATCACTACCATTACTCTAGATACTCTCATCTAAAAGAGTTCATCTTGTAGTTTTTCTTCATAGTTCGGACACAAAAACTGGAACTGAATTACGACAGTCCCTAAATCCAAGTCCTCATTCAAACCAATTCTCGTTGTTTCTCATAACAACTATACTCGATTCTTCAATTGAAATATCGATAATTTCAATATCCTCAAGTTCTAAATTATCATATCGACGTATACTGGTTTTGACGTAAACTCATATGTATAACCTTGGTCTTTTAGACTTAAATTCCCGATGTTAATCGACACAAAGCGTTTTAATTATTTCTAGTGTCATCCCACTAATCACAATGATAAGTCCCAAAGTGATAAACACAATTTCCAATAATAGACACATTATCACTAAGTTATAGTGCAATTAACAGTTTATAGTGTCTATAGGTTCGATAGATAGCTCTTAAAGTGTGTACCGCTGCTACCTGTCCAAACACTAACTGTCCATCATAAAATCAAAACATCATATACAATCTCAAGTCAGAGATGTTCTCATCACTTATTCTACATCATCATCCGGTCAGCAACTATCAGTGCTAACAAATAAAATTCTCAATTTCTCTAGATTGTCTCCAACTCAGCATTCAAAATCTCTAGATGATATGCGACTCAGCATTCAAATTCTCTACATTATATGCAAATCAGCATATTAAAATATTCAGAGATATGACATCTCGCTATCCTTGCTTAATAATCCATTACATGTATAAAATCTCATTATCTAACATGTAATCATAGCAGGTAAGAGCATATAAAAACACGTAGTCAATTACATGCACAAATAATTTTATTTGTGACTAGACTCAGTGTCCTAACTCTAGTGCGAGCATATCCCAGATATATGCTCTGATACCATAATGTGAGAGCCCAATCCTAATGTGGTGTTTAATGAACACATAATGATTATTTGCGTAAACAGCGGAAGATTTATTTCAAATGTCTTGTCAAACGGCCCTAAAAATTTTTCGCTTTTAGGTGATACATATATACTGATACTGAAAATATATAATTCCAGTTTCCAATTTAACATGTTGATCATAACATAATTACCAAGTATAACATCAATCGGTAGTAGCATAATTAAAATACAGATACTCGAGGTATACCCCGGTAAATTTAAAACATAAGTCAAACTACTCTAACAACTACTGGGACTCAAATTATAAAACATAACCTGAGCTCGCTCTCAAGGAGCTCCGGTATTCATCGATGCTTCACCTCGAGCATCCACAGTACGTCTACCTGTACCACCTGTCATGCACATACAACAAAGACATGACAGCCCCCCGCGAAGGGGGTCAGAACCCAGTACGAGAAATAAATAGAATCACGTCAAGAATGACAAAGTATCATGCAATGCATACCATGTATGAATGCGATGTATGAATGGGTAAAAAGAATCGAGTCTCAAGATACCAAATATCGGAGTCCAAAGGAAGGTATCATCAAATCATCAAAGCTCGAACAGAGGGTGACAGTATACGTACATTGCGCTAGGGAAACTCATCCTATGTACGTTACTGCATCCAGCCCTCGTGTCTAGGTCCGGTCGCACCTGCACGTGACTACAGTTACTACCTATACCGCCTGTCATCGCCATGCTAGTCGTACCCGACACTCAGAGTAAGTCAACTCAGTCAAATCATGGATATCAAAGGAATGATAGATCAATATGATATGCCCATGAATCATTTATGCATCAAATGACATATGCAACTCAATATATAATGCAATCTCATGTGAAAGTATATACAAATCATGTAATTTCACATATCATGTAATCCAAGACATTCATCATGTCATATAGTCACATAAGAATCATATAGTGACAAATAAGTCATATAAATCAAATAATGACATATAAGGCCATACATTAGCATCATTACACGTATTTGCCAGACGTCATGATAAAACTCATTTCAACGTACCTCGACCCAAGCTAATCTACAAGACTTCTCAGATCAACCTCGGAATCTATTAACCTGGTCATATAAATTTCAAATAACACTAAGTGTTCAAATAGTGCATTGAATCAATTGCAACTTCTAAATATTGACCCTTAGCGATTTTCTTAATTTTCAGCTTGACCCATTTTCGTAGAAAAATCACTATAAATTCATAAGACCTCCAAATGACTTCAAACCAGGGGAAAACATTCGACAACAACAAGGTTCATTTCATATTTAATGATCTTTAGCTAATTCATAGGTCTAGGGGTCGATTCATAGCATAATTCATCGAATTCTAATATGCTCTGTTAGTGCAGATTGAGCAGTGATAGGGAAAAGGTCATAAATCACTCATATGAACTCCAAATCATGTGAGGCTAGTTTCTAATGCACGATAACTCATAATTCTACAATACATCACTTATGAATGTCAAGCAAAAGAGTCAATCTTTATGTACATTATTTGAAAAACGTACAAGCCTAAAAACTCGTATATCCCCTGCTTCCAGATTGTATAGTTGCTGGTAGAATTAGCATAACATTTGCATATGAACTCCAAATTGAGTGAGGCCAATTCCTAATGCAAGATAACTTCTAATAATACAACTCTTATTAGAGGGTAAAACTTCATATTCGTAGCCATTTATTCCCAGAAACACGAAGAACACGAAGCATGAAACTCGCATGCACTGAATTTCCAGATTTGACACATGTTGGTAAAATGACCATAACGTTTTCATCTTAAATTCAAATTAGCTGATTTTGGTGGACAATAAAATCTAACATAAAATACTACAACTCATTATCAGAGACGTTTTCTTCAAATTCGATGTTTAACCATGCATAAAACTCGAAATACCAGACTATAAGTGCACTGCCTACTAGCTGAACCGTTTTGACAGCAACTTTTAATGAATAACCACCATGGTTCGACCCTCAATCCTACATGCAACTTGATAAAACTAAAGAATGATGATATACCTTCACTTATCGTCAGTATTTGAAGCTCAATCATCCCAAAACATCTGGAGCTCACGAATTTCTTGCTACAATTGTGGTTTCTGCTGCACCCTTCCATTTCTTGCCTCTTGCTTCCTTAATTTCGAAATCCTCATGGTGTTTGCTTCCGAAATCCTTGTTTGCATGTGTTTTTCAGGTAGTAAGAAGGGTAGTTGAAGGGAAAACAATCTGATAAACTTAGAAGAAGAAGTGTGGTGGAGGAGAAGATATGATGGTCTTGCATGGAGGTAGGCGATGACTTCAAGGTGATGGGAGGGATTTTTGGATTGTGTGAGTGTGGTCTATTGCACCACAATCTTTTGTTTATTGTTTAATTGGTTGTTTGTGACCAATATACCTACATATAAATGTCGTAGTCCGAAACACAAAAAAATCGTGATCTATATTTTAATCATCCGAATTTTTCTCAAAATTCATAACTTATTATTTCCTACATTTCCAAATAAATTATCCAAATTCTGAACTAATTAATTATCTGGATTTTATATTAATCCGGATTATTTAGCATCGGGGCCTTACAAGAAATGGGACTAATCACATGGCAAAGGTTCCGAGAAGCATTCCTAAAGTAATATTTTCCAACAGCCGTACAGATCCAGAAGCTGAGTAAATTCGAGCACTTGACACAGACTCATGACATGTCAGTGGTGGAATATACCTCAAAGTTCAATTCTCTAGGAACTTATGCACCATCTATTATGGCTGATGAGACCCTGAAACTACATCGCTTCAGGAATGGATTGAGCAGTCGTATCGAATATGCCCTTGCAATCTATGAAACCGCAAACTTTGGAGACTTAATGAGAGCAGCCATCAGAGCTGAAGTGAGATGAATGTAAGCTCAAGCGATCTTCCTCTTGCCAACACGCCATCAATGGCCAGAATTTCAAAAGGCCTAATCCGTCCAATGATCAACTAAAAGGACCCACATCTGCCCCAACCTACCTGAGATTCCCAAAATGTTCGAGTTGTGGCCTTGCACATACTGGGGAATGCCTTAGAAAAAGAGGAGTGTGCTTTCGATGTGGACAGTTTGGACATAGGATTGCAGAATGCCTTGAACCCGAGGTAAATGGGAAAGTTACAAGTAACGGCGGCCATCCAAACAAGCCAAGGGATAATAAGCCAAATGCCCGGATCTTTACCATAACACGAGAGGAGGTGGAGGACGTGAACAAAGTCGTGGCATGTACCATTTTAGTAATTAACTTACCAGCATATTCATTGCTTGATTGTGGTGTCACGCATTCATATCCAAGAGGTTGTTGAGAAACTAACATTAATCCATAAATACCCTTATCTTTTCTAAGGTTAAACTCGCTCAAGTTTCGAGGACGAAACATCCAATAAGAAGGGAGGGTGTAAAAACTCGTTTCCCAACTTAGTCAAACACTAAACGAACTACTCAAGGTTATTTATTTAAATCACTAACTTAATATTAAGATAATCAAGACTTTGTATTAGAGATAATATTGTGTTTATAATACTCAACCTTGTAGACTTTTAAAACAGTTAAAAATGTGTAGATAATTAAGAATACTACTAAAGATAATAATAATTGATATGATCAATATCTTAGTTAGTAGAATACTTAATAGATAATCTTGTAAATTATAAAACACTTGTTGGATTATTATTTAAATTATGAACTAATATATAGATAATTAGTTAGATTTCAAAATAATTTATAGATAATTATCTATGATATAAAACAATTGATAGATGATGACTTGTGATACAAAACACTTGGTAAATCATATTATAGATTATATATAATGCATCACTTTACAAAATAATTAAGGGATAAATTTGGGCTAACAAAATCCTTATGATTAAGGGGACTTACACGTCCAAATCACCACTTTATCACAACTCCACATCAGCCATCTAAAGCTTTAAAATATTGTATCTTCAGTTGCAAAATCTATATCATTGACCAAGAGTAACTCTCGTGACTTCCGGCCAATACATTTGATAAGTCCAACCCTTTTAAAATTCTGAAATTCACACATTAAAGGCGTACACTTTTTACCTTTAAGGAGGGAGATTTCATCGTGTTTTTGCAAAGTAATTCATTCATCCTTTAAAATCACTGTACGTGGGCTTTTGTTATATATTCGTTTCATTTTTGAAAAATCATATGCATGTTTTGAAATTTCAATCGACTATGTGAAATATGCAGTTCTTATAAAAATTATATTTTTTTAAGCACACTAAATTCCGAAATCTGATTGGAATGAATTATTTATGGCCCTGATGCGGTAGGATTATAACTGTTTTCTGACATAATACGGTGGTTAATCGTTGTTCTGGGAAGTCCAGATCATTTATTCGTGGGTGAGCCGATGTTATGACATTATCTCTATGAGGGTTAAGTCTAAATACTGATATCAGTACCAAGATTAAATTAGAGCATTTATTGTGCTTAACGTATATGAACAATTATGATGATATGATATGTTATGTGTTGGGAAAACATATCTAACTTTTGGTGATTACAAACATCTACCGGACACAACACATCTACCGGATACAAACATCTACCGGATGGACATCTACCAGACACAGACATCTACCGGATACAAACATCTACTGGATGGACATCTACTGGACACAGACATCTACTGGATAGACATCTAGCGGATACAGTTATCTATTGGAAAAAGACATCTACCGAGTGCAAAGATATCAAGAGTGTATATCTACCGAGTACAGAAGAATGAACGCTCACTAAAAGAAGAATATCAGTAGACATCTAACTATCCAGCAAATGCACAAGGCAACAAGACAAAACAAGTACAACTTATTCTGATAAAGGTACAACAGAGCGCCGCACCTTGCTATATCACCACCACCATTAGCGTCAGAATAAAAGAGCCGTTCCTTAACAAAATTGGAAAGAAGACAATCAGAATTTGGAATGAAGACAGGAAATTGATCTCTTCCAAATATAAAAAAGTTGTCGTTAGACCATTGTGTCTATAAATACATCTAAGTGAAGAATGAAGATGTTAGCTGAACCATCTGATCAAACACGAGACAAAAATCAACGTCAACCTAATCGTTTCATTGAGATACTCTGAAGTTTCAGCAAGAGCAGCAAAGAACTACAACTGTAATCTTGAAAGATTAATTGCAACTGAGTCTGCTGCTCAAAGAACACTCGAAGCAAAATAGTTTTATATCTAGTGTGAGTGTTATAGAATACATTGTAAACAACATAGAAAGTTGTGATTGCTAGGAGTTTAGGCCAAGCTGTGTGAGTGCCTAAGGAGGTTGTATACTGTAAAGTGTAAACCAAAGTCTTCTAGTGTAACCTTCCTGCAAAGGAAGAAGGGGAGACGTAGAAGCGTTGTGCTTCGAACTTCCAAAAACAACATTTGTGTCATTTACTTACCGCAATTTACATTAAGTTACTACTACTCACAAGTCCAGCAGACGTCTTCCGCGCTATAATCAGTATCTGCTGACTTGCAACAAATTGAGAAGCTACTGTAGTACCTAACAGTCTGCAGAAAACCAAGTAAAATCGAAATTGAATCTAGTGTTTATTCAACCCTGTTGAGCCTTAAACGCATGGTTGCGTTTAATGCGTTAAATTATCCTCGGTCAATCTTTGAGTTTTGATGATCAACAAAACTTGTGTTTGTTATACTAATGCAGCTA
The DNA here is from genome assembly GCA_907163345.1 of Haberlea rhodopensis. NCBI lineage: Eukaryota > Viridiplantae > Streptophyta > Magnoliopsida > Lamiales > Gesneriaceae > Haberlea > Haberlea rhodopensis. The sequence continues at coordinate 154,464 of CAJQUN010000125.1, read as the reverse complement.
CTTAGTGTGCAGATTAAGTGATGAAAAGTGGTTTGGAATGAAGAAAATCGAGTGTGCATATTCTGGCCTGGATCGCCCCAGGCGATGGGTGCTAGGCGAAGCATCGCCACGCACATCGACAGAGGCGATGGCTAGGCGAGCATACGAGGAAGAACGCTCCAGGCGATGATGACCATCTCCTGAGGCGATGGCAACCAGGAGTGACATCGCCCCGCACATAGACAGAGGCGACGCCGAGGCAATGCACGGGCATGCGCGCAGGGGAGATCATTTGAGGCGATGGGCTGAACGCCCGAGGCGATGGCTGGAACGCCTGAGGCGATGGCTGGAACGCCTGAGGCGATGCAAGATTTTAGGCTGCTGAGGCTACGACATTGGAATTTAATTTGGATCGCCTGAGGCGATCGGGACATCGCCTGAGGCGATGCGTGATTTATGCTGACCGTTGGAGCGCGGCGATGGAGATCGTCTGAGGCGATGGCTGAGGCAATCGAGGAGTGATTTCAGTCTTTTGTGTAGCAACGGCTAGTAGGAGCCTAGGGGGCCTCCTACACTATAAATATTGATGCTTTGGAGCATTCTGAAGACAAGAAACAAGCCTACAAACTTCATCAAAGCTTTGCCAATTCAATTCTTAAATAGCTTTGCAATCTCCATACATTGTTGTTGTATTGGAAATTGTAATTCTTCTATTTTGTTAGAGTCTTGTTGTCTTCGTGTGAGTGCACCGTGAAGGTGTTTGTGTTTGATCTATTGTAAAGGTCCTCCAACACCAAAGCAAGTTGGAAAATTGTAAAGTCATCAACAAGTCTAGTTGGTGCAAGTGTATGGCTATCCTTGGAGCCCTTAAGGCCAAGAAGACTCGTGAAGAGTGTTGGTAGCTCGGGAAGAGCTTTGTGTACTCGGGAAGAGTATTGTGCTCGGGAAGAGCTTGTGTACTCGGGAAGAGTATTGTGCTCGGGAAGAGCTTTGTAACTCGGGAAGAGTTGTTGTGTGGCTAACTTTGAGCCCTCAAGGCCAAGATCAATTGTTCTAGTGGAACCTCGGTTGGAGGTTATCTAACCGGGAAGAGGAGACGTAGGCGATTCATCGCCGAACTTCTATAACAAATCTTTGTGTCTTTTATCGCTTTAATTTCATTACGCATTTATTTACTTATTCTTTTTTATTTATCGATTGACGTAAGTTTCCGCAAGCACAAAACTATTTTATTTTTCAAACTCATTTTAAAACGCTAAAGTAGCCAAGGAATCTCATTCACCCCCTCTTCGATTCCAACAAGTGGTATCAGAGCCATTTTATTTTTGTTTTTAAATCAAATCTTTTATATGGCTAATCTAGCAAATGAGTTTGCTCAAGGTCAATCGACAAATCGCCCTCCGCTTTTCACGGGTGATAACTACGGTTATTGGAAGAATAGAATTTCTCTATACATCCAATCCGTAGATTATGATTTATGGAAGATTATAGTGAAAGGTCCACATATTCCTTTAAAGGAAGTTGGGGGAATAAGTGTTCCTAAAGATATGGACGACTTCACTAGAGCGGATATGATTTTAATTTCACAAAATGTAAAGCTATTAATATTTTGCATTGTGCTTTAGATATGAAGGAGTACAACCGGATCTCAATGTGCTCAACCGCTAAGGAAATATGGGACAAATTGAAAATTTGTCATGAAGGAACAAATCAAGTGAAGGAGACCAAGATTGATCTTCTACAACTCAAATATGAGACATTTGAGATGGAGTCCAGAGAAGAGGTAGATTCAATGTTTAGAAGACTCACCCAAATAATAAACGAGCTTGCTCAACTTGGAGAGAAGTATCCTCCAAAGCAAATATGGAGGAGAGCACTAAGAGCCTTGCCAAAGGAATGGGATGCGAAGAGAACCGCCATCATCGAGTCCAACAAAGGAGAGAACGCATCTTATGACCTTGATGAGCTTCATGGCACATTGGTGACCCATGAACTTGAAGTATCTACAAGAAAAGGAATAAAGGAGGATGATAGATCCATGAGGAAAGGGATTGCCTTGGTTGGGAGGAAAGATCAATCCGAGGATGAAGATGATGATGAGGATGAAGAGATGATCTTGTTCACTAGGAAGTTCAAGAAGTTCTTCAACAAACATAACAAGCCAAAGGCCTCCGGTGCTACCAAACATGAATCCAAACACGAGGTAACTTGCTATAATTGTCAAGATATAGGTCATTATGCTAACAAATGTCCTAGGAAGAAGAGTGAGGACAAAGGCAAGAAGAAGGCCCTTATAGCCACATAGAGTGATAGTGACTCCGATGAAGAAGAAGCGACAAATCTTTGTCTAATGGCTCTTGGAGATGAAGGAGATGAAAGCGACAATGAGGTACCATCTTATGATGAATTATTAGATGCTTATAATGAATTGATTGTCTTGGTAAAACCAAAAAGAGCAACAAAGTGCTTAAGCTAGACTTGGCTAAGAAGGAAGAAGAAAATACTATTTTGAAAAACCAAGTGCTTGATTTAAAGACATCTTTTGCCAAGTTTAGTGATAGTAGTTTAAAGATGAATGAATTGCTTGGCTTGCAACGTTGTAGCTTTGATAAAGCCGGGTTAGGCTTCTCAAGCAAATCAAAAACTTTTTCAAGCTTGTTGGCTAAAGCAAATCATGATTCTCCTACTTGTAACTATTGTTGTAAAAGTGGTCATACCAAGAACAAGTGTAGGTTTGCTAGAATCCAATACCAACCTAATAAGAGGTGGAAATGGATTCCAAAAGTGCCATTGAAAGTTAACCCTCTAGGACCCAAAAATCAAATGGGTACCAAAGACCCCCCTATTGTTAATTTGTTTTGTAGGGACAACCATGGATTGGAGGATGAAGGACCAAGCAACTCAAAGGAGGAGTTTATTCTATTCACCACCATAGAAGAGGCGAGAGGCGTTGGACCTATGACAAGAACGAACTCTTGTCATCGAGGGTAAAATTTACTTTTTACATGTTAAAAGAGCAAATCAAAATTCATTGGCACAAATTAATTGTGATCAATAAATATTGAAGCTCAATATTCATTGGAGTAAAATGCATAACCCCTTAGCATAATTGTTAAATGCATGATGTATGCTTATCTTTTTATAGTAAGTATCTTGATATGCCTTGCATTCAAATTTGAATATGCTATGTGAAAATGTGCAATTATATGATTTGTTATAATGCATTGATAATTTTATTGTTTATTGGGCATGAATGCATGAACATATGCACACATTGCAACATTTAGAATTTATTGTTGAGTGTCTTAAACGCATGTGTATTTCACTAATTGATTTGATCTAATAGCTATTACATGCTTGGTGAGGACCATGTGTAAAGTTGTTAAAATATGGCTATGTGTCAACATGTTTGAGCTATGTTTATTTAAATTTTATGCTTTTTGATTATCACAAAAAGGGAGAGAATTTTGTGATAAACTTGAACCTTAATACATGCATAGTTTAAGGGGGAGAGCTTGTGCATGCATGGTTTGAGGGGGAGAGTTATTTGTTTGATGCTTTACTTGTTTAACTTGTATGTGTTATGCAATTGTTAAGGGGGAGTCATTTGTACTCACATTTCATGCATATTACTTATTCAAGTTTATCAAGTTTTGTGATCATCAAAAAGGGGGAGATTGTTGAGCCTTAAACGCATGGTTGCGTTTAATGCGTTAAATTATCCCCGGTCAATCTTTGAGTTTTGATGATCAACAAAACTTGTGTTTGTTATACTAATGCAGCTACTTAGTGTGCAGATTAAGTGATGAAAAGTGGTTTGGAATGAAGAAAATCGAGTGTGCATATTCTGGCCTGGATCGTCCCAGGCGATGGGTGCCAGGCGAAGCATCGCCACGCACATCGACAGAGGCGATGGCTAGGCGAGCATGCGAGGAAGAACGCTCAAGGCGATGATGACCATCGCCTGAGGCGATGGCAACCAGGAGCGACATCGCCCCGCACATCAACAGAGGCGACGCCGAGGCAATGCGCGGGCATGCGCGCAGGGGAGATCGTTTGAGGCGATGGGCTGAACGCCCGAGGCGATGGGCTGAACGCCCGAGGCGATGGCTGGAATGCCTGAGGCGATGTGGACTTTGCCCGAGGCAATGCAAGATTTTAGGCTGCTGAGGCTACGGCATTGGAATTTAATTTGGATCACCTGAGGCGATCGGGACATCGCCTGAGGCGATGCGTGATTTATGCTGACCGTTGGAGCGCGGCGATGGAGATCGCCTGAGGCGATGGCTGAGGCGATCGAGGAGTGATTTCAGCCTTTTGTGTAGCAACGGCTAGTAGGAGCCTAGGGGGCCTCCTACACTATAAATATTGATGCTTTGGAGCATTTTGAAGACAAGAAACTGTTGGGATATGCCCTAAGACAAGTCATTAGATGATTGTTTAAGACATACAATGTTTATGGATTTATGAATGGCAATTCATTATTATATATTATTCTTTTAACTGTGCATTGTGAATTAATATATATGTTAATGTCCTTAGAATAATATTGTATTATTCTTAAAGATGTCCCTAGTCAAGTATTATCATGAATAGGGATAATGATAATACGTAGAGACTTGTATATGTTGATCGATGAATTGTTCATTGATATGAGATATCAAATCAACATATGGGTACATGTTAGAGAACGATGTACTGGACAGACCCACCATGAGAATGCAACATGGATAGTTATATGATCGTCATATGCAATTCTCATAGTGATAATAATGTATACAATCCTTACGACTTGTGATCATCAGAGATCCCAACATAAGGAGTTATGTATCTTGATATCGTCAAACGTTACCCGTAACAGGGTAATCTATAAAGGCGACTATTGGATACACTACGAATTATGTAGAGGGATGTTGACTGATCGAGATAGGATTTGTCCCTCCTATATAACAGGAGATGTGTTTGGCCCTTGATCAAGTGAGAACTAAAATGCATGGCCATGCTCGAATGAGTCGATATGAGATATCGAGCTTATTCGTTTATTCTAGTTCTACTTGGGGATCAAGAAATAAAGATTGAATATACGAGTATGAATATTCCATGACTCGTGTTCAATCTAAACACAAAGGACAAAGGGATTAAGTTACATGATTAATATTATCACGAGTTCTAAAGGTTATGTCGAGTCATTGACATTCTCGTAATTTGGGTAACAGCTATGTGTTGCTAGATACCGCTCAATGCTGCGACATAAAATGAGATTTTATGTCACTGCCAACATTACGAGATCCTATCGGGTCGCACAAAAGATTAAATCAATAAGGGAAATTAAATTCATTGGATGAATTAATTAATTAAGAAGAGTCTTAATTAAGTGATTAAAAGGTTTTAATTAAATCATGGGTTTGGGCCCATAAGACTTTAAGAAAGTCTTGAACTTTAATTAAAAGCCTTATAATATAAATAAGAGGTTTTGATTAATTGTTAATTAGACTTTCATATCATTGTTTGATATCAAAAACCTAGCCACCTAAACCCTTAACCTCTCGGCCACTTTGAGAAAGTGACCTAACCGCCGCCGCCTCCTCTCCATCTCTCGGCCGTCGCTGCCGCTAGTGAAGGAAGGAGATTGGTTGTTGTTAATTGGTTTTGATCCGTGTTTTTGGTTTTGATTCGAGAATAAGTATAGCAACTTATTCTTGAATATCCCTTTTCGATTTGATCGTGTGGATACCGTAGAGACGAAGGTGAAAACTTTCGTTTGTGACTCGGAGTTCGTTGGACGTGCTGCTCCGTGGAATCTGCTTCAAACACGCTACAAGGGTAAGACTCTTATGTATTCTCTAATCCGATATGAATCCCTACGTATAGATCCGGTGTTAGTAATCCCAAAATTTTATTCCGCTGCGTTGTATGCTCATGGGGTTACTTACAGTGGTATCAGAGCCGTGTACAAGGCTCATATCGGATTTATGTGATTAAATTGTGTTAATCATATTAGAGCTTATATTGCATGCTATTTAAAACTGTATTTTCATATATGATATGGATTAAATCGAGTTTGCGAAAATCATCGTATGATATTATATATGATATAATTGATGGATCGAAATATATGATAATTCGTGATCAAAACCGGTACAATGGCTCACGGCCGAGACCACCTAAGGGCTAGGGTTCGAACCCTAGTCACCATGGCTCGGCCGCCGCTTGCAAAAGGCTAGGGTTTCGAACCCTAGTCATCATGGCTCATGGCCGCCGCATGTTGCTAGGGTTTCGAACCCATTGGCTCGTGCATGGCCAAGCAGCAGCCGCTTAAGGGCTAGGGTTCGGACCCTGGCTCGAGCATGAGCCGAGCCGCCGCAAAATTAGGGTTTTTGAACCCATTGGCTCGTGACGGCTAACTCATGACGGCTAGGGTTTCGAACCCTAGCAGCCGTGCATGGGCTCGCCGCCACCGCTCGAGCATGGCTCGGCCATGGGCTAGGGTTTCGAACCCTAGGCCCACTATTGGTCCAGCCGTGTGCTTCATGGTTCGAACCATGGTGGTTCGAGTCTTAGTCGCTTTAGTTCGTGGCATGTGATGTCCCGAGCGTACGATAATTTTTTCAAAAATTATTTTACAGTTTTAATTAGAATTAAATTTAAAATGTTTAGAATTTAATTAATTAAATGTTAATGCATGCTTTATGTGTTGTTTGAGCATGGTGCGTGGTTATAGCCCTTTGACCTATTAGATAGGATTTGTGGATGTTTGTAATTTATAATACGACCTGCGTGTCGTGCCTTTCTCTATTTCATTCTAAATGTAATCCCTCCCCTATGTTCCCCTCGAATGTGAATCGAGGAATTCTATATCTTGTAAATAGTGTAGTTTATTTTATTGATGGTGATCAATGAAGATGGAGCATCGTGCCGGGATGAGGAGGCCATTCACAAATTGGAGCCAAGGAAGGTGCTTGTGAAGTTACCTTAGGTTGACTCATTGGATTTTCTCATTGGCTTGAGAAAATCATTAGTAGGGGCTATAACCATGTCACGTTTAATTATGTATGTTGATGCATGATTTATCTTATGTTTTAGTTTGATAATAGTATTACACATATATGTAGATATGTATACAACTATATGTAGTGGACATATTTTAAATTATCAAATTAATCATGAGATCAATAAATCCCTCTAAAATATTAAGTTTTAGATGCCTTCCAAAATAAAAGTACTCGTCAATAACTTCGATTGTACATGTGTGGGTTTGCCAAAGCAAAGCACCGTGGCAATCTTAGTAAGGCGCGAAAGGATAAAAGTGATATACGTTATACTTTAATTGGGTACGACTTAACTAGGTTATCTCAATAGGATTGGGAACCTAGAGGCATGGGTTGGATTATAATTCATTTGATGAATTGAACAAAGCGTTGTTCGTCCAACTATCCAAGAATTATGTGTGATATAATTGACAAAGTGTTGTCTACCTAAATAACCGAGTCTTGGGCGATTAGCCAAAGCTAACTCAAGATTAAGTGAAATATGGATCTTGGCCCACTAAAGGTTTCGAGGGTTGATATTTTTCAAACAAAATAGTGGGAGTATCATTTAATATAAGACCATGTTAAATGATTTAAATCATAAACTTATTTTGCATATTTATATTGTAGATATCCATGGCAACTAACAACGTTACTAGCACTTTATCACTGCGATCGGTCCTTGAGAAGGACAAACTAAATGGGACGAATTTCCTAGACTGGCATAGGAACTTGAGGATAGTCCTCAAACAAGAAAAGAAACAATATGTCCTAGAGGAACCCTTACCCGCTGAGGAACCTCCCCTAACGGCTACAAGAACCGAAAAAGATGCTTACAAGAAGCATCAGAGTGACGCACTTGATGTTGGGTGCCTCATGCTTGCCACCATGAACTCTGAGCTTCAGAAGCAACATGAGGAAATGGAGGCGTTCGATATGATCGAACACTTAAAGCAGTTGTAACAACAGCAAGCTAGACAAGAGAGGTATGACGTCTCTAAAGCGTTATTCCAGTGCAGGATGGTAGAAGGAAGCTTGGTTGGAACTCATGTGCTCAAGATGATTGGGTACATTGAGAATCTGGACAAGCTGGGTTTTCCATTGGACCAAGAGTTGGCCACCGATGTGATCTTGCAATCGTTGCCTGAAAGCTTCAGTCAATTTGTAGTAAATTACAATATGACTGACATGGAAAAGACTTTACCACAATTGCTTGGTATGTTGAGAACATATGAAGCAAATACTAAGAAGACTAAGGCCACAAATGTCCTTATTGTGAATAAGGGCAAAGGAAGGGCCAAAGCTAAAGGCAACAAGAAAGCAAAGAAGGTCTTTGCTAAATCTAAGCCAAAGTCTTCTGCACTAAAGCCAAAGGGAGGGATAGCAAAGGAAGGGAACTGTTTCCATTGCGGTGAGACCGGCCATTGGAAAAGAAACTGCAAAGTATTTCTGGAGGATCTAAAGAAAGGAAGTGTGACTTCCGCTTCAGGTATTTTCGTTGTAGAAGTCAATTTATCTACTTCTTCATCATGGCTATTAGATACTGGATGTGGATCTCACATTTGTGTAAATGTGCAGGATCTCAAAAGGAGTAGGACATTGGCGAAAGGTGAAGTTGATCTCCGAGTTGGAAATGGAGCAAGAGTTGCTGCATTAGCTATAGGAGATTATCATTTAGCTTTACCTTCTGGTTTATCACTGATTTTAAAAGACTGTTATTTTGTGCCTTCAATTACTAAAAACATTATTTCTATTTCTTGTTTAGACAAGTATGGTTTTTCATTTATAATAAAGGACAATTGTTGTTCTATTTATTTAAATGATATGTTTTATGCTAATGCACAAATGGTGAATGGTCTTTATGTATTAAATCTTGATATGCCTATCTATAACATAAATACTAAAAGGATTAAAAATAATGATTGTAATCCGACTTATCTCTGGCACTGTCGCTTGGGCCACATAAACGAGAACCGCATATCTAAACTTCATAAGGATGGAGTATTAGATTCATTTGATTTTGAATCATATGAAACATGCGAATCTTGTTTGATGGGCAAGATGACTAAAGCCCCTTTCAAGGGACATGTTGAAAGGGCAAATGTTTTATTGGGACTAATACATAGTGATGTATGTGGACCAATAAGTACGCAAGCTAGAGGTGGTTTTCAATACTTCGTTACATTTACTGATGACCTCAGTAGATATGGGTATGTGTACCTAATGAAACATAAACATGAAACCTTTGAAAAGTTCAAAGATTTCAAGAATGAAGTACAAAACCAACTTGGCAAGAGTATCAAAATCCTTCGATCAGATCGAGGAGGTGAATACTTAAGCCAAGAGTTTCATGACTATCTAAAGGAGTGTGGGATAGTCCCACAGCTCACTCCTCCGTATACTCCACAATGGAATGGTGTATCCGAGAGGAGAAATCGAACCTTGTTAGACATGGTTAGATCAATGATGAGTCATGCAGATCTTCCGATATCGTTTTGGGGACACGCTCTAGAAACAGCAATTTTCTTACTGAACCGTGTTCCATCTAAATCAGTGGAAAAGACACCATATGAGATATGGACTGGGAAGCGTCCTAGTATGTCTTTTATGAAGATTTGGGGTTGTGAGGCTTTCGTTAGACGTCACGCCACCAACAAACTTGGACCCAAATCTGATAAGTGTTTATTTGTGGGGTATCCTAAGGAAACGAAAGGGTACTATTTCTATTATCCCACCGAGAACAAAGTAGTTGTTGCTCGGACTAGTGTATTTCTTGAAAGAGAATTTATTTCTAGAAAAACCAGTGGGAGAAAAATAGAACTTAGTGAAGTTCAACCACAAGAAAACACTGAACCTGAGATTGAGATGGAAACAGAGCAGGCACCACAAGCTGTTGTGGAAGAAGTACCTTCTCAAGAGACACAAGCCCAGCGTAGGTCTGTAAGAGAACACCGAGAGCCACAGAGATATGGATTTCTTGTGACTCAACAAGGTGACTTACTACTTATTGATGAGGATGAGCCGTCATCTTATCAACAAGCTATTATGGGCAATGATTCTGAGAAATGGCAAGAGGCCATGAAATCTGAGATGGAATCCATGTATGCAAACCAAGTATGGACTTTGGTTGATCCACCTGAAGGGGTACGACCCATAGGGTGCAAATGGATTTTCAAGAAAAAGACCGATATGGATGGTAACGTACAAACCTATAAAGGTCGACTGGTTGCAAAAGGATTCAAACAAATTCATGGTATTGACTATGATGAAACCTTTTCACCAGTGGCCATGGTTAAATCCATAAGGATCTTACTTGCAATAGCTGCATTTCATGATTATGAAATCTGGCAGATGGATGTCAAAACAGCTTTCCTTAATGGAAATCTGCTCGAGGATGTGTACATGACACAGCCCGAGGGTTTTGTCGATCCAAAGGATGCTGGAAAGATATGCAAGCTACAACGATCCATTTATGGATTGAAGCAAGCTTCTCGGAGTTGGAATCTTCGTTTTGATGGTGCAATCAAAGAGTTTGGTTTTATCAAAAACGAAGATGAACCTTGTGTCTACAAGAAGGTCAGTGGGAGCGTAATCATTTTCCTAGTGTTGTATGTAGATGACATACTTCTTATTGGAAATGATATCCCTTCCTTGCAATCTGTAAAGATTTGGCTAGGGAACTGCTTTTCGATGAAAGACTTAGGAGAAGCCACCTATGTATTAGGAATCAAGATCTATAGAGATAGATCGAGAAGGCTTCTTGGTCTAAGTCAAAGTACATACATAGACAAGGTGCTTAAAAGGTTTAGCATGCAAGAATCCAAGAAAGGATTCGTGCCTATGACACATGGTATTTATCTCTCGAAGGAACAGTGTCCTTCAACACCAGATGAGAGACAACGCATGAGTAAGATTCCATACGCGTCAGCTATTGGATCTATCATGTATGCCATGATATGTACTCGTCCCGATGTATCGTATGCTTTGAGCATGACGAGCAGATATCAAGTTGATCCAGGTGAAGGTCACTGGATTGCTGTCAAGAACATCCTGAAGTACTTGAGAAGGACTAAGGATACATTCTTGATTTATGGAGGTGAGGAAGAGCTCAATGTAATGGGTTACACTGATGCTAGCTTCCAAACCGACAAAGATGATTTTCGATCGCAATCTGGATATGTGTATTGCCTAAATGGAGGTGCTGTGAGCTGGAAGAGTTCAAAGCAAGAAACAGTAGCCGATTCTACAACGGAAGCTGAGTATATTGCTGTCCTCAGATGCAGCAAAGGAAGCTGTTTGGATGAGGAAGTTCATTTCTGAACTGGGAGTGGTGCCTAGCATTAAAGATCCGATAGAACTCTATTGTGACAACAATGGAGCGATCGCATTGGCTAAGGAACCAAGATCTCACCAAAGATCCAAGCACATACTTAGGCGTTTCCATTTCATTCGAGAAATCGTTGAAAGGGGAGATGTTAAAATATGCAAAGTACCAACAGATGATAATGTATCTGACCCATTGACGAAGCCGCTGTCACAGCAGAAGCATGATCGTCATACTAGATCTCTAGGCATTAGGTATATGTCTGAGTGGTCTTAGTGCAAGTGGGAGATTTGTTGGGATATGCCCTAAGACAAGTCATTAGATGATTGTTTAAGACATACAATGTTTATGGATTTATGAATGGCAATTCATTATTATATATTATTCTTTTAACTGTGCATTGTGAATTAATATATATGTTAATGTCCTTAGAATAATATTGTATTATTCTTAAAGATGTCCCTAGTCAAGTATTATCATGAATAGGGATAATGATAATACGTAGAGACTAGTATATGTTGATCGATGAATTGTTCATTGATATGAGATATCAAATCAACATATGGGTACATGTTAGAGAACGATGTACTGGACAGACCCACCATGAGAATGCAACATGGATAGTTATTGATCGTCATATGCAATTCTCATAGTGATAATAATGTATACAATCCTTACGACTTGTGATCATCAGAGATCCCAACATAAGGAGTTATGTATCTTGATATCGTCAAACGTTACCCGTAACAGGGTAATCTATAAAGGCGACTATTGGATACACTACAAATTATGTAGAGGGATGTTGACTGATCGAGATAGGATTTGTCCCTCCTATATAACAGGAGATGTGTTTGGCCCTTGATCAAGTGAGAACTAAAATGCATGGCCATGCTCGAATGAGTCGATATGAGATATCGAGCTTATTCGTTTATTCTAGTTCTACTTGGGGATCAAGAAATAAAGATTGAATATACGAGTATGACTATTCCATGACTCGTGTTCAATCTAAACACAAAGGACAAAGGGATTAAGTTACATGATTAATATTATCACGAGTTCTAAAGGTTATGCCGAGTCATTGACATTCTCGTAATTTGGGTAGCATCGATGTGTTGCTAGATACCGCTCAATGCTTGCGACATAAAATGAGATTTTATGTCACTGCCAACATTACGAGATCCTATCGGGTCGCACAAAAGATTAAATCAATAAGGGAAATTAAATTCATTGGATGAATTAATTAATTAAGAAGAGTCTTAATTAAGTGATTAAAAGGTTTTAATTAAATCATGGGTTTGGGCCCATAAGACTTTAAGAAAGTCTTGAACTTTAATTAAAAGCCTTATAATATAAATAAGAGGTTTTGATTAATTGTTAATTAGACTTTCATATCATTGTTTGATATAAAAAACCTAGCCACCTAAACCCTTAACCTCTCGGCCACTTTGAGAAAGTGACCTAACCGCCGCCGCCTCCTCTCCATCTCTCGGCCGTCGCTGCCGCTAGTGAAGGAAGGAGATTGGTTGTTGTTAATTGGTTTTGATCCGTGTTTTTGGTTTTGATTCGAGAATAAGTATAGCAACTTATTCTTGAATATCCCTTTTCGATTTGATCGTGTGGATACCGTAGAGACGAAGGTGAAAACTTTCGTTTGTGACTCGGAGTTCGTTGGACGTGCTGCTCCGTGGAATCTGCTTCAAACACGCTACAAGGGTAAGACTCTTATGTATTCTCTAATCTGATATGAATCCCTATGTATAGATCCGGTGTTAGTAATCCCAAAATTTTATTCCGCTGCGTTGTATGCTCATGGGGTTACTTACAGAAACAAGCCTACAAACTTCATCAAAGCTTTGCCAATTCAATTCTTAAATAGCTTTGCAATCTCCATACATTGTTGTTGTATTGGAGATTGTAATTCTTCTATTTTGTTAGAGTCTTGTTGTCTTCGTGTGAGTGCACCGTGAAGGTGTTTGTGTTTGATCTATTGTAAAGGTCCTCCAACACCAAAGCAAGTTGGAAAATTGTAAAGTCATCAACAAGTCTAGTTGGTGCAAGTGTGTGGCTATCCTTGGAGCCCTTAAGGCCAAGAAGACTCGTGAAGAGTGTTGGTAGCTCAGGAAGAGCTTTGTCTACTCGGGAAGAGTATTGTGCTCGGGAAGAGCTTGTGTACTCGGGAAGAGTATTGTGCTCGGGAAGAGCTTGTGTACTCGGGAAGAGTAGTGTGCTCGAGAAGAGCTTTGTAACTCGGGAAGAGTTGTTGTGTGGCTAACTTGGAGCCCTCAAGGCCAAGATCAATTGTTCTAGTGGAACCTCGGTTGGAGGTTATCTAACCGGGAAGAGGAGATGTAGGCGATTCATCGCCGAACTTCTATAACAAATCTTTGTGTCTTTTATAGCTTTAATTTCATTACGCATTTATTTACTTATTCTTTTTTATTTATCGATTGACGTAAGGCTTCCGCAAGCGCAAAACTATTTTATTTTTCAAACTCATTTTAAAACGCTAAAGTAGCCAAGGAATCTCATTCACCCCCCTCTTCGATTCCAACAAATCCCCCCCCCCCCCTCTAAAAACTACCCCGATCCTAACAAGTGGTATCAGAGCAGATCTTCTCAATCTTTAGAATTACTAAAAACTGATGGCCTCATTCAGCAAGATTCTCATGTTCAAGAAAGATGAATACGATGACTGGAGAATTCGTATGCAAGCACATCTGAGTGCCCAAGACGATGACATGTGGTTCGTCATCATTGATGGACCAATGAAGATCATGAAGATCAATACAGCAGCTGTAGGGTCTTCCTACCTTAACATCATCTTAATAACATATTAGGGACTACACATGCATTTATAACCTCATAGGGCACCGGTTGTAGCTTTGAGCTAATAAGATTACATGCCAAAAAATGAAATTTCAAACTTAATTAATTACATTCTCAAAATGAATGTTAAGGCAATAGAATTATACAACTCCTAGAATAGAGACTATCCAAAAATCCTGTATCCTAACTTCCTTCATGCTCCTCATAGCTCACTGCCTCAACCCGGCCCTTAGTCCCTACAGGAACAACCCATCATGAGCATATACATCGTTACTTAACATCACAAGGTAATGACATATAAATGAATGCATGAAAGTAATTGGTAACATATACTTCCTGGTTAATTGTATTAACCCTCTTTGGTTGTCCCTGTTTCATAATCATGCATGTAATCATTAGTTCTTGACAGAAATGATTAAAATCGTACTTCACTTATATGCTCTTAATCAACAATGTTAATTAGAAATGGGACTATCCTGGTTCTATTATGACAGCGGCACAATTGGCCCCCCTCGCTCGACATAAAGCGGAATTGTGATACCCCTCGCTACGCCTTGATAGCGGATGTATCTCCTCGCTTAGCGGAATATGATACCCCTCGGTACGCCTTGATAGCGGATGTATCCCCTCGCTAGTTATGTGAGCGGCAAGTACCTTCCTCGCTTAGCCATAATAACCACCGGACATTCAACCATTCTTAATAACATAGTTAAACATACATCAGCATCATCATAGCATAAACATCGTCATCTTTTAAACATCCTCATCTTGTAAACATCATCATCTTATAAGAATCATTGTCATATAGACATCATCATCTTATCATAATCATCATCGTAAACGTCATATCATCTTTATTTATCATAACATCATCATCATAAACTTACTTATCATAATCATCATCATAGGCATCATGAATAATTATGCAATCAATGCATAGTCATATTTTAGAAGTGTGTTACCGTCCGATGCCCGTACGCTTCTTACGTACCTTAATTCCAAAAGATGGAGAAGTTGTAGAACATTATCTCCGTGAGGTTGTGGGTACCTGGGATGGTTCTACATAACCATATAAATTGATATTAGAAGCTAATTATAGTTCCATATCCAAAAACTCCACAAAAACATCAAAAACACATAATTATGTGTCTCGCGATCGATCGCTGGGTTGTCCCGATCGATCGCGAGATCACACTGCCCGCTTCTGAAATTTTGAGTCTTCGGCGATCGATTGCCACTTTTGGCGCGATCGATCGCCAACTCGCCGATCGATCGCCCAAAAGTGGCGATCGATCGCCAAATGCTACTGGCGTGCACTGGAGGCTCGCGATCGATCGCCAAAAATGGGCGATCGATCGCCGAGTACTGAGCCACGAAAAATCGCCATTAATGAGCATTTTTCAAGCTCCACTTCATTCCTTACAAACCCAAACTTTCCTACAACATCAATATCATCATAACTCACAAAGACCCACATAAAGCACTTCAAAAATCATACCCCAACCATAAATAACATATACCCCAAAACAACCCACATAAAAACATCAAAAGCTAACCCATCTCAACACCAAACATCATAAAAACTTTAGGAAGGGCTCCATACCTCTTAAGGATTCCAAATCCTTCAATAAATCTCACAAACAAAGTCTTTGTGAAGATTCCTCCTCCCTCTTTTGCTAGATTTTGATAATGGTGTGGGGTTAGGGTTGAGGGATGAAATTTGGGGGGTTAAATGAGTGATTGGTAAAGTGGTGAAAAGGTGGGTATAGTGGGGAAAGAGGGCTATAAAGGTTAATATAAAAATTGTACCCCAAAGTTAACATGATGTATAAAATACCCAAACATGGTATTTTATAAGCATTTAATAAAATGCAACAAACTTCCTCTAAATTCACATCTTCCTCATATTTAATAATCAACACAATTAAATCATGTTAACATCTTATTACCCAACACATAAATCAATTACCACATAATTCATCATATAAACATAATTAATGCCTTAATTGCAATTAATCAATTTCGGGGCGTCACAATACTCCCTTACTTATAAGATTTCATCCTCGAAATCACATGCACTTACCCATAAAGAAACTAAACATAAATCATACCAGAAAATAGTTCCGGGTAATGCTGCACCATATGACGTTCCGTCTCCCACGTAGCCTTCTCGACACCCCGACGATCCCACTGAACCTTGACCATCGGTATAATCTTGTTTCGTAATCTGCGATCCTCACGGTCCAGAATTCTGACCGGTCGTTCAACGTAGGGTACATCTGAATCTAACTGTACCTCGGTAGGCTTGTAATACATGAGACGGGTCTGGCTCATACTTCTGTAACATAGAGACATGGAAAACATCATGAATCCCAGATAAAGACAGCGGTAGAGCCAAACGGTAGGCCAAAGTACCGATACGCTGCAATACTTCATACGGCCCAACATACCTCGGGGATAACTTCCCCCGCATACCAAAACGAACTACACCCCTGAAGGGTGAGATTTTCAAGAAGACCTTGTCTCCTACTTGGAATTCTAGCGGTCGTCGTCGTTTATGGCATAGGCTGCTTGCCTATCCTGGGCCGCTTTCATCTTTAAGCGTATCATCTTAATCTTTTCTTCCATGTCCTTAATCATACCCGGTCCTCCGACAGCTTTACTCGTCAAGTCCTCCCAATACAGCGATGACCTAAAGCGTCGACCATAAAGAGCTTCAAAAGGGGCCATTTGAATCCTGCCATGGAGTATCAAGCTCTAACACACAAGCCCTCAACATATCTTCGAGAGTCTGTATGGTACGCTCTGTCTGGCCATCTGTCTGAGGGTGATAAGCTGTACTCAGTCTCACTTCTGTTCCCAAAGCTGCCTGGAGACCCTCCCAGAAATGTGAAGTAAACCTTGGGTCTCTGTCAGACACAATCGAGACTGGAACCCCATGCAACCTCACCACATCCCGTACATATAATTGAGCCATCTTTAGATATGTGAAAGTCATGCATTAGGGGATGAAATGAGCTACCTTCGTCAGCCTATCCATGATCACCCTAGATCGCATCAAATCCTGAGGCCGTCCTTGGCAAGTGGGTCACAAAGTCCATAGAGATATGCTCCCACTTCCATTTAGGTACTTCCAAGCTCTTCAGCTCACCACCAGGCCTCTGCCTTTCTGCCTTTACCTGCTGGCAGATCAAACATCTTTTAACAAAAGTGATCATATCACGCTTCATGCGTCTCCACCAGAATTGACCGCATAGGTCCTTGTACATCTTCCTTCATCCTGGGTGGATACTGAACCGACTACTGTGAGCTCGCTCCAATATTCCTCTACGCAACTCTGGTGCATCTGGGACTACCCATCGGTTGCCCAGTCTCAAGGAGTCATCTTCTGCCACTCTGAACTTTGATGGCTGTCCTTGAAGTACTATCGATGACCATCTCTGAACCTCATCATCCGACCTCTGGGCTTTCCTGATAGTCTCAAATATGTCCGGCTCAGCCAACAAGGTCGACACTCGCACCGGCGACGTGTCCACATTGAAATCATAGCCCAGATGGCAATAAGAAGTCATCATAGCGGATAAACACATAGCGTCCTCAGCAGTACTCTTCACCTTCCGACTTAAGGCGTCTGCTATCAAATTTGCTTTACCAGGATGGTACTCAATCTCACAGTCATAATCCTTGAGTAAATCCATCCATCTTCTTTGACGCATATTCAGTTCAGCCTGAGTGAATAGGAACTTCAGGCTCTTATGGTCCGTATAGATGGTAAACGTCGTACCATAAAGATAATGACGCCAAATCTTCAAGGCGAAAATGATGGCCGCCAGTTCCAAATCATGGACTGGGTATCTGGTCTCATGAGGCTTCAATTGTCTCGAAGCATAAGCCACCACGTGCTTCTCCTGCATCAATACACAACCCAAACCCTGCAATGATGCATCCGTGTACAAAGCAAACCTTTTATCCTCAGAAGGAATCACCAAAATAGGTGCCGTAGTCAAACGACGCTTCAGTTCTTGGAAGCTCTCCTCACAAGCTTCAGACCAATAGAACGGCACTCCTTTCTGAGTCAGCTGTGTCAGGGGTTTGGCAATCTTTGAGAAACCCTCGACGAAACGTCTGTAATATCCGGCCAAACCGAGAAAGCTCCGTATCTCGGGTACAGAAGTGGGTGCAGCCCACTCCATCACAGTTTCAACCTTCCTGGGATCCACAGATATCCCACTGCTAGATATAACATGAACCAAGAATACCACACACTGCTCAACCAGAATTCGCACTTGCTGAGCTTTGCATATAACTGATGATCCCTAAGGATCTGGAGCACTGTCCAATGAAAACAATGACGAACTGATCCAAATACGGTTGGAACACCTTGTTCATCAGGCTCATAAAAACAGCTGGGGCATTCGTCACTTACCAAAAGGCATGACTAGGAATTCATAGTGCCCATATCTAGTCCTGAAGGCTGTCTTCTGAACATCATCTTCTCTTACTCGAATCTGATGGTACCCCGACCTCAGATCGATCTTACTGTAGAGCCTCGTACCTTGTAGCTGATCAAACAAATCGTCGATCCTCGGAAGTGGATACTTATTCTTCACTGTGGCTTTGTTCAGTTGTCTGTAATCGATGCACAGCTGCATCGAACCATTTTTTTTCTTAACAAACAAAACTGGCGCACCCAGGGCGATACGCTAGGGCGTATATAGACCTTATCAAGGAGCTCTTGCAACTGAGTCTTTAACTCCCTAAGCTCCGCTGGTGCCATCCTATATGGGGCACGAGAAATGGCAGACGTCCCCGGTAGTAACTGAATCCTAAACTCGACCTCTCTCGTCGGTGGGAATCCAGGAATCTCCTCCGGAAAGACATCGGGATACTCTGCCACTATGGGCACATCCTCAACTTTTAACTCTTCCTTCTTCTCAGTAACGTCAACAGCATAGATAAGATATCCTGTATGGCCTCGTTCCAAAAACTGTGCCATCTTGACAGCAGATATCAACGGGATCTTAGAACGAGAACCATCTCCAAAGAATGTCCACTGGACTCCCATATCAGATCTGAATCGGACAGTCCTCTGCCTGCAGTTCACACTGCCTGATACTTGTTCAGAACATCAATGCCCACTATGCAGTCAAAGTCTGACATTCCCAGAACAATCAAGTCTGACCTTAGCTCGTTATCCTCAAAATAAATGAGGCCATCATAGACAATCTGATCAGTAATCATACTTCTTCCAGCGGGGGTCGAGATTACAAGAGGCGTGGGGCGACGGAGAAGTACATATGTGGTGCCTTTCCACAAAACTTGTCGACACGAAAGAGTGTGACGCACCTGTGTCGATCAATATAAAAGCAGGGTGCGTAAATAAAAGACACGTACCCGCTATAACCTCCTCCGGAGCCGCTGTAGCCCTGCTCCCTCGTCAAAGCATAGACTTGCCCTTGAGGTGGCCCATGGGCTGACCTCCATACTGCCTTGGTGCAAAAGGTGGTCTGTGCTGTGCTGCTCTGTCCGCAGGCCTCCCCGCAGAGTTCTGTTGTCTTCCCCTATTGGGACACTGTCGAGCAAAGTGACCTTTTCGCCACAAACATAACATCCCACGCAATCTTTCGTCATATGTGGTTGCCCACAAAGAGAGCACTGGACCATCCCAAACCCTGCCTCCCTGGGACTGTCCTCTTCCTGATGGGGTGTCATTCTTACGGTTTCCTTTCCAACGATTCTCGGGCCTCTTACCACTGAATCTAAAAGCCGAAGTATTCCCCCTTGGCTTGAACTGATCACCCCTCGGCCTCAAATTATCAGGAGTGGATTTCTGAGGGGGTGCTGGAGGTGGCACAAGCATCAGGGTATGCACCAACTCCAAGTTCGGCTAGTTCAGCCCTAGAAAGTGCGTCGTCAAAGCAAGCAGGGCCATAAGTGATCACCCTGTCATACAGCTGTAATGCCCCGAAATTAATTATATGCAATTTGAGCATTAATGATGTTAATATGATGAATTATGTTGATAATTGATTTCTGTGTTGAAATTAATTATCATGTTGAAATGCTTAATCACATGATAGGCGTGACCCGGGGGTTACATTTCAGGGTGCATGTTATGCATGTTAGAAAATAAGGTGTTAACTGATTTAACTATGTTGATGGTTAATTATGAGGAAAGCATGATTTAGTGGAAGTTTAATGCATTTTTGTAAATGCTTTTAAAATACCATGTTGGGGTGTTTTATACATCATGTTAACTTTGGGGTATAATTTTAATATTAACCTTATAACCCCCTTTTCCCTCTATACCCACTTACTTTACCAATCACTTTTAAAATCCCCAATTCATTCCTCAACCCTAACCCATCTCCCATTTTCGAAATTCACCAAGGAAGGAAGAAGAAAGCTTCACAAAAACTTTGTTTGTGTGATCTTTGTTAGGATTTGGAGCCTACAAGAGGTATGGAACCATTCCTAAAAGTTTTATGATGTTTGGTGTTGAAATGGGTTGATTTTGAAGTAAATTATGTGGGTTTGTTTTGGGTATGTGTTGCATGTTGTTGGGGTATGATTTTTGAAGTGTTTTAGGTGGGTTTTAGTGTGTTATGATGATGTTGATGTTGTAGAGAAGTTTGGGTTTGAATGGTTTGAGGTAGAGCTTGGAAAATGCTCTAAAATGGCGATTTTTTCGAAGTACAGGGATCGGCGATCGATCAGCCCGTTCCAGGCGAATCGATCGTGACCCAACAGTTGACGCCAGTAACATTTGGCGATCGATCGCCACATTGGGCGATCGATCGGCGAGGCTGGCGATCGATCGCGCCAAAAGTGGCGATCGATCGCCAAGAGCTGAAATTTCAGCAACGTCCAGTATGGTCTCGCGATCGATCGGGCCTAGGCGGCGATCGATCGCGAGATATAAAAATATGTGTTTTTGATGTTTTTTGTGGGATTTTTGGATATTGGACTATGATTAGCTTCTAATATCGATTTGTATGGTTATGTAGAACCATCCCAGGTACCCACAACATCCAGGAGATAAAGTTCTCTAACTTCTCCACTTTTGGAAATTAAGGTACGTAAGACGCGTACGGGCATCGGACGGTAACATATTCTTACACTATGACTACGCAATACTCGTATAAGTATTTAAGATGTTTGTGATAATGATTATGATAAGTAAGTTTATGATGATGATGTTTATGATAAGTAAAGATGATATGGTGTTTATGATGATGATTATGATAAGTAAGTTTATGATGATGATGTTTACGATAAGTAAAGATGATATGATGTTTACGATGACGATTATGATAAGTACGTTCATGATGATGATGTTTATGATGAGTAAAGAGGATATGATATCTATGAGGATGATTATGATAAGTAACGATGATGTTTATATGATGCCTATATAATGGTACGATGTTATGATATGGTAAGATGCCACTACGATTGGGTAAGACGCCCACGTGGTAAGATGCCACACGATATTAGATATGGTAAGATGCCATACGATAGGGTAAGATGCCCATGTGGTAAGACGCCACACGATATTAAGATATGGTAAGATGCCATACGATAGGGTAAGATGCCCATGTGGTAAGACGCCACACGATATTAAGATATGGTAAGATGCCATACGATAGGGTAAGATGCCCATGTGGTAAGACGCCGCACGATATTATGATATGGTAAGATGCCATACGATAGGGTAAGATGCCCATCTGTACGAATGTGAATCAGGGTCAACAAAAGAAGCTGACGAATAACCAGTATGTTTACTGAACTATGATTTCGTACACTTACTGTTATTCATATGATGATGATGCTTATATGATGATGATGATATGACGATGATGTTATAAGATGATGATGCTATAAGATGATGATGCTTATATGATGATGATGATATGACGATGATGTTATAAGATGATGATGCTATAAGATGATGATGCTTATATGATGATGATGTTATAAGATGATGATGCTATAAGATGATGATGCTTATATGATGATGATATTTATAAGATGATTTTAATCATTCATGTCAAGAATTAATGATTATATGCATGGCTATGAGACATGGACAACCAAAGAGGGTTAATATGATTAACCAGAAAGTATACGTTATCAATTATTTTCATGCATTTATTTATATGCCATTGCCTTATGATGTTAAGTAACG
Source organism: Haberlea rhodopensis (assembly GCA_907163345.1). Lineage (NCBI taxonomy): Eukaryota > Viridiplantae > Streptophyta > Magnoliopsida > Lamiales > Gesneriaceae > Haberlea > Haberlea rhodopensis. Next base: position 132,119 of record CAJQUN010000125.1, on the reverse strand, counting down.
ATGTACATGCTCATGATGGGTTGTTCCTGTAGGTACACTTTTGGACCGAAGGGCTAAGGGTCGGGTTGAGACAGTGAGCTAAAAGGAGCATGAAAAGAAGATAGGATACAGGACTTTTGGATAGTCTCTACTCTAGGAGTAGTATAATTCAATCGCTTTAACATTCGTTATTGAGAATGTAATGAGTTGAGTTTTTGAAATTTCATTGTTGGCCTGCAATCTTATTAGCTCAAAGCTACAACTGGAACCCTAAGACGTTATTAATGCATGTTTAGTCCAAATTGTGTAATAAGATGACGTTAAGGTAGGAAGACCCTACATTAGTGGTATCAGAGCAGTGGTTAGATAACCTGGGGATGAGTGAAGGGTAGCCTTAGCAATAAGTTGGCTAGGTGCTTACTTTTAAACATGTTTTATGCATATGTTGCATATGAAGTATATGATGTTGTACGAACATGTTTTGTTTCTCTAAAGATGTAAAATATGAACTGCTTTGGGTACTGTTGTTAACCCTTGTATTGCAGCCTAGCAGCAAATGCTGAAGTAGATGATGCAATTTCATATGCACTCCTCCGTCGCCCATGGCCTCTTGTAGTCTCGACACCCGCTGGAAGAAGTTTGATAACTGATCAGATTGCGTATGACGGCCTCATTTATTTTGAGGGGAACGAGCTGAGGACAGACTTGATTGTTCTGGGAATGTCAGACTTTGACTGCATAATGGGCATTGATGTTCTGAACAAGTATCAGGCAGTTATGAACTGCAGGCAGAGGACTGTCCGATTCAGATCTGATATGGGAGTCAAGTGGACATTCTTTGGGGATGGTTCCCGTTCAAGGATTTCGTTAATATCTGCTGTCAAGATGGCACAGTTATTGGAACGAGACCATAAAGGGTATCTCATCTATGCTGTTGATATTACTGAAAAGAGGAAAGAGTTAAAGGTTGAGGATGTGCCCGTAGTGGCGGAGTTTCCTGATGTATTCCGGAGGATATTCCCGGATCCCCACCGACGAAAGAGGTCGAGTTTGGAATTAAGTTACTACCAGGGACGTCTACCATTTCTCATGCCCCGTAGAGGATGGCACCAGTGGAACTAAGGGAGTTAAAGGTTCAGTTGCAAGAGCTCCTTGATAAGGGCTATATACGCTCTAGCGTATCGCCCTGGGGTGCGCCAGTTTTGTTTGTTAAGAAGAAAGATGGTTCGATGCGGTTGCGCATCGATTACAGACAACTGAACAAAGCTACTATAAAGAATAAGTATCCGCTTCCGAGGATTGATGTTTTGTTTGATCAGCTGCAGAGTACGAGGCTCTACAGTAAGATCGATCTGAGATCGAGGTATCATCAGATTTGAGTTCGAGAGGATGATGTACAGAAGACAGCTTCCAGGACTAGATATGGGCACTACGGATTCTTAGTCATGCCTTTTGGGGTGACGATTGCCCTAGCTGTTTTATGAGCCTGATGAACAGAGTGCCCCAACCATGGTTAGACCAGTTTATCATAGTTTTCATTGACGATGTGCTTATTTACTCTCGAACTGAAGAGGAACACGTAAAGCACTCGAGACTAGTACTCCAGATCCTTAGGGATTGCCAGACCCCTGATACAGCTGATGCAGAAAGGAGTGCCATTCTATTGGTCCGAAGCTTGTGAGGAAAGCTTCCAAGAATTGAAGCGTCGTTTGACTACGACACCTATATTGGTGATCCCTTCTGAGGATAAGAGGTTTGCCTTGTACATGAATGCATCACTGCAGGGTTTGGGCTGTGTGTTGATGCAAGGTAAGCATGTGGTGGCTTATGCATCGAGGCGGTTGAAACCACATGAGGCTAGGTACCCAGTCCATGATTTGGAGCTGGCCTTGAAGATTTGGAGGCATTAATTGCATGGTACGCCGTTTACCATCTACACGGACCATAAGAGCCTGAAATTTTGTTCACACAGGCTGAATTGAATATGCGCCAAAGGATGTAGATGGATTTGCTCAAGGATTATGATTGTAAGATTGAGTACCATCCTGGTAGAGCGAATTTGATAGCAGACGCCTTAACTCGGAAAGTGAATAGTACTGCTGAGGATGTCATGAGTCTATCAGCTATGATGACTTCTTGTTGCCATCTGGGCCATGATTCGATGTGGACACATCGCTGGTGCGAGTGTCGACCTTATTGGCTGAGCCAAACATATTTGGGGCTATTAGGAAAGCCCATAGGTTAGATGATGAGGTTCAGAGGTGGTCGTTATTAGTACTTCGAGGTCAGCCATCAAAGTTTAGAGTGGCTGAGGATGATTCCTTAAAACTCGGCGACCAATGGGTAGTCCCAGATACACCAGAGTTACGTAGAGGAATATTGGAGCGAGCTCATAGTAGTCGGTTCAGTATCCACCCAGGAGGAAGGAAGATGTATAAGGACCTAAGTGGTCAGTTCTGGTGGAGACGCATAAAGCGTTATGTTATGACCTTCGTCAAGAGATGTTTGATCTGCCGTCAGGTGAAGGCAGAAAGGCAGAGGCCTGGTGACGAGCTGAAGAGCTTGGAGGTACCTAAGTGGGATTGGGAGCACGTATCTATGGACCTTGTGACCCACTTGCCAAGGACGGCCTCTGGATTTGATGCGATCTGGGTGATCGTGGGTAGGCTAACGAAGGTAGCTCACTTCATTCACATACCTAAAGATGGCCCAATTATAGTGCGGGATGTGGTGAGGTTGCATGGGGTTCCAGTCTCGATTGTGTCTGACAGAGACCCAAGGTTTACTCCACATTTCTGGGAGGGTCTTCAGACAGCTTTGGGCACAGGGGTGATACTGAGTACAACTTATCACCCTCAGTCAGACGGCCAGACAGAGCGTACCCTTTAGACGCTCGAGGACATGTTGAGGGCATGTGTTTTGGAGTTTGATACTCCGTGGCAAGATTCAGTTCCACTGATGGAGTCCTCCTATATTAACAGCTATCAGACGAACATTCAAATAACTCCTTTTGAAGCTCTTTACGGACGACGAGGTAGGTCACCGCTGTATTGGGAGGACTTGACTAGTAAAGCGGTCGGAGAACCGGATATGATTAAGTATATGTAAGACAAGATTAAGTTGATACGCCAAAAGATGAAAGCAACCCAGGATAGGCAAGCAGCCTATGCCAACAAGCGGCGACGACCGCTAGCATTCCAAGTAGGAGACAGGGTCTTCTTGAAAATCTCACCCTTCAGGGGTGTAGTTCGTTTTGGTATGCGGGCGAAGTTATCCCCGAAGTATGTTGGTCCATATGAAGTATTTCAGCGTATCGGTACTTTGGCCTACCGTTTGGCTCTACCCGCCGTCTTTATCTGGGATTCATGATGTTTTTCACGTTTCTATGTTGCGGAAATATGAGCCAGACCCGTCTCATGTATTACAGCCTACTGAAGTGCAGTTAGACTCAGATGTATCCTACGTTGAAAGACCGGTCAGAATTCTGGATCGTGAGGATCGCAGATTACGAAGTAAAGTTATACCGATGGTCAAAGTTCAGTGGGATCGTCGGGGTGTCGAGGAGGCTACGTGGGAGACGGAACGGCATATGGTGCAGCACTAACCAGAACTATTTTCTGGTATGAATTATGTTTAGTTTCATTTTGGGTAAGTGCGTGCGATTTCGAGGATGAAATCTTATAAGTAGGGGAGTAATGTAATGCCCCGAAATTAATTATATGCAATTTGAGCATTAATGATGTTAATATGATGAATTATGTTGATAACTGATTTATGTGTTGAAATTAATTATCATGTTGAAATGCTTAATCACATGATAGGCATGACCCGGGGGTTGCATTTCAGGGTGCATGTTATGCATGTTAGAAAATAAGGTGTTAACATGATTTAACTATGTTGATGGTTAATTATGAGGAAAGCATGATTTAGTGGAAGTTTAATGCATTTTTGTAAATGCTTTTAAAATACCATGTTGGGGTGTTTTATACATCATGTTAACTTTGGGGTATAATTTTAATATTAACCTTATAACCCCCTTTTCCCTCTATACCCACTTACTTTACCAATCACTTTTAAAATCCCCAATTCATTCCTCAACCCTAACCCATCTCCCATTTTCGAAATTCACCACGGAAGGAAGAAGAAAGCTTCACAAAAACTTTGTTTGTGTGATCTTTGTTAGGATTTGGAGCCTACAAGAGGTATGGAACCATTCCTAAAAGTTTTATGATGTTTGGTGTTGAAATGGGTTGATTTTGAAGTAAATTATGTGGGTTTGTTTTGGGTATGTGTTGCATGTTGTTGGGGTATGATTTTTGAAGTGTTTTAGGTGGGTTTTAGTGTGTTATGATGATGTTGATGTTGTAGAGAAGTTTGGGTTTGAATGGTTTGAGGTAGAGCTTGGAAAATGCTCTAAAATGGCGATTTTTTCGAAGTACAGGGATCGGCGATCGATCACCCGTTCCAGGCAATCGATCGCGACCCAACAGTTGACGCCAGTAACATTTGGCGATCGATCTCCACATTTGGGCGATCGATCGGCGAGGCTGGCGATCGATCGCGCCAAAAGTGGCGATCGATCGCCAAGAGCTGAAAATTTCAGCAACGTCCAGTATGGTCTCGCGATCGATCGGGCCTAGGCGGCGATCGATCGCGAGATATAAAAATATGTGTTTTTGATGTTTTTTGTGGGATTTTTGGATATTGGACTATGATTAGCTTCTAATATCGATTTGTATGGTTATGTAGAACCATCCCAGGTACCCACAACATCCAGGAGATAAAGTTCTCTAACTTCTCCACTTTTGGAAATTAAGGTACGTAAGACGCGTACGGGCATCGGACGGTAACATATTCTTACACTATGACTACGCAATACTCGTATAAGTATTTAAGATGTTTGTGATAATGATTATGATAAGTAAGTTTATGATGATGATGTTTATGATAAGTAAAGATGATATGGTGTTTATGATGATGATTATGATAAGTAAGTTTATGATGATGATGTTTATGATAAGTAAAGATGATATGATGTTTACGATGACGATTATGATAAGTACGTTCATGATGATGATGTTTATGATGAGTAAAGAGGATATGATATCTATGAGGATGATTATGATAAGTAACGATGATGTTTATATGATGCCTATATAATGATACGATGTTATGATATGGTAAGATGCCACACGATTGGGTAAGACGCCCACGTGGTAAGATGCCACACGATATTGAGATATGGTAATATGCCATACGATAGGGTAAGATGCCCATGTGGTAAGACGCCACACGATATTAAGATATGGTAAGATGCCATACGATAGGGTAAGATGCCCATGTGGTAAGACGCCACACGATATTAAGATATGGTAAGATGCCATACGATAGGGTAAGATGCCCATGTGGTAAGACGCCGCACGATATTATGATATGGTAAGATGCCATACGATAGGGTAAGATGCCCATCTGTACGAATGTGAATCAGGGTCAACAAAAGAAGCTGACGAATAACCAGTATGTTTACTGAACTATGATTTCGTACACTTACTGTTATTCATATGATGATGATGCTTATATGATGATGATGATATGACGATGATGTTATAAGATGATGATGCTATAAGATGATGATGCTTATATGATGATGATGATATGACGATGATGTTATAAGATGATGATGCTATAAGATGATGATGCTTATATGATGATGATGTTATAAGATGATGATGCTATAAGATGATGATGCTTATATGATGATGATATTTATAAGATGATTTTAATCATTCATGTCAAGAATTAATGATTATATGCATGGCTATGAGACATGGACAACCAAAGAGGGTTAATATGATTAACCAGAAAGTATACGTTATCAATTATTTTCATGCATTTATTTATATGCCATTGCCTTATGATGTTAAGTAACGATGTACATGCTCATGATGGGTTGTTCCTGTAGGTACACTTTTGGACCGAAGGGCTAAGGGTCGGGTTGAGACAGTGAGCTAAAAGGAGCATGAAAGAAGATAGGATACAGGACTTTTGGATAGTCTCTACTCTAGGAGTAGTATAATTCAATCGCTTTAACATTCGTTATTGAGAATGTAATGAGTTGAGTTTTTGAAATTTCATTGTTGGCCTGCAATCTTATTAGCTCAAAGCTACAACTGGAACCCTAAGACGTTATTAATGCATGTTTAGTCCAAATTGTGTAATAAGATGACGTTAAGGTAGGAAGACCCTACAAAACTCGACAAAATAAACCAAATTCAATTCAAATCAAATCAATAAGACGTTTAATTGTTTCTCAACCTCAAAAACATCAAATGAATATGAAAATCAAATAAATCAAAGTTTAGAAATACGATAAACGTCGGAACAAATCTGTGCGCTGCACCGTAATCTCTTCTCTTGCTCCTTCCTTGCACTCCGGAAATGGCTTGCTCAAGCTTGGACGAAGAACGGAGGAAGATGGCTTTTCCCCGGATTCTTTTCGGCGGCTACTAGGGTTTTTAGGGTGATGAAAATCGGGACCTCTCCCTCTCTGATATATTTTGGAATGATATGGAAATGATCTCCTTTTAAATCCACCGAAAATCAAGTTAAATTTGGAAGATAAGATTTTCAGAAAATCGCGTATCGATCGATCGAAAAGATTTTCCGATCGATCGGTGCACTGTTCACTTCAGCGTTTTAAACTCTCTGCCTTGATCGATCGATCGATCGAGATTGTGGTTCCGATCGATCGACACTCGATAAATTTGTTGCTGAATTCTCTGCCCGGATCGATCGATCGAGAAGTATTCTCGATCGATCGATTCTTTGCAAAATCTGAATTTTTCACTTTTTCGCCTCGATTTCACCCGTTTCCTTCATTTTAGCTCATTTCTTCCATTTCCGACCTATTTTCCTGAAACAAGCAAATAAATACCAAAAAACGTAATTTCATCAAGGAAAAAGTACGAAAAACGGAAAGAAATTACAGCTAAAAACACTTAAATCTAAGCCTATCAGTGGGTAATCTAAAAGGTTAACATAACCGCACCCTTAATTAAGTGGCAGTTAAACACACAGCTTTCCACAAGAAGCGACAAACCCTTTTGAGCTCCGCTTATTTGATAGATATTAAATTTTTTGAATCATATTCAAAAGAGGGATTTAATTTATTTTAAAATCTCATCAAGTGCTTGATTGTTGTTTGCCGGATTCATGCAACTATGTTTTATTCATGCAATCATATGTACTAATAAAACATACAAACAAAAATTTAACATACATCACATGCATAATAAAAATAATTAAATATGGACGATTACGACATTTTTCTAATTGATCCATGTGAGCCATACGTGGATCACAAGTCTGTCTAAGGTGATGCAGTTATGCAATGCAATCCTATTACATTTGCTTCCATTACACATGTCTTGATTCTTATGCTCCATCTTCAATCTCGATCTCCCACTAATTCTAAAGATTTTACATTTAAATCGTGCAAACAAGAGAATAAGGATACAAATCTGGGGTGGGATATATCAGAAAATAGAGAGAGTAGGCTCGCAGGCCCGGTAATCAAAACATAATTATAATGAAACAATAAAACCTAAACATTCACCTAAACACGTTAGTCAAGGCCCGTAATCATCCACCATTCAATCAAATCATATTTAATTAAAGATTAAATTAAACAATTACATCATATATAATTATACTAATCACATCATATGTAATTATAGCACAATAATTAATTTATTTTATCATTTCCCCATTAATCGTATCATTAATTGAAAATAAAATTAACAAATTAAATAAAACAATTTTATTTATTTTCTAATTAATTAAATTTCAACTAATTGATAAAATCTCTATTTTACCTTTCAAATCATAATATTAATTGAAAATAAATTAAATGAAACATTTTCATCTAATTTGCAATTAATTTGTAATATCTCTATTTGACGTATAATAAATTAAAAAACCATATTTGTTAATAAATGATTCTTTTATGATTTGTTATTCAAAATTAATATCCAAAAAATATCTAAAATGACCCAAAATTAATTTATGGACTCCAAACAATTTGGATCCAAAATTAAGAATACAATTTCATCCAAATATTATCTGTAATTTTGGATAAATTTTTTTTATATTATGAACAGTACTATTCATCATCCCCTAAATCGAAAATTAGGGTTTCCAGATTAGGGTTTGCTTCCCCCGCCCCCGCCACCGCCACCGCCTCGCCAGCCCTTTCCTCGCACCGCCGCCTTCACCATCTGAACCAACGGCTTCATGGCAGAGGGTCCACCAAAACAAATTCTTCGGAACAAATCTAGACGCTTGACACGAGGTTTGAGCGAGGTTCGCTAGTGTTCGATTCTCCATGGTGTTCGTGCGATGTCCTCTACAACAATTACAGAAGTTCGCCCGATTCACATGCGTAGATCAACACAGAGGTTCGCGGCTTGTTTCCAGTCAGGCGGGGAGGGCTGCAGCGAAGATTTCCAGCGATGAGCTTGAAAGAAACAATGTCCATCGGTTTTGGGTAATCAATTTTCTATATTTCCGAACTCCGTAATTTTTGAAAATTCGAATACAATTCGTTACGATTGGAACGATCTAATAAATTTAATTATTGAAAATATAAAGCAAAGCGACAACCTGGCTCTGATACCACTGTTGGGTTTCCATACCCCGGCGTCAGATCCAAACACCGCGGAATAAAACATAAACAGATATAACCCGGGGACGGATCAATCTCGCTTGATTCATATATTATAACATGCATAACTCAAATATAAATGCACGAAAATGAATTACCGATAACAGCGAAATCAATCTGATGGCTGTGATCTTCTAGTCCAATCAACCTGACCAGATCTACAAGCTCGGCACCAGTGCTAGCGTGATGATGGCTTATTAGAGTGTATTGAATGGAGTTGTCTTTAACCCTATATGGAATGATTTATTTATAAAGGTAAAGTGCTAGCTAATTGGGCTAGGGTCCATAAAGCCCATCGGGCCAACGTTTGGCTTGTAGGGTATTTTATGCTAACAATTAAATCTAAATTTTTTTTAAAAAAAATTACAGAATAAAAGAAGATAATGGGTAGAAGCGGTGGAAATATTTTGGATTTCGACTTTAAAATAGTGAAGAACATGAATTTGTAGATGTAATTTTTTTCTAATAGTGGATAATATTATAATATATAGAGACTTTGGTTAGTTTACAACAAAGTTCACAACAGAGCACTTTATGTAATAAGTGCTGAGGAATCTGATTTATAGGAAAATCAGGGAATGAGAAACTAGATATGCTGTCTGAGGACAATAAATGGTGGATAATGGAACATGCAATGGCACAATCTGGTATGGTTACCCTATGATTATGGATACATGTATGTGCAGTTTACACATGAGTTATTATGCTTGCAAAGGTATTGCAATTTTGGTACTGCTACGGGTATATCGACTAGCGATGTATCAGGATATTTGCCGCTGTCATATCGTAGCGAGGGTCGCTGATATAACATAGTAGGATTTGTGAACTGTGGTATTAACTGCGCATATTGATATCTTTGTATTGATAGAGGTATGATGAGATATCAAGGAGAATATTTGCCGCTTTCATGTCGAAGCAATGATAGAATACTTGCCGCTGTCATATCATAGCGATGGAGAATATTTGCCGCTAATATGTAGAAGTGGAGAACACGCCGCTGTCATATTATAGCGAGGGATAATATGCCGCTGATATGTCGAAGCAAGGGGTACTGATGCCGCTGTCATGTCATAGCGAGGGGTATTATATGATAGAATACTTGCCCCTAATATGTAAAAGCGAAGAACACGCCGCTGTCATATCATAGCGAGGGTATTAATGCCGCTGTCATACCGTAGCGATGAAGAATATTTGCCGCTAATATGTAGAAGTGAAGAACACGCCACAGTCATATTATAGCGAGGGATATTATGCCGCTGGTATGTCGAAGCGAAGAGTATCATATAGCGATGAAGGATATTGATCGCTATTATTTTAAACAATATTTTTCAGTGTAGCAATTATGTACCGCAAGTGCACGGTGTCAAGTTTTAGTATAATGATATGAAAAGTACGGATTGTTGATCCCACGAGGACTAGGAAATAAGTACCAAACTCCACTAGTTTAACTATATTTAGTCTACGATAAATGGTTGTAATTAATAAACTAAAGTGACTAATTAATTCAATAATAAACCCAAACAATCAATAGAGTAAGAATAAGAATCAAAAGAAACAATTATCAAGACTTTCGATTCACCCATGCAATTCCCAAAATTCGCCTATTAGTTAATAATCGAATTCAAACAATGTAAGGTGACGAGTTTTCCAAATTTATCTAATATACTCTCTCGAGTTATATTAAACCTAATATCAAATTGCAGTAAGTCACTCTCGTGTACTTATTTAACAACACAATATTGTATTAAGATCCGTGAAAACTTCTAACTTTCGATTACTAAATATCTATAGCTATCACACGTGTATTTGACTTCATCTCTCGATATCAGTCTGAAATCCACGGCATAAATCACTATATCGAATCACAATTTTATCTCTCGATCTCAATTGTACTTTAATCTCATTCAAGGATGGCCAAACCCTTAAAAGCATGAAGAACAATGATCTATGCACTTAGTTAATAAGAATCAATCAAAACATTCAATTAAAATCATGGGTTCATACAAAGGATACCCTATTGGCTCATGCCCTTGGATGGACTCTTTAGCTCTTTAAGGGGGCCCATAAGACTCTAGTCTTGATAACAAACCTAGCCAACAATCTCCATCAAATAACAATGCATAACATGTTTTGCAACATTCTAAACATTAAAATCTAATGAAAATATAGAACTAGAGTTAGAAATATGGAAATAACGAGAGGCGTTGACTCCTTACGTTGCTCCGTCGTCTCGTCTCTTCCGATGCGTCTTCTCTTCAATGGCTATGGTGTATGGATGGTTGGAGAGGATGATGAGTGATGGAGGCTGTGTATTTTCGGTCAATTATCAGCCAAAAGGTCCCAAAAACATCCATGATAATCCATATTTATGGAAGGAAGAGTTTCACTTGGACACCAAATAACCAAGATGGAAACAAAATCTCGAATTTTTCGAGTCCTGGCGATCGATCGGCATTAATTGGTGATCGATCGCCATAACATTCTGCCTCAAGGCGATCGATCGCCTCATTTGAAGCGATCGATCGCTTCCTCTGATTTTCAGCAAATTACGATTTTGCCCCTCCTTTTCCAGGTTTGCTCAGTTTGGTCCTTTTTCAGCATTTTAAGCCTATTTTCTCAACTTTTATGCATTTGGACCTGGATTCCTGAAATATAAAAATATATACCAAAAAGAGTAATATTTTCCAAGAATCACTACAAAAACGTCCTTAATCTTATATCAAATTAAGTGTAAAAATCGCACTTATCAACTCCCCCAAACTTAAACTTGATCGTCTCGAGCAAGAAATAAGATCAAAAAGTCGAGTTCAACTTTGAAGATTCAACTAAACCAATTTGCAATCAATTATGTAGCTCAGATATCTCACTTGCAGACGAACAAGAATCAGTCAGAAAGTTTAACAAGTTGTGTTTTCTCTTAGATCAAGCAACATTTCTCCAAATTAGAATGTGTGTGTGTGATATTGTAACTTTCAAGTTTCAAGCAATTTTCATAGATCAAATCATGCTAGACAATGAAAGTTAAGATTATCTTTGAGCATTCCATAGACCTATTTTCAAACAACTTCCCCACTAATGTAGTCACTCCCTAGACTTGGATCAATAGGTCTTTTTAAGCTTGTAATGTTAGGCTTAGGTGTTGGCTTCAAAGAAAAGATAGGATGGCACAAAGAAGAGAGTATAAGGATGTAATGTTCATATTTTTAGCACAAAATTGAGCTTCTCTTCTTTTTCTTTTATAGCCTTGGCCACTTTGGGTCTTAATTAGATATATTTTTTTTTCAAGGCTTTATCTATCTTTTTCTTTTCTCATTCATCAATTTTTTCAATAATAAGCTCATCAAAATATAGCAATTTATGTGCATCTAATAAGATTCATTATACTCCCTTAGGGTAAGGATAATTTTTTTCAATTTCTGCTCAAATAGGTAGGTATAATGAGTTGCCAAAAAATGTTGAATGGGGCTAATAGTATGTTAAACATACACCATTCTTTTTCAATTAGGCTCAAAATGGGACAATAGAGATTGATATATATCATGGTAAGCTTGAAAGGCTCAAGCGGTCCAAAGATCGCCTAAATCATTTCCAAGTCAAGTTCATAACTATAAAATTTCGCCTCAAAGTGTCATCATCAAATAGTTTCTAAGGTACTCTAAGATGCTCAAAAACAATTCATCAAGTTCACAAAAATGTTCACTACTACAAGTGCAATTCACAAGATTATGACTCAAATGTGCTCAAAATGTTCTTCATCCTTGACATACTACTCAAAACAAGATATTCACAAACAAGTTTTACAATCATCAAAACTCAAGTTGACATGCAAAGTGAGATTAATACCATCATTGGATAGAGACCACTACTATGATTCATTCTTATCTTACTAATTGTCATTTTCAAGAAAAAATTTGTTGGTGCTCAAGAAACGATCGATTTCCAAATAAGAAGCATGAGACAGTAATGCACTCCCCCAAACTTAATTCATGCATTGTCCTCAACGTAATAAGCATGGAAAGTGAGACAAAGTATTTACCTTTGACAACGACCGTCAGTGATCGCTGTTCAATTCCTCATCAGCTCGTGGGGCATATTGTTGGACAGATCACAGCACACATGGAGTCTCGTCAAAATCAAAACAAAAGCAAAAGCAAAACAAAAACAAACAAAAACAAACCAAAAACAAAGCAAAAGGATAAGAAAAAGTTCTTAATTTATAGTCCCAAGCTGGACTTATTACCACATTTTCTCAAAGGTTGGGATGGTTTGTGGAGCATGAATCTCCGTAATCAACTGGGTAATGCCTCAACCTCTCATCATTAGCGACATAAGTGCTTAGAATATGATCACTTACCTTAATGGCTCCATGCGGGTATATCTTGGTAACAGTGAATGGTCCAACCCATAAAGCCTTTCGCTTGCTTTGGAAAATGCGAGGTGGTGGCGCTTTATGCAATTGGACTGTCTCTCCCTTCATAAACGTCCTTTTATCTTTTTGCTTCTTCGCCTTCCTTGGCTTCACCATGTAATGGCTCTTGCCTTCTTCAGTCTCTAGTTCTGTCTTCACCTTCACCTTAGCAGTATCTTGCACCACATCATCAGGAAAAAAATATTAATTTTATCAATAATAAAACATGTGTGCGTGTTGTGTGTGTTAGTTCCGGATTTTAAAGATGACAAAACATATCAGACCGGATCGAGAGAATTAGACTGACCAGATCGATCGCTCAAGCTGATATGGTTTATCGCAAAACAGAACGGATCGATAGAAATCAGCCTGACCAGATCGAAGCTTCAGATCGATCTCAACTTCTATCAGATCAGAGCAGTCAAGGCTGAATAAGATTGGTTCTTCAGTCCGAATCATTAACGGCTATTTATTGAAGCATTTAATGTTGCAATTAATGCTGAAAAAGACCAAGGACTGAAGATTACCATAAAAGGTAAGAAGACAAAGAAGAGCCTACCTGACAGTCGCCGAAAGCATGAACCAGAACGGCAAGTACCCTAAAGAAGAAGACTGCAGCTTACTCAGAGTTTAAGCAGAGTCAAGAGTTACACATTAAGGGAAATAATGTCGTTGGTACATGCAACTATAAAAGGATGTAACAGAAGAGCTCAAGAGATAGTCTGATCAATCGAAAAACGCACAAGAAAGCAAAACAACACAAGCTTACTAGCTCAGACATTCTCGAGCTGAAAATCTTCATAAGCACAAGTATATTGTAATATTTGATCAGTTAGGATCATTGTGTGCATAAACTAAAGTCTATCTTGTGTATTCTGTATTGAAATATAGAAGTGAGAAACAATTGTAACTGTCAGACAGAGTGTGTATGAACAGATCGAGAGACTAGGAGTTTCAGTCTGGTAGTGAGGTAAATCCAGGTGAATCGGGTTTGTACAACAGGATTGTATAAATCAAAGTCTTCTAGTGGAATCCTTCCTTAATTGGAAGAAGGGGAGACGTAGAAGGATTACACCACCTTCGAACTTCCAGAAACATATTCTGTGTTTTATCATTCTGCACTCGTTCTTTTATTCAAGCCATCGAGCCGTTCTTACTAATTTAAGAACATACCGTTCCGCACTAAAATATTCAGTGGTCTGTTCTGCAAAAGAGTTGATTAAGAAATAGATTTCTTTCACTAATTCGAAAGAAATCACAAGGGATTAATTTTTATTAGGAGTGTTCATTCACCCCCCCTCTAAACACTCCGGACCGATCCTAACAAGTGGTATCAGAGCAGGTCGTCTTAATCAGCACAAAGACAATTGAGCTGATGGCATCATTCAACAAAATTCCTATGTTCTCAAAAGAAGACTATGATGATTGGAGAATCAGAATGCAAGTTCATCTGGCAGCACAGGATGACGATATGTGGTTCGTCATCACTGATGGACCAATGAAGATTCCGAAAGTCAATACAGCAGTATCCATTACTGGTGGTGAACCCCAAATGGTCGAGAAGGATAGATCCCTCTGGACGAATGAAGAAAGAAAGAAAGCAAACCTCGACAACGTTGCCAAAGACATCTTGTTCAAGACATTGGACAAGAATATGTTCAGTAAAATCAAAATGTGCTCTACTGCTAAAGAAATTTGGGAGAAGATAGCACGGCTATGTGAAGGGAACGACCAGACCAAGGAAAACAAGCTGACTGTTGCTCTTCAAAGATTTGAGAGCATAAAAATGAAGATTGGAGAAACTCTAAATGAGTTTGATGAAAGAGTTACTGGTATCATCAATGAACTGAATGGTCTGGGAAAGGAACACTCAAACAGAGAGATCGCTCTGAAAGTTATGAGAGCCCTGCCAAAAGAATGGGATGTTAAGACCATTGCAATGAGGGAGTCCAAAGATCTGAACAAGGTTGAACTTCATGATCTGTTCGCAGATCTTAAGGCATATGAGTTCGAACTGATCACCAGAGGTGAAGCAGAGCCATTCATCTCTCAACCAAACAAAGCACTGGCAGCCATTCCAGACCAGACCGCCCCCACAACAGATCGATCTATCGAACAGATAAGTAATGATGCTATGTCATTATTTATCAAGAAATTTGGTAAATTTATGTCTAAAAATAAAAGGAATTTTAAACCCTCTCATCATTATAAATCAAGAAAGGACAATGCTGTTAATGATCAGGCTTGCTACAATTGTGGTAAGACCGGACACTTCATTGCAGATTGTACCAGACCGAAGAAAGAAGAACGAAAAGAGAAGCATCATGATGACAAGAAAAAGAAGCACTACAAAGATTGTAAAAGTCATCATAGGAAGTCCCAAAAGGTCCTAGTAGCAGAAGAAGGAAACAGCAAGTGGGCTCAGACTGATTCAGATTCAGAAAGCTCCGAATATTCTTCCAGCGAAAGCGAAGAAGATATTCAATGTCTAATGGCAGACGAAGATATGAGTCAAACAGACGAGGTATTTGATCTTGACTCAAATGATTTTACACGTGAAGAGTTTATGTCCACACTGCAAGACATGGCTAATAATTATAGAATCTTAGCTGAATCATTTGAGAAAACCAAAGCTAAAGCCAATGATCAAATGGATGAGCACATCAAACCAAGCTGCTCTGAGCTGGGTGAGTGCAACAATCTACAGATCGAGCTGAATAAGCTAAAAATCTCTTATGATCAGCTCCATGAAGAAAATAAGAGAATTAGCACACAAAATCTAAGCTTTCTCATATCTTCAAAACATGGACAAAATCCAGAACATCATTGGAAGAATTGCAAGAGGTCCAAAGAAATGTCGGTGATGTTACCGGGATAGGCTTTGATATCAAAGACTGCACCAAAGATGAATCTGAACTGTTGCTGGTAAAGAACAAAATCAAACAAATGACATTTGTTAAATCCAGCACATTATATAAAACTGAAGCACCTACAATTCAAACGGGAGTCTCTTTCATGAATCAAGGTTTGAGAAAAGGGATTGGATATGTTAACCAAGCCAAAGAAAAGGCACCAACAAGCTTTGCGTCTTACAGCCAAATCTAAAGGTGCAAGATCTAAGGCAAGGAAGACAATACAATTACTATAACTCAACACCAGTTCAACGAAGATATAGACTACCTCATAAGAATCAAATGTTTCCATATCGCACACATTATCACACACAACATCGAAACAAATCAGCTCACAGCACACCAGACACACACAAGCCATTAAAGCTGATACCGGTGTGGGTTCCCAAAGGGCTAATCCGTTCTGGACCCAAGTAGGATTGGGTATCAACAATTATTATGTTTGATGACAGGTACCAAAGAAACTTGCATCAGACTGGTACTTAGACAATGGGTGTTCTCGTCACATGACTGGAAATATCGAGCTGCTGTCTGAAGTCACAGAATGTACTGGACCCAAGATCATCTTCGGAGATAACTCAAAGGGTAAGACCGTGGGCAAGGGTAAGATTGTCCATGGTAATATTATTATCAATGACGTGCCGTTAGTTGAAAATCTATGCTATAATCTGATTAGTATAAGTCAACTATGTGATAATGGTTATGCTGTAGAATTTCACAAACACACTTGCACTGTTAAATCGTCAGACGGTATGACCATGCTTGTAGGAATCAGAAATGGAAATACATATAAGATTAACTGGAACTTTGCTCAACCTGATAATCCTACTTGCTTCATCGTTAATAATGATAATAAACACTGGCTATGGCATAAACACTTGAATCATGTCAACTTTAAGACTATATCTAGCCTGTGTAAACATGATTTAGTTGTCGGTCTGCCCAAGATCGACTTTGCTAAGGATAAGATCTGTGAAGCGTGCCAAATGGGCAAACAGATCATATCATCCTTCAAAAATAAATGCCAAATCCTCCTCACGCTGCTTAGAACTATTGCATATGGACTTGTTTGGTCCTATACCAATAACAAGTTTAGGGGGAATGCGGTACACTCTTGTTGTTATTGATGATTACTCACGTTTTACTTGGACTATATTTTTTAGCAGTAAAGATCAGACCGGTCCGAAATTGATCAAGCTGCTGAAACGCACTCAGAATGAGAAATCATCAAGCATAGACAAGATTCGAAGTGACAAAGGCACTGAGTTTTCAATCAGAATCTTGAATCCTTTCAAGAAGATGAAGGAATTAAGCATGAATTTTCAGCCGCCCGAACTCCCCAACAAAATGGAGTTGAAGAACGAAGAAACAGAATGCTTAAAGAGGCAGCAAGGACAATGCTTGCTGATTCTGGCATTTCGCAAAAGTTCTGGGCAGAAGCTGTAAATACTGCGTGCTACACTCAAAATCGGTTTATGATTAACAAGAAGTTGAATCTTACTCCTTATGAAATATGGACTGGTAACAGACCGTCTATCTCTCACCTTCATGTATTTGGTTGCAAATCCTTCGTTCACAATAATGGTAAGAATCATCTTACAGCATTTGAAGCTAAATCAGATAATGGGATATTCTTAGGATATTCATCTAATAGCAAAGCTTTTCGCGTTTTCAATAATCACACTTTAACTGTAGAAGAATCTGTTCATGTAGTTTTTGATGAATCTTTATGTATTGAGGATAGCAAGGAATCAATTCAAAATCAGATGGAAAATATCCATCTCGAAGCTAACAGTGATGATGAGATTATAGATAACAGGTCAAGAGACAATCCACCGGAACCTGAAGTACCAGACAGACCGGATCACGGCAATGAAGCTCCTTCAGATCGAGCCGATCCGGATGTTCCTCACTCTAATATTAAATCAAATGCTGATAATGCCGCTACTACTCATCCGTCTGGACCAGACAATCCAGAATCAATTTATCGATGGACAAAGAGGCATCCACCTGATCTAGTAATTGGAAGCATTCTGCACCGATTAGAACTAGAGGACAGATGATGGATGAATTCGCTCACGCTGCTTTCATATCAAATCTGGAACCTAAAAAGATTGATGAAGCTTTGACTGATTTCAACTGGATTAAAGCCATGTAAGAAGAGCTTAATCAATTTGAACAAAATCAAGTTTGGAGTCTAACCCCCAGGCTAAGCGATCTACCTGTTACTGGAACCAGATGGGTGTTCAGAAACAAGCTAGACGCAGATGGAGTTGTGGTTAGAAACATGGTCAGACTGGTGGCTCAAGGATTCCGACAAGAAGAAGGAATTGACTTCGATGAATCTTTTGCACCAGTCGCCAGACTTGAAGCAATCCAAATATTTCTTGCTTATACTGCTTTTAAAGACTTCAAGGTATATCAAATGGACGTTAAGAGTGCCTTTCTTAATGGTAAGCTTCAGGAGGAAGTCTACATTGAGCAACCTCCTGGATTTCAGAACCACTCATTTCCAAATCATGTATATCTACTGAATAAAGCAGTATATGGTCTGAAACAAGCCCCAAGAGCCTGGTATGATACTCTGTCTCAATTTCTGCTGAACCATGATTTTATGATCGGCTCAGTAGATAAAACTCTATTTAAATTTATTAAGGGGGAACATACTTTGTTAGTTCAAATTTATGTTGACGATATCATTTTTGGGTCAACTAACCCCAAATTATGCGAGAAATTCTCTAAGTTAATTCAGGGACAGTTTGAGATGAGTATGCTGGGAGAACTTTCATTCTTTCTGGGTCTCCAAGTCAAACAGCTCAGCAATGGCATTTTCATAAATCAAACCAAGTATACCAAAGAGCTACTCAAGAGATTCGGAATGGAACGTGTTCAACTGCATCAACTCCAATGAGTCCTACAATCAAGTTAGATAAAGACGAAGGGGGAACAACAGTTGAAGTATCTATGTATCGAGGACTGATCGGATCGCTCTTGTATCTTACAGCGAGCCGGCCTGATATTATGTTCTCAGTCTGTATGTGCGCTAGATTTCAGTAAGAACCAAAGCAATCACACTTTATTGCTGCTAAGCGTATTCTGAAATACTTGAAAGGATCTCAGAACGTTGGTCTTTGGTACTCCAAAGATTCAAACTTCAGCTTAATTGGATATTCAGACGCTGACTATGCTGGATGTAAGATTGATCGTAAAAGCACCAGTGGAACATGTCAATTCTTAGGTGAAAGATTGATCTCTTGGTTTAGCAAGAAGCAAACATATATTGCCACATCTACAGCTGAAGCAGAATATCTTGCCGCTGGAAGCTGTTGCGCTCAAATGCTCTGGATTCAACACCAGCTAAAAGACTATGGCATTCAAGCTGTTGAATCTCCGATATTTTGTGACAACACAAGTGCAATTGCTATAACGTATAATCCAGTTTTGCACTCTCGAACAAAGCACATTGATATAAGACATCATTTTATTCGAGATCATGTTGGTAAAAAGAAAATTCGGATCGAGCATATTTCAACAGAACAGCAAGCAGCAGATATCTTCACCAAACCACTTCCTGAGGCTAAGTTTAATTACTTTCGTCAAATTCTTGGTTTAATAGACTTATCTTGATGTTTTAGAAGTATCTTTCTTTTAGTTATTTTTTAAAGATTGTATGCTGGCACAGATCGATAATACAATGATCAGAACGACACAGACCGGTCCAAACTTTCAGACCGATCTATGTCAAATATGATGTTATCCCATGATCTGTCTGGTCAACAAATCTTTAAATAAAATATTTGTTTAAAACAGCCGGACTGATTGCAATTTTAACCGCCTTATCTCTCTTTCATCCTGACCGTTTATTTTGAATTATTTAATTATCAGTCTTCGAGATAAAGACACATGTCTTTTCTCTCTTATATAGCGGGCTGGACATTTCATTTTCATTCACTTTTTACGAATTACCGATGTCTGCTCTCTAACTCTCTCATATTTTTCAAACTCTATTTTTCCATTACACTCAAATGGCTACTATCACTCACAACTCTCTTTTTGTTGAGTTCCATGATATCTACAGGGCTGAAGATCCCAAAATGGTCTCTATATTCAAGTCCTTAGAATCTTCTGGTTTAAGGAATTTTCTGGAATGTGGCACGGTGGTTTACGAGTCGGAGATTCGAGAACTGTTCGCCAATACTGTATCACAGAAGACATTCATCTCCACCACCGTAAAGGGCAAATCTTTTGAAATCTCTCAGTCGACGCTGGCAAAGACCTTTGGTTTTCCCAACTCCGGACTGACTGAGTTTGGCCAGATTTCTCAAGCTTCCCTCACGGATCTTCACGGGAAGGTATCCATCTTTGGCCACCGCCTGCAGCCTTCATTCAAGAAGAAGGAAATGTTCTTTCATTTCCAGGTGTTATGCGAGATTGTTTACAAGCCATTATTGGGCAAAGCCGGAAGCTATGATGTTGTTACTGCTGAGAAGTTCCGGGCCATGGCTGCTATTCACTTAGGGCAGAAAATGAATTGGTCTGCAATTTTATTTGGAGTTTTGCTTGAGACAGTTATCGCCTCCAAATAGGCTGTCTGTTTTGCTGTTCCTTTAAGAAAACTACTGTAGATGCTGGACATCGAGCTGGGGAAGCCGTCTGCTCTAAGTCCGTTTAAAATTCTCAACTCCAAAGGATTGGCTCTCCTGAAGTCCAAGAGTGCTCCACCAACTTCTACCGATCTGGTGGCTGTCAAGATTGAGAAAGGAGAAGAACAGGCTGCTGCTCGAAGACCTCGAGTCAAGTGCAAAATGACCATTCAGACTGACTCCGAGGAAACGCAGTCTGCTCCTTCATCTCCAGCCAAGCCCCCTCCCAAAAAGCCAAGAACCCAGATCACCAAGCCAATCAAAACCCTACCTCTCAAGACCCTACCCATATTACCTCCCACAAAAGCCACCCCTGCACCCCAACCTACAACCCAACCTTCAACAGCTTCAACCACTGTACCCAAAGTAACCATCAGAGTCCCCTCTGCCATCCCTGTGGTCAAAGGGATTGTTATAACTGAATTGGGAGACTACACCAAATCAGGGATCAAATCCCCATATTCCACCGGCAAGGGCAAGGCCATTCTTACTAAACCACTCTCCTCAAAACCCAAATCTGCCGCGCAAACAGCCATCGACATCGCTATGGAGGATGTTGAAGAAAAGGTAAAGGCGCTCATTGTGGTATTTGATGAATATGTCGAGTACAGAATGATCAACCACATTGATATGTTCTTTGGCAAACTGAGACGCCTACAAAAGATGGAAGAAGAAGTCCTTAAGGGGACAGAGACAGACGATGTTAGAATTGTTGTTCAGCGTAAAGATCTGTTTCAGGTAAACCAGAGATTCAGACTGGCAAATTTGCTCTTGACCGCTAAGAAAGCAAATTTCGATCCGAGCACTCCAACTGCCAAAGATGATGGTGCTGTTATTACTCAACTGGAAATGGATATTCATGCTCTTCACTTAGCTGTCCGATTTCAACGACAGAAGCTCAGCATATCCACTCCAGTACCCAGCCCGGATCATCCAACTGCGAGCAAGACTCTAGCAGAACCTTTCATAGAGACTATTCTCTCTGGAGCAGCGGACCAGACAGCAGATCGAACAGCGGACCAGACATCAGATCGAATAGCTGATCAGACAGCGGAGCAGACAATGACTAATGCTCTGTCTGCTGCAGAAGATGAACCCTTGAATGTTTTGTTAGACTCTCCAACAACGTCTATTCCTCTGGGATCATCAGTCTCCCATGTTCAACTCAGTCCAACCGCCACACTTACAACAGTTGTCTCGCCAGCTTTCGTCGATCCGGATCTGGTGGTCTCAACCGTTGTTACAGCTTTACAGATTGAGCAGCCTTCAAGACCCAGCACTCCTCCAGAACAATCTGCTGAAGATATGGCGTTCTTAGAAGATTTTTCTTCGGACTTGGTCACCCTGATCCAGTCCAAAACACGCCAAGCTGCCTTATCTTCACTTATACCGATTACTGAAGAAGCTGATCCCACCTTGTCGTCATCTGATCACTCTCCAAGCCGTTTATCTGACACACCTCCATCCTTGGCTAGGACCCTTCAGCACTTATCTGATAAATGTCTATCTCTCTCTCTCAACGAGTCATAGAGGTTCATCAAAGTCAGCGGACCACAGTCTTGGATTTTGATTCATTTAAAGAGAAGATGACAGCCAGTATCAGCAGTATTCAGCGAGGACTGAATGATCTGTTCTCTCAGCAAGCTTCTTATAAAAATAGCCTGAGAAAAGAGCAGATCGAGCTGGCCACTGAAGTTAGAGCATCCGTAGCCAATTCCCTTCGTGCTCAAGACACTCGTCTTGACGCTATCAGCGCTCAGCTAGCACAGGTTGTCGATTTTCTTCAAGAGATTACTGCAGACAAAAAGGGGGAAAAGAGAAAAGACTTCAAGCCGCATCAGTCTCAGTCTTCAAGAAAGTAGAAGTTTCTTTGTTTAAGTCAGACTGGTCTGTATATAAGATTTTTTGTGATCAATAAAAATCTAAGTTCCTACTTAAGTCCTTGTTCATTTATTTTGAACTAAAACGGCTTAATCAATCCGAACTATAACTTAACTATGTTCATTTATTTTGAATAAGAAGAAGTAATCGATCCGCAAGTATACGCTTCAGAGCTCTTAAAAGACTGGATAAAAAGATTTAGAAGCTAGGTTTTGTCATCATCAAAAAGGGGGAATTTGTTAGTTCCGAATTTTAAAGATGACAAAACATATCAGACCGGATCGAGAGAAATCAGACTGACCAGATCGATCGCTCAAGCTGATATGGTTTATCGCAAAACAGAACGGATCGATAGAAATCAGCCTGACCAGATCGAAACTTCAGATCGATCTCAACTTCTATCAGATCAGAGCAGTCAAGGCTGAATAAGATTGGTTCTTCAGTCCGAATCATTAACGGCTATTTATTGAAGCATTTAATGTTGCAATTAATGCTGAAAAAGACCAAGGACTGAAGATTACCATAAAAGGTAAGAAGACAAAGAAGAGCCTACCTGACAGTCGCCGAAAGCATGAACCAGAACGGCAAGTACCCTAAAGAAGAAGACTGCAGCTTACTCAGAGTTTAAGCAGAGTCAAGAGTTACACATTAAGGGAAATAATGTCGCTGGTACATGCAACTATAAAAGGATGTAACAGAAGAGCTCAAGAGATAGTCTGATCAATCGAAAAACGCACAAGAAAGCAAAACAGCACAAGCTTACTAGCTCAGACATTCTCAAGCTGAAAATCTTCATAAGCACAAGTATATTGTAATATTTGATCAGTTAGGATCATTGTGTGCATAGACTAAAGTCTATCTTGTGTATTCTGTATTGAAATATAGAAGTGAGAAACAATTGTAACTGTCAGACAGAGTGTGTCTGAACAGATCGAGAGACTAGGAGTTTCAGTCTGGTAGTGAGGTAAATCCAGCTGAATCGGGTTTGTACAACATGATTGTATAAATCAAAGTCGTCTAGTGGAATCCTTCTTTAATTTGAAGAAGGGGAGACGTAGAAGGATTACACCACCTTCGAACTTCCAGAAACATATTCTGTGTTTTATCATTCTGCACTCGTTCTTTTATTCAAGCCATCCGAGCCGTTCTTACTAATTTAAGAACAGACCGTTCCGCACTAAAATATTCAGTGGTCTGTTCTGCAAAAGAGTTGATTAAGAAACAGATTTCTTTCACTAATCCGAAAGAAATCACAAGGGATTAATTTTTATTAGGAGTGTTCATTCACCCCCCCCCCCCTCTAAACACTCCGGACCGATCCTAACAGTGTGCATGTGGTGAAGTTTGAAACATAGTAAAGGTAACATGATCCTCTCCTACACGGAGGATCAACTTTCCTTCTTCAACATCGATAAGAGCTCTTCCAGTAGCTAGGAATGGGCGCCCCAGGATCAATGGCATACTCGCGTCCTCCTCCATATCCAACACTAGAAAATCCACCGGGAAAGTGAATTGATCTATCTTGACTGGCACATCGTCGACTATTCCTAGTGGGTAGGTTATAGACTTGTCCGCCATTTGCAACACCACCCTTGTGGTCTTCGGCTCTCCGAGTCCAAGTCGTCTAAAAACAGACAAAGGCATTAAATTCACACTAGCACCCAAATCACATAACGATTTAATGGAAGAAATAGGCCCAATAGTGCAAGGAATAGAGAAACTCCCTGGATCTTTTAACTTGGTGGCATATTTCTTTTGCACAATAGCACTACATTCCTCGGTCAAAAAGACAGTCTCCTGCTCTCCCAATTTCTGCTTCTTAGACAACATCTTCTTTAAGAATTTAGCATAATTTGGCATTTCTTGTAAGGCATCAATAAATGGTATATATTTATGCAAATTCTTAAGCATGTCTAAAAATTTGGCAAAGTTTGAATCAATCTTTGCCCTATTAACTGCTGCAGGGAATGGGAGAGGAATGTGTACCTTTTCTTGTGGTGTGATAGGTGTAGTGTCTCTAGTGGACTTACCCTTGTTGCGTTGCTGCTCCTTTTCCTCTTGCTTAATAGCAATCTTTTCAGTCTCCTTCTCATCACCAAGTTCTTTTCCACTCCTTAGGGTCACGGCATTGGCTTGCTCCCTTGGATTCTTCTCTGTGTCACTCGATAGAGTTCCTTGTGCTCTCCCAGCCATGATAGTTTCCAATTGCCCTACTTGGATCTCCAAGTTTTTGATAGATGAATCTTGCTTATTCATTCTTGTTTCTGTTGAGGATATGAACTTGGTCAATAGTTCCTCCATGCTCGGCTGTGGTGGATAACCCGGTGGTGGTTGTGGTTGATACCTCAACCCCGTATTGTATGTATTTGGGTAGGGGTTGTTTTGTGGCCGGTTTCCTACATAATGCACAACTTCATTAGTCTAAACGAATGGTTACATGTTTGGCATTCAACGCTCAGATGATTTCCTCCACATAGGTCACAAGTAATCCCTTGAGCTTTCATCCCCGTCATGCTCATGCTATCTAGTCTCTTGTTCAATGCCTCAATTTGAGCGGCCAACGCAGTAACTTTGCTCACTTGATGAACTCCAGCTTGCTTCATTGGCACGTTCCTCTCGGACTGCCATTGGCAGCTATTAACAGCCATCTCCTCCAACAGTGTATAGGCCTCCTCCGGCGTCTTTCTCATCACAGTACCTCCTGATGCTGCATCAATCATAGAACGGTTATCAGAAAATAAACCGTTATAGAAAGTTTGTACCTGCAGCCAGATGGGGAGGCCATGGTGTGGGCATCTCCTCAGTAAGTCCTTGAAGCTCCCATGCTTCATAAAGTGTTTCAGGATCATGTTGAGCAAATGTAGTGATATCATTTCGCATCTTAGCAATCTTTGATGGTGGGAAGTATTTGGACAAGAAGCTTGCACCATCCCATCCCAAGTGGTAATTGATCATGTAGGCAAAGAATGCAACCAAGATTTAGCTTTATTATTTAAATAGAGAGGGAACAGTCGCAACCTGATGGCGTCGTCAGTGACGCCATTATGCTTGAAGGTGTCGCAAATTTCCAAGAAATTTGCTATGTGATTGTTGGGATCCTTAGTGGTCGCTCCCCAAACTGCACCGAGTGCTGGATCATTTGTATGATAGCAGGCTTGATCTCGAAATTGTTGGCCGGGATGGTGGGTCTCGTGATACTCTACATCGATCCATGGAATGAAGGGTGGGCGTAATCCATGAGTGACCTTGCCACTGGTGCTACTGGAACTTCCTCGCTATTGGCCATTAGTGTTCTTGCTTGCCTTAGCCTCCTTTGACAAGTACGTTCGATCTCGGGATCAAAAGCTCAAGTGTATGGTTGCTACTCCTTAGCATGTACCAAGAGATAGTACCCTGTAACAATCAACCAAAATAGAAAGAAACAGTAGAAGAGGAAAGAAAAAATAAATCGAAAAATAAAAAAAAAACAAATGACTAAACTACAGTCAACTAATCTCGTTTGATATTATAAAAACTAGTCCCCGGCAACGGCGCCAAAAACTTGATCGCTATTATTTTAAACAATATTTTTCAGTGTAGCGATTATGTACCGCAAGTGCACGGATGACAAGTTTTAGTATAATGATATGAAAAGTACGGATTGTCGATCCACGAGGACTAGGAAATAAGTACCAAACTCCACTACTTTAACTATATTTAGTCTACGATAAATGGTTGTAATTAATAAACTAAAGTGACTAATTAATTCAATAATAAACCCAAACAATCAATAGAGAATAAGAATAAGAATCAAAAGAAACAATTATCAAGACTTTCGGTTCACCCATGCAATCCCCCAAAATTCGTCTGTTAGTTAATAATCGAATTCAAACAATCTAAGGTGACGATTTTCCAAATTTATCTAATATACTCTCTCGAGCTATATTAAACCTAATATCAAATTGTAGTAAGTCACTCTCGTGTACTTATTTAACAACACAATATTGTATTAAGATCCGTGAAAACTTCTAACTTTCGATTACTAGATATCTATAGCTATCACACGTGTATTTGACTTCATATCTCGATATCAGTCTGAAATCCACGGCATAAATCACTATATCGAATCACAATTTTATCTCTCGATCTCAATTGTAATTTAATCACATTCAAGGATGGCCAAACCCTTAAAAGCATGAAGAACAATGATCTATGCACTTAGATAATAAGAATCAATCAAAAACATATAATTAAAATCATGGGTTCATACAAAGGATCCTTTAAGTCTTGATAACAAACCTAGCCAACAATCTCCATCAAATAACAATGCATAAACATGTTTTGCAACATTCTAAACATTAATATCTAATGAAAATATAGAACTAGAGTTAGAAATACGGAAATAACGAGAGGCGTTGACTCCTTACGTTGCTCCGTCGTCCCGTCTCTTCCGATGCTTCTTCTCTTCAATGGTTATGGTGTATGGATGGTTGGAGAGGATGATGAGTGATGGAGGCTGTGTATTTTCGGTCAATAATCAGCCAAAAGGTCCCAAAAACGTCCATGATAATCCATATTTATGGTAGGAAGAGTTTCACCAAGTTTGGACACCAAATAACCAAGATGGAAACAAAATCCTGAATTTTTTGAGTCCTGGCGATCGATCGGCATTAATTGGTGATCGATCGCCATAACATTCTGCCTCAAGGCGATCGATCGCCTCATTTGAAGCGATCGATCGCTTCCTCTGATTTTCAGCAAATTACGATTTTGCCCCTCCTTTTCCAGGTTTGCTCAGTTTGGTCATTTTTCAGCATTTTAAGCCTATTTCCTCAACTTTTATGCATTTGGACCTGGATTCCTGAAATATAAAAATATATACCAAAAAGAGTAATATTTTCCAAGAATCACTACAAAAACGCCCCTAATCTTATATCAAATTAAGTGTAAAAATCACACTTATCAGATATTTGCCGCTAATATGCAGAAGCGAAGAACACGCTGCTGTCATATTATAGCGAGGGATATCATGCCGCTGGTTATATGGCGATGGGTTATGCCGTCGGATATATATAGCTATGATTCAGTCCGCTAATTCTATGGCGATGGTCCATACCGCCGGATATATATATAGAGATGGATCATTCCGCTAATTCTATGGCGATGGTTCATGCCACCGTATATATATAGCGATGATTTATTCAGCTAATTCTATGGCGATGGTTCATGCCGCCGGATATATATAGCGATGGTTCATTTTGTTAATTCTATGGCGAT
The DNA here is from genome assembly GCA_907163345.1 of Haberlea rhodopensis. NCBI lineage: Eukaryota > Viridiplantae > Streptophyta > Magnoliopsida > Lamiales > Gesneriaceae > Haberlea > Haberlea rhodopensis. The sequence continues at coordinate 104,318 of CAJQUN010000125.1, read as the reverse complement.
GGTTCATGCCACCGGATATATATATATAGCGATGGATCATTCCGCTAATTCTATGGCGATGGTTTATGACGCCGGATATGTATAGCGATGGTTCATTCCGTTAATTCTATGGCGATGGTTCATGTTGCCGGACATATATAGAGATGTTTCATTCCGCTAATTCTATAGCGAGGGTCTATGCCGCTGATTCTATGGCAATGATTTATGCCGCTGATTCTACGGCGAGGGTTCATGCCGCTGATTATATAGCGATGGGTTATGCCGCTGATTTTATAGCGATGGGTTATGCCGCTATGTACGTAGCACGGGATTGTGCCACCTTCGAGCGATGGGTGCTGATTGTGTACCGCTGTTGGGCGATGAATACAGGTATGTCGCTATCTTGTTAGCGATGAGTTATGGTATATTGCTATTTTGTTAGCATTATTGTGGATGTCATGTATTGACATGTACCATCACGGGTTGACGATGATATTGTGGATGCAATGTATTGACATGTACCGTCACGGGTTGATGATATTGTGGACGTTATGTATTGACATGTACCGTCACGGGTTGACGATGATATTGTGGGTGTCATGTATTGACATGTACCATCACGAGCTGACGATGGTGTTGTGGATGTCATATGTTGACATGTACCGTCACGAGCTGACGATGGTGTTGTGGATGTCATATGTTGACATGTACCGTCACAGGATGACGATGGCATAATGGATGTTCTATATGGATGTGTGCCGTCGTTACAATGAAAAATATATTTGGGTATATGTATTTAGTCGTATGATTGGAGTGCCATTGGTGGGCACAAGGTGGTGTCCGCGTCACCGGTTGACGAGACCATTATGCCGAGCAGATTTGATCGATAAATAAATGGATGTGCCGTACATGTAAGTGTACCGCAGCACGTATTTGAGGTAAATATTTTAAGAGTAGTGGTACCTTTGGGTATACTCGTTGGGATGGCTATGGCCAAGTGACTGGTGGTAGGAGTAGTTATTGAGGAAACTACTTGCATATACCGATGTGACGTATGGTGGACATGGTAACACCCATACATGAAGGTGTGGAATAAGTCCTAATGGATTAGGATTGCATTGTGGTTGAGTAAGGACACTGAGATGTCCGTTGTGTATTGGTGTTAGAGAAATATTGGATGATGACCCACTAATTTAATTGATGGTACAGTATTGTATACCGGGGTTGAACGTATGATACGTTGATAGGTTTGGTATAAACCTAAGGAGGCAACGATCTTCTAGCCAGGTATTGTTGCAGTGCTATAGTGAGCTTGTTGTAGCCATTATACTGCTCATTGGAACCGAGCTTGGTGAATCGTATGATGATACGATGAGGGTTTATGGTGGACTTGTGTAGTCTCTATGTTGCATGAGGTTTGAGACAAGGAATACCTCACGAGGACGTTTATACATTAAATGTTTTGAGGGACTTGTACTGGGACAACTCAATTTTGTTGGGAGTACCAACATGAATGTCAACAAGTCATTGTTAGCTCTGGTTGAGAACCCTTGCATATGGATTGCAATGGGTGGACACGATCGGAATTTGTGGGATATAGTTAGTGGGGTGACAATACTATATTGATTGTATCTCGTGGAGACAGCTGGTGTTGATCGAGGGTTGATTGTGAATCAGCCATGGTAAGCATTACTCGTGTTGGACTGGGTAATGGCTTTATATTTTCGGTGAGACGTACGAGGAGACATCTTTGGGGAGATGCTGGAGTACGTGGAGTACTATGGTATTAGTACAGAGCATAGTTAGATTGGGTATACGTCGTGTATACGGATTTCGATTTGGTATCAGTGGCAAGGATGCACTATTCTGAACCATATGTGTATTTATTGGTTCCGGGATACTTTTTGGTATAAATATATCCAGGTTTTCCGAACGGTGGTTCGAGATTGGAGAGTCATGGGTTCATGACCCTTTCCTTGTGAGGAAGGCGGTGTTGTTATACCTATTGAGAATCTTTGAGAGATTCGATGATGCGGTACGCGTGGTGTTGATGTGGAGTTCAGACAATTAGCAGTTGGTTCATCAATCAATATTCTCCGTGGGGTGAGAATAACTGAGGATTGACAGTTGTATTTGGGACTTATGGTATGATTGGAGATACCCGAGCCGAGTGCATTGAGTATGCATCTGGTGTTGGTGCTTAGGCATGTATGCCGGTGTGTGTATACGAATGCCAGCATTTTGGTACTTGTTTAGCATCGGCTAGTATGCTTGGATGAATGAATCTCTAGTGAGAGACTGTGGCACCTTGAGATTAGTAATCTCAATGACACGATATATTCTGAAGAATGATCGTGAGGATTCGGTTGACTTCCTCTGAGGAGGGATTGTCGTATTTTGGGGTCATGGTAGTTCATTACTGGGTAATTCGATAGCATCCCTGTGTTAGGATTGTTGAATCCTTGGGTAAATGATGGATGGCCAGGATTGGAGATATTGGGTGTCGTTGTCGACACAGGTGGCGAGAATGCATTGATTTTTCTTGCATGGCCTCTATGGAAACTTGAGGCATTGTGGACTCTTGATGGTGTGTTCGGACCGAGATATGATTTCTTGGAACACACGGATGTAGGCATCTTCGGAGATGTGTTGTGTTGGTCAGTAGCCGTGAGTTGCCCGATCCGAGTTGCAAATGGTGCAACGACTCCCGCGACGGAGATGGATTTGGAGAGCGGAAACCGGGTTCAGTGTGTGTATACTGTTGTATACTAATGGTTTCCTTCGTAGCGATGTGTGTCGGACATCGTAGTTTAAGCGGTGGAGATATCATGGAAGTGATATCTTCATTGGAATCAGGGACGATTCGAACAGCTAGCAGTTACGGTTGACTGACTGCTTTTGGGTGGTTAGCATCAATGCATGCTGATGTCCTTTTGAGATTGTGATGGTTTGGGAGGTTTACTCCATTCTAGAGATTGGTGCGAGGTCGGTGTCCTCGCAGTGGGTGTGTCGTTCATGATGTGTTCATGATTCGACGATGCGGATCCGGATTGGATTATGTGGCAGTACATGGGGGTACGCCTATGGAAATATCGAGGATTGAATTTTATTGGTGGGGGATAATTGTGATGCCCGGGAATTAATGATGAAAATCCTGGTGTGGTAATGATCCTTAATGGATTTTAATTATGGCAATTATGAATTAATTGCGGTGTTGGGACTCCTGAGGATTTTAAATCCGGTATTTGGGGTCGTTGGATCCAAGGGTTGAGATTGTATTCTCATCGTGGTGATAAACCTTGGAATTGGGTTTTTGGTGGGTGCTGGGGTCTGGGGTGCTTTGTATTGGGGTTGGTAGTGGAATCTTGAGATTGAGAGGTAATTATTGAACACATATGATTTTAATGAGCCATGATGTATTTGTGGAAGACTCGGGATTTTTGAGCCTTGGCACTATATATACCAAGCGGACTCGGTGTTCAATCAGTTGGTGTTCAATTATATACCGATCGACCGAGATGCTCTGTTTTGTGGTTAATATTGTTGGTTGTTGTGGAATCGATGCATGCTTCATCCGGGTCTTTTAAAATGGTTAATTGTCCTGAATTGACGATATAATTGGAGGTCGTGAACGTGCTTGGGCACGTGGTTGCATGCTTATAATTAATTGGGAATTATTTAATGTGTTTAGCACGTGGATCACAGATCTAAGACAAGGTTTGGGTCGGACTTTGAAATCATAAGGTTCGTATAACGTACGAGCATATCTTATCGCAATTGTTGAATGCATAGTATATTGTAATTGCAATAAATGGGTATGTATTGTGAAATATAGGAGCCGATATGGAGCGAGTAATGGTTGAGATGTTGTCGCTATGGAGCGAACATCGGTTATGAATGTCGCTGCTACTGAGCAAGCGATGAAATGGGACTATGGAACTATTGTTTAGATACGTGTGATATCTATAAACATTATAAATTGATTGGATTTTATTAATTATGGAAATTGGAAATTAGTGAACGGATTTAGTTAATCAATGAAATGATTAACTGGCTTTTGGGAATTTGATGGTTTCGGTTATTTGAGAACATGAACAGCACAGGGGATCCCGTATGAGGGTGATACCATCCAGGGAGTATCTTTTAAAAATTCAGGGCTTTACATTCTGTAAATTATGAACTGTGATATTGTGAGTATTGGATCGGTGGTATTTGTATGCTCACCCAGTGTGGGGGCTGTCTCTATTGGGGTAGGTGGAACAGATACAGCGGTAGCTCCTGAGGTGAGATCGAGCCATGGATTGGAGGTGCTTCCAGGACCGAAGTACCAGTGTCGGTATTGAGTAGGGTACTTTATACATTAAATACACATTCACTCATTTGATGCTCGCATGTGAGCACTGCTATATGTGTATATGGGTTGTATAAAGGGCATGGGCCTTTCTCTTTTCATTTATGGGTTGCATACAATTAATTAAGGAATTGCTAAATGAATTGAGAACATGTTAGTGTATTATAAGATGCATACTTAAGGGTTGAGAGGTATGGGGGATTTGGACATTAAGTGGTTTAATGCAAGAAATTTTATTGTTGGTATATTATGTTGTGGTAGCATGTGGTTGTCCCCCTGAATATATTATTGTATGCACTAAATGCATGGGTTAATACACTAATAGCGGGTTAAGAGCACGGGGTCCTTACATCATTACTGTGTGCATGTTTAAAATTATTGAGGCATAAAAGTGAGGACAAGTAAATTGGTTATGATGCTATGACACAACAAAAAGAGTTTAGTTTGTCTGATTTACTCGAGGTCGAGAAATGATTAAGAATGTGTGGGTTTGATGTGACTAGAAATATACAGATCTATTGCGTTTAATGGTTGTTAGGTATATTTTGACAGATAATTTGATACGATTGCTACCTAATCGTATACTTGTGTGAATGTAGGTGGAATCGAAGAAATCGAGTTAATAACGATGAATAAAGATAAAAAAAAGCATTGGAGATGAGAAGGAATCAAAGTAGACCAAGAAAATGCTTAAAATGTGATTTTTGACTCGAGATCCATCGCCTATGAAGGAGAAATCGATCGCCTATGGACAGAAAAAGCAACAACAAAAATTCAGGAGTGACGATCGATCGCTGAGAGACAGAATATATATATAAAAAAAGATAACCAGCATATAGCGATCGATCACCAGCCGATAGCGATTGGTTGCCAGAGGAGTCCGGGTACAACATGGAAACTCAATTTTTTTACCTTTTTTGGGAGATTCTTTCCTATCCTATCAATTCCCCTACCTTATAACTCGACCATAGGCCTCATTATCAAGGATTCAGACCATAATATCAGCTTTACAATTTTCTATCAATTTTGAAGGCAGCTACAAAGATCGAAGCAAATGCGTGATCGACAACCTCGACAAGTGACGATCTACATAGTTTGTCTAGTTTATTTTTATGCTTTCTAGGATAAATTTTGGGGTTTTGCTTTTATTATGAGTGGCTAAATACTTTAGATTATTGGTTTATGTAGAATAGAGTTATATTCTTATGAAATTCGTGTTTTTATTTATCAAATTTGAATGAGTATTGATTGTTTTCCAGATTTTAGTAATAATAATTTTTTTTACTTAATTATTGGATTGATCACCTAGTAGTTCTACATACAATTCAATGCTTGATTTTTGAAGCAACTAAGATTAATAATTTTAGGCGAGTGAGATTGTTAAATTCTTAGGAAAAACATTCAATTTGATTAAATATAAACTCGTGGATTATATTGTCTAGCTTCGTCTTTCTTGCAAGTTCATGAATCTATCATCTTTTAATCTTAATCGTGTGTATTTTGATTAATTGATTGATAAGGGTTAGAATAGAACACGTGGGCTATCTAACTAGGATTAAGGTGAGATAGGAATAAAGTTTCCAAGGTGAATATTCATATGCAATATGAATCATTGTTAGAGAATTGATGATTAAGATGATAAATCTCAATTGTAAAGTCGATCAAATACCAAGAATCAATTTCTATCATATTTTACTTCATCTTAGTTAATTTTGTATATTAGTTTAATTTATATTTTCTAGATTTCAATTTATAATAAGTAGTTTAATTCATAGTCAAATCCCCCTATTTATTTTGTTTTGCATAAGTTAACACAGAATTCATCATTCTTCGTGAGATCGATCCACTCACGCTACTACATTTTTATATTGTTATTAACTTGAGAGGGTTAATTTGGGCGTACGTGATAAGCGCTACCAGTAGTGCTTCAATCGCTGCCCATTTGTGATATCCCGAAATGATTTTGTGTTTTTAAACATTAATTATGTTATGAGGATTATGGTATTAATTCATTGGATTTAATTAATTATATTGGAGAAAGTTATTTCAGGGTGCATGTGTTATATGTTGGGAATTTGGGGTTGTGACATGATTAATTTGGGGTGAGTGTATTTGTTTTGGTAAAGCATGTTTAAATGGGATTTGAAGTATTTTTATTGATTAAATACTATAAAATATCATGTGAGGATATTTTAATACATCGTGCTAAATACCGGGACCAAAACATAACACATCACTTAACCCACCACCCAACCACCCCCTTGACCCATACCCTGCTGCCAGCTGCTCACCCATACTTCTTTCCCCTTCTCCCACTCCACCTTTCCATGTATGAAATCCCTCCTTTTCTCTCCCAAAAATCGTCCAACACTTACTGAGCAAGATAGGAAGGAGTTCAACCATTTTTATTACTTAGAAGCCTTCCAAAAATCGGAGCAAAGGAGGGTGAGAAACCATGTTCTGGTTTTGAAATTAAGTTTGTTTAAGTTCATGCTTTTTGTTGGTGTAAAAATGGCATGCTAGCTTAGGTTTCATTAAACCTTCGATTTGAGTCACTTGAGTGCTTGCCAAGTGAGATGCCCTGTTTTTGATTAAGTAGGGGTTTATTCATGAGGATATGAAGCATGCTAGCTTAGGTTTTGGTAAACCTTCGATTCAAGTTCATATATGGTGTTATTATGAAGTTCCTAGAATATTTATATGAGCATGTTATATGTGTTATGTGGTAGATATATTGGCTTGAATTTATGTGTTTGAAAATCTGGGTAAAGAAATATGTACCCTGTTTTCAGAAAATCTTGGATGGGTAATGATATTGTTGGGTGATTTTCATGCATGTGGGTTTAAGTTTGGGTATAACTTTAATTTGATTACACTCACGGTAGTACCTTGTAGCTACTAGCATATTTGTTCAAGCATGTTGTGTGTCATATATGCTAGATTGAATGGTGTGAAATTGAGTGTTCTGAAATCTGGAAAATATCGCGCATAGAGCATGTGGCGATCGATCGCCACAAACGGGGCGTTCGATCGCCAAAGGCCAGTAGCCAAAACCAAAGGCAGGTGATCAATCGCCATGAATGGCGCGATCGATCGCCTCAAGCCATTGAAGTCTGGCGATCGATCGCCTCAGAGTAGCGATCGATTGCCAGAGGCAGAACAATGGAAATGAAGTTTTTTGTTGGATTTTTGATTTTGGTCTATAATTTGGCATCTAATATTGTGTTGTACACTGGTGTAGAGCCTTCATAGATAGCTACACAGCGTAGGGGATAGAGTCCTGCAACACACTATATTTTGGAAAGGTACGTAAGCGACGTACGGGCACCCAACGGTAACATGTACCTTATGTTTGTCTATTTTGACACATGATAGATGCAAAGTTGTGCACTATGAGTTGATACATGTTCTTATGCATTGTTGTTGCATATATATATGTGGTGGAATAAAAGAGGTGTATTCCACGAGTCAGTGTGATCACAGTGAGGATTTTAATGCTTACCGCTTATACCGCTAAAAATGTGGAGCGGGAGGGGGGAGGCTCGCTTGCACATGGAGGCGGGGTATACCATACTAAGCGATGATGAGATACCGCTTGTATGAAGAAGCGAGGATGAGATACCGCTTGTTATGATGTTATAAAGCGAGGGGCATTAAAATAACTGATGATAAACTGACTTGAGATTATTGTAAAGAAAGTGAGGATATGTCATGACATTCACGTAAAGAAGCCATAATTTCATATAATGATTTGATTTTGAGTTATGGTACAAGGACAACCAATGGGCGTATTAAATACATTGAAAATATAGGAAGTATTTATGTTATGTTTATGCATTTATGCTTTACATTCATATTGTGTTGAATATGAATTATGATGTGCTCATGTTGGGGTTGTCTTTGTAGGTGCTTTTGCTAAGGAGAACTAGGGTCGGGGTTGATACATTGAGCTGTAAGGAGTGCTACAACGATAGCAGGACAGAGTTCTTTTGTGTAGTCTCTACAAGTAGTACAGTAGAACTATAGTGTCACTCCTATTGTTTTGAGGAATGTAACTATTTTTCTTTTGAAATTTTTATTGGCGCACGTGACCCTTAAGCTCAAGATGTCAACACGATTAAATACTTTGATTTTGCATGATTAGTTGTAAGGACCCCAAGCCCTTAACCCTTAATTAGTGTATTAACCATTATGTGTGGCACATGCTTTCAATAAAAAGTCAATCGGGAAGCTCAAATGATGCTTACAAAATTCCTTTAATATTCAACGTTATAAGATCATCTCTACTAACAACATATACACTCATCGAGTTCGCCCATTACCATCCCCTTTTTGCCACTTTTTACATTGTGGACTTTTATAAAAATTTGGGCAGAGTCTCCCCATAAGTAGAGCTATCCCGAAATGAAAGCACAACACATAATATAATTCCCGGCCAGGGAATACACAATACTCAACAGAAATACAGAACACAAAGTAAATTCCCAGCCAGGGAAGACACCACACATAAGACGACAAAAGTGGGTTTCAACACCCACATAATACACTAACGACTCTCATATCATTAGCAATTCTACCACAATTGCATGCAACATATAATGAAAGAGAGAAAGGCTCATGCCTTTATATACAACCCATATACAAGAATATCCATGCTCACAAGGGAGCATCATAAATGTGTATATAAACCTCGGGTGTATATAAGTACTCTATACGATACCGTGCTCCATCAAGCCCTGGTACCACGATCCTGTGAGTGAATCCAATCAACAGCTCGAGCCCAGCTCCATAGCCATCGATGCACCTGTTCACCTGCCCCAACAGAGACAGCCCCCAACGGGGTGAGCATACCAATACACAAAATCTCATAATCACAATAATGAAATTCATAATTTACAACACAAGTAAATATTAATGAATTTTAAATGATACTCCCTGGATGGCAACATCCTCATCCGGGATTCCGTGTACTGTTCCTGTTCTCACAATCATCAAACTCATCAAATCTCATAAATCAGTAAATCAACACATTGATTTAACTCATAGCATGCCTGATTCTCAAGTATCAATAATCAATGATTCCAAGTTCATTATACATACAAATATAGATATCTCAATATCTAGTACCGATTTCTCAATTTCGCTATCATTCATAGATAGCTCAAATGCCTAGCATTTATTTTACCAATTTTCTATTATACCTAGACATCTCGCATGTCTTATAATGAGTACATGATCCCACGATCATTCTCAGGCATCTCAAATGCCGTACAATAGTCATATAGGCCCAGTACCCCATATATATCAACACATAAATATAGCCATGCGCACAACCATCGATGAAGTCAATATACATTATGCATTTCACAAATGCTCTCGTATAAAGTAATGCTCGTACGTCGCACGTACCTTAATCTCCGAAGTCCGAGCCAAACCTTGCTCGAGTTCCATGCTCCGAGGAACGATGTGCTAACACGATAAATTAATTCACAATTAATTACGAACATGCAACCCATGCTCAAGCACACCCTATAACCCTCAAAAATATTGTCAACACACGACAATTAACCATTATCGAAAATTGCTCAAGAATTCCCCACAAATTTTCGAATCTTCACAACACAAATCGAACCCAATTAAACACCACAATTCATCTAAAATATGAATTAATCGATTACAACAAGAATCATCACCCCTTGCCAAAAATCCCCAAATTTCGAACCCTAACTCATCAAACAACATGAAAATCGAACCATAATGCATCACCAAAGAGACTCAAAAGCTGAACCATGTGAAGCATAATAATTTATCCAAAATCAGCAAGGTTTTTCGAAAAAAATAGAACACCCAAAATCGAACCAATGGCAACGAATTTCTTTGAACCTCAAAGCAAGAAATATTCGACCCCAATCAAAGCACAAAACGCCCCAAAATCGCCTGAATAAAAGCCCCAAAAATCGTACCAAAATCAAGCCACAAAATCGAACAGAATCCAGTGACGAACCCTAGCGCTTTCTGCAGAAATCCGAGCTCAAATCGCGACCAAACTTCGAATTGTTGGTACGGGGAGGTGCGCCTGGAAGAGACGAAGCTGGCGGCGGGTCGGACGCGCCGAACGGCGGCCGGACGGCGGCGGGCGCGGCGTTTGAAGCCGCGGGGGTCAAAACAGACGGGAAAACACGCGGGTCGGGGAGAGAGAAAAACGGGAAAGGTGGGGGAAAAAATGGTTCCGATAATTAAAATCTCGGGTTCAACTGGTATTTATAACAAAAATACCCCGAAATACTAATAGTCCCACAAATACATCATGATTCATTAAAAATCATCTGTTTTCAAAAACTCTCTCTCTAACTCAAAACCCCCTATCGGTGCCCACACCAAGCACCCGAGATTTCGAGTCACACTAAAAACCCAACTCACAGGTTTTCACCGAAATGAGAATACGATCTCAACCTCGGGATCCAACGATCCCAACTACTCAAATAGACGAGCCCAGAAGGCCCAACACCTCGATTAAACTCCAATTGTCACGTAAAACAACTTTACGGGTTATTAACACTCCGGGATTAACATCCCTAATCTCTGGTCATCACAATATCCCCCACTAAAAGAATTTCGTCCTCGAAATTAGCACCGGTGTATCACGTAACACCCGGGCTACACAACTACATGAAGTCATAACCTCGATTCCTGACCATATCAGAATCGTCTTAAAAACCACGAGGATACTTATCTCACATCAAACTCTGAAACAGATCGACGTACCAAAACCAACATATCACCCAAGAGGCAAAACGTACCTCGATGCGGGTCATCCCAAAAGTCAGTCCCTCATGACTGCAAAACAACCAATATTTACGACCGTAGATCGGACAGTCATCCTTCGTTCTAATACCACTTAGTAAGAACGCATCATGAATGACACCTCAACCGTGAGAACGTTGACCTCGTGTCAATCTCTGGTGTCCATCATAACGTCAAAGAGCGTCAGCACCACTCAACGCTAATAATCCAAAAGCAGTTAGGCAACTGAAACTGCAAGGATTCGAATCGCTCCCGATTCCATCGTGGATATCGTCCAATGATATCTTTATCATGACTCACGATGTCTAACATACATCGTTACGAGGGAAACATTAGCATACCACGGTGCACACATACCAAACCTGGTTTCCACTTTCAAACCTCCTCCATCAAATGAGCAGTCGCATCATTGCAACTCAATTTGGGCAACTCACGGCCACAGATTCACACAAAAGACATCTCACAAGATGTCCACCTCCGGATATTCCAGGGATCACATCCTGATCATAAATAAACCATCGAGACTCCACAGAGTTCAAATTCTGAAAGGACATGCAATAAACCCATTGCATCCTCAACGCTTGTATCGACAGCGACACCCAACCAATCTGAATTCCTGCCATCCCTTGGCAATCCTAGGATTTAACAATCCAAACTTGGGAAGGCTATCGTATAACTCGAAGGGAAACACCAACCAGGGAACATCTCAACCCACACAAGATAATCCCTCCTCAAGGGAAGTCAACTAACTTCACGATTATCCCTCATAATCATCGTGCCATGGAGATTCCCAATCTCAAGGTGTTCCATATCTCTCATCAGAGATTTAACCATCCAAAAGTAGCATAACTCTATGCTTGTCAAAAGGAAATCAATAACTGGCATCCGTACACTCACCGGTATACCTGCCTAAGCACTGACATCACATGCATACTCAATGCACTTGGCTCGGGTATCTACAACATGCCCCTAAGCCCCAAACACAACTGTCAATTCTGAGTCATTCCCTACCCAGTGGAGAACGATAATCGACGATCAACAACACGTCGTGATTCCCAAAATCAACACCACACGTACCAACTTACCGAATCTTTCAAAGATTCCCAAATAGGTATAATACTACCTCCTTCCCCACAAGGGAAGTGCTATCAAACTCGAGATCCACTAGTCTCGAACCACCATTCGGAAAAACTGGATACAATAATACCCATTGCATCCCAAGTACACGGGTTCCCCAGATCGAGTCAACGACGACTTGATGACCCTCTTGTTGGTACTCCAACTTTATGAGCTGTTCCAGACAAGTCTCACCAAGATTAAACATAAACGTAGACACGTTTCAGTGAGGCATGCACAACCTCAACCTCAAAAGGCATGGTGACTACTATAGTCTACCACAATCCACATCGTATCACCTTACGATTTGCCAAACTTGGTTCCAACGAGCAGTATCATGGCTCCAACAATCACACTATATCATTACCACGATATATGGCTAGCAAAGCACTGTCTCCATAGGCTCGTACCAGCTTATCGACGTGACACACGTCCCACTCCGGTATACCATACCTTACAAATTATTAGAGTTGTGGGTCATTGCCCAGCATATCTCTAAAATACCAAGCACAATGGACAACCCGGTGTCCTTGCTCACTTATGATGCAATCATAATCCGTTAAGACTTATCAAACACCCTCAGGGTGGGTGTAACCATGTCTACCCTACATCACAACACAAGCGAGTAGTTTCCTCAATGACTACTCTTACCACCAATCACTTGGCCTTAGCCAAACCAACGAGCATACCCAAGGGTATCATTGCTCGACAAATATATACTTCGAATATGTGCTGCGGTATAATTCCTATACGGCGCACCCAATAGTTCCTCGAGCAACTTGCTCGGCATAATGGTCTCGTCAACTAGTGACTCAGACACTACCATGTGCCCACCAAGGCACTCAAACCATATAACCAAATACATAACATAAATGTATTAATCATCAAAACGACGCCACACGTCTACATAGAACATCAACTATGTCATCGTCATCCCGTGACGGCATATGTCAACATATGACATCCAACTAACATCGTCAAACATACGACGGTACATGGCAATACACGACATCCATAATCTCATCGTCAAACACATGGCATATATATAGCAACACATAGTATCCACAATAATGCTAACACAAGTAATATGCCATACCTCATCGCTATCAATATAGCTGCATACCTGTCTCCGTCGCTCGATAATAGTACGTAGTCAGCACCCATCGCTCGAAGGCTGCAAAATCCTGTGCTGAGCACATAGCGGCACAATCCATCGCTATAGAATCGACGGCATGATACCTCGTCATATAATAAGTGGCATGAAACCTCGCTATACACCTGAGCATGAATCATCGTCCACATAATAGCGGAAAGAGGCATCGCTAGCAATATATCCGGCGGCAAGAACCATCGCCAATCAATATAGCGGAATGAACCATCGCTATCCATATACATGGCGGCAAGAACCATCGCCAGTCAATATAGCGGAATAAACCATCGCTATCAATATCCATGGCGGCAAGAACCATCGCCAGTCAATATAGCGGCATGAACCATCGCTATCAATATACATGGCGGCAAGAACCATCGCCAGTCAATATAGCGGCATGAACCATCGCTATCAATATACATGGCGGTAAGAACCATCGCCAGTCAATATAGCGGCATGAACCATCGCTATCAATATACATGGCGGCAAGAACCATCGCCAGTCAATATAGCGGCATGAACCATCGCTATCAATATACATGGCGGCAACCATCGCCAGTCAATATAGCGGCATGAACCATCGCTATCAATATACATGGCGGCAAGAACCATCGCCAGTCAATATAGCCGATCCCTAGTCATTGTCATGGTAGTGTATTTTAATGCCCCTCGCTCAAATAAAACATGCGGTACTCCCACCCCTCGCTTCACATATAGGCGGCATAGAATAACCTCGCTTAAATGGACATGCGGTACTCCCACCCCTCGCCTCACATTTTAGCGACAAATATTCTTTCCTCGCCTCATATGCTAACCACGCTTCAATGTGACATGCGGCGCTCCCACCCCTCGCTTCACATTTTAGCGGCACAAAACAATAAATAGCGGCAAGCATTTAAAATCATCACTCATCCATAACAATGACTCATGGGATATTCACCAAGTATTCCATCCATACCTGCATCACAAAGCATAATCCATATACCAACATACATCATCATGAGTGTATTTTAATGCACCTCGCTCAAATGCGACATGCGGTACTCCCACCCCTCGCTTCAACATTTGGCGGCAAAGCATTAAAATCATCACTACATGTATACATGCAACCACAATGCATAATTCCAGGATGTATATAAAATGCAGGTTACCGTTTTGTGTCTTTTCAACCATGGCCTTAGCCTTTCCACGTCATAGTGTCCCTACAGGAACAATTCCAAACCATGAGCATACGATAATCCATATTCCACACAATATGATTATAATGAGTAAATGCATAAACTATGAGTACAAAGTACTTCCTGTATCCCAATGCATTTCAAAATGCTCCACTTGGTTGTCCCTGTGTCACAACTCACAATCATAATCAACAAGTTATATTATGATTCTATAGATGTCATGACATATAATCGTTTCACTATGATCACATATCACAAATGCACATAAGCAAAATAGTTGTGTCACACCACACTAACTACTATCATGCATAAATATGTGCTACTCAACCCTATCAGCATGTTCCAGGCCCTCAACAGCCCCAAAGAGCTAACCACTGCTCTGATACCACTAATGTAAGGACCCCAAGCCCTTAACCCTTAATTAGTGTATTAACCATTATGTGTGGCACATGCTTTCAATAAAAAGTCAATCGGGAAGCTCAAATGATGCTTACAAAATTCCTTTAATATTCAACGTTATAAGATCATCTCTACTAACAACATATAGACTCATCGAGTTCGCCCATTACCATCCCCTTTTTGCCACTTTTTACATTGTGGACTTTTATAAAAATTTGGGCAGAGTCTCCCCATAAGTAGAGCTATCCCGAAATGAAAGCACAACACATAATATAATTCCCGGCCAGGGAATACACAATACTCAACAGAAATACAGAACACAAAGTAAATTCCCAGCCAGGGAAGACACCACACATAAGACGACAAAAGTGGGTTTCAACACCCACATAATACACTAACGACTCTCATATCATTAGCAATTCTACCACAATTGCATGCAACATATAATGAAAGAGAGAAAGGCTCATGCCTTTATATACAACCCATATACAAGAATATCCATGCTCACAAGCGAGCATCATAAATGTGTATATAAACCTCGGGTGTATATAAGTACTCTATACGATACCGTGCTCCATCAAGCCCTGGTACCACGATCCTGTGAGTGCATCCAATCAACAGCTCGAGCCCAGCTCCATAGCCATCGATGCACCTGTTCACCTGCCCCAACAGAGACAGCCCCCAACGGGGTGAGCATACCAATACACAAAATCTCCTAATCACAATAATGAAATTCATAATTTACAACACAAGTAAATATTAATGGATTTTAAATGATACTCCCTGGATGGCAACATCCTCATCCGGGATTCCGTGTACTGTCCCTGTTCTCACAATCATCAAACTCATCAAATCTCATAAATCAGTAAATCAACACATTGATTTAACTCATAGCATGCCTGATTCTCAAGTATCAATAATCAATGATTCCAAGTTCATTATACATACAAATATAGATATCTCAATATCTAGTACCGATTTCTCAATTTCGCTATCAATCATAGATAGCTCAAATGCCTAGCATTTATTTTACCAATTTTCCATTATACCTAGACATCTCGCATGTCTTATAATGAGTACATGATCCCACGATCATTCTCAGGCATCTCAAATGCCGTACAATAGTCATATAGGCCCAGTACCCCATATATATCAACACATAAATATAGCCATGCGCACAACCATCGATGAAGTCAATATACATTATGCATTTCACAAATGCTCTCGTATAATGTAATGCTCGTACGTCGCACGTACCTTAATCTCCGAAGTCCGAGCCAAACCTTGCTCGAGTTCCATGCTCCGAGGAACGATGTGCTAACACGATAAATTAATTCACAATTAATTACGAACATGCAACCCATGCTCAAGCACACCCATAACCCTCAAAAATATTGTCAACACACGACAATTAACCATTATCGAAAATTGCTCAAGAATTCCCCACAAATTTTCGAATCTTCACAACACAAATCGAACCCAATTAAACACCACAATTCATCTAAAATATGAATTAATCGATTACAACAAGAATCATCACCCCTTGCCAAAAATCCCCAAATTTCGAACCCTAACTCATCAAACAACATGAAAATCGAACCATAATGCATCACCAAAGAGACTCAAAAGCTGAACCATGTGAAGCATAATAATTTATCCAAAATCAGCAAGGTTTTTTCGAAAAAAATAGAACACCCAAAATCGAACCAATGGCAACGAATTTCTTTGAACCTCAAAGCAAGAAATATTCGACCCCAATCAAAGCACAAAACGCCCCAAAATCGCCTGAATAAAAGCCCCAAAAATCGTACCAAAATCAAGCCACAAAATCGAACAGAATCCAGTGACGAACCCTAGCGCTTTCTGCAGAAATCCGAGCTCAAATCGCGACCAAACTTCGAATTGTGGGTACGGGGAGGTGCGCCTGGAAGAGACGAAGCTGGCGGCGGGTCGGACGCGCCGAACGGCGGCGGGCGCGGCGTTTGAAGCCGCGGGGGTCAAAACAGACGGGAAAACCGCGGGTCGGGGAGAGAGAAAAATGGGAAAGGTGGGGGAAAAAATGGTTCCGATAATTAAAATCTCGGGTTCAACTGGTATTTATAGCAAAAATACCCCGAAATACTAATAGTCCCACAAATACATCATGATTCATTAAAAATCATATGTTTTCAAAAACTCTCTCTCTAACTCAAAACCCCCCTATCGGTGCCCACACCAAGCACCCGAGATTCCGAGTCACACTAAAAACCCAACTCACAGGTTTTCACCGAAATGAGAATACGATCTTAACCTCGGGATCCAACGATCCCAACTACTCAAATATACGAGCCCAGAAGGCCCAACACCTCGATTAAACTCCAATTGTCACGTAAAACAACTTTACGGGTTATTAACACTCCGGGATTAACATCCCTAATCTCTGGTCATCACATTAGTTCTCATAATTGCACCTTATATTATGTTTAAGTATCGGGGTCTTACATTTAGTGGTATCAGAGCAGTGGTTAGATAACCAGGGAACGAGTAAAGGGTAGCCTTTAGAAACAAGTTAGCTAGGTATTCATTGGTGGGCATGGTTATGCATGTGGTGCATATTTTTTTGTATATGTTATTATACTAACATGCTTTTGAATATGATTACTCTTGTTATCTAACGGCTTATATTATGAACTGCTTTTGGTATTGTTGTTAACCCTTGTGTTACAGCATGGCGGCTATCAACCCGGAGAACCTCAATGAAGAGGTGGGGGATATGGGCAGTATGAATGCTAGTATTGCTCAGATGAATCCTTTACCACCACCTGCTGTGGGCGTGGAGCCCAGTGCACAGATGTTATTACCAGGGAGCTCAGTTTGACACAGTTTCTGAACTTCCATCCACCCATGTTTGAGGGGACCGAGTCTGGAGAAGGGGCCGAAGAGTGGCTAGAACGGATAGAACAGATACTTGTGACTGCGCCTTGTGCACGGACCGCATGGTTACGACTAGCAGAGTTTCAAATGGCAAAAAAGCCTTCTATGTGGTGGAATACCACTTTGATGGAGCTGAGGGCTCAAGGTATGGTGGTAGACTGGACTGTATTCAGGACCCGGTTCCTTAACCGGTATTTTTCTGCAGGTGCCAGACAATTAAAAGAGGACGAGTTCACTAATTTGAAGCAGGGCAGCATGTCAGTTTCAGATTTTGCTTTGCAGTATTCCTCACTGTTGAGGTATGTCCCTCATATCGCTGTGAGCAGCCATGCGAAGATGAGACATTTCCTGAAGGGACTGAGGCCAGAGCTATTTGATCGGGTTGTCTCCAACAACCCCAGCTCTTTTGATTGACGCCCTGACTAGGGCAGAGCTGGCAGAGATTGTAGTGGGCGTGTACAAGGAAGTTGTACCCCCTTTTGTAGCACCACAGAGACCAGTTGTTGATAGCCTGAGGCCGCGAGGGGACCAGTTCAAACCTCGTGGGGCCTCATCATCTTCTAGATTTGGTGGGAATAATTCTCAAGGTCAGAAGCAAAGCAATCGGGGACCTACACAGGGGAGTAAGGCAGGAGGGGACAGGTGTGACCGCTGTGGAGGATTTCACTTGTCACGTGACTGCCGAGGCTGTTATGTTTGTGGCAAGGTGGGCCACTTAGGTCGGGCTTGCCCCAATCGGGCAGGTCAGGCAGACTCTGGGCCGAATAGGCCAAGATTTGACGCTAGGACGGCACCACCGAGACATCAGTTTGTGCCTCGACCACAGGGAGGTCAGGCGGCAGGACCGCCGTAGGGTCAAGTGTATGCTTTGACGCGAGAGTAGGCAGAGGCAGCCCCGGAGGAGGTGATTGCTGGTACGTGTCACTTACTTACGTACCATGCATTTATTTTGGTAGATACACGTGCTTCTCATTCTTTTGTATCTGTTGCTTTTGTGGAGAGACACCACTTGTGCTCGTCTCTATTACCCACGTCTCTCATGGTCTCGACACCCACGGGAAAGCATGTGATTGCGGATTGACTGTTATCTGATTGCCTCATTTATTTTGAGGGCAATGATCTGAGGGCCGATCTGATTTTATTAGAGATGACAGATTTTGACTGCATTGTCGGCATTGCTGTATTGAGCAGATACCAGGCAGTGGTTGATTGCCGACAGCGGATTGTGCGCTTCCTATCTGATCAAGGGTTCCAGTGGACCTTTTATGAGGACGGCTCTCGTCCAAGGATTTCAGTGATCTCAGCAGTTAAGATGTCACGGCTATTGGAACGCGGTCATACAGGTTACATCATTTATGCCGTGGATGTATCTGAGGAAAAGGAAGAATTAAGGATCGGGGATATACCCGTGGTTGCAGAATTCATCGATGTGTTTCCAGATGAGATTCCACGGTTTCCGTCGATCAGGGATGTTGAGTTTGAGATCGAGCTACTGCCAGGGACATCTGCTATTTCCCGTGCTTCTTATAGGATGGCACCGGCAGAGCTGAAGGAGCTGAAGGTACAGTTACAGGAACTCCTCGACAAGGGATACATTCGTCCTAGTGTATCGCCCTGGGGTGCACCAGTCTTGTTCGTGAAGAAAAAGGACGGTTCGATGCGCCTGTGTATCGATTACCGTCAATTGAACAAAGTGACTATTAAGAACAAGTACCCCCTTCCGAGGATTGATGATTTATTTGATCAGCTTCAGGGCACAGAGATTTACTCAAAGATTGACTTGAGGTCAGGCTACCACCAGATACGAGTTAGAACGGATGATATCCAAAAGACAGCTTTTAGAACTCGGTATGGACACTACGAGTTCTTGGTGATGCCATTCGGGGTGACGAATGCCCCCGGCCGTCTTTATGAGCCTGATGAACCGAGTATTTCAGGAGTACCTTGATCAGTTTGTGATCGTATTCATGGATGACATCCTTGTCTATTCAAGAAGTAAGGAGGAGCATGCCAATCATTTGAGGACGGTGCTTCAGATCCTCCGAGATCATCAGTTGTACGCCAAGCTCAGCAAGTGTGAGTTCTGGCTGAGCAGTGTAGCGGTCTTGGGTCATATTATCTCTCGAGAGGGGATATCAGTAGATCCCAGGAAGGTAGAGGCAGTTATGGATTGGCCTGCGCCAACTTCAGTCACGGAGATCCGAAGTTTCCTTGGTTTGGCTGGGTATTATTGACGCTTTGTCGAAGGATTTTCAAAGATCGCCAAGCCATTGACGCAACTGACTCAGAAGGGAGTTCCATTCTTTTGGTCGGAAGCTTGTGATCAGAGCTTCCAGGAATTGAAGCATAGATTGACTTCAGCGCCAGTTTTGGTGATTCCCAGGGAGAACAAAGGGTTCGTTCTCTATACTGACGCATCGCTTCAAGGTTTAGGATGCGTACTGATGCAGGATAAGCACGTAGTGGCTTACGCTTCGAGACAATTGAAGCCACACGAAACGAGGTATCCAGTCCATGATTTGGAGCTAGCAGCTATTGTAGGGTCTTCCTACCTTGACATCGTCTTAATCACCTATTAGGGACTAAACATGCATTTAATACGTCTTAGGGTTTCAGTTGTAGCTTAGAGCTAGTAAAATTATGGGCCGAGAATGAAATTTCAAACTTAACTTATTACATTTGCAAAAGAATGTTAGGGCGATAGAATTATTCTACTCCTAGAGTAGATACTATCCAAAAGTTCTTGCATCCTAACTTCTTCCATGCTTCTCAAAGCTCACTGCCTCAACCCGGCCCTTAGTCCATTAGTCCAAAGGTGTACCTACAGGAACAACCCATCATGAGCATATACATCGTTACTTAATAATCATAAGGAAATGGCATATAAAAAAATGCATGAAAGTAATTGATAACATATACTTCCTGGTTAATCGTATTAACCCTCTTTGGTTGTCCCTGTTTCATAGTCATGCATAAAATCATTAGTTCTTGCCATAAATGATTAAACATCATACTTCACATATATGCTCATAACAAACTATGTTAATTAGAAATGGGACTGTCCGGGTGCTATTATGACAGCGGCACAATTGGCCCCCTCGCTCGACATAACACATCTTAGGATACCCATCGCTACGCCTTGATAGCGGATGTATCTCTTATTCAGCGGATGATACCCGTCGCTACACCTTGATAGCGGATGTACCCCATCGCTCAGCGGATGATACCCATCGCTACACCTTGATAGCGGATGTACCCCATCGCTCATTTATGTGAGCGGCAAGACCTTCCTCGCTTGCCCATTATAACCACCAGGACATTCAACCATTCTTAAGAACATAGTTTCATATTCATCATAAACATCGTAGCATCTTGTAAACATCATCATCTTGTAAACATCATTATCATATAAACATTATCATCTTATAGACGTCATCGTCTCATCATAATCGTTATAGTAACATCATATCATCATCATTTATCATAACATCATTATAAGCATCTTGTCATCTTTATTCATCATAAAATCATCTTTATTCGTCATAACATCATCGTAAATATCTTATCATCTTGATTCATTATCAAATCATCTTCATCGTGAACTTACTTATCATAACATCATCTTAAACAGTCTTATCATCTTCATGCATTATACACATCATCGTGGCATCGTAAATTATTATGCATTCATAGTCATAATATAGGAGTATAGTCTCTTATCATATGGGCATCTTACCCCGTGGCGTCTTACCACATAATAACATCGTATCCCATCATCATAAACTTACTTATCAAAATCATCATCATAAGCTTCATCATCATAATCATCATCATCATAACTTGCTTATCATAATCATCATTATAAACATCATATCATCTTCATTTATCATAACATCATCATCACAAACTCGCTTATCATAATCATCATTATAAACATCATATCATCTTCATTTATCATAACATCATCATAAACATCGTAAACACTTATGCAATTAATGCATAGTCAGAGTTAAGGGTGTGTTACCTTCCGATGCCCGTACGCTTCTTACGTACCTTAATTCCAAAAGTGGAGAAGTTGTAGGACTTTATCTCCTTGAAGTTGTGGGTACCTGGGATGGTTCTACATAACCATACAAATCGATATTAGAAGCTAAATATGGCCCAATATCCAAAAATCCCACAAAAATATCAAAAATTTACATTTTCCCATTTTTGAACAGTGGCGATCGATCGCTCAAAACATGGCGATCGATCGCCAGATATACCACATAGCGGCGATCGATCGCTTAAAATGAGGCGATCGATCGCCTTGATGTTCATTTCGCCACTGGACGTTGGCGATCGATCGCGCCATTTGAGGCGATCGATCGCCTGGGCTCATCTTCGCGCACTGCCTCTCGGCGATCGATCGCTGCTTTTGTAGCGATCGATCGCCACTTACAGTGGCCGCGATTTCTCCATTTTCATGTGCATTTTGCAAGCTCATCTTCATACCTTT
This sequence comes from Haberlea rhodopensis, assembly GCA_907163345.1. Taxonomy (NCBI): domain Eukaryota; kingdom Viridiplantae; phylum Streptophyta; class Magnoliopsida; order Lamiales; family Gesneriaceae; genus Haberlea; species Haberlea rhodopensis. Next base: position 81,931 of record CAJQUN010000125.1, on the reverse strand, counting down.
CAACACCAAACTTCTCTACAATAACAATAACATCATAACCCACTAAAACCCACTTAAAACACTTCAAAAATCATTCCCCAACCATAAATAACACATACCCATATAAATCCATTTCAAACCCTCCAAAATCAACACAAACTCAAATAAAACTTTACAAAAGCTTCAAGGAGTGATATATACACATCATAGGGCTTAAATCTTACCAAGAATCACAAGGGTGAAGCTTTTGCAAGGATTTCTTTCCCACCTTAGTGCCAAACTCGAAAATTGGGGGAAAGGGTTTGGGAGAAATGATTTTGGGGATTTTTTGAGTGTAAAGGGGGAAAATGAATTAAAAAGGTGGGGTGGTGGGAGGTTATGTGGGTTTAATTAAATTGTACCCCAACACTTAACATGATGTATGAAATACCCCAACATGGTATTTTAAAAGCATTTTACAAAAATGCAACCAACTTCGTTAAATTCATACTTTCCTCATAATTAACAATCAACACAATTAAATCATGTTAACCCCATATCCTATCATGCATAACATGCACCTTGAAACGTAACCCACGGGTCATGCCTATCATGTGACTAAGCATTTCATCGTGATAATTAATTTAAGCACATAATCAATTATCCACATAATTAAACACATGAACATAATTAATGCCTTAATTGCAGTTAATTATTTCGGGGCGTCACAGCTATAGTGTTTGCCTTGAAGATATGGCGACACTACTTATACGGTACCTCATTCACTATCTTCACTGATCACAAGAGCCTGAAGTTCTTGTTTACACAGGCTGAGCTGAATATGAGACAGAGGAGATGGATGGACCTGCTGAAATATTATGACTGTGAAATCGAATACCATCCGGGAAGAGCAAATTTGACAGCCGATGCCTTGAGTCGGAAGGTGAGGAGCACAGAGAGGATGCCATGTGTCTATCAGCTATGATGGTCTCCTACTGCCATTTGGGATTTGATTATGATGTGTCTGCTTCACCGGTACAGGTACTAACCTTATTAGCCGAGCCCATTATTTATGATCACATCAGGAAGGCTCAGGAGACCGATGAGGAAGTTCAAAGATGGTTGTCAGTGGTTCGTCTGGGTCAGTCGTCTAAGTTCAGGAGGCTGAGGATGGTTCCTTAAGGTTAGGTGATCGATGGGTGGTTCCGAATACTCCTTAGTTGCGTCAAGGAATACTACAACGAGCTCATTGCAGCAGGATGAGTATCCACCCGGGCGGAAAGAAAATGTATAAGGACTTATGCAGCCAATTTTGGTGGAGGCGAATGAAACAAGATGTTACCTCATTCGTCAAAAGATGCCTGGTTTGTCAGCAGGTAAAGGCTGAGAGGCAGAGGCCTGGTGGTGAGCTAAGGATCTTGGAGATACCACAATGGAAGTGGGAACACGTATCCATGGACTTCGTGACCACTTACCGAGGACTGTTTCGGGTTTTGATGCCATATGGGTAGTCGTGGACAGATTGACTAAAGTGGCTCATTTTATTCCCTACTGTATGACCTTCACGTACTTGAGGATGGCACAGTTAATTTGTGAGGTTAATGAAAGTTTGGGGACTAAATTGCAAAATTGAATTAAATAAAACCAACTCATCTTCACACAATTCACCCAAAACACTTTCCATTTTCCATCCATTTAATGAAGAATCAAGGCTTAAATCTTGATGGATTATTGATATGGTGATCAAGTGATCTTGGGTAAGCTAATCATTACCTTAATCTGGGCTACTGAGTTGAAAATGTATATATTTGACTTAGTTGATTTTAGTGAAAATTGGGGATTGTTTGTAGGTTGTTAAAGTTGTCATGCCCCGAAACCGGGGTCGATAACACCGGCGTTGATTCCAAACATTAATTCAAAATCTACAAGCCTCGTGTATAGATTTATGATAAAAACCAGTCTATTTATTCCATAGAAAATAATAATCGTCTTTTACAATTGATATTACAAAATACAAGTGTCTCGGATTAAATCAAATATGCGGAAGGGTAAATAAAACTAATAAATTGTTGAAGGTTCTTCGTGGATCATCATCTCCAAAATTGTTCTTGTAATTCTTCCTCGATCTCTACTTTTCGTCTTTGTCTGGGAGGGAGGTAAAGGGTGAGTATTTGGGAAAATACTCAGCAAGTAGGGGCCGATTGAACATAGTAAAAACACATATATTTTCATAGCAGAAATCATTTTAAACATTTCTTTATCAAATCCATAGATCTTGGCACATAAACACATTAACACATATCTCCACATATCCACATATCGACTTATTGGATTCAAGACGTGGCTCCCGTGGTATAGCACTTTGCTCTTAAGGATCAAGAGGTGGCTCCCGTGGTATAGCACTTTGCTCTTAAGGATCAAGAGGTGGCCCCCATGCATGTGGCATGTCCACAGCATGTAGCACTTTGCCCCGCCGAATCAAGTGGTGTCTCATACACACGTAGCACTTTGCTCCGCAATGTCCTTTCATTCGTGATCATGTCTCATACTTGTTTAGATTTAAAAACATACTTTTCATAATGTTGTTCAATCGAAATTTAAAACATACATAAGGTTTGAAAACGAATGGAATGATAGCAAAAACCCACTTACATCGTTGGATAATTGAAGCATGTTGAGATGAGATCCGGGTTGAGAAAATGGTGAAAATATCCTCCTCTCTTCCTTGCAAGTTTTGAATTCTTGTGTGTGTGTAGTGTGTGATATTTTGGAAAAGCTAATTGTATAATAGAGGACTTTTTCCTTTCTTATGTCATGATATATAATGGGTTTTAATGTGGTGGGGTGGTTTAGTTTAGATCCACCTTTTTGGCACAAATTGGCAAGATTCAAGGTAGGTCATAAGGTGTTATTTTAATTGGATGATAATAGTTGTACATTCATTTCTTTAGCCTTCTAATGACAAGATTGGGGCTAAATAATAATTGGATGATGTAATACCCCCGAAATGGTTATATGTTTATATGTTAACATATATGATTATGTTATGGTTAAGGGTGGTGGTGCATTTAAATTGGGGGTTATGATTATGTTATGATGATGTGATTTAGGGGGCATGTTGGGTGTTTTAAGGGATGTATTAATTAAGTAAAGTTATAAATATCGAGTGAGGATATTTTAATACATCGTACTAAATACCGGGACACGATTAAACACCACATGACCACCCCAACCCTCACCACCCCCCTATTCGGCCACCTCCCCTCCCCCACTTGGCAACCCATACCTCTCCCACTTGCCCAACCCATGCCTTCACTCATTACTCCTCCATCTCCTTCTCCTCCTTCTCTCCTCCATTCTCGTCCCTAAAGAGCTGCAGATAGGAGAATGAAAAGCTTGTGTTTTGGTGTGCAAAACCTTGCCAAAAAGAGAAGCTAGAAGAGGGGTAAAGTTTTAGTACTCTGTTTTCTGGGTTTTGTTCGAGTTTGGGTTTTGTGGTGATGTTTTCATGCATGCTAAGTGTAGGTTTGGTCGAAACCTTGGTGTGAGTACTTACAAGGAAGTATTTTGTATCCCCTAGCATGTTTATTCGAGTATATCATATGTTTTATGTGTTGGAATTCTTGTTAGGAAAGGATGTGCTCGAAAATCTGGGTTAAGACTTGCATACTCTGTTTTTCCTTGATGTTGGATGAGTATGGAAGTTTATGAAGATGTTATGATGCATGCTAGCTTATATTTTATTAAATCTTCGATTTGAGTACATGCATGGAAGTTTTATGAAGCTATTGGCATGTTTGTTTAAGCAAGTATGATGTGTTATGAAGTAGATTTGATTTCATGAAATGAGGTGCTCGAAAATCTGGGGAAGTCCCGATTTTCAGAGTGCTCGATCGATCGAGATTCTTGTCCCGATCGATCGAGCGAGGCAGAGGATTTAAAGCATGGTTCGAAATTCAGGGGCCGATCGATCGAAAGGAATTTTCGATCGATCGGTGAAGCTCCTCGATCGATCGGTAAAATATTTCGATCGATCGATCGAGGCAGAAAGTTGGGCACTGTTTATGGTGCTTTCTCGATCGATCGAGACGTGGGTGCCGATCGATCAAGAGAGGCAGAATCTTGGCAAATTTTTTTTATTGATTTATTTTGAAGAATTTTGACAATGATTCTTGTATTGGTGCCTAATATTGTATTATGTGGTTGTGTAGAACCATCCCAGGTACCAGCACAGTCAAGGAGATAAAGTCTGTTGACTCCTCCTCCTTTTGAAAAGGTACGTAAGAGACGTACGGGCATCGGACGGCAAAAACACACCTCTACACTATGACTATGCATTATCGCATGAGTATTTACAATGAAATGATGATGTTTATATGATGTTTATTTAATGATACGATGTTATGATTGAGTAAGATGCCCATATGGTAAGATGGCATACGATGTTATGATTGGGTAAGATGTCCATATGGTAAGATGACATACGGTGTTATGATTGGGTAAGATGCCCATATGGTAAGATGACATACGATGTTTATGATTGGGTAAGATGCCCATATGGTAAGATTCCATACGATGGTTATGATTGGGTAAGATGCCCATATGGTAAGATGACATACGATGTTTATAATATGGTAAGATGCCATACGATAGGGTAAGATGCCCATATGCATGAATGTGAATCAGGGACAATAAAAAGAAGTTAATGAATAATCAGCAAGTTTACTTAACTAAGATTTCATGCATTTACTGTTATGTTTTTATGATGTTAAGTAAAGATGAATATGCTCATGATGTGTTGTCCCTGTAGGTACACTTTTGGACTGAAGGACTAAGGGTCGGGTTGAGGCAGTGAGCTAAAAGAACACAAAGATGTAAAGGATTCTGCTTTTGATTAGTATCTACTCTAGGAGTAGTATAAATCTAAATGTTAGCATTCATTATGAGAATGTAATTAATAAGTTTTTGGAAGTTTGATTTTTGGCCTGTAATCTTGTTAGCTCACGTAACAACCGGAACTCTAAAATGTCATTAATGCATGTTTAGTCCATTTTTATGTTATTAATCACTGTCAAGGTAGGAAAACCCTACAGATGACTTTATGATAATTGGATGCTAATGGTGTGGCAATTAAGTGGGAATACAATTAGGAGTAAGGTGGTTCAATGTAGGAGAATTTTAATTTGGATCCCTAAACTTTGGCCATATAATTGAATAAGATAATTGAATGGTAATGTCATGATTTGATCATGCAATTAAATGGATACCAAGATTTGGGAATGTCACTTGAATGAGTCAATTAAATGAGGCCAAATGAATAAATGATTTTGAGTGTTTAATATAGGAGAATTATTTGACCAATACCAAAACTTATGCCCTTTAATGACACAATTTGAGCAAGGTACTAAATGTCATTTGTAAGGACCCCCTTAGCCCTTAACCCCTGATTAGTGTATTAACCACTATGTGTGGCACATGCTTTCAATAAAAAGTCAATCGGGAAGCTCAAATGATACTTTACCATTGAATGGCAATTACAAAATTTCCTTTAATACTCAATGTTATAAGATCATCATCCTAACAATAAAAGACTCATATGTTTGCCCTTTACCATCCCCTTGGTGCCACTTTTCACATTGTGGACTTTTATAAAAATTTGGGCAGAGTCTCCCCATAAATAGAGCTATCCCGAAAAATAGGCACAACACATAACATAATTCCCGGCCAGGGAACACATAATACTCATCAGAAAGCAGTAATACAAGTAAATTCCCAGCCAGGGAAGACACCACACATATGACGACAAAAGTGGGTTTCAACACCCACATAATACACCAATGACTCTCATATCATTTAGCAATTCTACCTCTAATTGCATGCAACCTCAAATGAAAGAGAGAAAGGCTCATGCCTTTATATACAATCCATATACAAGTATAATCGCGCTCACATGCGAGCATCATGAATATGTATATAATCCTCAGGTGTATATAAGTACTCTATACGATACCGTGCTCCATCAAGCCCTGGTACCACGATCCTGGGAGTACCTCCAATCAACAGCTCGAGCTCAGCTCCACAGCCATCGATGTACCTGTTCACCTGTCCCAACAGAGACAGCCTCCAATGGGGTGAGCATACCAATACACAAAATCACATAATCACAATAATGAAATTCATAATTTACAACAAAGGTAAATACAAATGAATTTAAATAATACACCCTGGATGGCAACCTCATCCGGGATTCCGTGTACTGTCCCTGTTCTCACAATCATCAAACTCATCAAATCTCAAAAATCAGTAATCAACACATTGATTAACTCGTCGCATGCCTAATCCTTGAATATCAACAGATAGTGATTGCAAACTCATTAATCATGCAAAAATAGATATCTCAATATCTAATACTGATTTCACAACCTCGCTATCAATCACAGATAGTTCAAATGCCTAGCATTTATTTTACCAATTCTTCATTATACCTAGACATCTCAAATGTCTTATAATGAATACTTGATTCTACGAACCTAGACATCTCAAATGTCTTATAATGAATACATGATTCTATGAACCTAGACATCTCAAATGTCTTATAATGAATACATGATTCTACGATCATCCTCAGGCATCTCAAATGCCCTACAATAGTCATATAAACCCAGTACCCCTTATATCTTGTAAGAGTTATCCTACTCTAGTGTCACGCACGCTACAAGCGGCGATATCAAGATTTGGTCGTTCCTTGGCTATATCAACATATATGTATAACCATACGCACAATATTCGATGCAATCAAAAATACCTTATGCATTTCACAATGCTCTAATATATAGAAATGCTCGTACGTCGCACGTACCTTAAATCTCCGAAGTCCGAGCCAAACTTTGCTCGAGTTCCATGCCCCGAGGAATGATATGCTAACACGATAAATAATTCACAATTATTTACGAACATGCAACCCATGCTCAAGCACACCCATATCCCTCAAAATATTGTCAACACACGACAATTAACCTTTGAAAAGACCCGGGGCAGGGTACATGCAGGGAGGGGAACGAATGAGACAACAACGAAAATTGTTCAAGGATACCCTACAAATTTTCGAACCCTTATCTCACAAATCAAACCCAAATTAAACACCATAATTCATCTAAAATGTGAATTAAACCATTAATAGCAAGAATCATCACCCTTGCCAAAAACCCCCAATTTTTGAATTCAAAGCCCTTAAATTCGAACCCAATCAAGCCCTTAAATTCGAACCCTTATAATTCGAACACAATAATTCACAAAAAGGCAGGGGAATACTTCACAAGCATGGAAAAGGGGTAAGAAAGGTTACCCAATCGAAAATCGGAAGGAAAATCGACCGAAATCGAAGAACCCTAGAATTTGGGGATCGACGCATTCCTGCAAAATCTGACTTCAAAACGCGATGAAACTTCGAATTGATGGAGGGGATAGCTGCGCCTCGACGAGACGAAGTCGGTGACGGGTCGCACGCGCCGAACGGCGGCCGGACGGCGGCGGGCGCACGGCCTGAAGCCGCGGGGGCTGGGGGCGACGGCAATGGGCTGGCGCGGGAGAGAGAGAAGGGAAAGTGGGCTGAAATGAAATTAATTCAAATATCTCGGGTTCAACTGGTATTTATAGCAAAAATACGCCGAAAAACTACTAGCCCCACAAATACATCATGATTCATTAAAAATCATCTGTTTTCAAAAATTCTCTCTCTAACTCCAAAACCCCCTACCGGTGCTCACACAAGCACCCGAGATCCCGAGACACATCAAAAACCCAACTCTTAGGTTTTTCACCCAAATGAGAATACAATCTCAACCTCTGGATCCAACGATCCCAAATACCCATATAAACGAGCCCAGAAGGCCCAACACCTCGATTAAACTCCAAATCGCCACGTAAAACCACTTTAGGGATTATTAACACTACGGGATTAACATCTATAATCCCTGGTCATCACAATATCCCCCACTAAAAGAATTTCATCCTCGAAATTAGCACTGGTGTATCACGTAACACCCAGGCTACACAACAACATGAAGCCATAACCTCGATTCTTGACCATATCAGAATCGTATTAATAAACGCGAGGATACTTACCTCACATCAAACTCTGAAACAGAGCGACTTACCAAAACCAACCTATGACCCAAGAGGCAAAACGTACCTCGGTGCGATTCATCCCAAAAGTCAGTCTCTCATGAATAACATATACTTACGACTGTAGATCGGACAGTCATCCTTAGTTCTAATACAACTAGTAAGAACGCATCCTGAATGACACCTCAACCGTGAGAACGTTGACCTCGTGTCAAACTCTGGAGTGGAATAGGCTTCCAAATCCATCATAACGTCAAAGAGCGTCAGCACAACTCAACGCTAACAATCCAAAAGCAGTTAGCCAACTGAAACTGCAAGGATTCGAATCGCTCCCGATTCCATCGTAGATATCATTCAATGACATCTCTATCATGACTCACGATGTCTAACATACATCGTTACGAGGGAAACACTAGTATACATACCAAACCTGGTTTCCACTCTCAAACCTCCTCCATCGAAGGAGCAGTCGCATCATTGCAACTCAATTTGGGCAACACACGGCCACAGATTCACACAAAAGACATCTCACAAGATGTCCACCTCCGGATGTTCCAAGAATCACGTCCTGATCATAAATAACAACCGAGACTCCACAGAGTTTAAAATTCTGAAAGGGCATGCAATAAACCCATTGCATCCTCAACGCTTGTGTCAACAGTGACACCCAACCAATCCGAATTCCTGCCATCCCTTGATAATCCTAGGATTTAACAATCCAAACTTGGGAAGGCTATCGAAAACTCGAAAGAAAATACCAACAAGGAAATACCTTAACCCACACAAGATAATTCCTCCTCAAGGGAAGTCAGCTAACTTCACGATTATCCCTCATAATCATCGTGCCATGGGGATTCCCAATCTCAAGGTGTTCCATATCTCTCATCAGAGATTTAACCATCCAAAAATAGCATGACTCTATGCTTGACAAAAGGAAATCAACAACTGGCATCCGTATACTCATCGGTATACCTGCCTAAGCACGAACACCTCATGCATACTCAATGCACTTGGCTCGGGTATCTGCAACATACCCCTAAGCCCCAAACACAAATGTCAATCCTGAGTCATTCCCATCCAATGGAGAATGAAAACCGACGATCAACAACACGGCGTGATTCTCAAAATCAACACCACAAGCACCAACTTACCGAATCTTTCAAAGATTCCCAAATAGGTATAATACTACCTCCTTCCTCACAAGGGAAGTGCCATCGAACTCGAGATCCACTAGTCTCGAACCACCGTTCGGAAAAACTGGATACAATAACACCCATTGTATCCCAAATACACTGTTTCCCTCAGATCGAGTCAACAACGACTTGATGACCCTCTTGTTGGTACTCCAACATTGTGAGCTGTCCCAGACAAGTCTCACCAAGATTAAATATAAACGTATACACGTTTCAGTGAGGCATGCACAACCTCAGCCTCAACCTCAAATGACGTGGTGACTGCTAGAGTCCACCACAACCCACATCGTATCACCTTACGATTTGCCAAACTTGGTTCCAACGAGCAGTAAAACGGCTCTAGCAAGCCCCTCATGGTGCTGCACACACACGGCAGACAAACTAGTCGCTGCTTCTCTAGGTTTACCTCAAACCTACCAATAAGACGGACGTTTCCACATGGTATATCATACTATGGGAAGAAAACTCAATAGAGTAGTGGGTCTTTATCCAACATTCCTCTAATGCCGATACACCCTGGACACTCCAATGTCCCTATGTACTTAACATAGCCTGATCCTACTCCCTTAGGACCCATCCTACACCCTCAAGGGTGGTGTGACCATGTCTACCACATGTCACATCGACAGAAAGTGAGTAATTTCCTCCATGATTACTCCTGTCGTCAAATCACATGGCCAAAAGCCATTCCAATGAGCATACCTCAAGGGTATCACCACTCGTAATATGATCACCCCAAACGTAAGTTGCGGTACAATCACATGTACAGCGCATCCATCCATTCCTCGAGCAACCCGCTCAGTATAAGGGTCACGTCAATCGGTGCCGCACACACCACCTTGTGCTCGGTACCGGCACCCAAGGCATACCACTGAATACGTATACTCAACACATTGTTCATCGTAACGGTGATGCATGTCTAATAAGACATCTCCTACACCATCGTCATCGTCATCCTGTGACGACACATGCCAACTCATGGCATCTAAGGCATTGCCAACTAGTGACGATACATGTACATCAGCGTATGTCATCCACTATCATGCTAGTAAAATAGGCATAATAAAACATGTATATCAACGCATGCCAGCTACAATAAAGCTAAAAGAATAGCAATGTCTCATACCTCATCGCTAACAATATAGCGGCATACCTGTCTCCGTCGCTCAATAATAGTGCGTAATCAGCACCCATCGCTCGAAGGCGGCAAAATTCTGTGCTGAGTACATAGCGGCACAATCCCTCGCCATAGAATCGACGGCATGACACCTCGTCATATAATAAGTGGCATGAAACCTCGCTATACACCTGAGCATGAATCATCGTCCACATAGTAGCGGAAAGAGGCATCGCTATCAATACACCTGGCGGAATGAATCATCGCCAATCAATATAGCGGAATGAACCATCGCTATAAATACACCTGGCGGAATGAACCATCGCCAATCAATATAGCGGAATGAACCATCGCTATCATCCGTGTCCTCATAGAGAAATGAATATAAATCGACACATGAAATTATGGTTCCTCCTTCCTTTTCCACGTAAGCGGAATTTTCCTCGCTTCCTATGGAATCCACGTAAGCAGAATTCTTGCTCCTTATGGAAATCCACGTAAGCGGAATTTTTCCTCGCTTCCTATGGAATCCATGTCAGCAGAATTCTTGCTTCTTATGGAATTGAGTCACTTATCAGTAGTGCATTTCAATGCTTCTTACTACTCCACATAAGCGGAATTTTTCCTCGCTTCATATGGACCTTAGCGTAAGCATTGAAATCCTCACTAGGATAACCTGGACTCGTGAAATATCAATAGTGCATTTCAATGCTTCTTACTACTCCATATAAGCGGAATTCTTCCTCGCTTCATATGGACCTTAGCGTAAGCATTGAAATCCTCACTTTATATTTCACAAAATACATATGCAAAACGATGCGTATCAACATGTATTATATCATAATGCACTATCTTATGCATACCTTGATTTACCTTGTGTTAAATGACTAAACACATAATACATGTTGCCCTTGGGATGCCCGTACATATGTATAATCATCATTCCTTTTCGTACTCCATATTTCCTGTAACCTGCAACCATCAGGGTTAACAGCAATAGCCATATACGCTATGCATCAACATTCAATACATATATGCAACCACTTGCATGTCAATACGTATACCAAGATATGTTACCTCGGAAATATCCCTTTACCTGATTTTCTTAAAAACCAGCTTCCTTGGCACATAACACACGGAGTGCCAGACATCACTATTAATGCCATCCTATCGTGTTCCACACGATTCCTGCAACCACAATGGTTAGCAATACCACTTTTCATATCATAATAGCACATAAACAATTTGTTATGTCATACAACATTAATGCCATCATGCATAAATATGTGCTATCAATAACTTCCTAGGCCCTTAACAGCCCCAATGAGCAACCACTGCTCTGATACCACTAATGTAAGGACCCCCTTAGCCCTTAACCCCTGATTAGTGTATTAACCACTATGTGTGGCACATGCTTTCAATAAAAAGTCAATCGGGAAGCTCAAATGATACTTTACCATTGAATGGCAATTACAAAATTTCCTTTAATACTCAATGTTATAAGATCATCATCCTAACAATAAAAGACTCATATGTTTGCCATTTACCATCCCTTGGTGCCACTTTTCACATTGTGGACTTTTATAAAAATTTGGCAGAGTCTCCCCATAAATAGAGCTATCCCGAAAAAAAGGCACAACACATAACATAATTCCCGGCCAGGGAACACATAATACTCATCAGAAAGCAGTAATACAAGTAAATTCCCAGCCAGGGAAGACACCACACATATGACGACAAAAGTGGGTTTCAACACCCACATAATACACCAATGACTCTCATATCATTTAGCAATTCTACCTCTAATTGCATGCAACCTCAAATGAAAGAGAGAAAGGCTCATGCCTTTATATACAATCCATATACAGGTATAATCGTGCTCACATGAGAGCATCATGAATATGTATATAATCCTCAGGTGTATATAAGTACTCTATACGATACCGTGCTCCATCAAGCCCTGGTACCACGATCCTGGGAGTACCTCCAATCAACAGCTCGAGCTCAGCTCCACAGCCATCGATGTACCTGTTCACCTGTCCCAACAGAGACAGCCCCCAACGGGGTGAGCATACCAATACACAAAATCCCATAATCACAATAATGAAATTCATAATTTACAACAAAGGTAAATACAAATGAATTTAAATAATACTCCCTGGATGGCAACCTCATCCGGGATTCCGTGTACTGTCCATGTTCTCACAATCATCAAACTCATCAAATCTCAAAAATCAGTAATCAACACATTGATTAACTCGTCGCATGCCTAATCCTTGAATATCAACAGATAGTGATTGCAAACTCATTAATCATGCAAAAATAGATATCTCAATATCTAATACTGATTTCACAACCTCGCTATCAATCACAGATAGTTCAAATGCCTAGCATTTATTTTACCAATTCTTCATTATACCTAGACATCTCAAATGTCTTATAATGAATACTTGATTCTACGAACCTAGACATCTCAAATGTCTTATAATGAATACATGATTCTATGAACCTAGACATCTCAAATGTCTTATAATGAATACATGATTCTACGATCATCCTCAGGCATCTCAAATGCCCTACAATAGTCATATAAACCCAGTACCCCTTATATCTTGTAAGAGTTATCCTACTCTAGTGTCACGCACGCTACAAGCGGCGATATCAAGATTTGGTCGTTCCTTGGCTATATCAACATATATGTATAACCATACGCACAATATTCGATGCAATCAAAAATACCTTATGCATTTCACAATGCTCTAATATATAGAAATGCTCGTACGTCGCACGTACCTTAAATCTCCGAAGTCCGAGCCAAACTTTGCTCGAGTTCCATGCCCCGAGGAATGATGTGCTAACACGATAAATAATTCATAATTATTTACGAACATGCAACCCATGCTCAAGCACACCCATATCCCTCAAAATATTGTCAACACACGACAATTAACCTTTAAAAAGACCCGGGGCAGGGTACATGCAGGGAGGGGAACGAATGAGACAACAACGAAAATTGTTCAAGGATACCCTACAAATTTTCGAACCCTTATCTCACAAATCGAACCCAAATTAAACACCATAATTCATCTAAAATGTGAATTAAACCATTAATAGCAAGAATCATCACCCTTGCCAAAAACCCCCAATTTTCGAATTCAAAGCCCTTAAATTCGAACCCAATCAAGCCCTTAAATTCGAACCATTATAATTCTTTAAATTCGAACACAATAATTCACAAAAAGGCAGGGGAATACTTCACAAGCATGGAAAAGGGGTAAGAAAGGTTACCCAATCGAAAATCGGAAGGAAAATCGACCGAAATCGAAGAACCCTAGAATTTGGGGATCGACGCATTCCTGCAAAATCTGACTTCAAAACGCGATGAAACTTCGAATTGACGGAGGGGATAGCTGCGCCTCGACGAGACGAAGTCGGTGACGGGTCGCAAGCGCTGAACGGCGGCCGGACGGCGGCGGGCGCACGGCCTGAAGCCGCGGGGGCTGGGGGCGACGGGAATGGGCTGGCGCGGCAGAGAGAGAAGGGAAAGTGGGCTGAAATGAAATTAATTCAAATATCTCGGGTTCAACTGGTATTTATAGCAAAAATACCCCGAAAAACTAATAGCCCCACAAATACATCATGATTCATTAAAAATCATCTGTTTTCAAAAATTCTCTCTCTAACTCCAAAACCCCCTACCGGTGCTCACACAAGCACCCGAGATCCCGAGACACATCAAAAACCCAACTCTTAGGTTTTTCACCCAAATGAGAATACAATCTCAACCTCTGGATCCAACGATCCCAAATACCCATATAAACGAGCCCAGAAGGCCCAACACCTCGATTAAACTCCAAATCGCCACGTAAAACCACTTTAGGGATTATTAACACTACGGGATTAACATCTATAATCCCTGGTCATCACATCATTAATTGAGATTGAATGGTGGTTGAATGGATTTGAATGGTGGCATGATTGAGTAATACAATTGAATGACCTTGAATGACTAATGTTATTATTTTAGCAAGACAATGATGACTCTCATGATTTGGAAAGGAAAATAGGCAACTTTTGGGGTCTTCACATCCCTCCCTCCTTATTGAAAGTTTCGTCCTCGAAACTTAAGTCATCTCGATCTTCAAAGAGATATAGATATTTCTCTCGCGTCTTCCCTTTAGTTCCCAAGTGGCATCTTTTTCTCCATATGGTTTGACCTTTGGACTTGACGTATGGAATGGTTCTTCATCACACTGCTTGATCCTTTGAGTCCATGTTCAAGATCGGAATTTCTTCATGCTTCATAGGTTCATTCATGCTTCTTTCGACAACTAAAGGTTCTACATGGTTCGGCTTGGCAATGAATCTCCTCAGTTGTGGTACGTAAAATATATTATGAATTTGGGATAGGCTTGGAGTGAGTGCTATTTTGATTCTGTTGGGTCCGTCAATGTTGAAAGTAACTCGCTTAGGGTAAAAGTTTGCTCCAAATTTCGTACTGAAGTCTGAGGCTGAAACACATAGCATATCCTTGAGGGTTCAGTCTGACCATCGATTTGTGGGTAATATATGATACTTAGAGTCACATGAGTACTTAACGTTTATTGAAAGCTCTTCCAAAGACGTGATACAAATCGTGAATCTATATTAGAAGTTGTCTAGACTGACTTCCTACATTCATTAGTTTATAGTTTCAACCGAGCTCTTACCTAATAGAACCAACATTCATATTTACAAGTATTGCTTCTATTGCCTCGTCACGGACTCCAATGAAGTTATCTTAACTTTAAGAAGACGAAGCGCGTGACACCGGCGTTGATTCCAAACATTAATTCAAAATCAACAAGCCTCGTGTACAGATCTATGATAAAAACCAGTCTATTTATTCCATAGAAAATAATAATCGTCTTGTACAATTGATATTACAAAATACAATTGTCTCGGATTAAATCAAATATGCGGAAGCGTAAATAAACTAATAAATTCTTGAAGGTTCTTTGTGGATCATCATCGCCAAAATTGTTCTTGTAATTCTTCCTCGATCTCTTCTTTTCGTCTTTGTCTGGGAGGGGAGGTAAGGGGTGAGTATTTGGGAAAATACTCAGCAAGTAGGGGCCGATTGAACATAGTAAAAACACATATATTTTCATAGCAGAAATCATTTTAAACATTTCTTTATCAAATCCATAGATCTTGGCATATAAACACATATCTCCACATATCCACATATCGACTTATTGGATTCAAGAGGTGGCTCCCGTAGTATAGCACTTTGCTCTTAAGGATCAAGAGGTGGCTCCCATTCATGTGGCACGTCCACATCATGTAGCACTTTGCCCCGCCGAATCAAGTGGTGTCTCATACACACGTAGCACTTTGCTCCGCAAGGTCCTTCTTTCATGATCATGTCACATACTTATTTGATTTAAAAACATACTTTTCATATGGTTGTTCAATCGAGATTTAAAGCATACATATAGTTTTGAAAACGAATGGAATGATAGCAAAAACCCACTTACAATCGTTGGATAATTGAAGGATGTTGAGATGAGATCCGGTTTGAGAAATGATGAAAAATCCATTCATTTCTTCCTTGAAAGTTTCGAAATGTATGTGTGTGGAGTGTGTGAAATTTTCGAAAATGATGGGAGGTAGAATAGGTGGAATATAGTTTTCTCTCTTATGGTAGTAGTGTTGGATAAATCATCCCTTAACATTGGCCAAATAAATCCCATAAATTGAGTCAAGTCAAGAAAGTCATGAATGCATGATATTATTATAATTGGATGCTAATGGTGTGGTAATTAAGTGGGAATATAATTAGGAGTAAGGTGATTCAATGTAGGAGGATTTCAATTTGGATCCCTAAACTTTGGCCATATAATTTAATAAGATAATTGAATGATAATGTCATGATTTGATCATGCAATTACATGGATACCAAGATTTGGGCATGGCACTTGAATGAGTCAATAATGAGGCAAAATGAATTAAGGATTTTGAGTGTTTAATGTAAGAGAATTATTTGACCAATACCAAAACTTATGCCCTTTAATGACACAATTTGAGCAAGGTACTAAATGTCATTAATGAGATTGAATGATAGCATTTGATAGGGTTGAATGAGATTAAATGGTGGCATGATTGAGTGATACAATTGTATGACCTTGAATGACTAGTGTTATGACTTTAGCAAGTCAATGAATGACTCTCATGATTTGGAAAGGCAATTGATTAGGCAAATTTCCGGTGCTTCACATCCCTCCATCCTTATTGGAAGTTTCGTTCTCGAAACTTGAGTCGGCTCGATCTTGATGAGACATTTATATTTCTCTCGCATCTTTTCTTCCGGTTCCCAAGTGACCTCTTTATACATATAGTTGTACCTTTGGACTTGGCGTATGGAATGGTCTTTCATCTCAGTACTTGATCCTTTGAGTCCACGTTCCAGATCGGAATTTCTTCATACTTCATAGGTTCACTCATGTTTCCTTCGACAACTAAAGGTTCTACTTTGAGTACATGGTTCGGATTGGCAATGAATCTCCTCAGTTGTGGTACGTGAAATATATTGTGAATTTGGGATAGGCTTGGAGTGAGTGTTATTTTGATTCTGTTGGGACCGTCAATGTTGAAAGTAACTCGCTTAGGGTAAAAGTTTGCTCCAAATTTCTTATTGAAGTCTGAGGCTCAAACACGTAGCATATCCTCAAGGGTTTGAGTTGTCCTTCCAGTCTTGCCATCGATTTGTGGGTAATATAAACGGTACTAAGAGTCACATGAGTACTTGTCGGTTATCGAAGGCCCTCCCACTGTTGTGATACCAATCGTGAGTCTATATTAGAAGTTGTCTAGACTGGCTTCCTACATTCATTAGTTTATAGTTTCAACCGATCTCTTATCTAATCGAACCAACATTCATATGTAAAAGTATTTCTTCTATCGCTTTCGATACGCGCTCTAATGAAAGTGTCTTAATCTTAGGAAGGTGAATGAAAAATTTTCGAGTTTGAAAGGATGTTCTTTGCCAAGAATGATCAACTTTTTGTGAGCTGAACCAATTAACAATGTGATGTAATACTCCAAGAATTTGCAAGGGTAACTTGCGTTATTCTATGATACAATCTCATGAAAGAACGAAATGATAATTTCAAGAAAGTGGAAAGAAAGAAAAGGTATGTAGTTTGCATAACTCAAAGTAAATTTTGCAATATGATAGTCGAAAAATAATTTTTTGATATGAAGAAGATCAAGGTCATATCAAACTCAAGCAATCATGGAGTCTCGGCAATGAATGAATAAACAATTGATGTATCGAACTTTAATGAAGAATGATAACCACATTATCCAAAGAATATTTTGGTAATTATGAACCAAGAACATACTATGAAGATCCGAAGTATTAGAAATGATTGAACGATTGTTTCATAAGTAAGATATATTTCAAACGTCCAAATTATTTAAAATAGACGAGGATATAAGAACAATTTCATGGTGAATCAATAGTTGAATAAATGTTTGCACAAATGAGACTATTTCAAAATTTACGAATGAAGCTCTATAGTGCAATAAGTAGATTGAATAATTGTCCGGATAAAATCATATGATTCAAGTATTCGAGAAGAATTAAAAGTGAGCTTTCACATTGAATACGAAATTATATCAAAAGGGACAAAATAGAGCGCAAAAGATATAATTGATGTTTAGGATGAAATAAATCAAGCGGGAAATGTCCAATGGGCGTGATGACATGCTAGCTCATTATTCCAATGAAAGTTGAGTTCAAGGATATCAATAATAAATTTGAAGGAAGACGAACGAATTCATTGGTCGAATAAATTTTATCGAATTTCAAAAGATTTATTGGACTGCGGAAAGTTGGTTTCTAATTTTCTTAATAAATTTTAAGGGACTAGTCTATTCTCATTTGAACCAAAATATTATAAGCTTGAGTACGATGTTCCAATCACTATATCCAAATTGAGAAATGGATTTCTAATTTCCTTATTAATATTTAGATACTAATCTACTATCTCTCATTTCAACCAAATGATCATACAACTTGAACCCAAAGTATCACAACTTATACTCAAATTATGTCTCCCAAAATTATAACATGACTTTACTTAGTTCTAAGGATCTCACTAAGAATAAGGAGGACATGTTATCGACTATTCGAGTTAGCCCGAGATCTCGCTCGAAATTAAGTTTCTTGGAATTGGGTGAAAAATTTCAAAACAATCTCCATGATAAATCTAATAAAGTATGAACTCGAATTTATTGAGTGGTTTGGGAATAATTCTCGAAGTTAGCCCAAGAATAAAAATTCAAGGAATTGAGCGTAATATATTGGAAACAATTGGATTGAGTTTATCATGACTTACAAAGAGGGATATAGCTTTTCAAAATAATAGTAGCAAGGGTTTAAAGTTGTTGTGTAGGAGCATAACCGATAAATAACACAATTCGAGATCGCTCGGAGAATAAATAAAAATTTATTAATTAAACTGAGAGGTTCACAACAAAATCCTAACAAAAATTATCACTAAAATACCCAAGATATATTCCTTATCATCCTTATGACCTTGCATACTAAAAAATTAGTCTATTGTTTCTCCGTATCCTAAATCCCCTTCAACATCTTCCAGTACCATATGATCTTCCTCTTCCATCATGAAATTGATCACAGACTGTTTGTAGGCGACTTCCTATGCCAATTCATTCTTCTCATTCACGAGGGCTTGAATTTGAGTCCACATGTTCTCCCGATGCTCATTGAACTCCTGCTCGAAGTGTTCCAACTGTTGGCACTTATTAATGTGGACTTTCATAAGTGTTTTGTTGTCCTCGATTGCTTTTGTAAGTCGCTCTTCGGCCCGATGATGGTGGTAGGTCATCCTTTGGGCCTTGTAACGGAAGCGATTTATTAACTCCAACAACTTGGTCTTGTCTCGCATCTCCTTGTCTTGGAATATTTTAAATTCGGTTATATCATGTTCCATCATTTGGATCGAACTGGCTTGAGCGTGAGTCATCGTAGCCTATGTCGTATTGAAGAGTATGCTAAGGTGTAGGTGAGATCGAAGGATGAGATTTTGTGGGTTAGAGTTCTTTGAGGAGAAAAATTAGATCCTCGATTGGTTAAGTTTCGGTTGCTGAATTTTGAAATTGACAAATGATTTTTTTTCTTGGAAATGATGTGAGGATAAATAACACAATTCGTATTGGAATAATCTGCTTTGGTGATTCAAAAATCGAGGGCAAGTATTTGAGATATTAGGGTTTAATAGGTGAGGATTGGGGCTTCAAGAATTCGATCACTCGAGATTCTGAATTTCAAAATTGTTTGAGGGCTATTAATATACATGTTATGAGGATTCATAACCCAGATTTAATTTACAAAATACATTCGGAGTTGGGAGAAATCAAGGTCCAAAATTTTCACAATTTTAGGGTTCTTGGGCAAGAATCTTGATCCGAAATTGAGCATCTTTCCTTGCTTGTGATTTTGATTGGATAGAGGGCTTTTGTTCGACGTGATATAGGGATCATAAACCCAAAATTAATTTGAAAGTAGTGTTCGGATTGATGAGAAAATCAAATCCAAATTTTTTAGTGACATAGGGTTATAATGGATGTGAATTGCTGCTCCAAATTGGCGTCCTTTCCTTGTCTGCAATTTGATGAAATCATAGGGCTTTTACTACTGGCATGATTTCAAGCAAGATCCCGAAATTAATTGGATTTTTGTGTTCGAATTGTCTGTCAAATCGAATGCTGAAATTTGGCATAATTTAGGGTTCTTGAGCGTGATTTTAGGCTCAAAATCGGAAGCCTTCCTTCTTTTATAACTCCGATTTGTTAGAGGGCTTTGGATCGACGTATTTCAAGGACTAAAAACCAAGATTTAATTTCGGAATGGTGTTTGCATTGATTAATTAATCGGATTTGGAAAATTGGAAAATTTAGGGTTCTTAGGACGTAAATCGTGGTCCTCAATTGACACATTTGCTTCGTTTGGGAGTCGTTAAAAACATAGGGTTTTTATTGGGGATGATAATTAGATCATTAACCTGAAATTAATTTGAAATTGGTGTTCGAATTTGGAAGAAATCGATGAACACGTTTTCTTGGCCATATTAGGGTTCATAGGCGTGGGCCGTGGAGTGTGGTTCGAATTGGAGCATTTTCCTTTGTTTGTGAGTTAATAATAATTGAGGGGTTTTGTGATTCATAAACAGACGATGAATTACACGGATTTGATTCAAATTCGGTGTTCGAAATCAGGGGTAATTGATAGTCGAAATTTCAGCACTTTACGTTTTAGGGTTCGTCATCCGACTCCCGAAATTAATCATCGTCCGGCGTCTTCGATATGAACTTTGCACGAATGTTTGGTCGTCTGGTCATGGGCTTCGTGTTTCCGTAATCAATCCATCGTTCCATCCACTGTAGCTTCGGAATCGGAGGGGCAACCATTTCTTGGACTCGCGAGAATCGGTCGGTTAATTGGCCGTCCGAACGCCGTCTGTTCCACCGGTAATTTGCACCGTGGCTTCGTCTGAGCAAGGCGGTCCTGCTGATGGGTCGAATTTCCGACGAATGGCAGCGGCGGCGCGGTGGTAAAGAAGATCCGATTCCAACGTATTTTTTTTTTTTTTTATTTTTTTTAAAATTTCCAGATTTTTTATTTTTTATTTTTATATAATTTCAGATTGTTAATTCATGATTCCCAACTTATTTTCGATTCATTCAATTGGTCTATTTAATCCGGGAATTAAATTCTGGTTGATTTATATCAAATAGAAATTTTTTCCCAACGGGATCATGGAACCTGGTTTCGCTCTGATACCATTAAAAATATCACACCCCGAAACCGGGGTTGATAACACCGGTATTGATTCCAAACATTAATTCAAAATCAACAAGCCTCGTGTACAGCTCTATGATAAAAACCAGTCTATTTATTCCATAGAAAATAATAATCGCCTTTTACAATTGATATTACAAAATACAATTGTCTCGGATTAAATCAAATATGCGAAAGCGTAAATAAAACTAATAAATTTTTGAAGGTTCTTCGTGGATCATCATCTCCAAAATTGTTCTTGTAATTCTTCCTCGATCTCTACTTTTCGTCTTTGTCTGGGAGGGGAGGTAAGGGGTGAGTATTTGGGAAAATACTCAGCAAGTAGGGGCCGATTGAACATAGTAAAAACACATATATTTTCATAGCAGAAATCATTTTAAACATTTCTTTATCAAATCCATAGATCTTGGCACATAAACACATTAACACATATCTCCACATATCCACATATTGACTTATTGGATTCAAGAGGTGGCTCCAGTGGTATAGCACTTTGCTCTTAAGGATCAAGAGGTGGCCCCCATGCATGTGGCACGTCCACATCATGTAGCACTTTGCTCCGCCGAATCAAGTGGTGTCTCATACACACGTAGCACTTTGCTCCGCAAGGTCCTTTCATTCTTGATCATGTCACATACTTGTTTAGATTTAAAAACATACTTTTCATAATGTTGTTCAATCGAAATTTAAAACATACATAAGGTTTGAAAACGAATGGAATGATAGCAAAAACCCACTTACATCGTTGGATAATTGAAGCATGTTGAGATGAGATCCGGGTTGAGAAAATGGTGAAAATCTCCTCCTCTCTTCCTTGCAAGTTTTGAATTCTTGTGTGTGTGTAGTGTGTGATATTTTCGAAAAGCTAATTGTATAATAGAGGACTTTTTCCTTTCTTATGGCATGTTATATAATGGGTTTTAATGTGGTGGGGTGGTTTAGTTTAGATCCACCTTTTTGGCACAAATTGGCAAGATTCAAGGTAGGTCATAAGGTGTTATTTTAATTGGATGATAATAGTACATTCATTTCTTTAGCCTTCTAATGACAAGATTGGAGCTAAATAATAATTGGATGACTTTATGATAATTGGATGCTAATGGTGTGGCAATTAAGTGGGAATAAAATTAGGAGTAAGGTGGTTCAATGTAGGAGAATTTTAATTTGGATCCCTAAACTTTGGCCATATAATTGAATAAGATAATTCAATGGTAATGTCATGATTTGATCATGCAATTAAATAGATACCAATATTTGGGCATGTCACTTGAATGAGTCAATTAAATGAGGCAAAATGAATAAAGGATTTTGAATGTTTAATATAGGAGAATTATTTGACCAATACAAAACTTATGCCCTTTAATGACAATTTGAGCAAGGTACTAAATGTCATTAATTGAGATTGAATGGTGGTTGAACGGATTTGAATGGTGACATGATTGAGTAATACAATTGAATGACCTTGAATGACTAATGTTATGATTTTAGCAAGACAATGATGACTCTCATGATTTGGAAATGAAAATGATTAGGCAAATTTTGGGGTCTTCACAAAATTGAAGTTTAAATGTGCTTAATATGAGTTTTTGTTGGGGTATTGAAAGAAATTGGGTGGTGTTGTGATTTTAGTTGAATTTGGTTGGAGTGATTTGGAGAAGACATTTTTGAGGTTCAGGGCTCCGCGATCGATCACGATGTGGGTGCCAATCAATCATGACAGAGCGTGGCATTTGGTGAGAAAGTTTAGAGCTTGCGATATCGATCGTGAGCGAACGAAGCGAACAGGCCAAGTGCAGAGCACGCGATCGATCGGCTATTTAAATTTTGAAAAAAAAAATTGTTAAGTTATGGGATTTTGAAATGTGATATTTTGTGGATAATTTTTTTTATGCTTGTGGTATTCTAAGAAGATAGTGTACATTGAATGAAGGAGCTAAGTGAAGAACCTTAGAAAGAAATATATTACTTGATCGAATGTATTGATAACTCGATTTAATGATGATAATTGTTGAGGGTTATTTCTAATATTAATATTGAATTGATATCAATATAGATATTGTACGAGCCTTCGGTTGTCGTGGATGTCAAAATCATGTTGTCAACTTTAAGGTATATGTTTACATACGAGCACTAGATGTATATTCAGTTTATATTTATTAATTGAACAATGTTTATATTTGTGAATTGTGTGATTATTGGAACGTCATACGTCGGATTATTGAAATGTCACAGGTTGACATTGAACATCACGGGTTGATGTCGGATTATTGGAACTTTACGGGTTGACGTCGGATTATTGAAATGTCACAGGTTGACATTGAACATAACAGGTTGACGTCGGATTATTGAAACTTCACGGGTTGACGTCGGATTATTGAAATGTCACGGGTTGACATTGAAAATCACGGGTTGACGTCGGATTATTGAAACGTCACAGGTTGACGTCGGATTATTAAAATGTCACATGTTGACATTGAACGTCACGGGTTGAAGTCAGATTATTGGAACGTCACGGTTGATGTCGGATTATTGGAACGTCACGAGTTGACATTGAACGTCACGGATTGACGTCGGGTTATTGGAATGTCTAATAAGTGTGATTTTTACACTTATTTTACTACAATTTATAGTGGTTTTTGTAGGGATTCATGGACGATATTACGCTTTTAGTATATATTTGTATGTTTCAGGAATCTAGGTTCAAGTGCGTAAAAGTGGAGGAAACGAGCAAATAATAATGAAAAAGGACCAAACCCAGTGAACACGTTGAAGGAAGGACTGAAATCTCGAGTTTGAAGAAAATTAAAGCTGGCGATCGATCTTGGATATCATCTGTAGGGTCTTCCTACCTTAACAACATACTAATAACATATTATGGACTAAACACGCATTCATAACATCTTAGGGTACCGATTGTAGCTTTGAGCTAATAAAATAAAATTTCAAAAGCTAAGTAATTACATTCCTGACAATGAATGTTCAAGCGATAGAATTATACTACTCCAATAGTAGAGACAATTCAAAAATCATGTATTCATATCTTCTTTCATGCTCCTTTTAGCTCACTGTCTCAACCCGGCCCTTAGTCCTTTAGTCCCAAAAGTGTACCTACAGGAACAACCCATCATGAGCATGTACATCATTACTTAGCATCATACGGTAATGGCATATAAATAAATGCATGAAAGTAATCGTAGCATATACTTCCTGGTTAATCGTATTAACCCACTTTAGCTGTCCCTGTTTCATAGACATGCATATAGTCATTAGTTCTTGACATAAATGATTAAAATCATCCTTCACATATATGCTCATAATTAACAATATTATTGAGAAATGGGGATGTTTCTGGCCTTGTTATGTCCACGGAACAATTGGCCCCCTCGCTTCGACATATAGCGGTACTGTGATTACCCCTCGCTACACCTTGATAGCGGATGTAATCTCCTCGCTAGCTATGTCAGCGGTAAGTACCTTCCTCGCTTTCCCATAACAACAACCAGTACACTCAACCATTCTCAATAACATAGTTAAACACATACATCATCATCATATCATAAACATCATCATCTTATACTTACTTATCATGATCATCATCATGAACATCATATCATCTTTACTCATCATAAGCATCATCATCATAATTTACTTATCATGATCATCATCATGAACATCATATCATCTTCATTCATCATAAACATCATCATCATAAACTTACTTATCATGATCATCATCATAAACATCATATATACTTATGAAGTCATGGCATAGTCTTAATGTAGGAATGTGTTTTACCGTCCGATGCCCGTACGCTTCTTACGTACCTTAATTCCCAAAAGTGGAGAAGTTGGAGAACTTTATCTCCTTGATGTTGTGGGTACTTGGGATGGTTCTACACATTCATACAAATCAATATTAGAAGATAAACAATAGTCAAATACCAAAAATTCAACAAAAATCATCATTTTCCAATTTTTAAACAGCGGCGATCGATCGTTTTAAACATGGCCATCGATCGCCTGACTGTTCGCTTCGCGGCGATCGATCGCTTAATTTGAGGCGATCGATCGCCTGCTATGTAAATCGCTACTGGCCTTTGGCGATCGATCGCCTCATTTATAGCGATCGATTACCACCTGCTGGTGCTCGATTTTTCAGCATTTTTGAGCATTTTTCAAGCTCCATCTTATACCCTTCAAACCAATACTTTCCTACAACACCAACATCATCATAACTCACTAAAACCCACATAAAACACTTCAAAAATCATACCCCAACAACATACAACACATACCCAAAACAAACCCACATAAAACACTTCAAAATCATCCCATTTCATAACCAAACATCATAAAAACTTTAGGAAGGGTTCCATACCTCTTGAAGACTCCAAATCTTAACAAAAATCCCACAAACAAAAGTTTTGTGGAGCTTTCCCTTTCCTTCCTTGATGAATTTCGAAAATGGGGAATGGGTAGGGTTTTGGGAGTGAATTTGGGGATTTTAGAAGAGAAAAGGGTAAAGTGAGATAAAGGGTATAGTGGGGTATGGGTTATAAAGTTAATTAAAATTTGAACCCCAAAGTTAACATGATGTGTAAAATACCCTAACATGGTATTTTAAAAGCATTTTACAAAAATGCACCAAACATCTACTACATTCATATCTTCCTCATAATTAGCAACCAAAACAATAAATCATGTTAACATCCCATTTTCTAACTTGCATAACATACACCATCAAATGCAACCCCGGGTCACGCCTATCATGTGACTAATCATTTCAACATGATAATTAATTTCAACACATAATCAATTATCAACATAATTCATCATATAAACATAATTAATGCCCAGATTGCAATAGGGTCGACACTCGCACCGGCGACGTGTCTACATCAAAATCATAGCCCAGATGGCAATAAGAAGTCTGTTGGAATCGAAGAGGGGGGGTGAATGAGATTCCTTGGCTACTTTAGCGTTTTAAAATGAGTTTGTAAAAATAAAATATTTTGCGCTTGCGGAAGCCTTTAGTCAATCGATAAATGCAAAGAATAAAATAAATAAATGCGTAAAGGAAATAAAGCAATAAATAACAAAAGGATTTGTTATAGAAGTTCGGCGATGAATCGCCTACGTCTCCTCTTCCCGGTTAGATAACCTCCAACCGAGGTTCCACTAGAACAATTGGTCTTGGCCTTGAGGGCTCCAAGTTAGCCACACAACAACTCTTCCCGAGTTTACAACGCTCTTCCCGAGCACACTACTCTTCCCGAGTACACGACGCTCTTCCCGAGCACAATACCCTTCACGAGTATACAAAGCTCTTCCCGAGCTACCAACACTCTTCACGAGTCTTCTTGGCCTTAAGGGCTCCAAGGATAGCCACACACTTGCACCAACTAGACTTGTTGATGACTTTACAATTTTCCAACTTGCTTTGGTGTTGGAGGACCTTTACAAGAAATCAAACCAAAAGCACCTTCACGGTGTACTAACACGAAGAAACAAGACTCTAAGAAAGATAATAATTACAAGCTCCAATACAACAACAATGTATGGAGATTGCAATGCAAATTCAAATAATAATAATCAAGACTTTTGTATAAGTTGTAGGCTTGTTCCTTAGCTTCAAAATGCTCCAAAGCATCCATATTTATAGTGTAGAAGGCCCCCTAGGCTCCTACTAGCCGTTGCTAAACAAAAGGCTTGAATCACTCCTCGATCGCCTCGGACATCGCCTCGGGCGATCACCATCGCCGCGCCCCAACGATCAGCAAAAATCACGGATCGCCTCAGGCGATCGGTGGATCGCCTCAGGCGATCAAGAGCAAAAATTAAGGCCGTAGCTTCAGCATGTCCAAATTTTTCATCGCCTCAAACGAACTCCACATCGCCTCAGGCGTTCCAACCCATCGCCTGAGGCGTTCGTGCCATCGCCTCGGGCGAACTCCCCGCGCGCATGCCTGCGCATTGCCTCGGCGTCGCCTCTGTCGATGTGCGGGAGCGAAGTCCCTGTGGCTGCCATCGCCTCAGGCGTTGGTCACCATCGCCTGGGGCGATCTTCCTCGCATGCTCGCCTGGCCATCGCCTCTGTCGATGAGCGTGGCGATCCTCGCCTGGCACCCATCGCCTAGGGGCGATGTCACTCATCGCCTGGGGCGATCCGTGTCTTCCAAAAGACAAATTTTCTTTGGCATTTCAATACTATTACAATCTTCAAATTTGATCATAATTTATGCTGCATACTCAATAAAAACCATTAGTACAAAATGTATAGGTTTTGTAATCATCAAAACAAAAACGATAATTTTATTTAAAATAGAGGAATGAGAGTTGTAGCGTTTTAAGGCGCAACAATCTCCCCCTTTTTGATGATCACAAAACCCGGTAAACTTGAAAGAAAATAAAACGTATAACAATGCAATGCATAGAGAGTTTAAACTCCCCCTTAATGAATGCAATGATAAACAATGTTTCAATGTGCATTTTTATCACCTTTACAAAATGTGTCACAAGTTGTAAAAACAATTAGGTTGCAAATAGCACTTCAACAATCAAGTTTACAACAAGTTTACATAAACATTCTCCCCCTTTTTGTGAGAATAAAAAAGGTAAAGGAGTTTTAAGAAAATTGGACATAGTTTCCTTTAAAAAATGAATAAACCATAAATCCATCCAAGTAATACACAATCAACTAAAAATCCAATCAACAACTTAAAATCCATTAACATACACAATAAATTCATTCCAACATCATATAACCATTTAATCCTTACAAATAATTACAAAGGGATAAAATCTAAAAAACAAAAAACACTAAAACAAAGACAACTCAATTCATGCCACCATCACCATCACCATCATTCCCGTGAGTAGTATCCTCGTCCATGTGAGCACTGGAAAACTGAGAACGAAGAGCATCCACTTCATGTCGTAAATACGACAAATCTTCTCTCGAGGAGTCTTGGTAAGCTCGAAGAGACGCAACATCATCTCGAAGGGAATGGAATTGAGAATTCATGTCGACTCTCAAGGATTGAAATTGTGAGTTCATATCCTCACGAAGGCTTTGGAATTGAGAAGTAAAGAAAGCAAAAGCGTCTTGATTGAATTCAAAAGAAGAAGAAGGTTGATGACTATCAGGAGCTGGAATATCCGCCCCAATATTCATCATGTCATCAAAGGTAGATGGAGATTGATGCTGAATGGGTGGCTCATCGAGATTTGGTTCAATCAAGAAAGGAAAATGAAGCCTTTGGGCACTAGTCATCCTATCAATGGGTAATGAGGGGTGATCTTTAGGATTGAAGGCAGAAAGTAGGTTCCCCGGATCATTAACCCAACAGGAAGTGAAAGGATTCCAAGAGATTTTGTTAAACAGAAAACACCTAAGATTGAAGGTGTCCTTGGACTTGATAGGGAGTTTCTCATTGTCATCGAAAGGAAGGTTGAAATGAAGAAAAATCTTTGTTAGGACACGGCCGAATGGGAGAATAACCTTTTTAGGATTATGGGCGGTGTTCCTAAAGATTTGGACAATGAATCTTGGTAGGTTGAAGGGGGTCATAGTAATGATGTAATACATCAAGTATACATCAGAGAATTTCAACCTAAGACGATCACCATCCCGAGGGATCATCGAGGTGATCACTATCTTGTGAAGGATTTGGTAGTTCGTAGGAATAGAATTCACAAGAAAGGATTGGTTTGGACATTGGGGAGTTCCGCCAAATATGAGATACAAGGCTTGGGCAGGATCACATACCCCATCATTAGGCCAAGTAGCTAGAGCAAATTTAGCTGGACCATCCGAAGGAATGCGAAGAATATGTCCTAATTCAGTACTATTGAATTCAATTGGACGATTGCAAACAATGGTTTTGATAGTTAATTCACCATCACCCTCAAACAATTCAAGATTGGCATAGAAAGAATAAATCATGGATGGATACAAAAAATCGTTCTTTCTAGGAGGTTTGAAAAAATTTTCCCATTGTTGGAATTGAATCCAATCAAGAATAGGGAGCTGGGAAGTTCTAAGGAAATCGAAATCAAAGACATAACCCGGAATTAATTTGCGAGTAAGATAATCTTCCGGAATTGGCTTACCATCAAGAGGAGGACCCGTATAATTCCTAGAGGATCGATTAGAGCGTCTCCTTCGGCTTGATTCTCCTTCTTCTCGGTTGCTTCGAGACATTTTGCAAGAAATTTGAGAGAACTGAGGTAAATTTTCGATTTTTATGAGAAATGGGGTTATGGTTTGCAAAAATCCAATTGGAAGATTTGTTGTTTGGAAAGTGAAATTGATGGTTTGGAAAGGCTTAGGATGATCGATTATAACAATGATGAAGAAAGCTTGAATTATGGGTGAAAAACACGAAAAGTTGCTGAAAAAATGAGCAAAAGCCGTAGCTTTCTGTCTTTAAAAACCGAGATCGCCTGAGGCGATCTGGAGAACGCCTGAGGCGATCGAGAACGCCCAAGGCGATGCTTGCGATCGTTTGAGGCGATGCGAGCCACGCCCGAGGCGATGCTTGCGATCGTTTGAGGCGATGCGAGCCACGGACGAGGCGCTGCGCACAGAATGCTGAGGCGATGGTTTGGCCATATTTTGAGTCAATTTTTGGACCAAAAATTTATTTTTGATAAATTCTCAAAAACACAATAATTCACAATTTGTGATTTTTAAAGGTGATTACAAGATGCATTTTTGAAATTAAATGTGAGTAAACTTGATTCCCCCTTAACAATTGCATAGCACATACAAAATAATCAAGTAAAGCATAAAGTAAACAACTCTCCCCCTTAAACCATGAATACACAAGCTCTCCCCCTTAAACTATGCATGAAGTAAACTTCAAGATTATCACACAATTATCCCCCTTTTTGTGATAATCAAAAAGTACAAAAATTAAATAGACAAATCACAAATATATGTTGACCCATAGCCATATTTTACACATGTTCCTCATCAAGCATATAATAGCCCAAAATAAGCATAAGATTAATTCATTTTGAGGAATACAAACATGCGTTTTAAGGCGATCAACAATGAATTCAAAATGTGCAAAATGTGCATATGTTCTACCAAAATTTCATGCATTTGTGCCCAATAAACATTAGAATTCTCAAATCATCATTTGATAAATTTATTAAGATCATGATAGCATTATTTCAAAGATAGAGCATCTAAACAAATATAGCATGCTTAATCACATAATATCATATAGCATATTCAAATTTGAATTCAATGCACTTACTATAAAAGGATAAGCATACGTCATGCAATAGTACAATTTATATGTGCATATGCTAAGGGGTTATCCATTTTACTACCAATGAATATTGAGCTTCATATTTATTGGTCACAATTAATTTGTGCCAAAATTTTGAATTGCTCATTTAAAATGTATAAAATAAATTTTACCTTTGATGACAAGAGTGCGTTCTTGTCATTGGTCCTATGCCTCGTGCTTCTTCTATAGTGGTGAATAAGATGGTTTCCTCCCTTGAGGTGCTTGTGCCTTCATCCTTCATCCCATTGTTGACCCTACAAAACAAGTTGGCAATAGAATGATCTTTGGTACCCATTTGATTTTTGGGTCCTAGAGGGTTAGCTTCCTTTGGCACCTTTGGAATCCATTTCCACCTTTTATTAGGTTGGTATTGGATTCTAGCAAACCTACACTTGTTTTTGGTATGACCACTTTTACAACAATAGTTACAAGTAGGAGAATCATGTTTGGCTTTTGCTAACAAGCTTGAAAATGATTTTGATTTGCTTGAGAAGCCTAACCCGGCTTTGTCAAAGCTACAACGTTGCAAGCCAAGCAACTCATTCATCTTTAGACTACTCTCACTAAATTTGCAAAAAGATAATTTTAAAGAATCTAATTCATTTTTCAATGAATTATTTTCTTCATCTTTCTTAGCAATCTCAAGTTTGAGTAGTTTGTTGCTCAACTTAGTTTTTCCAAGTACATCTATAAGCTCATTATAAGACTCTAAAAGTTCATCAAATGAAGGTACCTCATCGTCGCTATCATCTCCTTCATCTATGTCATCTTTTGCCATGAGACAAAGATTTGTTGCTTCTTCTTCTTGATCGGAGTCGCTATCACTCCATGTGGCTATAAACGCCTTCTTCTTCCCTTTGTCCTCATTCTTCTTCCTAGGACATTTATTAGCGTAATGACCTTTATCTTGACAATTATAACAAGTTACCTCATTTTTGGATTCTTGTTTGGTAGCACTAGAGGCCTTTGGATTGCTATGTTTGTTGAAGAACTTCTTGAACTTCCTTGTGAACAATGCCATTTCCTCATCGTCATCTTCATCCTCGGATTGATCTTTTCTTCCAACCAAGGCGATCCCCTTTCTCATAGATCTATCCTCCTCCTTTACTTCTCTCCTTGTGGCAACTTCAAGCTCATGAGTCACCAATGTGCCATGGATCTCATCAAGATCATAGGAAGCACTTTCTCCTTTGTTGGACTTGATAATGGCCGTCCTCTTTGCATCCCATTCTTTAGGTAAGGCCCTTAGTGCTCTCCTCCATATTTGCTTTGGAGGATACTTCTCTCCAAGTTGAGCAAGCTCGTTGATAATTTGGGTGAGCCTCCTAAACATGGAATCCACATCTTCTCCGGGCTCCATCTCAAACGGCTCATATTTGAGTTGTAGAAGGTCAATCTTGGTCTCCTTCACTTGATTGGTTCCTTCATGACAAATTTGCAATTTGTCCCATATCTCCTTAGCGGTTGAGCACATTGAGATCCGGTTGTACTCCTTCATATCTAAGGCACAATGCAAAATATTAATCGCTTTAGCATTTTGTGAAATTAATATCATATCCGCTCTAGTGAAATCGTCCATTTCTTTGGGAACACTTATTCCCCCAATTTCCTTTAAAGGAACATGTGGACCTTTCACTATGATCTTCCATAGGTCATAATCTACGGATTGGATGTATAGAGAAATTCTATTTTTCCAATAGCCGTAATTATCACCCCTGAAGAGCGGAGGGCGATTCGTCGATTGACCTTGAGCAAACTCATTTGCTAGATTAGCCATAAAAAGATTTTGATTTAAAACAAAAATCAAATGGCTCTGATACCACTTGTTGGAATCGAAGAGGGGGGGTGAATGAGATTCCTTGGCTACTTTAGCGTTTTAAAATGAGTTTGTAAAAATAAAATATTTTGCGCTTGCGGAAGCCTTTAGTCAATCGATAAATGCAAAGAATAAAATAAATAAATGCGTAAAGGAAATAAAGCAATAAATAACAAAAGGATTTGTTATAGAAGTTCGGCGATGAATCGCCTACGTCTCCTCTTCCCGGTTAGATAACCTCCAACCGAGGTTCCACTAGAACAATTGGTCTTGGCCTTGATGGCTCCAAGTTAGCCACACAACAACTCTTCCCGAGTTTACAACGCTCTTCCCGAGCACACTACTCTTCCCGAGCACACGACGCTCTTCCCGAGCACAATACCCTTCACGAGTATACAAAGCTCTTCCCGAGCTACCAACACTCTTCACGAGTCTTCTTGGCCTTAAGGGCTCCAAGGATAGCCACACACTTGCACCAACTAGACTTGTTGATGACTTTACAATTTTCCAACTTGCTTTGGTGTTGGAGGACCTTTACAAGAAATCAAACCAAAAGCACCTTCACGGTGTACTAACACGAAGAAACAAGACTCTAAGAAAGATAAGAATTACAAGCTCCAATACAACAACAATGTATGGAGATTGCAATGCAAATTCAAATAATAATAATCAAGACTTTTGTGACATCCCCGAAATGGTTAATTGCATTTGGGCATTAATTGCGATTATTATGATTAATTATGTGGTAATTAACTATGTGTTGGAATTTATTTACCTTATGGAAATGCATGGTCATGTGGATAGGGTGACCCGGGGTTGCATTTCAGGGTGCATGTGGTGCATGTTGGGTAAATATTATTGGAAGCATGATTTATTTGCCTTTGGTAGCAGTTGATTAGAAATCATGTGTTTAATTGATATTTGGTGCATTATGAGTAAATGCTTTGAAAAATATCATGTTGGGGTGTTTTATACACCATGGAATTGTTGGTATGCTTTTTAATTAAACCCAACCCTTTTATACTCAACCCCACCTTTACCAAATTACTTTCACTTTACCAAATCAAAACCCACAAACCCTCCTTCTTCCATTTTCGTTTTTGAGCTCAAGGTGAAGAGAAAACCTTCCAAAAGTCTTGATTTGTGAAGATTGTTGGGTGATTTGAGGTCCCCAAGAGGTATGGATGCCTCATTGTCATTTTTATTGTGTTTGGGTTAGTTTTGGAAGGGTTTTTAATGATTTTGAAATGGGTTTGTGTTGGGTTGTTGTGGTTTTGGTTAAGGGTTAGATTTATACTTGTTTTGAAGTATGTTTTGGTGGTTTATGTTGATATTTATGTTGTTGGTTGGTTGGGTTAAGTATTGGGATGGATTGGAAGGTTTTTGGAAGCAAAAATGGTGAAAAATCGCGTGTCTGCGCGAGGCGACCGATCGCCTGAAAAGAGGCGACCGATCGCCGAGGGGCAGTAACATTTTTGCGTGTTAGGCGATCGATCGCCTAAAATGAGGTGACCGATCGCCAAGAGGCAGTAGGTTTTTCAAAGGGATGGCGATCGATCGCCATGTTTGGGGCGACCGATCGCCACAGTGATAATTTTGAGGCGATCGATCGCCTGAGGGAAGCGATCGATCGCCGCCTGTGGAATTTTGGAAAATGGTTTATTTTGTCAAATTTTTGGTATTTGGCTATTATTTGGCTTCTAATATGGGGTTGTGTGATTGTGTAGAACCATCCCAGGTAGCAACACAACCGAGGAACTGAAGCCAGATCAATTCCACTTTTGGAAAGGTACGTAGTGGACGTACGGGCACGCCAACGGTACATGTATCTTATATACTTATTGTTTATGCATTGTGGATGCAAGTATATATGTGGTATTGCATAGTGGATGCAAATACATGTTATGCATGATGTTTATAGATGCATATGATTATTGGTGCATATCCCATGAGTCGTGGTCATCCCTTGATGATTTTAATGCTTGCCGCTAATTGGTTTGGTTCCGCTAAATGTGAAGCGAGGGGTGGGAGCGCCGCATGTCACATTTGAGCGTGGTTATCATATAGGACGATGAAAGGGTATTTGCCGCTCAATGAGAGGCGAGGGGTGGGAGTCCCGCAGTCCATTGAAGCGAGGTTATCCTATGCCGTCTAT
Source organism: Haberlea rhodopensis (assembly GCA_907163345.1). NCBI lineage: Eukaryota > Viridiplantae > Streptophyta > Magnoliopsida > Lamiales > Gesneriaceae > Haberlea > Haberlea rhodopensis. Next base: position 47,397 of record CAJQUN010000125.1, on the reverse strand, counting down.
ATGTAAATAAGCGAGGGGCATTAAAATACATTGTGATGGACAGACTAGGGATTGGTGATCAGTATTTGGTATTGATGAAATGGTATATGTTCATGACATGTTTAGACCATTGAAAAATAATCTATTGATTATACTCATGAGTTATGGTACAGGGACAACCAAACGGGAAGCGTTTGAAATGCATGGGAAAATAGGAAGTGTTTTATATTGATTATGCATTACGCTTTATCTTCATATTGTGTTGAATATGAATGATTATTATTGCTCATGTTTGGGGGTTGTCCTTGTAGGTACACGTTTGGCATGATAGGAGGGCTAGACGGGTTGAGACAGTGAGCTTGAGGATGCTTTTGGAAATTGAAGGACAGGATTATTTTGCCTAGTGTCTACTCTAGGAGTAGTGTAAAACTAGTGGATAACATTCATTAGACAGGGAATGTAATTAATCCATTCTTTTGTAGTCCTTATTTTTGGCGTGTAAGGCTTAAGCTCATACACTCAACACGTTATTTCTCACTCTGATCATTATATTAGCTCTATTATGCCTTGATTCCGCATTTAAGGATTAGGGTCCTTACATTAGTGGTATCAGAGCAGTGGTTAGAGAACCCGGGAACGAGTGAAGGGTAGCCTTAGCATGGTTGGCTAGGTGCTTACATTTGAAGCATGTTTATGCATGTGGTGCATATTTTGTATATCCTGTTATACTAACGTGCTTATTCTCATTCCTGTTATCTAACGGCATAACATATATATTGCTTTGGAATTGTTGTTAACATTTGTGTTACAGCATGGCTGCTAATGAGGAAGTCGGTGATATGGGGAGCATGAATGCTAGTGTTGGACAGACAAACCCTCTACCTCCACCGGCTGTAGGAATGGAACCAGTGGTTCAGTTGCTGTTACCGGGTGAGATTAGCTTGACACAATTTCTGTCTTATCATCAGCCCCGGTTTGAGGGGACAGAGTCTGGGGAGGAGGCTGAAGAGTGGTTGGAAAGACTGGAGCAGATCTTTGTGTCGGCTCCTTGTGCTGTGACGGCTTGGCTGAGGCTAGCGGAGTTTCAATTAGCCAAGAAACCTCTGATGTGGTGGAGGAGCACAGTAATGGAAATGAGAGCACTGGGTGCTGTGAGTGACTGGACGCTCTTCAGGACTAGGTTTCTGAACCGATACTTCTCCGCTGCAGCAAGACAAACAAAGGAGGACGAGTTTACAAGTCTGAGGCAGGGGAACATGACAGTGGCAGACTATGCCACACGGTACTCTTCGTTGCTGAGGTACGTCCCCCATATTGCCACCAGTGAACACGCTAAGATGAGGAACTTTATGAAGGGATTGCGACCGGAGCTCTATGACCGGGTTATCACTAATAACCCAACTTCTTTTGATGACGCTCTCACAAGAGCGGAGCTTGCCGAGCTAGGAGTGGGAGCTTACGCTATGCCACCACCAGTACCGCAACAGAGGCAGACTAATGACAGCTTGAGGCCTCGGGGTGAACCATTTAAACCCCGTGGTGCCTCTTCATCTTCACGGTATGGTGGAAAGAAACACTTTGGCCAGAAACAGGATGGCAAGAAGGGTAATTGGTCGGCCAATAGAGGATCTTCACAAGGGGATAGGCCGGGAGAGCCGAGGTGCAACAATTGTGGAGGGCCACATTCTTCAAACAAGTGTCCTGCATGTTATGTATGTGGCAAGATGGGCCACATTGCTCGGTATTGCCCCACACGGGGAGGACAGTCAGAGTATCAGGGCAGCAGGCCAAGGTTTGAGGATAGGACAGTGCAGCAGAGGCAGCAGTTTGGGCCTCGACCATCGGGAGGTCAGACAGTAGGACCACCCCAGGGGCAGGTATATGCACTGACCAGGGAGCAGGCCCAGGCAGCCCCAGAGGAGGTGATTGCCGGTACGTGTCATTTATTTACGTACCCTGCTTTTATTTTGATCGATACAGGTGCCTCCCATTCTTTTGTATCGGTGGGTTTTGTGGAAAGACACCATATGCGCACGTCTTCTTTACCCACGCCTCTCCTTGTCTCGACACCCACTGGAAGGAATGTCGTTGCTGATCAGTTTATGGCAGACTGCCTCATTTATTTTGAGGGCAACGAGTTGAGATCAGACTTGATCGTATTGGGTATGTCAGACTTCGACTGCATCTTGGGTATTGATGTTCTGAACAGATATCAGGCAGTGGTAGATTGCCGACAGAGGACAGTGAAGTTCAGACCTGAGTTAGGCAGTCAGTGGACTTTCTATGGCAACGGTTCTCGTGCGAAGATTCCGTTGATTTCAGCGATCAAGATGACTCAGTTGTTGGAACGTGGTCACACGGGCTATCTTATTTATGCCGTGGACACGTCTGGGAAGAGTAAGGAACTAAGAGTTGAGGATGTGCCAGTAGTGGCAGAGTTCGCTGATGTATTTCCAGAAGAGATCCCAAGATTCCCACCGGCTAGGGAAGTCGAGTTTGGGATCGAGCTGTTGCCAGGGACATCCGCTATCTCTCGTGCACCTTATAGGATGGCACCGGCTGAGTTGAGAGAGTTGAAAGAACAGTTGCAGGATCTCCTGGACAAGGGATATATACGCCCGAGCGTGTCGCCATGGGGCGCACCAGTTCTCTTTGTGAAGAAGAAGGACGATTCGATGCGGTTGTGTATCGATTACCGGCAACTGAATAAGGCTACAGTGAAGAACAAGTATCCTCTTCCAAGGATCGACGATCTGTTTGATCAGTTGCAAGGTACCAGGGTGTATAGCAAGATTGATTTGAGATCCGGGTATCATCAGATTCGGGTCAGAGAGGAAGATGTGCAGAAGAGCGTTCCGGACCCGATATGGACATTATGAGTTCTTAGTGATGCCGTTCGGCGTGACGAATGCTCCAGCAGTCTTTATGAGTCTGATGAACAGAGTGTTTCAGCAGTATCTTGATCAGTTCGTCATTGTGTTTATTGACGATATTCTTATCTACTCCCGGAGTGAGGAGGAGCATGTGAAACACTTGAGGACAGTGCTTCAGATTCTCAGCGAGCATCAGTTATATGCTAAGCTCAGTAAGTGTGAATTTTGGCTGAGCAGTGTAGTGTTTCTGGGGCATGTCATATCGAGCAGCGGGATATCTGTAGATCCCCAGAAGATTGAGGCTGTGATGGAGTGGACTGCCCCCACTTCTGTGCCAGAGATTCGGAGTTTTCTTGGTTTGGCCGGGTATTATCGGCGCTTTGTCGAGGGCTTCTCGAAGATTGCCAAGCCGCTGACTCAGTTGACCCAGAAGGGAGTGCCTTTCTTTTGGTCAGAAGCTTGTGAGGAGAGCTTCCAGGAGTTGAAACACCGCTTGACGACGGCGCCAGTGTTAGTGATCCCTACGGAGAACTCCAGATTTGTTCTGTATACTGATGCATCACTGCAGGGCCTTGGGTGCGTTCTGATGCAAGATAAGCATGTGGTAGCTTATGCGTCGAGGCAGTTGAAGCCGCATGAGACCAGATATCCAGTTCATGACTTGGAATTGGCGGCTATCATCTTCGCCCTGAAGATTTGGAGGCATTATTTGTATGGTACTTCGTTTACCATCTACACGGATCACAAGAGCCTCAAGTTTTTATTCACTCAGGCAGAGCTGAACATGAGGCAGAGGAGGTGGATGGACCTACTCAAGGACTATGACTGCGAGATAGCGTACCATCCGGGGAAAGCCAATTTGACAGCAGACGCTTTGAGCCGGAAAGTGAGGAGTTTTGCTGAGGACGTCATTCATTTTTCTGCTATGATGACCTCCTATTGCCATCTGGGCTATGACTTTGACATAGATGCATCGCCTGTGTATGTATCGACTTTGCTAGCCGAGCCAGATATCTATGAGGATATCAGGAGAGCTCAGAGGTCAGATGATGAAGTTCAGAGGTGGTTATCTTTAGTACATCTTGGTCAGCCAACGAAGTTCAGAGTGGCCGATGACGGGTCTTTGAGATTGGGTGACCGTTGGGTGGTTCCGAGTACGCCGGAGTTGCAGTAAAGGGATCTTGGAGCAAGCTCACAGTAGCAGACTTAGCATCCACCCAGGCGGGAAGAAGATGTACAGAGATCTGCGTGGTCAGTTTTGGTGGAAAAGGATGAAATCAGATGTCGTCGCTTTTGTGAAGAGGTGTTTGATCTGCCAGCAGGTTAAGGCAGAGAGACAGAGACCTGACGGCGAGTTGAGAAGCTTGGAGATACCGAAGTGGAAGTGGGAGCACATTTCCATGGACTTCGTGACTCATTTGCCGAGGAGTGCTTCAGGCTTTGATGCTATTTGGGTGATTGTGGATCGATTGACCAAGGTGGCTCATTTTATCCCCTATAGCATGACTTTCTCATTTTTGAGGATGGCGCAGTTGTATATTAGAGATGTGGTGAGATTGCATGGGATCCCCGTTTCCATAGTGTCAGATCGAGATCCGCGATTCACATCTCATTTTTGGGAAGGTCTTCAGTCAGCTTTGGGGACTGAAGTCAGATTGAGTACTGCTTATCATCCTCAGACGGATGGCCAGACCGAGCGCACTATTCAGACGCTCGAGGACATGTTAAGAGCTTGTGTTTTGGAGTTCGATGCCTCTTGGCAGGATTCAGTGCCTCTGGTAGAGTTTTCGTATAACAATAGCTACCAGGCGAGTATTCAGATGGCTCCGTTTGAAGCTCTTTATGGCAGACGGTGTAGATCACCCTTGTGTTGGGATGATTTGGACCGCAAATCGGTCGGAGGACCGGAGCTGATTCGGGAGATGGAAGAGAAGATAAAGACAATAAGGCAGAAAATGAAAGCGGCACAGGACAGACAGGCTGCTTATGCAAATAAACGGCGGAGACCGTTGGAGTTTCAGTTGGGAGATAAGGTCTTTTTGAAGATCTCGCCTTTCAGAGGCGTTGTGCGATTTGGGATGCGCGGGAAACTGTCTCCGAGGTATGTTGGACCGTACGAGATCTTACAGCGCATTGGCACCTTAGCTTACCGACTGGCTTTGCCGCCTTCTTTATCTGGTATACATGATGTGTTTCATGTATCGATGCTGCGGAAGTATGAGCCGGATCCGTCTCATGTGTTACAGCCTTCCGAAGTTCAGTTAGAGTCCGATATATCTTATGTGGAACGGCCTGTCAGGATTCTGGATCGAGCAGACCGTAGACTTCGGAACAAAGTGATACCTATGATCAAGGTTCAGTGGGATCGCAGGGGTGTCGAGGAGGCTACGTGGGAGACGGAGCGACATATGGTGCAGCATTACCCGGAACTATTCTCTGGTATGTGTTTATGTTTTGTTTCTGTTGGGGTAAGTGCATGTGATTTCGAGGACGAAATCTTATAAGTAGGGGAGTATTGTGACATCCCCGAAATGGTTAATTGCATTTGGGCATTAATTGCGATTATTATGATTAATTATGTGGTAATTAACTATGTGTTGGAATTTATTTACCTTATGGAAATGCATGGTCATGTGGATAGGGTGACCCGGGGTTGCATTTCAGGGTGCATGTGGTGCATGTTGGGTAAATATTATTGGAAGCATGATTTATTTGCCTTTGGTAGCAGTTGATTAGAAATCATGTGTTTAATTGATATTTGGTGCATTATGAGTAAATGCTTTGAAAAATATCATGTTGGGGTGTTTTATACACCATGGAATTGTTGGTATGCTTTTTAATTAAACCCAACCCTTTTATACTCAACCCCACCTTTACCAAATTACTTTCACTTTACCAAATCAAAACCCACAAACCCTCCTTCTTCCATTTTCGTTTTTGAGCTCAAGGGTGAAGAGAAAACCTTCCAAAAGTCTTGATTTGTGAAGATTGTTGGGTGATTTGAGGTCCCCAAGAGGTATGATGCCTCATTGTCATTTTTATTGTGTTTGGGTTAGTTTTGGAAGGGTTTTTAATGATTTTGAAATGGGTTTGTGTTGGGTTGTTGTGGTTTTGGTTAAGGGTTAGATTTATACTTATTTTGAAGTATGTTTTGGTGGTTTATGTTGATATTTATGTTGTTGGTTGGTTGGGTTAAGTATTGGGATGGATTGGAAGGTTTTTGGAAGCAAAAATGGTGAAAAATCGCGTGTCTGCGCGAGGCGACCGATCGCCTGAAAAGAGGCGACCGATCGCCGAGGGGCAGTAACATTTTTGCGTGTTAGGCGATCGATCGCCTAAAATGAGGTGACCGATCGCCAAGAGGCAGTAGGTTTTTCAAAGGGATGGCGATCGATCGCCATGTTTGGGGCGACCGATCGCCACAGTGATAATTTTGAGGCGATCGATCGCCTGAGGGAAGCGATCGATCGCCGCCTGTGGAATTTTGGAAAATGGTTTATTTTGTCAAATTTTTGGTATTTGGCTATTATTTGGCTTCTAATATGGGGTTGTGTGATTGTGTAGAACCATCCCAGGTAGCAACACAACCGAGGAACTGAAGCCAGATCAATTCCACTTTTGGAAAGGTACGTAGTGGACGTACGGGCACCCCAACGGTACATGTATCTTATATACTTATTGTTTATGCATTGTGGATGCAAGTATATATGTGGTATTGCATAGTGGATGCAAATACATGTTATGCATGATGTTTATAGATGCATATGATTATTGGTGCATATCCCATGAGGCGTGGTCATCCCTTGATGATTTTAATGCTTGCCGCTAATTGGTTTGGTTCCGCTAAATGTGAAGCGAGGGGTGGGAGCGCCGCATGTCACATTTGAGCGTGGTTATCATATAGGACGAGGAAAGGGTATTTGCCGCTCAATGAGAGGCGAGGGGTGGGAGTCCCGCAGTCCATTGAAGCGAGGTTATCCTATGCCGTCTATATGTAAATAAGCGAGGGGCATTAAAATACATTGTGATGGACAGACTAGGGATTGGTGATCAGTATTTGGTATTGATGAAATGGTATATGTTCATGACATGTTTAGACCATTGAAAAATAATCTATTGATTATACTCATGAGTTATGGTACAGGGACAACCAAACGGGAAGCGTTTGAAATGCATGGGAAAACAGGAAGTGTTTTATATTGATTATGCATTACGCTTTATCTTCATATTGTGTTGAATATGAATGATTATTATTGCTCATGTTTGGGGGTTGTCCTTGTAGGTACACGTTTGGCATGATAGGAGGGCTAGACGGGTTGAGACAGTGAGCTTGAGGATGCTTTTGGAAATTGAAGGACAGGATTATTTTGCCTAGTGTCTACTCTAGGAGTAGTGTAAAACTAGTGGATAACATTCATTAGACAGGGAATGTAATTAATCCATTCTTTTGTAGTCCTTATTTTTGGCGTGTAAGGCTTAAGCTCATACACTCAACACGTTATTTCTCACTCTGATCATTATATTAGCTCTATTATGCCTTGATTCCGCATTTAAGGATTAGGGTCCTTACAACTTTTGTATAAGTTGTAGGCTTGTTCCTTAGCTTCAAAATGCTCCAAAGCATCCATATTTATAGTGTAGAAGGCCCCCTAGGCTCCTACTAGCCGTTGCTAAACAAAAGGCTTGAATCACTCCTCGATCGCCTCGGACATCGCCTCGGGCGATCACCATCGCCGCGCCCCAACGGTCAGCAAAAATCACGGATCGCCTCACGCGATCGGTGGATCGCCTCAGGCGATCAAGAGCAAAAATTAAGGTCGTAGCTTCAGTATGTCCAAATTTTTCATCGCCTCAAACGAACTCCACATCGCCTCAGGCGTTCCAGCCCATCGCCTCAGGCGTTCGTGCCATCGCCTCGGGCGAACTCCCCGCGCGCATGCCCGCGCATTGCCTCGGCGTCGCCTCTGTCGATGTGCGGGAGCGAAGTCCCTGTGGCTGCCATCGCCTCAGGCGTTGGTCACCATCGCCTGGGGCGATATTCCTCGCATGCTCGCCTGGCCATCGCCTCTGTCGATGAGCGTGGCGATCCTCGCCTGGCACCCATCGCCTGGGGCGATGTCACTCATCGCCTGGGGCGATCCGTGTCTTCCAAAAGACAAATTTTCTTTGGCATTTCAATACTATTAGAATCTTCAAATTTGATCATAATTTATGCTGCATACTCAATAAAAACCATTAGTACAAAATGTATAGGTTTTGTAATCATCAAAACAAAAACGATAATTTTATTTAAAATAGAGGAATGAGAGTTGTAGCGTTTTAAGGCGCAACAAAGTCATCATAGCTGATAAACTCATAACATCCTCAGCAGTACTCTTCACCTTCCGACTTAAGGCGTCTGCTATCAAATTTGCTTTACCAGGATGGTACTCAATCTCACAGTCATAATCCTTGAGTAAATCCATCCACCTCCTTTGGCGCATATTCAACTCAGCCTGAGTGAATAGAAACTTCAGGCTCTTATTGTCCGTATAGATGGTAAACGTCGTACCATAAAGATAATGCCGCCAAATCTTCAAGGCGAAAATGATGGCCGCCAGTTCCAAATTGTGAACTGGGTATCTGGTCTCATGAGGCTTCAACTGCCTCGAAGCATAAGCCACCACGTGCTTATCTTGCATCAACACGCAGCCCAAACCTTGCAATGATGCATCCGTGTACAAAGCAAACCTCTTATTCTCAGAAGGAATCACCAATACAGGTGCCGTAGTCAAACGACGCTTCAATTCTTGGAAGCTTTCCTCACAAGCTTCAGACCAATAGAACAGGACTCCTTTCTGAGTCAGCTGTGTCAGCATCTTAGCGATCTTAGAAAATCCCTCGACAAAATGTCGGTAATAACCTGCTAAGCCAAGGAAGCTCCGTATCTCGGGTACAGAAGTGGGTGCAGCCCACTCCATCACAGCTTCAACCTTCCTGGGGTCTACAGATATCCCGATGCTAGATATAACATGACCCAAGAACACCACACTGCTCAACCAGAACTCTTACTTACTGAGCTTTGCATATAACTGATGATCCCTAAGGATCTGGAGTACTGCCCTCAAGTGCTTCACGTGTTCCTCTTCGGTCCGGGAGTAAATGAGTATATCGTCAATGAAAACAATGACGAACTGATCCAAATACGGTTGGAACACCCTGTTCATCAGGCTCATAAAAATAGCTGGGGCATTTGTCACCCCAAAAGGCATGACTAAGAATTCATAGTGCTCATACCTAGTCCTGAAAGCTGTCTTCTGAACATCATCTTCTCTTACTCGAATCTGATGATACCCCGACCTCAGATCGATCTTACTGTAGAGCCTCGTACCCTGCAACTGGTCAAACAAATCATCGATCCTTGGAAGCGGATACTTTTTCTTTACTGTGGCTTTGTTCAGTTGTCTGTAATCGATGCACAGACGCATTTAACCATCTTTCTTCTTGACAAATAGGACTGGTGCACCCCAGAGCAATACGCTAGGGCGTATATAACCCTTGTCAAGGAGCTCTTGTAACTGAATCTTTAACTCCCTTAGTTCCGCTGGTGCCATCCTATATGGGGCACGAGAAATGGCAGACGTCCCCGGTAGTAACTCAATTCCAAACTCGACCTCACTCGTCGGTGGAAATCCGGGAATCTCTTTCGGAAAGACATCAGGAAACTCCGCCACTACGGGCACATCCTCAACTTTTATTTCTTCCTTCTTTCCAGTATATCAACAGCATAGATGAGGTATCATGTATGGCCTCGTTCCAACAACTGTGACATCTTGACAGCAGATATTAACGGGATCTTTGAACGGGAACCATCCCCATAGAATGCCCACTGGACTCCCATATCAGATCTGAATCGGACAGTCCTCTGCCTGCAGTTCACAACTGCCTGATACCTGTTCAGAACATCAATGCCGATAATGCAGTCAAAATCTGACATTCCCAGAACAATCAAATCTGACCTTAGCTCGTTATCCTCAAAATAAATGAGGCCATCGTAGACAATCCGATCAGCAATAAAACTTCTTCCGGCGGGTGTCGAGACTACAAGAGTCGTGGGCGACGGAGAAGTGCATATGTGGTGCCTTTCCACAAAACTTGCCGACACAAAAGAGTGTGACACACCTGTGTCTATCAATATAAAAGCAGGGTGCGTAAATAAAAGACACGTACCCGCAATCACTTCCTCCGGAGCCGTTGTAGCCTGATCCCTTGTCAACGCATAAACTTGCCCCTGAGGTGGCCCCATAGGCTGACCTCCATACTGCCTCGGTACAAACGGTGGCCTGTGCTGCACTGCTCTGTCTGCAGGCCTCCCCGTAGGGTTATGTTGTCCCTCCCGATTGGGACATTGCCGAGCAAAGTGGCCCTTATTGCCACAAACATAACAACCGACGCAGTCTTTTGTAGAATGTGGTTGCCCACAGATAGAGCACCGAACCTTCCCAAATCTGTCTCCCTGAGACTGTCCTCTTCCCGATGGGGCATCATTCTTACGGCTTCATTTCCAACGATTCTCGGGCCTCTTACCACTAAACCTTGAAGCCGATGTGTTCCCCCTTGGCTTGAAATGATCACCCCTCGGCCTTAAATTATCAGAAGTAGATTTCTGAGGGGGTGCTGGAGGTGGTACTCCATCAGGATATGCACCAACTCCCAGTTCAGCTAGCTCAGCCCGTGAAAGGGCGTCATCAAAACAAGCAGGGCCATAAGTGATCACCCTGTCATACAGTTCAGGCCTCAAGCCCTTCATGAAGTTCCTCATCTTTGCTTGAGTATTTGCGGCGATGTGGGGTACATATCTGAGCAAAGAACAGTAATGAAGAGCATAATCTGACACAGGCATGTTACCTTGCTTGAGGTTAGTAAACTCATCTTCCTTAGCCTGTCGTGCAGCAGCTGAAAAATAGCGGGTCAGAAACCGAGTTCTGAACAGCTTCCAATTTATTTATTGACCCTGAGCCTCTTGCTCTATCACTGTGGTCTTCCACAACATCAGCGCCTTCTTGGCCAATTGGAACTCTGCTAGCCTTATCCAGGCTGACTTAGCACAAGGAGCTGCCACAAATATTTGCTCGATCCTCTCTAACCACTCCTCAGCCTGTTCCCCTGTCTCAGTTCCTTCGAACATCGGGGGTCGGTATGTCAGGAACTGAGCCAAACTTAGCTCTCCGGGTAGTAACTGTTGCTTAGAGGGTTCTTCACCCAAGGCTGGCGGTGGTAGGAGATTGGTACGTCCAGTACTTGCATTCACACTTACCGCGTCTCCTACGTCGATATTTGCTACCATACTGCAAGACAAGGGTTAACAACAATACCCAAAAGCAGTTCATATAATACATCGTTAGAGAAACAAAACATGTTAGCATAACATCATATACTTCACATGCAACATATGCATGAAACATGTTTAAAAGTAAGCACCTAGCCAACTTATTGCTAAGACTACCCTTCACTCATTCCCGGGTTTTCTAACCACTGCTCTGATACCACTAATGTAGGGTCTTCCTACCTTAACATCATACTAATAACATATTATGGACTAAACACGCATTCATAACATCTTAGGGTACCGGGTTTAGCTTTGAGGTAATAGAGTTACAGGCCAAAAATAAAATTTCAAAAGCTAAGTAATTACATTCCTGACAATGAATGTTCAAGCGATAGAATTATACTACTCCTAGAGTAGAAACTATTCAAAAATCATGTATTCCTATCTTCTTTCATGCTCCTTTTAGCTCACTGCCTCAACCCGGCCCTTAGTCCTTTAGTCCCAAAAGTGTACCTACAGGAATAACCCATCATGAGCATGTACATCATTACTTAGCATCATAAGGTAATGGCATATAAATAAATGCATGAAAGTAATCGTAGCATATACTTCCTGGTTAATCGTATTAACCCACTTTAGTTGTCCACGTTTCATAGACATGCATATTGTCATTAGTTCTTGACATAAATGATTAAAATCATTCTTCATATATATGCTCATAATAAACAATATTATTGAGAAATGGGGATGTTTCTGGCCTTGTTATGTCCGCAGAACAATTGGCCCCTCGCTTCGACATTTAGTGGTACTGTGATTAACCCTCGCTACACCTTGATAGCGGATGTAATCTCCTCGCTAGCTATGTCAGCGGTAAGTACCTTCCTCGCTTTCCCATAACAACAACCAGTACACTCAACCATTCTCAATAACATAGTTAAACACATACATCATCATCATATCATAAACATCATCATCTTATACTTACTTATCATGATCATCATCATGAACATCATATCATCTTTACTCATCATAAGCATCATCATCATAACTTACTTATCATGATCTGTAAGTAACCCCATGAGCATACAACGCAGCGGAATAAAATTTTGGGATTACTAACACCGGATCTATACATAGGGATTCATATCGGATTAGAGAATACATAAGAGTCTTACCCTTTGTAGCGTGTTTGAAGCAGATTCCACGGAGCAGCACGTCCAACGAACTCCGAGTCACAAACGAAAGTTTTTCACCTTCGTCTCTACGGTATCCACACGATCAGATCGAAAGGGATGTTCAAGAACAAGTTGCTAGACTTATTCTTGAACCAATACACGAATCAAACTCGATTCACAATCGAAAGAATGACCAAAGCCACCAAGAAGCCCTTCGACAATGATGAAGCCGAGAGCAAACTCGATGGTGCGGCCGAGAGCTTGAATTCGTGTAGGGGTTTTGTGTTATGATAATTGTCTTGCCATTAAAAACCTTGTAATCATCTTTTATATAATTAATTAAAGGCTTTCATAAAGCCTCATGGGCTTAAGCCCATGATTTAATTAATCATTATGATTATGAATTAAGACTCCTCTTAATTATTTAATTCATCCCATGAATTTAATTTCCCTTCTCGATTTAATCTTTTGTGCGACCCGATAGGATCTCGTAATGTTGGCAGTGACATAAAATCTCATTTTATGTCGCAAGCATTGAGCGGTATCTAGCAACACATCGATGCTACCCAAATTACGAGAATGTCAATGACTCGACATAACCTTTAGAACTTGTGATAATATTAATCATGTAACTTAATCCCTTTGTCCTTTGTGTTTAGATTGAACACGAGTCATGGAATAGTCATACTCGTATATCCAATCTATATTTCTTGATCCCCAAGTAGAACTAGAATAAACGAATAAGCTCGATATCTCATATCGACTCATTCGAGCATGGCCATGCATTTTAGTTCTCACTTGATCAAGGGCCAAACACATCTCCTGTTATATAGGAGGGACAAATCCTATCTCGATCAGTCAACATCCCTCTACATAATTCGTAGTGTATCCAATAGTCGCCTTTATAGATTACCCTGTTACGGGTAACGTTTGACGATATCAAGATACATAACTCCTTATGTTGGGATCTCTGATGATCACAAGTCGTAAGGATTACATACATTATTATCACTATTAGAATTGCATATGACGATCATATAACTATCCATGTTGCATTCTCATGGTGGGTCTGTCCAGTACATCGTTCTCTAACATGTACCCATATGTTGATTTGATATCTCATATCAATGAACAATTCATCGATCAACATATACTAGTCTCTACGTATTATCATTATCCCTATTCATGATAATACTTGACTAGGGACATCTTTAAGAATAATACAATATTATTCTAAGGACATTAACATATATATTAATTCACAATGCACAGTTAAAAGAATAATATATAATAATGAATTGCCATTCATAAATCCATAAACATTGTATGTCTTAAACAATCATCTAATGACTTGTCTTAGGGCATATCCCAACAAATCTCCCACTTGCACTAAGACCACTCAGACATATACCTAATGCCTACAGATCTAGTATGACGATCATGCTTCTGCTGTGACAGCGGCTTCGTCAATAAGTCAGATACATTATCATCTGTTGGTACCTTGCATATTTTAACATCTCCCCTTTCAACGATTTCTCGAATGAAATGGAAACGCCTAAGTATGTGCTTGGATCTTTGGTGAGATCTTGGTTCCTTAGCCAATGCGATCGCTCCATTGTTGTCACAATAGAGTTCTATCGGATCTTTAATGCTAGGCACCACTCCAAGTTCAGAAATGAACTTCCTCATCCAAACAGCTTCCTTTGCTGCATCTGAGGCAGCAATATACTCAGCTTCCGTTGTAGAATCGGCTACTGTTTCTTGCTTTGAACTCTTCCAGCTCACAGCACCTCCATTAGGCAATACACATATCCAGATTGCGATCGAAAATCATCTTTGTCGGTTTGGAAGCTAGCATCAGTGTAACCCATTACATTGAGCTCTTCCTCACCTCCATAAATCAAGAATGTATCCTTAGTCCTTCTCAAGTACTTCAGGATGTTCTTGACAGCAATCCAGTGACCTTCACCTGGATCAACTTGATATCTGCTCGTCATGCTCAAAGCATACGATACATCGGGACGAGTACATATCATGGCATACATGATAGATCCAATAGCTGACGCGTATGGAATCTTACTCATGCGTTGTCTCTCATCTGGTGTTGAAGGACACTGTTCCTTCGAGAGATAAATACCATGTGTCATAGGCACGAATCATTTCTTGGATTCTTGCATGCTAAACCTTTTAAGCACCTTGTCTATGTATGTACTTTGACTTAGACCAAGAAGCCTTCTCGATCTATCTCTATAGATCTTGATTCCTAATACATAGGTGGCTTCTCCTAAATCTTTCATCGAAAAGCAGTTCCCTAGCCAAATCTTTACAGATTGCAAGGCAGGGATATCATTTCCAATAAGAAGTATGTCATCCACATACAACACTAGGAAAATGATTACGCTCCCACTGACCTTCTTGTAGACACAAGGTTCATCTTCATTTTTTATAAAACCAAACTCTTTGATTGCATCATCAAAACTAAGATTCCAACTCCGAGAAGCTTGCTTCAATCCATAAATGGATCGTTGTAGCTTGCATATCTTTCCAGCATCCTTTGGATCGACAAAACCCTCGGGCTGTGTCATGTACACATCCTCGAGCAGATTTCCATTAAGGAAAGCTGTTTTGACATCCATCTGCCAGATTTCATAATCATGAAATGCAGCTATTGCAAGTAAGATCCTTATGGATTTAACCATGGCCACTGGTGAAAAGGTTTCATCATAGTCAATACCATGAATTTGTTTGAATCCTTTTGCAACCAGCCGACCTTTATAGGTTTGTACGTTACCATCCATATCGGTCTTTTTCTTGAAAATCCATTTGCACCCTATGGGTCGTACCCCTTCAGGTGGATCAACCAAAGTCCATACTTGGTTTGCATACATGGATTCCATCTCAGATTTCATGGCCTCTTGCCATTTCTCAGAATCATTGCCCATTATAGCTTGTTGATAAGATGACGGCTCATCCTCATCAATAAGTAGTAAGTCACCTTGTTGAGTCACAAGAAATCCATATCTCTGTGGCTCCCGGTGTTCTCTTACAGACCTACGCTGGGCTTGTGTCTCTTGAGCAGGTACTTCTTCCACAACAGTTTGTGGTGCCTGCTCTGTTTCCATCTCAATCTCAGGTTCAGTGTTTTCTTGTGGTTGAACTTCACTAAGTTCTATTTTTCTCCCACTGGTTTTTCTAGAAATAAATTCTCTTTCAAGAAATACACCAGTCCGAGCAACAACTACTTTGTTCTCGGTGGGATAATAGAAATAGTATCCTTTTGTTTCCTTAGGATACCCCACAAATAAACACTTATCAGATTTGGGTCCAAGTTTGTTAGTGGCGTGACGTCTAACGAAAGCCTCACAACCCCAAATCTTCATAAACGACATACTAGGACGCTTCCCAGTCCATATCTCATATGGTGTCTTTTCCACTGATTTAGATGGAACACGGTTCAGTAAGAAAATCGCTGTTTCTAGAGCGTGTCCCCAAAACGATATCGGAAGATCTGCATGACTCATCATTGATCTAACCATGTCTAACAAGGTTCGATTTCTCCTCTCGGATACACCATTCCATTGTGGAGTATACGGAGGAGTGAGTTGTGGGACTATCCCACACTCCTTTAGATAGTCATGAAACTCTTGGCTTAAGTATTCTCCTCCTCGATCTGATCGAAGGATTTTGATACTTTTGCCAAGTTGGTTTTGTACTTCATTCTTGAAATCTTTGAACTTTTCAAAGGTTTCATGCTTATGTTTCATTAGGTACACATACCCATATCTACTGAGGTCATCAGTAAATGTAACGAAGTATTGAAAACCACCTCTAGCTTTTGTACTTATTGGTCCACATACATCACTATGTATTAGTCCCAATAAAACATTTGCCCTTTCAACATGTCCCTTGAAAGGGGCTTTTGTCATCTTGCCCATTAAACAAGATTCGCATGTTTCATATGATTCAAAATCAAATGAATCTAATGCTCCATCCTTATGAAGTTTAGATATGCGGTTCTCGTTTATGTGGCCCAAGCGACAATGCCAGAGATAAGTCGGATTACAATCATTATTTTTAATCCTTTTAGTATTTATGTTATAGATAGGCATATCAAGATTTAATATATAAAGACCATTCACCATTTGTGCACTAGCATAAAACATATCATTTAAATAAATAGAACAACAGTTGTCCTTTATTATAAATGAAAATCCATACTTGTCCAAACAAGAAATAGAAATAATGTTTTTAGTAATTGAAGGCACAAAATAACAATCTTTCAAAATCAATGATAAACCAGAAGGTAAAGCTAAATGATAATCTCCTATAGCTAATGCAGCAACTCTTGCTCCATTTCCAACTCGGAGATCAACTTCACCTTTCGCCAATGTCCTACTCCTTTTGAGATCCTGCACATTTACACAAATGTGAGATCCACATCCAGTATCTAATACCCATGATGAAGAAGTAGATAAATTGACTTCTATAACAAAAATACCTGAAGCGGAAGTCACACTTCCTTTCTTTAGATCCTCCAGATATACTTTGCAGTTCCTTTTCCAATGGCCGGTCTCACCGCAATGGAAACAGTTCCCTTCCTTTGCTATCCCTCCCTTTGGCTTTAGTGCAGAAGACGTTGGCTTAGATTTAGCAAAGACCTTCTTTGCTTTCTTGTTGCCTTTAGCTTTGGCCCTTCCTTTGCCCTTATTCACAATAAGGACATTTGTGGTCTTAGTCTTCTTAGTATTTGCTTCATATGTTCTCAACATACCAAGCAACTGTGGTAGAGTCTTTTCCATGTCAGTCATATTGTAATTTACTACAAATTGACTGAAGCTCTCAGGCAACGATTGCAAGATTACATCGGTGGCCAACTCTTGGTCCAATGGAAAACCCAGCTTGTCCAGATTCTCAATGTACCCAATCATCTTGAGCACATGAGTTCCAACTAGGCTTCCCTCTACCATCCTGCACTGGAATAACGCTTTAGAGACGTCATACCTCTCTTGTCTAGCTTGCTGTTGGTACAACTGCTTTAAGTGTTCGATCATATCGAACGCCTCCATTTCCTCATGTTGCTTCTGAAGCTCAGAGTTCATGGTGGCAAGCATGAGGCACCCAACATCAAGTGCGTCACTCTGATGCTTCTTGTAAGCATCTTTTTCAGCTCTTGTAGCTGTTAGGGGAGGTTCCTCAGTGGGCAAGGGTTCCTCTAGGACATATTGTTTCTTTTCTTATTTGAGGACTATCCTCAAGTTCCTATGCCAGTCTAGGAAATTCGTCCCATTTAATTTGTCCTTCTCAAGGACCGATCGCGGTGATAAAGTGCTAGTAACGTTGTTAGTTGCCATGGATATCTACAATATAAATATGCAAAATAAGTTTATGATTTAAATCATTTAACATGGTCTTATATTAAATGATACTCCCACTATTTTGTTTGAAAAAATATCAACCCTCGAAACCTTTAGTGGGCCAAGATCCATATTTCACCTAATCTTGAGTTAGCTTTGGCTAATCGCCCAAGACTCGGTTATTTAGGTAGACAACACTTTGTCAATTACATCACATATAATTCTTGGATAGTTGGACGAACAACACTTTGTTCAATTCATCAAATGAATTAAAATCCAACCCATGCCTCTAGGTTCCCAATCCTATTGAGATAACCTAGTTAAGTCGTACACAATTAAAGTATAACGGATATCACTTTTATCCTTTCGCGCCTTACTAAGATTGCCACGGTGCTTTGCTTTGGCAAACCCACACATGTACAATCGAAGTTATTGACGAGTACTTTTAATTTTGGAAGGCATCTAAAACTTAATATTTTAGAGGGATTTATTGATCTCATGATTAATTTGATAATTTAAAATATGTCCACTACATATAGTTGTATACATATCTACATATATGTGTAATACTATTATCAAACTAAAACATAAGATAAATCATGCATCATCATACACAATTAAACGTGACATGGTTATAGCCCCTACTAATGATTTTCTCAAGCCAATGAGAAAATCCTATGAGTCAACCTAAGGTAACTTCACAAGCACCTTCCTTTGGCTCCAATTTGTGAATGGCCTCCTCATCCCGGCACGATGCTCCATCTTCATTGATCACCATCAATAAAATAAACTATACTATTTACAAGATATAGAATTCCTCGATTCACATTCGAGGGGAACATAGGGGAGGGATTACATTTAGAATGAAATAGAGAAAGGCACGACACGCAGGTCGTATTATAAATTACAAACATCCACAAATCCTATCTAATAGGTCAAAGGGCTATAACCACGCACCATGCTCAAACAACACATAAAACATGCATTAACATTTAATTAATTAAATTCTAAACATTTTAAATTTAATTCTAATTAAAACTGTAAAATAATTTTTGAAAATTATCGTACGCTCGGGACATCACATGCCACGAACTAAAGCGACTAAGGCTCGAACCACCATGGTTCGAACCACAACCACTCGGCTGGACCATTGATGGGCCTAGGGTTCGAAACCCTAGCCCATGGCCGAGCCAAGCTCGAGCGGCGGCGGTGCTAGGGTTCCAAACCCTAGCCGCTTCGCACCATCTTTAATTTTTATCGAGCCAACTTGCTTGAAACAACGAAATTTATGAGCCACAAGCTACGATCCAACCATGGACGGTTCATGACGGTGACGGCTTAACCATCTCGAGCCAAGGGTTCGAAAAACCCTAGCCCTCATGTGGTGTAGCCGTCGACCCTCATAATTCTGTGGACCATGATCGAACCATCTTGCAACTTCTCAATACTTTATCGAGCCAATAGAGTTCAAAACCCTAGATAGTGTGACGGCTTGACCCATGCACGAGCCAGGGACCGAACCCTAGCCCTTATTCGGCGGCTACATGGCCATGCACGAGCTTATGGGTTCGAAACCCTAGTTCATGCGGCGGCCGTGAGCCAAGGTGACTAGGGTTCGAAGCCCTAGCCATCCTTTGGTGGCTGCCGTGAGCCATGCATGGGCTAACCCCTCGATTTTACGCTTTCGTGTATCGTATACAATTATGCGCCAATTATATCAAATACAATTATACGATGATTTTCATAAACTAAAATTAATTTCATATCATATATGAATTTAAACAGTTTTAATAAGCATGCAATATTAATTCTAATATGATTAACACTATTTAATCACATAAATCCAATATGAGCCTTGTACACGGCTCTGATACCACTGTAAGTAACCCCATGAGCATACAACGCAGTGGAATAAAATTTTGGGATTACTAACACCGGATCTATACATAGGGATTCATATCGGATTAGAGAATACATAAGAGTCTTACCCTTGTAGCGTGTTTGAAGCAGATTCCACGGAGCAGCACGTCCAACGAACTCCGAGTCACAAACGAAAGTTTTCACCTTCGTCTCTACGGTATCCACACGATCAGATCGAAAGGGATGTTCAAGAACAAGTTGCTAGACTTATTCTTGAACCAATACACGAATCAAACTCGATTCACAATCGAAAGAATGACCAAAGCCACCAAGAAGCCCTTCGACAATGATGAAGCCGAGAGCAAACTCGATGGTGCGGCCGAGAGCTTGAATTCGTGTAGGGTTTTTGTGTTATGATAATTGTCTTGCCATTAAAAACCTTGTAATCATCTTTTATATAATTAATTAAAGGCTTTCATAAAGCCTCATGGGCTTAAGCCCATGATTTAATTAATCATTATGATTATTAATTAAGACTCCTCTTAATTATTTAATTCATCCCATGAATTTAATTTCCCTTCTCGATTTAATCTTTTGTGCGACCCGATAGGATCTCGTAATGTTGGCAGTGACATAAAATCTCATTTTATGTCGCAAGCATTGAGCGGTATCTAGCAACACATCGATGCTACCCAAATTACGAGAATGTCAATGACTCGACATAACCTTTAGAACTTGTGATAATATTAATCATGTAACTTAATCCCTTTGTCCTTTGTGTTTAGATTGAACACGAGTCATGGAATAGTCATACTCGTATATCCAATCTATATTTCTTGATCCCCAAGTAGAACTAGAATAAACGAATAAGCTCGATATCTCATATCGACTCATTCGAGCATGGCCATGCATTTTAGTTCTCACTTGATCAAGGGCCAAACACATCTCCTGTTATATAGGAGGGACAAATCCTATCTCGATCAGTCAACACCCCTCTACATAATTCGTAGTGTATCCAATAGTCGCCTTTATAGATTACCCTGTTACGGGTAACGTTTGACGATATCAAGATACATAACTCCTTATGTTGGGATCTCTGATGATCACAAGTCGTAAGGATTACATACATTATTATCACTATGGAATTGCATATGACGATCATATAACTATCCATGTTGCATTCTCATGGTGGGTCTGTCCAGTACATCGTTCTCTAACATGTACCCATATGTTGATTTGATATCTCATATCAATGAACAATTCATCGATCAACATATACTAGTCTCTACGTATTATCATTATCCCTATTCATGATAATACTTGACTAGGGACATCTTTAAGAATAATACAATATTATTCTAAGGACATTAACATATATATTAATTCACAATGCACAGTTAAAAGAATAATATATAATAATGAATTGCCATTCATAAATCCATAAACATTGTATGTCTTAAACAATCATCTAATGACTTGTCTTAGGGCATATCCCAACATGATCATCATCATGAACATCATATCATCTACATTCATCATAAACATCATCATCATAAACTTACTTATCATGATCATCATCATAAACATCATAGATACTTATGAAGTCATGGCATAGTCTTAATGTAGGAATGTGTTTTACCGTCCGATGCTCGTACGCTTCTTACGTACCTTAATTCCCAAAAGTGGAGAAGTTGGAGAACTTTATCTCCTTGATGTTGTGGATACCTGGGATGGTTCTACACATTCATACAAATCAATATTAGAAGATAAACAATAGCCAAATACCAAAAATTCAACAAAAATCATCATTTTCCAATTTTTAAACAGCGGCGATCGATCGCTTTAAACATGGTGATCGATCGCCTGACTGTTCACTTCGCGGCGATCGATCGCTTAATTTGAGGCAATCGATCACCTGCTGTGTAAATCGCTACTGGCCTTTGGCGATCGATCGCCTCATATATGGCGATCGATCGCCACCTGCTGGTGCGCGATTTTTCACCATTTTTGAGCATTTTTCAAGCTCCGTCTTATACCCTTCAAACCAATACTTTCCTACAACACCAACATCATCATAACTCACTAAAACCCACATAAAACACTTCAAAAATCATACCCCAACAAAGTACAACACATACCCAAAACAAACCACATAAAACACTTCAAAATCATCCCATTTCATAACCAAACATCATAAAAACTTTAGGAAGGGTTCCATACCTCTTGATGTGACGCCCCGGAATAATTAACTACAATTAAGGCATTAATTATGTTCATGTGTTTAATTATGTGGATAATTGATTTTGTGCTTAAATTAAGTATCACGATGAAATGCTTAGTCACATGATAGGCATGACCCGGGGGTTACGTTTCAAGGTGCATGTTATGCGTGATTAGGAAATGGGGTTAACATGGTGTAATTGTGTTGATTGTTAATTATGAGGAAAGTATGAATTTAACGAAGTTGGTTGCATTTTGTAAAAATGCTTTTAAAATACCATGTTGGGGTACAATTTAATTAAACCCACATAACCTCCCACCACCCCACCTTTTTAATTCATTTTCCCCCTTTACACTCAAAATCCCCAAAATCATTTCTCCCAAACCCTTTTCCCCAATTTTCGAGTTTGGCACTAAGGTGGGAAAGAAATCCTTGCAAAAGCTTCACCCTTGTGATTCTTGGTAAGATTTAAGCCCTATGATGTGTATATATCACTCCTTGAAGCTTTTGTAAAGTTTTATTTGAGTTTGTGTTGATTTTGGAGGGTTTGAAATGGATTTATATGGGTATGTGTTATTTATGGTTGGGGAATGATTTTTGAAGTGTTTTAAGTGGGTTTTAGTGGGTTATGATGTTATTGTTATTGTTGGAAAGTTTGGTGTTGAAAGGTATGAAGATGAACTTGCAAAATACACTTGGAAATGGAGAAATCGCGGCCACTGTAAGTGGCGATCGATCGCTACAAAAGCAGCGATCGATCGCCGAGAAGCAGTACGCGAAGAAGAGCTTAGGCGATCGATCGCCTCAAATGGCGCGATCGATCGCCAACGTCCAGTAGCCTTTTCACGTATCAGGCGATCGATCGCCTAAAATTAAGCGATCGATCGCCGCAAGGCAGAAGAGCGAGGCGATCGATCGCCTCAAGTAGCGATCGATCGCCACTGTGTAAATTATGGAAAATGTTGATTTTTGTTGAATTTTTGGTATTTGGCTATTGTTTAGCTTCTAATATCGATTTGTATGGTTGTGTAGAACCATCCCAGGTGACAACAACATCGAGAAGATAGAGTTCTTCAATTTCTCCACTTTTGGAATTAAGGTACGTAAGAGGCGTACGGGCATCGGACGGTAACACATCCTTAACTCTGACTATGCATTAATTGCATAAGTGTTTACGATGTTTATGATGATGTTATGATAAATGAAGATGATATGATGTTTATAATGATGATTATGATAAGCGAGTTTGTGATGACGATGTTATGATAAATGAAGATGATATGATGTTTATAATGATGATTATGATAAGCAAGTTATGATGATGATGATTATGATGATGAAGCTTATGATGATGATTTTGATAAGTAAGTTTATGATGATGGGATACGATGTTATTATGTGGTAAGACGCCACGGGGTAAGATGTCCATATGATAAGAGACTATACTCCTATATTATGACTATGAATGCATAAGAATTTACGATGCCACGATGATGTGTATAATGCATGAAGATGATAAGACGTTTAAGATGATGTTATGATAAGTAAGTTCACGATGAAGATGATTTGATAATGAATCAAGATGATAAGATATTTACGATGATGTTATGACAAATAAAGATGATTTTATGATGAATAAAGATGACAAGATGCTTATAATGATGTCATGATAAATGATGATGATACGATGTTACTATAACGATTATGATGAGACGATGACGTCTATAAGATGATAATGTTTATATGATAATGATGTTTACAAGATGATGATGTTTATAAGATGCTACGATGTTTATGATGAATATGAAACTATGTTCTTAAGAATGGTTGAATGTCCGGTGGTTATTATGGGCAAGCGAGGAAGGTCTTGCCGCTCACATAAATGAGCGATGGGGTACATCCGCTATCAAGGTGTAGCGATGGGGTACATCCGCTATCAAGGTGTAGCGACGGGTATCATCCGCTGAATAAGAGATACATCCGCTATCAAGGCGTAGCGATGGGTATCATAAGATGTGTTATGTCGAGCGAGGGGGCCAATTGTGCCGCTGTCATAATAGCACCCGGACAGTCCCATTTCTAATTAACATAGTTTGTTGTGAGCATATATGTGAAGTATGATGTTTAATCATTTATGGCAAGAACTAATGATTTTATGCATGACTATGAAACAGGGACAATCAAAGAGGGTGAATACGATTAACCAGGAAGTATATGTTATCAATTACTTTCATGCATTTATTTATATGCCATTCCTTATGATTATTAAGTAAAGATGTGTCCGCTCATGATGGGTTGCTCCTGTAGGTACATGTAGGGTCTTCCTACCTTAATATCATTTAGTACACATAAATGGGACAGAACATGCAATTAAAACCTCTTAAGGGTTCCGGTTGTAGTTTGAGCTAGGGAGATTACAGGCCAAAAATAAAGTTTTCAAAGCTATTTAATTACATTCCCAATAAAGAATGTCAAAGCTATAGATTTACACTACTCCTAGAGTAGAGACTATCAAAATCCTGCATCCTACGTTCATCATGCTCCCTTTAGCTCACTTCCTCAACCCGACCCTAGGCCCTTGGTCCAAAAGTGTACCTGCAGGGATAACACATCATGAGCATTCGTATATTTACTTAACATTATATAAAAGCATACAATAATGCATAACATCTTAGTTAAGTAAAAGTTATTGGTCGTCCTCCGACCTCCTTGGTTATCCCTGACTCTTATTCATATATTGGGGCGTCTTACCCCATTGTATGGCATCTTACCATATCATAATCATTGCGTGGCATTTACCACGTGGGCATCTTACCCAATCATATGGCGTCTTGCCATATTATAAACATTGCGTGGCATCTTACCCGGTGGGCATCTTACCCAATCATATGGCGTCTTACCATATCATGACATTGCGTGGCATCTTACCACGAGGGCATCTTACCCAATCATATACTTTGGGTGGTGTCTTACCACATGGGTGTCTTACCCAATCATACACATCGTATGACCTTATCATAAACTTCGTCATTATAGACGTCCTCATAACATCGTTATCATAAACATCATCTTAAGCATCATCATCGTAACATCATCATAAGCATCATCATCATAACATCGTCATAAGCATCATCATCATAACATCATCATAAGCATCATCATTATAAATATCATCATAGATATCATCATCATAACATCATCTTAAACGTCATCATCGTAAACATCATCTTAAACATCATCATAATAGGTAAGGGCATGGTTTACCGTCCGATGCTCGTACGTCTCTTACGTACCTTAATTCCCAAAAGTGGAGAATTTGGAGAGCTTTATCTCCTGGATGTTGTGGGCACCTGGGATGGTTCTACACAACCATACAAATTGATATTAGAAGCTAAACATAGTCCAATATCCAAAAATCCCACAAAATTATCAAAAATCCACTTTTCTTCAGCTCGCGATCGATCGCCGCCCAGGCGCGATCGATCGCGAGACCACACTGGACGAGGGGGCAAAATTTCCTTCTTGGCGATCGATCGCCACTTTTGGCGCGATCGATCGCCAGGCTCGCCGATCGATCGCCCAAAAGTGGCGATCGATCGCCAAATGCCTCTGGCTGGTACTGGACGCTCGCGATCGATCGCCAAGGACGGGCGATCGATCGCCGAGTGCTGTACATCGAATTTTCGCCATTAATGCTCATTTTTCAAGCTCTTTCACATGCCACCCCAAAACCAAACTTTCATAAAACATCAATAACATCAAAACCCACTAAAACCCACATAAAACACTTCAAAAAGCATACCCCAACCATAAACAACACATACCCAAACAAACCCACATAAAACATTAAAAACTTAACCCATTTCAACACCAAACATCATAAAACTTATAGGAATGGTTCCATACCTCTTGTAGGCTCCAAATCCTAGCAAGGATCACACAAACAAGGTTTTTGTGGAACTTTCCTTCTTCCTTTTTGGTGGATTTCGAAAATGGGTAGGGTTTGGGATTGGGAAGTGGTTTGGGGATTTTTAAAAGGTGAATGGTAATGTGGGGGGTTAAAGTGATGTGTGAGGGATTTAAAAGGGGTTGTAATAACTTAATAAAAATTGTACCCCAAACTTAACATGATGTATAAAATACCCAACTTGGTATTTTAAAAGCATTTTACAACAATGCTCTAAACTTCATTTAAAATCATATCTTCCTCATATTTGATATTTTAACACAATTAATCATGTTAACGTCTTAATACCCAACACATAAATCCATCAACACATGATACATCATATAAACATAATTAATGTCCAAGTTACCATTAATTAATTTCGGGGCATCACATTACTCCCCTACTTACAAGATTTCGTCCTCGAAATCGTATGCACTTACCCAAAAGAAACTAAACATAAATCATACCAGAAAATAGTTCGGGGTAATGCTGCATCATATGCCGCTCCGTCTCCCACGTAGCCTCCTCGACACCCCGACGATCCCACTGAACTTTGACCATCGGTATAACTTTGCTCCGTAGTCTGCGATCCTCACGATCCAGAATTCTGACTGGTCGTTCAACGTAGGATACATCTGAGTCTAACTGCACTTCAGTTGGCTGTAAAACATGAGACGGATCTGGCTCATACTTTCTCAACATAGAAACATGGAAGACATCATGAATTCCAGATAAGGACGGTGGTAGAGCCAATCGGTAAGCCAAAGTGCCGATACGCTGTAACACCTCATACGGTCCAACATACCTCGGGGATAACTTCCCCCGCATACCAAATCGAACAACACCCCTGAAGGGTGAGATTTTCAAGAAGACCTTGTCTCCCACTTGAAATTCTAGCGGCCGACGCCGCTTATTTGCATAGGCTGCTTGCCTATCTTGGGCCACTTTCATCTTTAAGCGTATCATCTTAATCTTTTCCTCCATGTCCTTAATCATATCCGGTCCTCCGACCGCTTTACTCGTCAAGTCCTCCCAATACAGCGGTGACCTACATCGTCGTCCGTAAAGAGCTTCAAAAGGGGCCATTTGAATGCTCGCCTGATAGCTGTTATTGTAGGAGAACTCTACCAGAGGTATAGACTCTTGCCACGGAGTATCAAACTCCAAAACACATGCCCTCAATATATCTTCGAGCGTTTGTATAGTACGCTCCGTTTGGCCATCAGTCTGAGGGTGATAAGCTGTACTTAGTCTCACCTCGGTGCCCAAAGCTGTCTGGAGACCCTCCCAGAAATGAGAAGTAAACCTTGGGTCTCTGTCAGACACGATCGAGACTGGAATCCCATGCAACCTCACTACATCCCGTACATATAATTGGGCCATCTTTAAATACGTGAAAGTCATACTGTAAGGGATGAAATGAGCTACCTTCGTCAGCCTATCTACGATCACCCAGATCGCATCAAATCCAGAGGCCGACCTTGGCAAGTGGGTCACGAAGTCCATAGATATATGCTCCCACTTCCACTTAGGTACCTCCAAGCTCTTCAGCTCGCCACCAGGCCTCTGCCTTTCTGCCTTTACTTGTTGGCAGATCAAACATCTCTTAACGAAGCTGATCACATCACGCTTCATGCGTCTCCACCAGAATTGACCACTTAGGTCCTTATACATCTTTCTTCCTCCAGGGTGGATACTGAATCGGCTACTATGAGCTCGTTCCAAAATTCCTTTACGTAACTCTGGTGTATCTGGGACTACCCATCGGTTGCCCAGTCTTAGTGAATCATCTTCAGCCACTCTAAACTTTGTTGGCTGACCTCGAAGTGCTATCGATGACCATCTCTGCACTTCATCATCCGACCTCTGGGCTTTCCTGATAGCCTCAAATACATCTGGCTCGGCCAATAAGGTCGACACTCGCACCGGCGACGTGTCTACATCGAAGTCATAGCCCAGATGGCAATAGGAAGTCATCAAACCTGATAAACACATAACATCCTCAGCAGTGCTCTTCACCTTCCGACTTAAGGCGTCTGCTATCAAATTTGCTTTACCAGGATGGTACTCAATTTCACAGTCATAATCCTTGAGCAAATCCATCCATCTTCTTTGACGCATATTCAGTTCAGCCTGAGTGAATAGAAACTTTAGGCTCTTATGGTCCGTAAAGATGGTAAACGTAGTACCATAAAGATAATGACGCCAAATCTTTAAGGCGAAAATGATAGCCGCCAGTTCCAGATCATGGACTGGGTACCTGGTCTCATGAGGCTTCAACTGTCTCGAAGCATAGGCTACCACTTGTCTGTCTTGCATCAATACGCAGCCCAAACCCTGCAGTGACGCATCCGTGTACAAGGCAAACCTCTTATCCTCAGACGGAATCACCAATACTGGCGCTGTCGTCAAACGACGCTTCAATTCTTGAAAGCTTTCCTCACAAGCTTTGGACCAAAAGAATGGGACTCCTTTCTGAGTCAGCTGTGTCAATGGCTTAGCGATCTTAGAAAATCCCTCGACAAAACGTCGGTAATAACCTGCTAAGCCAAGAAAACTCCGTATCTCGGGTACAGAAGTGGGTGCTGCCCACTCCATCACAGCTTCAATCTTCCTGGGATCCACAGATATCCCTTGGCTAGATATGACATGGCCTAGAAATACCACGCTGTCCAACCAGAACTCGCACTTGCTAAGCTTTGCATACAACTGATGATCCCTAAGGATCTGAAGTACTGTCCTCAAGTGCCGTACATGATCTTCCTCGGTCCGAGAGTAGATGAGTATATCGTCAATGAAAACTATGACGAATTGGTCCAAAAATGGCTGGAATACCTTGTTCATCAAACTCATGAAAACAGCCGGGGCATTTGTCACCCCAAAAGGCATGACTAGGAATTCATAGTGCCCATACCTCGTCCTGAAGGCTGTCTTCTGAACATCCTCTTCTCTTACTCGAATCTGATGGTACCCCGACCTCAGATCGATCTTACTGTAGAGCCTCGTACCCTGTAACTGATCAAACAAATCATCGATCCTCGGGAGTGGGTACTTATTCTTCACCGTAGCTTTGTTCAGTTGTCTGTAATCGATGCACAAACGCATCGAACCATCCTTTTTCTTCACAAATAAAACTGGTGCTCCCCAGGGCGATACGCTAGGGCGTATATAGCCTTTATCAAGGAGCTCTTGCAACTGAATCTTTAATTCCCTTAGCTCCGCTGGTGCCATCCTATAAGGGGCACGAGAAATGGCAGACGTCCCCGGTAATAATTCAATCCCAAACTCGACCTCTCTCGTCGGTGGGAATCCGGGAATCTCCTCCGGAAAGACATCGGGAAATTCCGCCACTACGGGCACATCCTCAACTTTTACTTCTTCTTTCCTTTCCGTAACATCAACGGCATATATGAGATATCCTGCGTGGCCTCTTTCCAATAGCTGTGCCATCTTGACAGCAGATATTAATGGAATCTTTGAGCGAGAACCATCCCCATAGAACGTCCATGGAATTCCCATATCGGATTTAAACCGTACAGTTCTCTGCCTGCAGTTCACAACTGCCTGATACCTGTTCAGAACATCAATGCCCAGAATGCAATCAAAATCTGACATTCCTAGAACAATCAAATCTGACCTTAGTTCCTTATCCTCAAAATAAATGAGGCCATTGTAGACGATCCGATCAGTAATCATACTTCTTCCAGCGGGGGTCGAGACTATAAGAGGCGTGGGCGACGGAGAAGTGCATAAGTGGTGCCTTTCCACAAAACTTGTCGACACAAAAGAGTGTGACGCACCTGTGTCGATCAATATAAAAGCAGGGTGCGTAAATAAAAGACACGTACCCGCTATAACCTCCTCCGGAGCCGCTGAAGCCTGCTCCCTTGTCAGTGCATAGACTTGTCCTTGAGGTGGCCCCATGGGCTGACCTCCATGCTGTCTCGGTACAAAGGGCGGTCTGTGCTGTGCTGTCCTATCTGCAGGCCTCCCCGCAGAACCCTGTTGACTTCCCCTGTTGGGACACTGTCTAGCAAAGTGGCCCTTGTCGCCACAAACATAGCACCCTATACAGTCTTTCGCCAGATGTGGTTGCCCACAAAGAGTGCATTGGATCTTCCCGGATCTGTCTCCCTGAGACTGCCCCCTTCCAGATGGGGCATCACCTCTTCGGTTTCCTTTCCACCTATTGTCGGACTTCTTACCACTAAACCTTGACGCTGAGGAGTTCCCCCTTGACTTGAACTGATCATTCCTCGGCTTCAAATTATCCGGAGTGGATTTCTGAGAGGGTGCCGACGGTGGTATAACATCAGGGTATGCACCCACTCCTAGTTCGGCTAGCTCAGCCCTTGAGAGTGCATCATCAAAACAAGTAGGGCCATAAGTGATCACCCTATCGTATAGCTCCGGCCTCAGACCCTTCATGAAATTCCTCATCTTCGCTTGCGTGCTTGTGGCAATGTGAGGCACATATCGGAGCAAGGAGCAAAACTGAAGAGCATAATCCGATACCGACATATTACCTTGCTTGAGGTGAGTGAATTCATCTTCCTTAGCCTGTCGTGCTGCAGCCGAGAAATAACGGTTCAGAAAGCGAGTTCGAAACATTTTCCAGTTAACTTCATGACCTTGAGCCTCTTGCTCTACCACAGTGGTCTTCCACCACATTAGCGCCTTCTTGGCCAACTGGAACTCTGCCAACCGTATCCACGCTGTCTTCGCACATGGGGCTGCCACAAAGATCTGCTCTATTCTTTCTAACCATTCCTCAGCTCGTTCCCCAGTTTCGGTTCCTTCAAAGGTTGGGGGTCGGTAAGCAAGAAACTGAGTTAGGCTTAACTCCCCTGGCAACAACTGTTGTTCGGCCGGTTCATCATCAAAAGCTGGCGGGGGTAGGGGATTCGTACGCCCCGCACTAGCATTGACGCTCACTGCGTCACCTACCTCCACGTTTGCTGCTATACTGCAACACAAGGGTTAACAACAAGATCCAAAAGCAGTTCGTATAATACTTCGTTAGATAAACAAAACATGTTAGCATAACATCATATACTTCATATGCAACTTATGCACAAAACATGCTCGAAAGTAAGCACCTAGCTAACTTATTGCTAAGGCTACCCTTCACTCCTCCCGGGTTATCTAACCACTGCTCTGATACCACTAATGTAGGGTCTTCCTACCTTAATATCATTTAGTACACATAAATGGGACAGAACATGCAATTAAAACCTCTTAAGGGTTCCGGTTGTAGTTTGAGCTAGGGAGATTACAGGCCAAAAATAAAGTTTTCAAAGCTATTTAATTACATTCCCAATAAAGAATGTCAAAGCTATAGATTTACACTACTCCTAGAGTAGAGACTATCAAAATCCTGCATCCTACGTTCATCATGCTCCCTTTAGCTCACTTCCTCAACCCGACCCTAGGCCCTTGGTCCAAAAGTGTACCTACAGGGATAACACATCATGAGCATTCGTATATTTACTTAACATTATATAAAAGCATACAATAATGCATAACATCTTAGTTAAGTAAAAGTTATTGGTCGTCCTCCGACCTCCTTGGTTATCCCTCTCTTATTCATATATTGGGGCGTCTTACCCCATTGTATGGCATCTTACCATATCATAATCATTGCGTGGCATCTTACCACGTGGGCATCTTACCCAATCATATGGCGTCTTGCCATATTATAAACATTGCGTGGCATCTTACCCGGTGGGCATCTTACCCAATCATATGGCGTCTTACCATATCATGACATTGCGTGGCATCTTACCACGAGGGCATCTTACCCAATCATATACTTTGGGTGGTGTCTTACCACATGGGCGTCTTACCCAATCATACACATCGTATGACCTTATCATAAACTTCGTCATTATAGACGTCCTCATAACATCGTTATCATAAACATCATCTTAAGCATCATCATCGTAACATCATCATAAGCATCATCATCATAACATCGTCATAAGCATCATCATCATAACATCATAATAAGCATCATCATTATAAATATCATCATAGATATCATCATCATAACATCATCTTAAAGGTCATCATCGTAAACATCATCTTAAACATCATCATAATAGGTAAGGGCATGGTTTACCGTCCGATGCTCGTACGTCTCTTACGTACCTTAATTCCCAAAAGTGGAGAATTTGGAGAGCTTTATCTCCTGGATGTTGTGGGCACCTGGGATGGTTCTACACAACCATACAAATTGATATTAGAAGCTAAACATAGTCCAGAATCCAAAAATCCCACAAAATTATCAAAAATCCACTTTTCTTCAGCTCGCGATCGATCGCCGCCCAGGCGCGATCGATCGCGAGACCACACTGGACGAGGGGGCAAAATTTCCTTCTTGGCGATCGATCGCCACTTTTGGCGCGATCGATCGCCAGGCTCGCCGATCGATCGCCCAAAAGTGGCGATCGATCGCCAAATGCCTCTGGCTGGTACTGGACGCTCGCGATCGATCGCCAAGGACGGGCGATCGATCGCCGAGTGCTGTACATCGAATTTTCGCCATTAATGCTCATTTTTCAAGCTCTTTCACATGCCACCCCAAAACCAAACTTTCATAAAACATCAATAACATCAAAACCCACTAAAACCCACATAAAACACTTCAAAAAGCATACCCCAACCATAAACAACACATACCCAAACAAACCCACATAAAACATCAAAAACTTAACCCATTTCAACACCAAACATCATAAAACTTATAGGAATGGTTCCATACCTCTTGTAGGCTCCAAATCCTAGCAAGGATCACACAAACAAGGTTTTTGTGGAACTTTCCTTCTTCCTTTTTGGTGGATTTCGAAAATGGGTAGGGTTTGGGATTGGGAAGTGGTTTGGGGATTTTTAAAAGGTGAATGGTAATGTGGGGGGTTAAAGTGATGTGTGAGGGATTTAAAAGGGGTTGTAATAACTTAATAAAAATTGTACCCAAACTTAACATGATGTATAAAATACCCAACTTGGTATTTTAAAAGCATTTTACAACAATGCTCTAAACTTCATTTAAAATCATATCTTCCTCATATTTGATATTTTAACACAATTAACCATGTTAACGTCTTAATACCCAACACATAAATCCATCAACACATGATACATCATATAAACATAATTAATGTCCAAGTTACCATTAATTAATTTCGGGGCATCACAGTACACCTTTGGACTAATGGACTAAGGGCTAGGTTGAGGCAGAGAGCTTTGAGAAGCATGGAAGAAGTTAGGATGCAAGAACTTTTGGATAGTATCTACTCTAGGGGTAGAATAATTCTATCGCCTTAACATTCATTTTGTGAATGTAATTATTTAGCTTTATTTAGCTTTTAAAATTTCATTCTCGGCCCATAATTTTACTGGCTCTAAGCTACAACTGAAACCCTAAGACGTTATAAATGCATGTTTAGTCCCTAATAGGTGATTAAGACGATGTCAAGGTAGGAAGACCCTACACTTGAAGACTCCAAAAATTCCGAAAATATTTCTAGTATACATTGGCGATCGATCGGCAATAAATCGCGATCGATCGCCAGACCCGAAAAAATCGAGATTTTGTTTCCTTGTTGGATATTCTGTGTCCAAAACTTGGTAAACTTTCCACCACTATAGAAGGCATGAGTTGGAAGTTGTTGAGGGGACTTTGGCTCATAATTCACCCTACTACATCAGCCTCTAACCTTACTCCATCCCCAACATTGATCCCTACTATCACAACCATTGAAGAGCAAGACTGATCGGGAGAGACGAGACGACGCAGCAATGCAAAGAGTCATCTTCTAGCGTTATTTTTGTACTTCTAAACTTTGTTCTCCTTTTATTTTCAGATTTTAATGTTTAATTTGTTGCAAGACATGATTTTACATTGTTATTTGAGGATGATTTTTGGCTAAGTTTTGTTGTCAAGACTTAGGGGATCCCAAGTTTTGAACCCATGATTTAAATTGATGTTTTGATTGATTTCTTACAATTCTTTGTGCATAGTTTATTGTTGTTCAAGATTTTGAGGGATTGATCACCCTTGAACGATTATTTATTGCGATTGAATTGACCATAGGATATTGCAATACGATATAGTAAATTAGGCCGTGAATTTCAGACTAAGATCGAAAGATAAAGTCAAATACACGTGTGATAGCAATAGATTTACCAAAATCGAAGGCTAGTAATTTTCACAAATCTTCATTCAATATTGAATATTCAATCAGGATACGGGAGTAGCGTATTGCAACTTTAGTATTAGATAATTGGACCAAAGTATAACAAGTGCATTAGGAAAACTCGTCACCTTAGAATGTTTGAATTTAATTCTTAACCAATAGGCAAATTATGGGGGATTACATGGGTGAACCGAAGTCTTGATAATTGTTTCTACTGATTATCTTCTCTTTACTACTTGTTGGGTTAAATTTTGAGTTACTAGTCAAATTCGTATAATTTTTGTCACTATAACGTAGGATTAATATAGTTAAATTAATTGAATTTGGTACTTATTTTCTAGACCCTGTGAGTTCGATAACCTTTTCTTAAAATCTACTACAATAAAACTTGACACTGTGCACTTGCGGTACAATCGCTACACTGATAATTTTCTGTTTAAATAACTAGCGATCAAGTTTTTGGTGTCGTTGTCGGGGACTGGTTTAAAGTAATATCAGACGGATTAGTTGACTGTAATTTAGTCATTGTTTTATTTTTATTTTGATTTTTGATTTTTTTTCTACTCTTCTACTGTTTTTTTTCTTGGGGTGGATCTTTGCATGTTGTTATCTCTTGGTGCATGCTAAGGACTAGCAAACCTACACTTGAGCCTTTTGACCCCGAGATCGAACGCATTTGTCAAATTAGGCTAAGGCAAACAAGAACACTCATGGCTAATAACGAGGAACGCGAAGAGGTTCCTGCGGCACCGCAAGGTCACTTATGGACTACGATCAACCATCTTTCCAAGGATCACTGTCGAGCATTACTAGACCTAGCATCCATGCTAAAAACTTCGAGATCAAGCCTGCAATCATACAGATGATCCAACACTCAGGCCAATTTGGGGGATCAACTACTCAGGATCCCAACACTCATATATTCAACTTCTTGGAGATATCACGTTCAAACATAATGGCGTGATTGACGACGCCATCAGGTTACGACTCTTTCCCTTTTCATTAAAAGATAAAGCTAAATCGTGGTTGCATTCGTTGCCTACAGGT
This sequence comes from Haberlea rhodopensis, assembly GCA_907163345.1. Classification (NCBI taxonomy): domain Eukaryota; kingdom Viridiplantae; phylum Streptophyta; class Magnoliopsida; order Lamiales; family Gesneriaceae; genus Haberlea; species Haberlea rhodopensis. The sequence goes on along the minus strand of CAJQUN010000125.1, from coordinate 12,433 downwards.
TCTATTACTACGTGGGATGGGATGGTGCAGTTATTCTTGTCCAAATATTTTCCACCATTGAAGACTGCCAAGATGCACAATGATATCACCGTGTTTGCGCAATACGACCCAGAGACATTGTACGAGTCATGTGAGCGTTTTAAGGATTTACTGCGGAGATGCCCATCTCACGGTCTTCCTGTCTGGCTGCATGTACAAACATGTGGGGGTTGTTTCTGTTGAAACAGGTATAGGTACAACATTGGTTCTGGAAACAGGTTCGAGCCACTGACTGAGAATGCTCCCAGGCGCGAAGTACCAGTATTGGTATAGATTAATGTGACTTAAGTAAGTAGATACACATTCGTTAATTCAATGTTCATATGTGAGCATCGTGAAAACGTTTATATGGTTGTATATCTGTCTTGAAGCCTCCTGTTATTATGATGATTATGTGTAATGTATTTTGGGAGGCATGATGTACTATGATGTGTAGTGCATTATGATGTGTATAGGTATATGTGATTTGTGTTCATGCGTGGAATCGGGTTTATGGGGAGATTCTGCCAAAAAATTTAAAAAAGTTGTACCGCGATTTATGACATGTACTTAAGAGTTCCCGAGGTTAATAAGGTATAAACAAATGACAATATAATACACTAATGACGATATTAGGAGTTTGGGTCTCACACTAGCGATCCAGCTTGATCTTGCAGGTGCTTTTTCTCCTTAATAGCATTAGAACTAGGCAACCTGTTGTGATATATGACTTTGAGTTGGCTCTTCAACCTATTTGGAACACGTCGTTTCGATGATCGAGCAATGAGATGTGAATAAAATAATCCGATCTGCCAAGATTTCAGTATGGTTCAGCTTGATAGCTTCAAACAACTTATTAGCATCATGATCTATTCACTTCATACTTGATGAAATATTTTAGCAATATATTAACTAGTTTTGTTAACATCAAAATCAAGATTATTCGGGTTCCCAAAACCCAAAATATTTTAGCAATATCTTAGTCCAGCATAAAATTATTCAGATTCCGTTTTTAAATTATTTCTTGCATTATTGTAGTGCCCACTTGAGTAATTAAGAGAAAAAGTGAACATAATAAAATAAATTTTGATTGAAAGACCCGCACATGAACAACGTGCGAGAAGGTTGTAAATTGTCGGTGGTCAAATTATTCATAGAATTTCGTCAAATTGAATACTAATACTAATAATGATAATAATAATCATAATAGCAATAATAATAAGAAATAAATAATAAAATGAATTACGCATATTAATTATGGAAATGAATCAGTTAATAAAAGTAATAATTTTTAATAACCTACGTATTTATGTAGGTTGAGGAGCATATAGTAATTAATTTTCATGCTATGGTCCACCTTTTTTTTAAAATATATATATAAAATATTCTTGCTATAATAATTAATTTAGCCAATGATAATTAATAAAATAATTATGTGCTAAATTCACATGTCAAAGTTTTTTAAATAATCATGTTCAAAAAAAAAATTTAATAATCTAACACTACTCTACTAAAATATTTTTTCTAAACATGATAATTTATAAAATAATTATACACAAAATAATCCAAATAATCTTGCTCAAAAAAGTCTAATGAAGTAATTATAGCTATTCTTAATTAGAATCACCCTTACAATTATTTAAATTTATATATAAGTTCTCAATAATATATATATATATATATATATATATATATCAATTAAAGAATTAATGACTTTTAATAACTTTTTAATGAAAGATATTTGTGAAGTTAATAGATTTATATTAAATTTTATAGAATCTCACGGACTTGTAAAGATTTACGTAGACTTTGTAGACTTATTATCTATACAGAGTTTGTATATGAGACATAAAAGAATATGCTAGTTGAGAGGCTAGGACTTCCAGTCTTAAAAATGAAAATAGTCGGTCTGTACAAGAGTACCTATACAAATCAAAGTCTTCTTGTGGATTTTTTCATGCGGTGAAATAAAAGGAGATGTAGAAAGATTATACTACCTTTGAACTTCCATAAATAAATATATGTGCAATTATTAAATGTCTTATATTAACTTGTTGTTTAAATTCTTTGGCTCTGATTTTATTTCATCCCTGGTCAGTTTTCAGAGCAGGTTAATATGAGTTGTAAGGCCTCGATACCTTAACCACGTAATAATGACATAATTAGGGCTTAGCATGCATTAATAATGGTTTAAGGATTCCGGTTGTTACATTCCAAATCATGAATGCTAAGTTGTAGATTTACACTACTCCTAGAGTAGAGACTATACAAAATCATGTATCCTACTCCTTTAATGCTCCTCGAAGCTCACTGTCTCAACCCGGGCCCTTAGCCCTTCAAGCCCAAAAGGTTGTACCTACAGGAGCAACCCACCATGAGCATATACATCACCATTCAACACAATCAAACACAATAATATAATTAAGCGCATGAGACGTTTAATAGATATGCTCCCTGTTATACCACACTAGCACATTTTGATTGTTGTTCCTGTTTCAAAAGCTCATGCATAAATCATTAGCTCACAGTGTAAATGATTGGTACCACATTCCAATTATAACTACAATGATCACTAGAAATGTGACTGTTCCGGTCCTGTTACAACAGCGGAATTTTAGGACCCCTCGCTTCGACATATAGCGGCATCATATGATATCCCTCGCTTCGACTATGACAGCGGCATGTACATCGCTTCGACATGACAGCGGCAAATATCATACTACCATCGCTTCATATGACAGCGGCAAGTACCTCCCTCGCTCGGAGATAACAACTACCGGAAGATTCATCATTTCTCACCACAATAATCAAACACAACAGTTGATTCCATTATCATGATATGTCACTATCATTTCACATATACCATCACATGTAAGGACTCACTATCCATGATATACATAATCAAAAGCGTAAACACGGTTTACCGTCCGATGCCCGTACGTCTCACTACGTACCTTAATCTCAAAAGTGGAGAAGTTGAAGAACTTATCTCCTTGATGTTGTTGGTACCTGGGATGGTTCTACACAATCACAGAAATCAATATTAGAAGCCAATATACGAATATAAAATCCCACAAAACATCAACAATTTGCGTTCTGGCCAGCGGCGATCGATCGCTATTTTTGAAGCGATCGATCGCGAGCCTCACCGATCGAACGCTTCAAAATAGCGATCGATCGCCATTCGCTTCTGGTTCAAGGCGATCGATCGCCAAATCCAGCGATCGATCGCTCCTCGTTTTAAAATGCTACTGGTGACATGCGATCGATCGCCTACTTCGGGGGATCGATCGCCAAGTCCAGAAGCTCGAAAATCTCCCATTTTGTTGCCCAAACTTCACCAACACAAAGCCAACTCAAATCAACACATAGCTTTCCAACTCACAACATCAAACTACCAAAATCTCAACTATAACACATCAAACATTTCAAAACACAACCTCCAAACACATACAACAATATACAACAAAATCCACCCCTTATACCCCAAAAATATGACACAAAACTAACCAATAGCCAACAAAACTTTACTATATTGGTAGCTTACCACTTGAGCTTCAAGATTTTTGCAAGAAATCACAAAAAGGACTCTTTTCCAAAGTTTTCTCCTTCTCTCCTTACTAAGAAACGAAAATATGGTTTTGGATAGGATGTTGGATGAGTTTTGACATAAAGGAGCATAAAGGTGTGGATGGAATTAAAAGGAGGAAAGGTGGGATTTTAATATATTAATCCATATACAAGTTGTTAGCATGGTGTGTAAAATTATGCCAACATGACATTTTAAAATTCCTTTTCAAATATGCACTAAGACTCATATTAATCATGCTCTACACAAAATAAGTATAAAACCCACTCCAAACAATCCCTACTAATAACCCAATTTCCCAACATGCAACGAATGCACCCCGAAATGGGAAAAACCCGGTCACGCCCACCGCATGACTACAAATTCTACCGAAACGAATAATTTAACAACAAGGGTAATTAATACTACAACACCATTAGTGCTCAAAAGCACACTTATTTCGGGGATATCACAATACTCCCCTACTTATAAGATTTCGTCCTCGAAATCCATATGTACCCACTAAATCAAAACTAAACATAAATCACATACTAGATAATAGTTCCGGATAGTGCTGCACCATATGCCGTTCCGTCTCCCACGTGGCCTCTTCAACACCCCGACGATCCCACTGAACCTTGACCATCGGTATAACCTTGCTTCGAAATCTGCGATCCTCTCGATCCAGAATTTTGACTGGTCGTTCAACATAGGACACATCTGAACCCAACTGAACCTCTGAGGGCTTGTAAAACATGAGACGGATATTGCTCATACTTCCGCAACATAGAGACATGGAAGACGTCATGTATACCAGACACTGACGGCGGTAGAGCCAAACGGTAAGCCAAAGTACCGATGCGCTGCAATATCTCATATGGCCCAACATACCTCGGAGACAACTTCCCGCGCATACCAAAACGAACCACACCTCTGAAAGGTGAGATCTTCAAAAAGACCTTATCTCCCACTTGGAATTCCAACGGTCGCCACCGTTTATTAGCGTAGGCTGCTTGCCTATCCTGAGCTGTTTTCATTTTCTGGCGGATCACTTTGATTTTCTCTTCCATTTCTCGAATCAAATCCGGTCCCCCGACCGTCTTACTAGTCAAGTCCTCCCAGTACAACGGTGACCTGCAACGTCGACCGTAAAGAGCCTCGAATGGAGCCATCTGAATGCTCACCTGATAGCTGTTATTATAAGAGAACTCTACTAGTGGCACTGAATCTTGCCACGGAGTATCAAACTCCAACACACATGCCCTCAACATATCTTCGAGTGTCTGTATGGTACGCTCTGTCTGGCCGTCTGTCTGAGGGTGATAAGTTGTACTCAGTCTCACCTCCGTACCCAAAGCTGACTGAAGACCTTCCCAAAAATGCGATGTGAACCGTGGGTCTCTGTCAGACACAATCGAGACTGGAATCCCATGCAACCTCACCACGTCCCGTACATACAATTGGGCCATCTTTAAGTATGTGTACGACATACAATAAGGGATGAAGTGAGCCATCTTATTCAGTCTATCCAATATCACCCAGATCGCATCAAATCCCGAGGCAGTCCTTGGCAAGTGGGTCACGAAGTCCATAGATATGTGTTCCCACTTCCACTCTGGTATCTCTAAACTCTTCAACTCGCCACCAGGCCTCTGCCTCTCCGCTTTTACTTGCTGACAAATCAAGCATTTCTTGACAAAGGTGATGACGTCTCTTTTCATCCGCCTCCCACCAAAACTTGTCGCATAAGTCCTTGTACATCTTTCTCCCACCTGGATGTATGCTAAACCTGCTGCTATGAGCACGATGCAAGATCCCTTGACGAAATCCGGTGCCCTTGGCACTACCCAACGGTTACCAATCCTCAAAGAACCATCTTCTGCCACTCTGAACTTTGACGACTGACCCAGACGTAATAATGATAACCATCTCTGAACCTCAACGTCTGACATCTGAGCTTTTCCTGATAGATTCAAAGATGTCCGGCTCTGCCAATAGGGTCGATACATGTACCGGTGATGTATCTACATCAAAGTCATATCCCAGATGACAACAGGAAATCATCATGGCTGATAACTGAATAACATTCTCCGCGGTATACTTCACCTTCATACTCAAGGCGTCAGCTGTCAGGTTCGCCTTCCCCGGATGGTACTCTATCTCGCAGTCATAGTCCTTGAGCAAGTCCATCCATCTCCTCTGCCTCATATTCAGTTCCGCTTGGGTGAATAAGAACTTCAAGCTCTTATGGTCCGTATAAATGGTAAATGAAGTACCATATAGATAATGCCGCCAAATTTCAAGGCGAAAATGATAGCCGCCAGTTCCAAATCATGAACTGGGTATCTGGTCTCATGAGGGCTTCAACTGTCTCGAAGCATAAGCCACCACGTGCTTATCCTTGCATCAGTACACAGCCCAAACCCTGCAATGATGCATCTGTGTACAGAGCAAACCTCTTGTTCTCCGAAGGAATCACCAATACAGGTGATGTAGTCAACCGGTGCTTCAACTCTTGGAAGCTCTGCTCACATGCCCTCAGACAAGAACGGAACTCCTTTCTGAGTCAACTGCGTCAACGGCTTAGCGATCTTAGAGAATCCCTCGACGAAACGTCGGTAAGAACCCGCTAAACCAAGGAAGCTCCGGATCTCGGGCACAGATGTAGGCGCAGACCAATCCATCACTGCCTCTACCTTCCTGGGATCCACAGATATCCCATTACTAGAGATCACATGCCCCAAAAACACCACGCTGCTCAACCAAAATTCACACTTGCTGAGCTTGGCGTACAACCGATTGTCCCTAAGAATCTGAAGCACGATTCTCAAATGATTCTCGTGCTCTTTCTCACTCCGAGAGTAGATGAGTATGTCGTCGATAAAAACTATGATGAACTGATCAAGGTATGGGTTGGAACACTCGGTTCATCAAGCTCATAAAGACAGCCGTGGCGTTCGTCACTCCAAACGGCATGACCAAAAACTCATAATGTCCATAACGGGTCCGGAATGCTGTCTTCTGCACATCTTCCTTTCGAGCTCGAATCTGATGGTACCCCGACCTCAAATCAATTTTACTATACAACCTTGTGCCCTGCAAACTGATCAAACAAGTCATCGATCCGCGGAAGAAGGTATTTATTCTTCATTGTGGCCTTGTTCAATTGTCTGTAATCGATACACAGACGCATCGATCCATCTTTCTTTTCACAAATAATACAGGCACACCCCAAGGCGATACGCTGGGGCCTATGTAACCCTTGTCAAGGAGTTCCTGAAGCTGCTCTTTCAACTCCCTTAACTCTGTCGGTGCCATCCTGTAAGGGGTACGAGAAATAGCGGATGTCCCAGGTAGTAATTCAATCCCAAACTCGACTTCCCTAGCCGGTGGAAATCCTGGAATCTCCTTCAGAAATACGTCGGCAAACTCCGCGACTACGGGTACATCCTCGACCCTTAACTCAACCTTCTTATCAGCAACATCAATGGCATAGATAAGATAACTCATATGCCCACGTTCCAATACTGAGCCATCTAATAGCCGATATCAATGGGATTTTTGAGCGGGAACCATCCCCATAAAAATCCACTGAACCCCTAAATCAGATCTGAACCGTACTGTTCTCTGTCTACAGTCCACCACTGCCTGATACATGTTCAGTAACATCAATGCCCACAATGCAGTCAATATCTGACATTCCCAGAACAATCAAATCTGACTTCAACTCGTGCCCTCAAAATAAATGAGGCCGTCAACGACAAACCGATCAGCAATCAGGACTCTTCTCAGCGGGTTGTCGAGACCACAAGAGGCGTGGGTGACGGAAGAAGTGCATATGAGGTGCCTCTCTATAAAACTCGTCGACACCAAAAGAGTGCGACGCACCTGCGTCATCAATATATAAGCAGGGTGCGTAAATAAAAGACACGTTACCCGCTATCACTTTCTTCGGAGTCGTTTGTATCCTGTTCCCTGGTCCAGTGCATAGACTTGCCCCCTGAGGCGGCCCCATAGACTGACCTCCAAACTGCCTCGGTGTAAACGGTGGGTCTTTGTTGCACTGCCCTGTCTGAAGGTCTTCCTATAGTGGTATGTGGTCCTCCCCCGATGTAAGGACCCCATAAACTTAACCCTTTATTAGTGTATTAATCATTAATGTGTGGCATAGCTTTAAATATAAAATTATTCGGGAAACTCAGATGATACCTTACCATCGAATGGCAACACAAAATTTTCTTTAACATACAGTGTTATAAGCTCATCATCCTAACAACAATAGACTCATAGAGCTTGCCCCATTACACCACTTTTTACTTGTGGACTTTTATAAAAATTTGGGCAGAGTCTCCCCATAAATAGAGCTATCCCGAAATAAAAGCACAGCACATAACATAATTCCCGGCCAGGGAAAACATAATACTCATCAGAATACAGTAATGTCAAGTAAATTCCCCAGCCAGGGAAGACACCACACACATGACAACAAAAGTGAGTTTCAACACCCACCATACACTAATGACTCTCTTATCATTAGCAATTCTACCTCTAATTGCATGCAACATGGAATGAAAGAGAGAGAAAGGCTCATGCCTTTACATACAACCCCATATACAAGTATAATCTTGCTCACATGCGAGCATCATGAATATGTATATAACCCTCATGGGCGTATGAGTACTTTATACGATACCGTGCTTCATCAAGCCCTGGTACCACGATCCTGGGAGTACATCCAATCAACAGGCTTAAGCTCATCTCCAAAGCCATCGATGTACCTGTTCACCTGCCCCAACAGAGACAGCCCCCAACGGGGGTGAGCATACCAATTCCACAATTTCATACTCATAATGACATAATACATAATTTACGAAAATGTAAATATTGTGGAACATATGTGATACTTCCTGGATGGTATCACCCTCATCATAGCGTACCCCCTGTAATAATCCTGTTCTCAAAACAGATAAATCATCAAATCCTGAATATGCAGTTAATCATCACATTGGTTAACCCTAGCCAGTTCAAATTAACAACATTTCATAACATCTTACTTTAACTAGCAATGATTAGCAACATTTCATAACATCATTTCATAACATCATTTCATAACATCTTTTCATAACATCATTTCATAACGTCATTTCATAACATCTTTTCATAACATCTTTTCATAACGTCGTTTCATAACATCTTTTCATAAATCATTTCATAACGTCATTTCATAACATCTTTTCATAACATCATTTCATAACATCTTACTTTATCTAGCAATTATCATAATTCTAGATATCATATGGTATTTCCTTAACTTCCGATACTGGTTAATCACGTCTCTGATTAACTACGTCTCTGTTCCTATTATTACCAATAGGGAATAAAATACAGATATCCTAGATATCTAATCAAATACCACATTTTCATTTCTTACTTCAAGGTACGTCATACTATGGGTGTTTGCTCCGTAGCAATCACACCTCATCATTGGCTCGCTTCATAGCGGCGACTGAACATTCCACTATGTGAATCAACATATCGTAACCGAGTCCCGATACCATCATAGCAAAGCATTTCATGTATTTTAGATCATGCATCGTACTTGTAAAACACTCATTTAAACTATGCTCGTACGCTAAACGTACCTTAAATCCTCGAAGTCCGAGCCGAACCTTGCTCGAGTTCCATGCCCCGAGGAACGATGTGCTAAAACGATAAATACATTCACAATTATTTACGAACATGTAACCCATGCTTCAAGCACATTCATAACCCCTCAAAATATTGTCAACACACGACAATAAATCATTTAAAAGACCCGGGGCAGGGTACATGCAGGGATGGGAAAACGAATGCGACATATCGAAAATTGCCCAAGAACATCTTCAGTAGTTCGAACCCTAGCATCACCATTCGAACCCAACCAAGCGTCATAATCATCTAAAACATTAATGACGATCCTTAACATGAATCATCAACCCATAGCCAAAACCTCCAAATTCGAATCAAACCCTTACCAAATTAGGGCAAATTCGAGACCATAACATCTTAATTCGATCCCAATTAAGCTTCATAATTCATTTAAACACGAATAAATCGAATCCTAACAAGAATTATCATCCTCATGCCAACAATCCCCAAAATCGAACATAAACCCCCCCCACACATCAAGAAATTCGAAACAACATCCTCAATTCGAACTCAACCACCTTAATTCGAACACAATACTTCCGAATTTAGCAGGGAATAACATGAGAGGGACGAAAAAGAGAGTAAAGAACGTTACCCAATCGAAAATCGGAAGGAAAATCGACCAAAATCGATAAACCCTAGAATTTGGGGATCGGCGCACTTCTGTAAAATTCGACTTCAAATCGCGATGAAACTTCAAATTGACGGAGGGGAAATGAGCGCCTGGACGAGACGAAGCCGGTGATAGGTCGCACGCGCCGAACGGCGGCGGGACGGCGGCGGGCGAAGCGTTTGAAGCGGCGGGGGTGCTGTAGCAGCGGGAAATCGGGAATGGCGGGGAGAGAGAAAGAAAATTGGGCTGAAATGATATTTCATAAAAATCTCGGGTTCAACTTGTATTTATAGCAAAATACCCCGAAAAACTAATAGCCCCACAAATACATCATGATTCCTTAAAAATCATCTGTTTTCAAAAACTCTCCCTCTAACTCAAAAACCCCCTACCGGTGCTCATACAGCACCCGAGATTCCGAGACACATCAAAAACCAACTCTTAGGTTTTACACCGTAATGTGATACAATCTCAACCTCTGGATCCAACGATCCCACTACCCAATAAACGAGCCCAGAAGGCCCAACACCTCGATTAAATTCCAATCGCCACGTAAAAACCACTTAGGGATTATTACACTACGGGATTAACATCTATAATCCTTGGTCATCACAATATCCCCCACTAAAAGAATTTCGTCTCGAAATTAGCACTGGTGTATCACGTAACACCCAGGCTACACAACAACATGAAGCCACTAACTTCGATCTTGACCATATCAGAATCGTATTAATAAACGCCAGGATAAGTACCTCTCATCAAACATCTGAAACAGAGCGACTTACCAAAAACCAACATATCACTTAAGAGGAAAAACGTACCTCGATGCGGGTCATCCTAAAAGTCAGTCTCTCATGACTGAAAACAACCTATACTTACGACTGTAGATCGGACAGTCATCCTTCGTTCTAATACAACCAGTAAGAACGCATCCTGAATGACACATCAACCGTGAGAACGTTGACCACGTGTCAAACTCTGGAGTGGAACAGACTTCCAAATCCATCATAACGTCAAAGAGCGTCAGCACAGCTCAACGCTAATAATCCAAAAGCAGTTAGTCAACTGAAACTGTAAGGATTCGAATCGCTCCTGATTCCATCGTAGATTTCATTCCTTGACATCTCTTATCATGACTCACGATGTCCAACATACATCGTTACGAGGGAAACACTAGTATTCCACGGTGTACACATACCAAACCTGGTTTCCACTTTCAAACCTCCTCTATCGAAGGAGCAGTCGCATCATTGCAACTCAAATACTTGGATTCTCAGATCGAATCAACGACGACTTGACGACTCTCTCGTTGGTACTTCACATCATGAGCTGTCCAGACAAGTCTCACCAAGATTTAACAAAAAAAAAACATATACGTTTCAGTGAGGCATACTCAACCTCAACTTCAAATAACGTGGTGACTACCAGAGTCCACCACAATCCACCTCGTATCACCTTACGATTTGCCAAACTTGGTTCCAGCGAGCAGTATAACGGCTCTAGCAAGCCCATCATGGTGCACACACACTCGGCAGACAACCTAGTCTCTGCCTCTTTAGGTTTACCTCAAACCTACCAACAAGACGGACGTTTCCACATGGTATATCATACTATGGGAAGAAACTCAATAGAGTAGTGGGTCTTTACCCAACAATCCTTAAATGCCGATACACCCTGGACACTCCAATGTCCCTATGTACTTAAAATAACCTGATCCTACTCCCTTAGGACCCATCTTACACTCTCATGGGTGGTGTGACCATGTCTACCACATGTCATATCAATAGAAAGCGAGAGTAATTCCTCCCACGATTACTCCTGTCGTCAAAAACATGGCCAAAAAGCCATTCCAACGAGCATACCTCAAGGTACCACCACTCGAAAATGATTACCTCAAACAATTCTGCGGTACAATCACATGTACAGCGTGTCCATCCATTCTTCGAGCAACCCGCTCGGTATAAGGGTCACGTCAATCGGTGACGCACACGCCTCCTTGTGCCCGACACTGGCACCCAAGGCATACAACTGAAAACGTATACTCAACGCATTGTTCATCGTAACGATGATGCATGTCTAATAAGACATCTCCTGCACTATCGTCATCGCCACCCCGTGACGACACATGCCCACTCATGGCATCTAAGGTATCGTCAATAGTGACGATACAAGTCAACAATGACACTCTAAATGACCTAGTCAACGTGACGGTCATGTACCTCAACATATGTCATCCATCATCATGCTAGTAAATAGTCATAATAAAACATGCATATAACGCATACCAGCAATAATACTGCTAATAAAATAGCAATATCTCATACCTCATCGCTAACAAGATTAGCGGCCATGATACTATCTCCGCGCTCCATAATAATACGTAATCAGCACCCATCGCTCGAAGGCGGCCAAAATCCTGTGCTGAATATATAGCGGTACAGTCCATCGCTATAGAATCGACGGCATGAAACATCGTCATTATATAGGTGGCATGCAACCTCGTATACACTGCGTATGAATCATCGTCCACATAATAGCGAAAGAGG